>CM077098.1:60434103-61069115 GCA_039513925.1 Platanthera zijinensis
TAGGCCAATTTGAATCGAATATTGAGCCGAGAAACAGTTACAGAACAAGATGATCGGGATGGTCAAAGTCTGGTGGGACAATTGTGGCCGAGAAGAGTTAACATGGGAGCGAGAGCAGACCATGCGAGCTGAATTTCCCGAGTTATTTATGTAAACTGTTGGCTCGTCTGTATTTTTTGAATCTGATATGTAAAGTATCACATGTTGTGTAATGCTTGCACTTCCATACTGTGTCCAAATTTCGGGACGAAATTTATTGTAAGGAGGGGAGGGTTGTAACACCCCAAAATTCTCAAAAGCTAAATTTGAGGTTCAGGCTGGGCGACACGGCCTGGGACACGGGCGTGTCTCAGGGCGTGTCCAGTGTATACGGCCTGGGATACGGGCATGTACGAGGGCGTGTCCTTAACTGTAGGCGTCAACTCGAGTTCTCAAGATAGCACGGTCGATGATCGTCGAGAGGCGACACGGCGTGGGACACGGGCGTGTCCCAGGGCGTGTCCTGCTCGGGGGAATAATCAGGTAGCGTTGATTGGCGAGCACGGCCTATGACACGGGCATGTCACAGGGGCGGGTTTGGCATACGACTAAGGACACGGGCGTGTGCCTTAGCCGTGTTCTTCTCGGGTGATTTGGTCCTGTGTTGAAGGAGTGACACGACCAGTCACACGTCCATGTGCTTTCTGACATGGGTGTGTCAGGTGTTTGACACGGGCATGTCTAGGACTGTGTTCTGGACAGGGTGGGTCGATTCTATAGCCGCTTAAGGAACACGGCCTGTGACACGGGCATGACATAACCCGTGTTCGGCCCAGGAAAATCAATTTAAGGGCTGATCTGAGCCGTTCATTTTCTTTGACCAAGATCCAATGGTCTAGGCTCTTCCCTGGGGTAATAAGGCCGGCCTTGAGGAGGAGAAAGCTCATTTTGAGTTATGTCATTCTCTTACTAAAGTAAGAGAGAGAGAAGAGCAAGAGAAGGAAGAAGAAGGGAAAGTTGGCTGCCGGTGGTGCTGTGGTGGTTCAAATCGCGAGCCGAGTTTGGATTTGCGAAGGCAAGCCTGCTGCGAGAACTTTCATCCATTTACCTTTCTCCCCATAGCTCCGAAGTGTCTTCCAAGGGTAATGATTTCCTTCTTGGACAAGTGAAGTCCTTCTTTCCTGCATTTGCATAGGAATCCTCCACCAAAAGGTGGATGGCGAAGTGATTCCCTTGGGATTGGTGGTTCATCCCTTGATATTTTGCATTAGAACTGGAAGTGTGAGTATGGTTAGGCATGCTGTGTGAAGCCCATATGGACATATTGGTCTGGATTGGTGATGCTTGTTTGCAAATCGGAGAAGACTCTATGTTTATTACTTGTGTGCATGAAATATGTGGTGGATGCCTGTGGCTTGGTACAGCAGGAAGTACTGGAGGGAGTCCAGGAAATTGTGAGAGTTGGGTTCAACTCTTGTGGCTATGAGTGCCATGTGGTATGAAGTTGAGCTGTGGGGCTGCAACTGCAAAAAAGGACTTAGTGTCGAACAGGAAAGGTGAAACCAACCCGCGCCTGTAAGTTGACCATGAGTACTTCGGTTTTCCTTTGTGGCAAGGTGATTTGAGCAACAGGGGATGGCTTATCTGTACCTGCGTTATGCCAGCTGTACAAGAGAGCGTCAAGGCATTGAGCTTTTGTCAGGGGCATAATAAGAGTCTTTGGCCTGCGCGCCATAAATACTAGGAATTCTTATAATGAACCGTCAGGTGTGGGACCTTTGAACGGTGGTGGGATCCGGTGTTTCTGGCACACCAGAATGTGCCCTGAGTGCACGAAATGTCGGGCCATCGAGCCAGCATTTATGATATGTATTGCCTAGGTGGCTGAATATATATGTATGTTATGTAAAATGTTGTGCATGGAAGGAATTTCGCTGCCCCGTGCTAGGAGCAGGGTCGTTATAATTGGTCAACTGAATGCTGACCGTTGCCCTGTTTGCCACCAGTTGGTGGATTTGTTCTTGCAGGTACAGTTGGTGATGGTCCAAGCGGGACTTAGCGGGCTGAATCCCATGCTACGCTGCTGCCCTCGAAGGCCTTGTTTTGTTTACTCTTGTTTCATGTATGGCCGGCCTGCGTGCCGATGATTGTAAACCACAGCTTATGTTAAGAGAATCTTGTAAAAGACATAAGGCTATATACCTTGTGTATTTGGTTATATACATTCCTATTTAGTAAAAGTGGACATTTCTATTATTATTGAGTTCAAGTTTTCAACCCTGATGCTTCCGCTAGAATGCTCTGTGTAAGGGTGCGATGGTTCTTGGTATTATCTAGTGACGTCTCCGCCTGTTTGTGGAATATGGTATGGGGCCTCGGCCGGACCCTCTATGATATCCTACGTGACGGGTAGAGGTGTTACAATTTAGTATCAGCTTGTTTGTCGATCTCTTCCGAATTCGCGGGCGAATTCGTTTGCGGGGTGGCGAGCACGTGTAAGTGCTGTCGTTATAACACATATATTGAACTCAAGAATCTCCACTTAGGAATGTAAATACACTTATTTGTTGAACCTGTGTGTTCATTTTTGTATGTTTGCCATTTGTTTAGTCACTAAATTGTGTTTCTACACATATAGGTGACTAGAAGTGTTGCGGGTCAGTCAGAACCTCAACATTCTGTTGAAAGTGCGGCACCGGCTCAGGTGCCCACACCTCCTCCATCTGCTGAAAATTTCCGTTTGATTACGGAGACAGTGATTGTAGTTATGAATGCTCAGCAAGCTGGGAAGGCTCGGCCTGCAGTGGTTCCAATGCATGCTGAGATAAGGCAAGGACCAGTGGAAGTTGTAGTTGATCTGCGGGTAGCAGATCAAAAATTGAAGCTATTCATGAGCTACAATCCTCGTCAATTTACTGGAGCGGGTTCCCCAGCCCAAGCGGAGGATTTACTCTCAAGGATTAAGAGACTCTTGATAGCTATCAGAGTAGAGGAGGAACAGAAAGTCACACTAACCACTTTCCTGCTAAAGGGAGAGGCTCGGTTGTGGTGGGACGAGGTAGAACTGCATCATTTGGCAGGAAGTCGTTTGACGGGAGTCTCAATTGAAGAGTTCTCGCGATTGTTTTTAGCAAAGCATCTCCCGACGCAGCAAAGAATTTCCATGGAGTTGGAGTTCCAATGTTTAACTCAAGGGGAGCATAGTGTGGATGAGTATCTGCATGAGTTTACACGGTTGGGACGGTATGCGGGCAATATCTTTGCCGCAGAGAAGCGTAAGACCATTTAGTTCTATGAGGGACTACGAGATGAGATGCGGCATTTGCTCTTGAGTTCTGTGAATCAGGGATTCCAAGCATTGGTCTGTACGGCTCGGTCTTTGGAAAAGGATATGAAGAGAGGGCAAGAAAAGGGGACTTTGGATGTTACAAAACCGGAGTTTAAGCCGCCGCGTCCGGAGAAGTCTAGGTACCGAAGGAGATGGAATAATAATTCTAAATCTACTGGATAAGGTCCTTCAGCGACTGTGACAGAAGCATCTTCTGGGTATGGATCTCGCACTTGTTTTACGTGTAGGAAGTTGGGACACTTTGCACGTGATTGTTGAGTTGGCCCTCCAAAGGGTGAAAAGGAGACGAGAGCGTCTTATGCGGAGAAAGGGAAGACTGTGGTGGAGTCTTCTGCATCGCACGCGCAGCCCCGCATCTTCAACATTGGGCAACAGGAGGCCATTAAGCTGGTCGATGTCATCACAGGTGCGCGCAGTTTTAATTTTATTTTATGTTGTGTGTTGTACTTGTTTTAATCTTGGTGTTATAGGTTTTGTCCTTATACAGGACTATCCGGCACGTGGACTGTTCGATACAGGTGCTTCACATTCGTTTCTGTCGGAAGATTTCATCTTGCGAATAGGGGTGCCTATACGGACCACGACAGACAGTCTGAAGGTGTTACTACCTAATGGATGTTTGATGTGTGCGGATAAGTCTTGTTATGTTGAGGTCAAGATAGGGAGTCGGGATTTCAAGGTGGAAACATTAGTATTGCCGATATAAGAGTTTGATATAATCTTTGGTATGGAATGACTTTCAGAGCAGCATGCTTGTATAGATTGCACTTCAAAAGAGGTTACACTGGGGAAAAATACCGAACAAGAGGCCAAGTTCAGTAATATGCGAGGGACGAGTTGGGTATTGATATCTGCTCTCCAAGTCGTTAAGGCAGTTCGGAAGGGTGCGGAGTTATTCTTCACACTCATTGAGGCGGTGGAGCTGAAGGCCAGTGTAAGTGAGGTGTCGATTGTATCAGAATATGATGATGTGTTTCCAAAAGACCTTCCGGGGTTACCACCCCAAAGGGAAATTGACTTCGCTATCAAGCTAGTACCAGGTGCGAAACCTGTGGCCCGCTCGCCTTATCAAGTAGCGCCAAAGGAGATGGCGGAACTAAAGGTTCAGTTGCAAGAATTGCTAGAGCAAGGCTATATACTCCCAAGTCAATCGCATTTGTTCGCACTGGTTCTCTTTGTGAAAAAGAAGGACGATAGCTTGCGTCTATGCATTGACTATAGAGAACTAAACAAACTAATAGAAAAGAACAAGTATCCAATTCAACGGATTGACGACTTGTTTGATCAGTTTGTTGGCTCTACTGTATACTTCAAGTTGGATTTGAAGTCAGGCTACTATCAGTTGAGAGTTCGTGAAAGTGACATACCCAAAACAACGTTTGGAACACGCTATGGTCACTATGAGTTCACGGTAATGCCTTTTGGGCTGTCTAATGTGCCATCGGTATTCATGGACTTGATGCATCGAATGTTTAGGGAATACTTGGATCTCTTTGTGATCATCTTTATTAACGATATCCTCGTATACTCCCAATCCGAAGAAGATCATGCAAATCACTTGCGGATTATGTTGCACACCCTGAGGAAGAATAAGCTCTACGCCAAGTTCTCTAAGTGTGAGTTTTGGCTGTCGTCAGTGGCCTTTCTTGGCCATGTGGTTAGTGGAGAGGGAATTACGGTGGATCCTTCCAAGATAGTTGTTATACGGGAGTGGCCTGTTCTTTCTTCAGTAGCAGAAGTCAGGAGTTTTCTTGGGCTTGCGGGCTACTACAGACGCTTCGTAGAGAATTTCTCAAGGATAGCTTTGCCTCTCACCACACTGACGAGAAAGGATCAGAAGTTCATTTTGACACCGGAGTACGCGCGAGCTTTTGAAGAGATAAATAGTTGTTTGACCGCGGCACCAATCTTAACATCGCCATGTGGTCAAGATGGCTTTGAGGTCTATAGTGATGCATCAGGGAGCGGCTTAAGATACATTCTTTCACAATTCAGAAAAGTGATAGCTTATGGCTCACGCCAGTTGAAGGTGCATGAACAGAATTACCCCGTCCATGATTTGGAATTGGCGGCGGTGATATTTGCACTTAAACTATGGCATCATTATCTATATGACGTGAAAGTTGATATATTCACGGACCATAAGATCCTGAAATATCTATTGGATCAGAAAGATCTTAATATGCAACAGAGAAGGTGGATGGAGTTTCTTGGTGACTACACCTTACAAATTCATTATAATCCCGTTAAAGGGAATGTAGTCGCTGATGCCTTAGTCGTCGGACTCCGACAACGGCAAGTTGGCTTCTAAGGCATGATGAAAGCCTAATTTGAGAACTAGAGGCATTAAATATTTCTTGTGTTGAAAGGAATGCCACTACAGATGCGTGCTTAAACTGGACGGAGGTATATTGTGACCTGGCGGACAGAGTTTGGCAAGCAACAAAACTTGATGAAAGTCTACAACTCTATGTAGCGGAAAGTGCGGACTCAAGATTTTCGTTTAATGACAGTCTGTTTCGGAAGGACGGTCGTTTGTGTGTCCCAGAAAGGGGTAAGCTTCGTGAAGAGGTGATATATGAAGGCCACATCACCAAATATTTGGTTCGCGCTTGGAGCACGAAGATGTATAAAGATATGAAGAAACTGTTCTGGTGGCGTGGAATGAAGAAGGACATAACACACTATGTCTTTAAGTGTCAAACATGTGCTTTGGTAAAGGCGGAATGCCAAAGACCGGGTGGTTTACTGAAGTCATTGCCTATCCTTGTATGGAAATTTGATGATATTTCCATGGATTTCGTACATGGATTGCCGAGATCACAGCGTGAAAATGATGCGGTATGGGTTATTGTGGACCGGTTAACCAAGGTGTCGCACTTCATCCAAAACCGTAAGGATGATTCAGTCGAGAAATTAGCAAAACTATACGTGGATACTATTGTACGATTGCACGGTGTTCTCCGTAGCATCGTTAGTGATCGAGATGGGCGTTTCACTTTGGGTGATTGGAGATTAGTCCATGAACTGTTGGGTACGAAATTACATTTCAGCACGGCCTTCCATCCTCAAACGGAAGGTTAGACCGAGAGGACCAACATGACGTTGGAGGATATGCTCCGAATGTGTGCGCTGGATTTCGGGAAGAATTGGGAAGATCATCTCGGTGTGGTTGAATTCAACTACAACAATAGCTACCAAGCTAGTATCCAGATGGCGCCCTTTAAAGCTTTATACGATAAGAAATGTCGTACACCTTTGGCTTGGGCGGAGACTGGCGAAACGAAGTTGTACCGGCAAAAAGAGTTAGATTATGCCAGCTAAATTATATGGTTAATACGTGAAAGACTGATGGTGTCTCAAGACAGGCAATCTAAGTATTATAATGGAGAGCACCGAAACGTGGAGTTTGCGGTGGGCGATTGGGTGTAATAGAAAATCAAACCATTCAAAGGTGTGTCCAGGATACGACGTCTTAAAAAGTTATGCCCGAGGTATCTAGGACTGTTTCAAGTGGTCGAACGTATTGGTGAAGCCGCCTATCGGTTAGCACTTTCGCAAGAGCTGGGTAGTTTACATGATGTGTTTCATGTCTCGGTGTTGCGAAAAGCGGTAAGAAAGCCAACTCAAGTTGTTGTTGCAGATCAAGTATTCGTCGACAGTGGGATAACGACAAAGGTTAGGCTAATTCGAATCGAAGATCGAGCCGAGAAATAGTTACGGAACAAGATGATCGGTATGGTCAAAGTCCGGTGGGACAATTGTGGTCGAGAAGAGTTAACATGGGAGCGAGAGCAGACCATGCGAGCTAAATTTCCCAAGTTATTTATGTAAACTGTTGGCTCTTCTGTATTTTGCGGAATCAGATATGTAAAGTATCACATGTTGTGTAATGCTTGCACTTCCATACTGTATCCAAATTTCGGGACAAAATTTATTGTAAGGAGGGGAGGGTTGTAACACCCCAATAATCTGAAAAGCTAAATTTGAGGTTCAGGCTGGGCGACACGGCCTGGGACACGGGCGTGTCTCAGGGTGTGTCCAGTGTACACGGCCTGGGATACGGGCGTGTCTGAGGGCGTGTCCTTTACTGTAGGCATCGACTCGAGTTCTCAAGATAGCACGGTCGACGATCGTCGAGAGGCGACACGGCCTGGGACACGGGCGTGTCCCAGGGCGTGTCCTACTCGGTGGAATAACCGGGTAGCATTGAGTGGCGAGCACGGACTGTGACACGAGCGTGTCATATGGGCGTGTTTGGCATACGGCTAAGGACACAAGTGTGTGCCTTATCAGTGTTCTTCTCGGGTGATTTGGTCCTGTGTTGAAGGAGTGACACGGCCAGTCACACGGTCGTGTGCTTTCTTATATGGGTGTGTCAGGTGTTTGACACGGGCGTGTCTAGGACCGTGTTCTGGACTGGGTGAGTCGGTTCTGTAGCCTCTTAAGGAACACGACCTGTGACACGGGCGTGTCACAACCCGTGTTCGACCCAGGAAAATCAATTTAAGGGCTGATCTGAGCCGTTCATTTTCTTTGACCAAGATCCAATGGTCTAGGATCTTCCCTGGGGTGATAAGGCTGGCCTTGAGGAGGAGAAAGCTCATTTTGAGTTATGTCATTCTCTTCCTAAAGTAAGAGAGAGAGGAGAGCAAGAGAAGGAAGAAGAAGGGAAAGCTGGCTGCCGGTGGTGCTGCGGTGGTTCAAATCGCGAGCCGAATTCAGATTTGCCAAGGCAAGGCTGCTGCGAGAACTTTCATCCGTTTACCTTTCTCCCCATGGCTCCAAAGCATCTTCTAAGGGTAATAATTTCCTTCTTTGACAAGTGAAGTCCTTCTTTCCTGCATTTGCATAGGAATCCTCCACCAAAAGGTGGATGGCGAAGTGATTCCCTTGGGATTTGTGGTTCATCCCTTGATATTTTGCATTAGAACCAGAAGTGTAAGTACGGTTAGGCATGCTGTGTGAAGCCCATCTGGACATGTTGTTCTGGATTGGTGATGCTTGTTTGCACATCGGAGAAGACTCCGTGTTTATTACTTGTGTGCATGAAATCTGTGGTGGATTCCTGTGGCTTGGTACCGCAGGAAGTACTGGTAGGAGTCCAGGAAATTGTGAGAGTTGGGTTAAACTCTTGTGGCTGTGAGTTCCATGTGGTATGAAGTTGAGCCATGGGGCTGCAACTGCGAAAAAGGACTTAGTGCCGAAGAGGAAAGGTGAAACCGACCCGCGCCTGTAAGTTGAACATGAGTACTTCTGTATTCCTTTGTGGCAAGGCGATTTGAGCAACGGGGGGTGGCTGATCTGTACCTGTATTATGCAAACTGTACAAGAGAGCGTCAAGGAATTGAGCTATCGTCAGGGGCATAATGAGAGTCTTTGGACTGCGCGCCATAAAAACTAGGAATGCTCATAATGAACCGTCATGTCTGGGACCTCTGAATGGTGGTGGGATTATGTGTTTTCGGTACACCAGAATGTGCCCTGAGTGCACGAAATGTAGGGTCGTCGAGCCGGAATTAGTGATATGTATTACCTTGGTGGCTGAATATATATCTATGTTATGTAAAATGCTTTGCAGGGTCGTTATAATTGGTCACCTGAATGCTAACCATTGCCTTGTTTGCCACCAGTTGGTGGATTGGTTCTTGCAGGTACAGGTGATACTGGTCCAAGAGGGACTTAGCGGGCTGAAGCCCAAGCTGCGATGCTGCCCTCGAAGGCCTTGTTTTGTTTACTCTTGTTTCATGTGTGGCCGGCCTGCATGCGGATGTTTGTAAACTACACCTTATGTTAAGAGAAACTTGTAAAAGCCATAAGGCTGTGTACCTTGTTTATTTGCTTATATACATTCCTATTTAGTAAAAGTGGACATTTTTGTTATTGTTGAGTTCAATTTTTAAACCCTGAAACTTTCGCTAGAATGCTCTGTGTTAGGGTGCGATGGTTCTTGGTATTATTTAGTGACGTCTCCGCCTATTTTGGAATATGGTGTGGGGCCCGGGCCGGACCCTCTATTATATCCTAGGTGACGGGTAAAGGTGTTAAACACACTCAAGAAATCTGTCAATACCAGCTATGTCGAGACTAGAAGCAGTTGTGTCGACACACAGGACTTGTGTCGACACATCCAACAGAAGGTGTGTCGAGGAGATAAAGAATGATTGTGTCGACATATTAGGAGCTGTGTCGACATATTAGGAGCTGTGTCGACATCATCAATACTTGTGTCAACACATGGTCTATTTGTGTTGATATATTTGAAGTGTTATATGGACAATTCTTTGCTGTGATAGAAGTTCAAGGAGGGGTCAGGTATCAAGACTGAAGACCTGACAGCTGTCATAAGTAATAAAGCTGTCACATCTGTCAGAGCTATCAGAAGGCTGTTATGAACCGGATCAACCGGTAACCTTGGATGGGTTCTATATAAAGACCTATTCTATCACAAACAAAGATAGTGAACGGTGAACTAAGAGACAAACACAGAAGAAGTAAAGTAAGAATAAGGCAGATCCTGAACAAGTCTGCAAGAGGAGTTCAGATCTAATTCTGAATACAAGAAGGAAGCTGGATTGAAGATCATCTCAAACTTCATTTGAAGATCAACCTTACTTTGTTCAGATTCAAGAATCTTTGAAGAAGTTAAGACAGGTTGGATCTTAATAAGTCAGTTCAATCAAGAACTTATCAAGAAAGTCTTCACCCCATTCTCTTTCTATCTGGGTGAAGAATTTATTATTTTAAACAATCAATTTTTCTGTAAGATCTCGTTTAGATCTGAGTGTAGGAGAGTTGTCTCTCTGAGTTGTAAGCCTAAATATATAAAGGATGAGGTAGGGCTGAGTGCCTGAGGTTGGATCTCGGTCATCTGAGTTGTATCCCTGGTGGTTAAGGCTGAGGTAGTGCTGAGTGCCTGAGGTAGGATCTTGGTGATCTGAGATGTAGGCCTGGTAGTTAAGGCTAAGGTAGGGTTATTGCCTGAGGTAGGATTCTTGGGAAGAATCTGAGTTGTAGGACTTGAAGAAGTTTGAGCTGTAGGAACTACTTGGGTTCTGAGTTGTAAGATCTGAGGATCTGAGATAGTGGAAGGAAGTATGGCCAAATTCAGTACTTTACTGGATAGGTGAAGGGGGAGAGTGGACATACCCACAAATTGGGGAACCACTATAAACCATTGTGTGCTATACTGTGAATTTTCTGTTATTGTTATTCTTTGTGCTGTGATAGTTGTGCTGTGTTTAACATTTTTAATTGCCTAAGTTGTTAAAAAGGATTTGAACCTATTCACCCCCCTCTAGGTGTTTAAGCTCTATAAACCAAATCTTTCAAGTGGTATCAGAGGGAGGTTCACTCAACTATAAACCTAACAGTCTGAGTAGATCTCCAGGGCAATTAACTGTTAGCCAGAATGGGTTCAAGTGAAAATTAGAAGGAACTTGGATCCATGAAACTTCCTATCTGTAGGAAAGAAAACTTTGGCATATGGAAAGAGAGGGTCAGATTGTTCATGGAAGCATCTGATCCAAGAATTTACATCACAGTTCTAGAAGGTCCTTTCATTCCTATGAACATATCAGTTCATGATGCAAATCTCGAAACTCCAAAGAGCTATTCTAAAATGACTAAGGAAAATATCATCCTAACAATCTTAAACAAGAGAGCACAAAACATAATTATGAGTGTCATAGATGATTCTACATTCCAGAATCTGGTACATTGCAAAACCTCCAAGGCGATGTGAGACACTTTTATTGTCTACATGGAGGGAACTGAAGAAGTAAGAGAGGATAGAAAGTCCATGATAAATCAAGAATATGAGAGCTTTAGACAAGCCAAGACAGATAACATAGCTGAATATTACAAGAAATTCTTTAGAATTGTAAATGAGCTAATGACCTATGGAAGAGTCTTTAACACATATGAACTGAGTGACAAGTTTCTCAGGTCACTAACCAAGGACTGGGATACAAAAATATGTGCCATCAGAGAGGTGGCCAGGCTTACTGATATACCTCCGCCAACCTTGTTTGGAAAACTGTTATCTTTTGAGATGCAGCTCACTGCCAAAAGGAGGAGGATAAAAGCAATAGGTCTGAATACAAAGAAAAGTCAGTAGCCTTCAAGGCTGAAGCCACAAGAAAGGGTAGGAGAAAGTCTCCTTCTCCACCAAGGAGAATTGCTGAGGTTTAATCAGAAAATCCTGACATCAATACTGAAGATAGCCACAACTCTGATGAAGACTTTGCTGCCTTTACAAGTCAGTTTCAAAGGTTCATGAAGAAGAAGAAATGGAGAACAAAGCCATCTTCATATTTCTCCAAGGATGACTATTACAAGAAGAAGAAAACTTCTAAGGATGATAAGTATGGCTCTAATCCTAGTAAACAAACT
This sequence comes from Platanthera zijinensis, assembly GCA_039513925.1. NCBI lineage: Eukaryota > Viridiplantae > Streptophyta > Magnoliopsida > Asparagales > Orchidaceae > Platanthera > Platanthera zijinensis. The sequence goes on from CM077098.1 coordinate 60,445,826, forward strand.
TCTTCTAAAATTGTTTGCTATTATTGCAATAGGCCAGGACATGTCATAGCTTATTGTCCCTATAAAAGAAAGGAATCTAAGGACAAGAAGAAGCATCAAAATAAGGGCAAGAAGGAGAGATCTCTTATTTCCCAGAAGCAGAAGAGTTGGACTGACTCTTCATCATCAGAATCTGGAGAAGAGGATGAAGCAAAATCCTATATTGGATTGTTCACTACAGAAGAGGATTCTGTAGAAACTGAATTCCTACAAATGCTGGATTCTATAAATGGGAGTGAAGATCATTATTGTAGAGGGCTGATGGCTTTGTCTAAGGAAGATCAGTGCCAGAACCAGCCAGGTCCCAGTAAGGTTTACAATCCTTCATCAGTATCTTATAATTATACTGGATCAGAATCAGAAGCATCAGTATCAAGAGATAAGGATGGTTCTGAATCTGAAGGGGATGTCAATCAACTAATTAATGAGTATGGTGGTCTGTTTCAAGCTCATAAGAGAATAAGAATCCATGTCAAAGTGCAGGCTAAGGAAATTGCATCTCTTAAATTGGCTGCATCAGATTCAGCAAAAGTGTTGGATTTGAAGCTGAATGAAGTTGCCAAACTGAAAAACATAACTGTTATTCAGATGGGTACAATTACCTTCAAAAATGATCACATCAAGAGTCTGGAAGTCAGACTTCAAAGAGAGAAGGATCTTGTGGCTAAATTCTCAAAGCCAAAGTCAGTCTTACCCTTAATAGACAACTTTATCTCCCAAAAGGATAAGACAGGATTAGACTTTAAGGAAAGAACTAGGGTAGCTAATTCCAAAAGAAAATTCAAAGCCCCAGTTCATCCACTAGCCTTCAAACCCACTATTTCTTTCAAAAATTGATGCAGCCTACTAACAGGTATGATCATGACATCACTCATTGTCACTGTAAGTATGGTAATCTAAATGGCAAGGGAGCAAATGCTAATAGGGCAGCCCATGAGCAAACACATAAGGTTATTAAAGAATCCTTAGTGTTGCTGCTCTAACACCTGCACTTAAAAGGACTGTTGACAACAATATTATTAAGCCTGGACTTAAGAGAAGGTACAACATATTTGAGTGCTGGTGTTGTGGCAAGGTGGGCCACTATGCCATTGATTGTCTGTACAATGCTAGTATTCTGAAAAAGGCCAGCTTACCTATCAGAAAGGTTGCAGGTAAGCATGTCAAATATCAAGCTGACCTGGAACTAGGACCCAATAACAATTAGGATTCTAAGGATATGTAATTTTATTTGATGCAGGTGAGTCCAAGTGGCAATACCCCTATATGTTACTTGGACAGTGGATGTTCTAGGCACATGACTGGAACAAGAAGGATGTTGAAGGATTACTCTCCTATAGAAAATGGACCTAAAGTAATCTTTGGTGGATCTGAAAAGGGAGTCATCAAAGGGTTTGGTAACATTTCCAATAACACTATTACTATCACCCAAGTGGCTTATTTGAAAGGTCTAAAACATAACCTAATTAGCATAAGCCAACTAAGTGATCTAGGTTATGACACTTCTTTCCACAAGGGTGTATGCCAAATAAGAAGGTCAAATGATCAAGAGATCATTCTGATAGGCACCAGGAAAGGAAATGTATACTGTCTTAACTTTGATTGTGAGAATAAGATCTCTCTTATTTGTCTAGTTGTTGATGAGAAAGCATCTCATTGTGTCCAATGACACAAAAGGCTAGCTCACATGAACTACAAGTCAATAGGCCAACTCTTTAGTATGTTGTTAGTGAGGAATGGTTCTCAGGTCAAGTGCATTAAAGAGGGTGTATGTTCAGCTTGCAAAAAGGGCAAATAGACCAGGACCTCTTTCCATCGAAATGATTCCAAAGATTCTGTGAGATGTCTTTACTCCTGCATATGGATTTATTTGATCATATACCAGTTCATAGTCTAGGTAGGAAAGCTTACACATTTGTAATTGTGGATGACTATTCTAGATTTACATGGGTTTTCTTCTTCAGGAAGAAATCTGAAACCCCTAATATCTTCCAGAATTTTGTTAAGCAAATTCAGAATAAACTTAACAATTCAGTGGTAAAAATCAAAAGTGACCATGAGACTGAATTTCAGTCTGAATGCATGACAAGGTTTTGTGAAGAACATGGGATTCATCAGGAGTTCTCCTCACCTAGAACTCCCCAGTAAAATAGGATTGCTGAAAGAAAGAATAGGACTCTTATTGAGGCGAGTAGAACACTACTAAGTGACACTTCTCTCCCTAAATACTGCTGGGCTTTGGCAGTAAATACTTCATGTCATGTTCTCAATAGAGCTTCCATCAACAAAAGACACAAGAACACTCCCTATGAGATTATGAAAGGTAGAAAACCAAACATATCTTACTTTAGAATCTTTGGTAGCAAGTGTTATGTTCTAAATAATGGCAAGCACTATCAAACTAAGTTTGTTGCCAAATCCCTAAAAGGGATAATTGTTGGGTACAACAATAACAGTAGGGCTTACAGAATCTATAACTTGACTACAAAAGTTGTAGAAGAATCTGTCCATGTAGTCTTTGATGAGTCTAAGCTAATTAACTATGAGTTGTCTAGCACTTCTGTTAGTCCTACAGGTTTGAAGGAAAAGATGGACAAGCTAACAATTAGTGAAGACCAACCTGCAAGACAGGATGAAGAAAATGATAGATGTTATCCAGTGGGAGTACAAGTCTCACTGGATGAAGAAGATGACAATGAAGTACATCTAGATGAGGACAATGAAGAAGACCAAGAGGTGGACATATTTCCCCAGTAAGAAGACATTTGAAGGATCATCCAGCACACCAAATCATTGGTGATGCAATATATGGAGTTCTTACCAGAAGTAAGAGCATGAACACAGTTCTATGTTCAAGCTTCCTGTCCTAGATGGAACCTAAGAAGTTTGAAGAGGCTACACAAGACACAAATTGGTTTGATGCCAAGCAGGAAGAGTTGAATCAATTCAGAAGATGTAAAGTCTGGGAGTTGCTTCCTAAACCAAAGAATCATAATGTCATAGGAACTAAGTGGATCTATAGGAACAAGTTAGATGAAAATGGCACTATAATCAAGAACAAAGCTAGACTGGTAGCAAAGGGATACAGACAGGAAGAAGGAATAGACGTTGATCAGACATTTGCCCCAATGGCAAGGTTGGAAGCAATATGACTATTCCTTATTTATGCAGCTTATCAAGGGTTCAAAGTATTTCAAATGGATGTAAAGTCAGCATTTTTGAATGGTGACTTAAAAGAGGAAGTTTATGTTGAACAACCTTCAGGTTTTGTAGATCCTCTTTATCCCAACTATGTATATAGGCTTAAGAAAGCTCTATATAGATTGAAACAAACCCCTAGGGCTTGTTATGGAACACTATCTGCTTTCCTTATTGAGAATAAATTCTCAAGAGGGAAAATTGACAAAACTCCATTCTTTAGGGAATCAAAAGGTAAGATCATCATATTCCAGATATATGTTGATGACATTATTTTTGGTTCTACTGAAAACAACCTTTGTAGAAAGTTTGTCAAACTTATGCAAGGGAAGTTTTAGATGAGCAGCATGGGTGAGCTGAAATTCTTCTTGGGACTCCAAGTTAGACAGACTGATGATGGATTGTCCATATCTCAGTCTAAGTTCACCAATGAGTTAATTAAGAAATATGGCATGGAGTCAGCCTCCACCATGAAAACATCAATGGGGACAAATATGCCTATAGGAAAAGATGAGGCAGGAAAACCTGTTGATGAGTCTTTGTATAGAGGGATAATTAGTTCCCTACTTGTAACGCCCCAGGTTTTTCTGTGTTTTGTTTGATCATTGTTTGGCGTTATGATGCCGCGTTTCTGGCCTTTTGCCATTTTTAGAGCGTGGTCTTAGCTCTTTAGGTTCCTTGAGTGGCTTATTTGTAGCCTTTTAGCAAGATTCCCCAGCTAGCCGGAGTTTATTTTGGTGACTCGGCTGAGCCTCTCAGGGAATGTTTGTTCTTTGTCTTGGGAGGTGTTAGCCCGAGTGTTTGATCGTCGGATGTTGTTTTCGACTTCGCCGTTGTTTTCGTAGCTTGGGTGTTTAGCTACGGTGCGAGTTTTGTCGAAATCCGAGATCGTTTGTTTTCGCGTCGTTTCAACGTTTGCTTGTTAGCTGGTAGTAGTTGCTTATATTGTGCATGGCCTTGAGTGGCCGAGCTTGGTAAGGCTGGTGCCCTGTTTTTAGGCTAAGTGTTTATCTGTTTTCATTTCATGTATTTATATATATATATATGTTTAGATAACTAGCTGATAGTTTATGCTGTATAGAAGTATGTATATAATGAAGAACTTGGTTGTAGCTATTATATTAGTATTGAAGCTATGTATTTTGCTGTATAGTAATAGTTATATATTTATAAGCTTGGTTGGCTAAGTTGGTTCAGCTAGTGGCCGATTGTTTTCTTATGCTTAATATTTTATTAGCTATAGGATGAGTTAGTGGGAGGATATATATGTAGGACCAGCTGCTTCTTCCCCACATTTCCCCATTTCTCGAGTTGCTGCTAGCTTCCAGCGGGTTGAACGGGAGGCGGAGGCGCTGGAGCTTTGGCCGGCGATTGCTGGAGGATTTAAGCTCGGTTTCCTCGTGTGTTTGCAGATTTGGCTTGCTCTCGTCTAGATCTTTCTTCCTAGGTAAGTTATGCTTGTCCTAGGGCTGTTTCTAGGAGTTATGGTTTTTGGGTTCTCTTCTTCTTCTCTAAAAGCTCTGTTTTTGACCCGTAGGTGTCCGATCTTGCCGCCAAAGCCGAATTTATTGTTGCAGCAGCTGCATCTTGGCGGTGAGGCAAGTGGCTCCTTGCCATTGTCAATTTGACCCCTTCTTACTATGTTAATTTTTTGTAATTAGCTCTGTTTTTTATTCTAGGAGCTAGTGCAGCAGTGTTTCTTTACTTCAGCCATGTCCGGTTCAGGTTGTCCAAGAATTTGGCTAATCACTCCCTCTTTATTCTCGGTTTGGTGTCCAGTTGGTAGCTGGAGGTAGGGTATGGTTGTATTTAGTTGTAGTATAAGTCATATGGCTGTTGTGGCCGGGTAGAAAGGGGAGGAGAGAGAGTTGGAACTAAATTTCTAATTCTCTGTTTCTAAGCATTGAGTGAGCTTAGGTAGAGGTTTTTGCTTTTAAAATTCAAATTTATTCAAAGTCAAAGGCATTGAGTGAGTGGACCTCACTCAATGCCTTGGTTGTTAGGCTTTTTGGCGTTGAGTGTGGTGAACTCACTCAACGCCGAAGTTTGTTTCTGCGGTTAAGTAGAAAAGCATTGGCAGCGTTGAGTGAGTCGAGCTCACTCAACGCCGTCATCCAGCGAAGGTTTTGTGGCTAAGTCATTTGGTGTTGAGTGAGTGGAGCTCACTCAACGTCGCGTCGAGTGGACTCGACGCCGTCCCTGGCCAGTGTTTGGCGCTGAGTGAGTGAAGCTCACTCAACACCGCGTCAGATTTGGCATTGAGTGAGTGGAGCTCACTCAACGACGCATCGAGTGGACTCGACGCCGTCCCTGGCTAGTGTTTTGCGCTGAGTGAGTGAAGCTCACTCAACGCTGCGTCAGGTTTGGCGTTGAGTGAGTGGAGCTCACTCAATGTCGCGTCGATTGGACTCGATGCTTTTGTCTTGGGTTGGTGTGTTTCCTTAGGATTGTTAGTGTGGCTTTTCCCTAGGGGGTGTTGGGAGGTCGGCTAGTTTTGCTTGGATGCCGACTCGTGAATTATGATAGGTGGTTTGGTTTTATGGGCTCTGTAAGGGGTGAATTGTGTGTGTTGAGCTGTGGCCACCACCACCTATGCCGTGTTGGGCAGGTATGGTTAGGTGTGTGGACCCTATAGCTGCCACTGGTTGTTTTCACCCTGGAGTGCTTTTGGGTCTGGTTATTGGTGAGGGTTGTGCCGCCCACTCCGACCCAAGGTTTTCACCACTGCCAATAATTCACAAAGATTAGGATTGTTTGTTCCTTTCCTTTCTTATGTCTATTTCTGTTGGTATAAATATGTCTTGTTGTTGCTGCAGGTTCTTTTATTTTGTAGAGCATGCTGCTACTGTACTCACACTTGGTGTGTTTTTTTATTTATTACTCTTTAGACAGTGTTCTTTTCTTACTGTTATGCATTTTCTTCTACTGATAGCATTTTATTGTCGGGTTGGTAAACCCTTCTTTATTTATTCACGAATCTAATGCTCCACTTCTTTTGATTTTATTCTTGCTGAGGTGTTCCTTCTTTGAATGTCTCAGTTTCAGAGCAGTAGCCGGTTGAGCGGCTAGTTTTCATGTGGAGCTTGCTTGTGGCCTCCTGGGTAGCTGGGATTTCTGTTCCTCATCCTTGTGAGGTAGTTTTCTTCTTTCTATATAGGCATGAATGCTCACTAGTGGGTTCGTATCAGGTTGTTGACGCCCACTGGTGGCTTACTTGTGATGCTGGGTATGAACTGAAACTATTATTTTTGCCTATTTGGAGGTTGTTCACTTGCTTTCTGGGAATGATTTATGTTAGGTTGCATGTTAGGTATTTTAAACCCTAAAAACATTACTATATGTACCTCATGCACGTAATGTTTATAAAACTAAAGCACTACTTTCCCAAGTAACGTAAAGGATATTTTGATACTATATTAAATTTAGAGTCGTGCATACCATGAGTCATCCCTTGGGGACACTTATGCTCATTTAGAATATCAACTTTACTAAAGAATTTTCCGCTGCGTATAAATATATTTTTAATTGTGGACTAGCTGATCCACTATGCCGAGGGATACATCCATCAAATTTAACTAGTTTTCTTCCATATTAAATTATATTTTTCTTCAAAGATAGGGAGTCTGGAGTTTTGCCTGAACATGTGCAGTTATCCCCTGCACGACGTGGCAACATTACACGTATTTTATCTTTCTCTGATATGATTTAATTTTTGAGAAAATACGGGTTGTGACAGTTGGTATCAGAGGGAGGTTGCTTGATAATTGGTCGAGAAACCTTTCCCTTGTTAGCATTAGTGGTTTATCGTCATATCACACACACACCGATATATCTTCAGTACGTCTTGACTAAAGCATGAACACTACACTCATAAGCATGAATAGAAGTATACGGGGCATATTATGTAGTATGGGATGCATAATATGTGTTTGTATATGGATCCACCATAGGTGGCAACTTTTGAGGGTTATGTAGTATGGGATACATAACCTAACCACATGAATGCCCAATAGCACGTTTCCTTTTTTTTATTGCATGCAATGTTATGTAGTATGGGATGCATAACATTGTCTTGCGTACGATCGCTCATGACATGCATTAAGGCCTTTTTTTAAAATGCATAGCATAATATTGCATAAGCACAACGTGCCAAGCTTAAGATTTGCATGATGACATATGTACACACATGGTTTTGAGTCAAAAGAAATACAAATTCATGCATTCATGGTCTAAGCACATGAGTTATTATGATGGTGGTGAACCATCCTAGGTTAAGCATAACATCATTCTTGTAAAAATCCCAGAGCAAGTTAGCAGTTGAAGTTCATATTGAAGTATGTTTGTCTATACCAGGTAGTTTTGTTCTAGCAGTTTGGCTAGGTTTTGATTAGTGCTAATACGATTATAGGATGGCGAGGTATCCTTCGACGAGACTGACTCCGCAATCTGATGGTGAGTCTTCAGGAGAGCAAAGCGCGGCGTTGATTGAAAGTCTGCGGTAGAGTAATGAAGCCTTGTTTATGCAGGTGGTGGGTATGCAGACTCAGATCCAGACTCTATTAGCATTTGTGGTAGGAAAACCTCCGAGAGTGTCGGACTCTGTCGTGGGCATAGCTGTTCCTATTCCTCCCGCTCCCCTGGTACCTCCTGCTGCGTTTCCCCCGGAGATGATATTTATATTGCACTTCCAGCGGTTGGGACCTCCTACTTACGATGGGAAGGTAGACTTTATGGTTTTTGACGATTGGCTTATAGCCATCGAGGAGATGTTCTCCTATTCTAGAGTTACACCTGATCAAAGGGTGATGATCACTGCCTATCAGCTTAAGGGATTGGCGAAGAGTTGGTGGCTGAGAGAGAAGGAGAGCGTGAAAGAGGGATGCTCTGGGAGACCTTCATGGGACTATTGCTAAGGAAGTTTCTGCCTTCGGTAGAGCACGACCGCCTGATGAATGATTTCATACATTTTAAGCAGAGGCAGCTCACAGTGAGTGAGTACGAGATCGAGTTCAGCAAACTGAGTCGGATTTCCCCAGCTTGGTAAGCTCCAAGGCGGATCGAGTTAAGCGTTTTCTTAGTGGCCTAAGAAGTGATGTCCAGCAGTTAGCAAGTGCTTATGGATCAACGAGCTATGCTAGAGTGGTGGAATCTGCTTTTAAAGTTGAGGCAATTGATAATGCAAAGCAAAGAGGGTAGCAAATGATAAAATATAAGAGGAAATCGGTTTAAGGAAAGAGCCCTCAGGTACCCGGTGCTGCCGCAAGAAAGAAGAGCAAGGAGGTTTGTAGCTTCTGTGGCCGGTCAGGCCACCCCTTCGACAGGTGTTTCAAGAGGTTGGGAGCTTAGAAGAAGGAGCAGATGCATGCAGTTCATGGTGCCCCCAGGAAATATTTATTCTGTTCTGCATGTAAGCGGCCAGGGCATGATGTTGCCCATTGTTGGGGAAAGGATAAGATTAAGGCAAGAAGTTGTTTTCTATGCGGTCAAGAAGGGCACATCAAGGCTCAGTGCCCACAACTCCAGCCTGTGTTGCAGCCAGTGCAGCTCCGAGCATACCCACCGCCTCAACATTTTGATAAAGGCAAGGGAAATCTTAATGTGATTTCTTTAGAGGAAGCGCAAACTTCGACTCCGGTCATTTTGGGTTAGATTTCTCCCTAGCCTAAATGTTTTATTTCTAGTATAGTTTTAGCATTTTCTTTTCTTAGTTGCGTATGCTATCTTATAGGAAGATTTAAGGAGAGGAACGGCTGGGCGCGTGTTCTCTTTGACTCTGGCGCTACCCACTCATTTGTGGCTAGAGCCTTTGTGGAGCCCTATCGTTTGGGTATAAAGCGAGTTAGTGATGCCTTTTGCGTCAGATTTACTTCCGATGATTCTATGGTTTCAGATCAGGGCATTCAGGATTGTCCGATTTTGTTGTGGGATTTTCTAGCGATGGCAGATTTGAAGGTGAATTACCTGGAAGACTTTGATGTTATCCTAGGCATGGATTGGTTGTCCAGGTACGATGAAGTTATCCAATGCAAGGGCAAGCGCTTGGACTTCGTAAAGGATGACGGTAAGCCTGGGAGTGTTTTTGGTGATCCGCGCCAGAATTCTCCAGTAATTTCTGCAGTAGGTGTTCCGAAACTGCTTGATTCCGGCTGCTTTGCCTATTTGGTCTAGGTTGTGGGGATTGTTGTTAGTGTACTGCTCTTGGGGGAGATTCTTATGGTTTGTGACTTTTCTGATGTATTTCTTGATGACCTTCCTGGTCTTTCGCCTGATAGAGATGTTGAGTTTGTTATAGATGTTGAGCAAGGTACGCGTCCTATCGCGAAGGCACCGTACCGGATGTCCCCGCGAGAGCTGTAAGAGTTGCGCATCCAGCTGGATGAGTTGCTAGAGAAAGGTTTTATTAGACCGAGCTCATCACCATGGGGTGCTCCTATTCTGTTTGTAAAGAAGAAAGACGGATCGATGAGGCTTTGCATCGACTATAGAGAGTTGAACAAGGTTACAATTAAGAACAGGTATCCCCTGCCCAGGATGGATGATTTGTTTGATCAGTTGCGCGGTAGCGTGGTGTTTTCTAAGATTGATCTTCATTCTGTCTACCATCAGCTCAGAATCTGTGAGTCAGATATTCCAAGGATTTCTTTTCGATCGAGGCATGAGCATTTTGAATTTCGTGTTATGTCATTTGGTTTGACCAATGCGCCCTCAGCCTTTATGGATATGATTAACCGGGTGTTCAAGGACTTCGTGGATAAGTTTGTGGTCGTGTTTATCGACAATGTTCTGATCTATTCCCGCAATGCTGAGGAGCATGACCAGTATCTGCGTTTGGTTTTATCTGCTTTGAGGGACCAAAAGCTATTCGCCAAATTGAGTAAGTGCGATTTTTGGTTGCCTCAGGTTTCATTTATGGGCCATGTGGTGAATAAGAGTGGGATTTTTGTTGACCTAGAAAAGATTACTGCTGTGATAGATTGGAGTAGGCCGGGCACACCCAAGGAGATTAGGAGCTTCTTGGGGTTGGCCGGCTACTACAGGAGATTCGTGGAGGGTTTCTCTATCCTAGCTGCACCTTTGACTTGATTAACTCAGAAGAATGCAGCTTTTCTTTGGAGCGAGAAGTGCGAGGAAGCCTTCCTAGAGCTAAAGGACATATTATGCACTGCTCCCGTTTTGACCCTGCCCACGGAAGTCATGGATTATGATGTTTATGTGGATGCATCACATGTTGGGCTTAGATGCGTGTTGATGCAAGTCGGCAAAGTGATTGCGTACGTGTCAAGACAATTGAAAACTCATGAGAGGAATTACCCTATGCATGATTTAGAGTTTGTAGCCGTGATTTATGCCCTAAAGTTGTGGAGGCATATGCTTTATGGAGCGCAGTGCAAGATTTTTACTGATCATAAGAGTTTAAAGTACGTCTTCACCCAAAAGGAATTGAATCTGCGCCAGTGACGATGGTTAGAGTATGTTGCCGACTACGATGTTGAGATCCAGTACCATCCGGGCAAGGCTAATGTGGTGGTTGATGCCCTAAGTCGGAAGACAGGGAAGATTTTTAATCTCTCTGCCAAGCTATTAGTGGAAGAATTTCTTTTGATGGATATTTCTATGGGGAGCTGCGGATTGCAGAGTATTTTGGTTTTAGCAGAGCCTTCTTGAATTGCGCTTATGAGGTTACATCAGAAAGATGATCCAGATCTGCTGCATTTATATCTTAAAGCTGAGAAAGGGGAGTTACAAAATTTCTCGATTGATGATGCGGGTACTTTGAAGTACCGTGGCAGATTTGTATCCCTGCTGTTATGGATATTCGGGTTATGTTGTGCAAAGAGGTGCATAGTTCTAGTGTTGTCTACGATCCAGGATCTACCAAGATGTATCATGACTTAAAGCAAATTGCCTGGTGGAATGGGATGATGGGAGACATAGCAAGGTTTGTTTCTGAGTGCTATACTTGCAAGCATGTTAAGGTCGATCATGGAAGGCCTGGTGGCAAGTTGACTCCGTTGGAGATTCTGACTTGGAAGTGGGAGAGCATTTCGATGGATTTAATCACGGGTTAACCGAGATCTCCTGGAGGTTATGATTCAGTTTGGGTGATTGTGGACAGATTAACGAAGTGTGCTCACTTCGTACTTTATAAGATCGACTATCCAATGAAGAAAATAGCTGAGCTGTATTTGAATGAAGTCATCTGATTGCATGGTGTTCCAGTCAGCATTATTTCAGACCGAGACTCCCGGTTTACATCTCGCTTCTGGAAGAGTTTGCAAGAAGGTTTGGGTACGGATTTGAGATACTCTACCGTGTACCACCCGCAGACTAATGGTCAGACAGAGCGAGTTAATCAGATAGTGGAGGACATGATAAGATGCTTTATTTTTGACCACGGAGGAGCATGGGATGAGTATTTGTGGCTTATGGAGTTTTTTTATAATAACAGTTATCAAGAAAGCTTGCAAATGGCTCCCTTCGAAGCTTTGTATGGGATACGCTGCAGGACTCCCTTATTTTGGGCTGAGGTTGGAGAGAGACCTTTGTTGGGTCTGGATGCGCTCTAAGAGATGGAAACTACTGTGAAGCTGATTCGGGAGAAGCTTCGGATAGCACAGGAGCGATATGAGAAGAACGCCAACAGGCATAGATCTGATTTGGTGTTTGTTGTGGGGGACTTAGTATTTCTAATGGTTTCCCCGATGATTGGAATCAAGAGGTTTGGCAAGAACCGAAAGTTGGACCGGAGGTTTGTGGGTCCATTTAAGATCGTTGAGAGGATTTGTGTGGTAGCTTATAAGCTGGACTTGTCCGCATATTTTCCTAGTGTGTACGATGTTTTTCACGTTAGCCAGATGCGGAAATGTGTGCAGAGTGACAGGAAGGTTTTGGATTATGTGCCACAATTGGAGCCAAATCTTTCTTATGTGGAGGTGCCTGTCCACATTCTGGAGGCTCAGGATCGTGTGTTGCGGAGGAAAATAATTCCTATGGTTAAGGTTTTGTGGAGAAATTTGGGTGTGGAAAGCGCGACTTGGGAGCTAGAGTCGGCGATCAGGAAGGCCTACCCTCATCTGTTTCCCTGACATGTGGCTGGTATGTTTTGTGCTCTCTTTTATATAGTTTTTGCTTGGCTGTTAATTCTTCCTTCTTGATAGAAGGGTTGAGTGTTAAGTTTCGAGGCGAAACTTTCTTTTAGGGAGAGTGGCTGTAACGCCCCCAGTTTTTCTATGTTTTGTTTGATCATTGTTTGGCGTTATGATGTCGCGTTTATGGCATTTTGCCACTGTTAGAGCGTGGTATTAGCTCTTTAGGTTCCTTGAGTGGCCTATTTGTAGCCTGTTTGCAAGATTCCCCAGCTAGCCGAAGTATGTTTTGGTGACTCGGCTGAGCCTCTCAGGGAATGCTTGTACTTTGGCTTGGGAGGTGTTAGCCCGAGTGTTTGTGTAACGTCCCAATTCGCGCTAGGCCCCTCACACGAGTTTTGAGTCAAGAGACTTGACTCGGGCTCGCGTCGCACTGGCAAAAGGTGTCAAGTGCGTTGAATGGAGTGTAGGGTTGACTGATATCCAACAGATCGAAAGGAAATGGCCTAGGGGAAAATCGACGAGAATGGGAGTAGATACTCGCCGATCGACGGGTATCGGGAATGATACTCGCCGATCGACGGGTATCGGGAATGATACTCGCTGATTCGACAGGTATCGATGGTCGATACCTGCCGGATTATGAACTGCTGATTGAGAATTAGGCTAAGGGAAATTCCCCGAGTATCATTGTTGATACCCGACGAATTCATCGAGAATGCCCGGCGATTCTCGTCGATCGTCGAGAATGCCCAGTGATACCCACCGATCGTCGACTATCGCTGACTAATACTCAACACACTCAACGCCAGGAATTTTCGATAAGTGGGCTAAGTGAAATTCGTCGGGTATCATTGTTGATACCCGACGAATTCGTCGAGAATGCCCGACGATTCTCGCCGATCGTCGAGAATGACGGTTGATTCCGGTCAAATTTGACTTGTGCGTTTTCTTCGCCCAGGCAGATTCGTTGGCTTGTACAGGCGGACCGAACCAGACTTCAGGATTCGTGCTGATGATGATTCCTTGGACCGGGTCACTTCAATATGACCCATTAGGGGCGGTCCAATGGGGCGTTGATACGTGGCGGAAGGATTTAACCTAATACATCGGTTTATAAGAGGAGATAAAGCCGAACCCTTGCCATCCTTGCCGATCGTTCTTGCCGTCATTATGGACCTCGCGAATTCGACAGAGCCGCGGGAAGCAGTCGGAGCTCCTGGAGGCGGCCTTCTCTCTCTCTCTCTCTCCTTCCTCTGTCGTGAAGAACAACTGCACCAAGGAAGAGATGCCGCAAAGAAGAATGACTAGATCCAAGGCCGGAAATGGTGGTACCGCTGGAAACGAGTTGAGCTTCCTCCCCTCTCCCTTGGTGCTAGATCTGTAGTTAATATTCTAGGAGAGATATCGACTCCTTAGTGTCTTGATGGTGAGGAGGAGATTTCTTAGGGAAAAGCCATGCCTAGGTCGTTGTCTAGGCTTAGTCCCCTCCAACCTCTTCATTCTTCAAAGTGAAGATGAGAGAGTGATTCGTGGAGAAATATGGCTTCGTGAGGGTGAATAAGGGTGGACGATTTTTTGGAGGAGTTTTTGGGAGATTGGTGCAAGGAGGAAGATGAACGGATGTCGTTCATCTCGCCTTAAGATGCGTGCAGAAATCTGTTTTCTGCACACAGCGACCTTCGTGGCCAATTTCGGGGGTGTTCTGGTCATATCTGGGTTTTCTACTAAACACAAAAGTCATATCCCTCGAAATTATCTTTCCAAAGAGTGGTTGCACGTTTCTAGGGGATACCTATAGCCACTGGAAAGTCAGTTCGAATCTGCTGCGATAGGGGAAAAATCCTGTACACAGCAGGCTTTGAGTGAATTTCTGGTGTGATGCGATCAAATCTGGGCTTTTGACTAAACACAAAAGTTGTAGCCCTTGAAATTATCTTTCCAACGAGTGGTTACCCGCACTCGTTGGATTTTTGTAGCCTCGGAAATCCTTGGTCGTAGTTGCTGCCCGGATTAAGGCTGCACCTAAATTCTGGGCTGTGTAATGTGGAGTGCAATTTGGTGGAATTTAATGTTGCGATCCAACTCGAGGCTTGAGTGAACTCTGTTGACACAATCATCCTAGGGATATGGTAAGTTGAGGTTATAAATCTGAATTCGTATAATGAGTTGTGGACAAGCTTAATTGAAGGAAAGAGCCTCATAAAATGGGTAGATATAAATTGGTTGATGTATAAATGATTTAACTATGGCCATGATGTATGTTGAATGGATAGAAGTGAATTAATAATCCAATGCTTAGAGTGTCGTCTCCCTATGGGTAGCATTGTGGAAGTAACAAGTGCGGTGTTGACCGTCACTAGTTGGAATGAGGTTGAGATGAGTAAAGTTGGACGGTTGGGCTTGGTCTTCGGTGTTCACGTCCCGAGGCTCATTTTGCATTTGATGGATGGTTGGGCTTGGTCCTTGGTATTCATGTCCCGAGGCTCCTTCCATACCACGATATTGTGAAATTGCATGTGGTGTGAGTCGACACGTGGTGTCGTAATCCCGGGTTAAGGATAGTGTGGCAGGTCTACGGGCTCGCCAATCGTCGCACCGATGGGAGTTGACAGCTAGACCTTGGACGGTTGGGCTTGGTCCTCGGTGTTCACGTCCCGAGGCTCCTTTTGTGCTAAGTGAATGGTTGGGCTTGGTCCTTATGTTCATTTCCAAGGCTCCTTCCGTGTCACGCATAGACTAGTTCGGGGCTAGGATCTTGGTGCACATTTACCCAAGAGAACCCGCTGAGCCGTAGTACGCATGTGTGCTCCGCTGTTGTGTTCTTAGCATTGAGGCGTACAGAGGCCTAGGCCAGGTAGTGTGGAGACCAGCCTAGTAGTGGAGATGCCCGCTCTACTGTCACTGTTTGGCCACGACGGTTGACGCCTGAGAGGTTAGCTACCTGCTCGAATAGTGGGAACTATAAGTCTGTGTCGACATAGCGATTGCATGTTCTTGATCATGGGTGTGTCATTGCATTGCATACATAGCATTGCACTTCATTGCATACACAAGACCCTCATCGTATAAGTTTGTATGGGCACTCCTATACGATGATTTACTTATTGTTGAACGACCCTCAACTTATATGCTTGTATGGGCATCCATACAAGTTGAGTTACTTACTGTAATAACATTATACTCTCTTGCTGCTGTAGATGGTAGAATTATAGAATAAGAGCTTGTTCATTTGTACACTATTTTTATTGCTACCTATGATTTGTATGCTTCACCTGCTTGTACTACTGTTTTATATATACTGTACTTATTCCTTTCTCCGCTCGGTGCCGAGGAGTCGCTGGGGGAGCGGATGTGAAGCCACTTAGTCTATATGACTAACGGTTGCTACGTCTTCCTTTTTAGGAGGAAACCCCGCAGGTGGAGCAGCAGGCTATGCAGCTGGACAGCCAGGCCAGGATGACAGGGCCTGAGGGGACGGTACTGTCGCTACTGTCGGTTACAGATGTGAGTGAGAGAGATTTTGTTGTAGCCCTTCAGGGCAATTCTATTTTCATACTCTGATTATGTAGATGCTTGTTTAGCTTCTCTTTTGCTATATTTATGGACTTATGCTTGGTGTGGATTGACTTTCTTTTATTGTATGGTTGGGTTGGCATTTTTATGTTGATATTGGTTGAAGCCGGCAGTTTAGGCGTCTTGTGCTACAGGCTGACCCGAGTGTTAGTGTTACCGCAAGGCGGCTGTTCTGGGCATAAGACCCCTCTCGTGCCGTGTTCTGTGTTCCGGGAGGGGGGTTTTATAGTTTGATAGTAGGATGTTGTTTTCGACTTCGCTGTTGTTTTCGTAGCTTGGGTGTTTTGTTACGGTACGAGTTTTGTCGAAATCCGAGATCATTTATTTTTGCGTCATTTCGACCTTTCCTTGTTAGCTGGTAGTAGTTGCTTTTGTTGTGCATGGCCTTGAGTTGTCGAACTTGGTAGGGCTGGTGCCTTGTTTTTATGCTAAGTGTTTAGATGTTTTCATTACATGTATTTATATACATATATGTTTAGATAACTAGCTGATAGTTTGTGTTGTACAGAATTATGTATATAATGAAGAACTTGGTTGCAGCTATTATATTAGTATTGAAGCTAATGATTTTGTTGTATAGTAATAGTTATATATTTATAAGCTTGGTTGGCTAGGTCGATTCAGCTAGTGGCCGATTGTTTGCTTATGCTTATTATTTTATTAGCTATAGGATGAGTCAGTGGGAGGATATATATTTTTATGACCAGCTGCTTCTTCCCCACGTTTCCCCATTTCCCGAGCCGTTGCTAGCTTCTAGCGGGATGAATGGGAGGCGGAGGCGCTATAGCTTTGGTCGGCGATTACTGGAGGATTTAAGCTCGGTTTCCTCGTGTGTTTGTAGATTTGATTTGCTCTTGTCTAGATCTTTCTTCCTATGTAAGTTATGCTTGTCCAAGGGCTGTTTCTAGGAGTTCGGGTTTTCGGGTTCTCTTCTTCTTCTCTAAAAGCTCTGTTTTTGACCTGTAGGTGGCCGATCTTGCCGCCAAAGCCAGATTTCTTGTTGCAGCTGTTGCATCTTGGCGGTGAGGCAAGTGGCTCCTTGCCCTTGTCAATTTGACCCCTTTTTACTTTGTTAATTTGTTGTAATTAGCTCGATTTTTTGCTTATGGGAGCTAGTGCAGCAGTGTTTCTTTACTTCAGCCATGTCTGGTTCAGGTTGTCTAAGAATTTGGCTAATATCTCCCCCTTTATTCTCAGTTTGGTGTCTAGTTGGTAGCTGGAGGTAGGTTATGGCTGTATTTTATTGTATTATAAGTCAGATGGCTGTTGTGGCCAGGTAGAAAGGGGAGGAGAGAGAGTTGGAATTAAATTTACAACTCTCTGTTTCCAAGCATTGAGTAAGCTTAGGCAGAGGTTTTAGCTTTTAAAATTCAAATTTATTCTAAGTCAAAAGCGTTGAGTGAGTGGACCTCACTCAACGCCTTGGCTGTTAGACTTTTTGGCGTTGAGTGTGGTGAACTCACTCAATGCCAAAGTTAGTTTCTGCGACTAAGTATAAAAGCATTGATAGCGTTGAGTGAGTCTAGCTCACTCAACGCCGTCATACAGTGAAGGTTTTGCGGCTAAGTCATTTGGCATTGAGTGAGTGGAGCTCACTCAACGCTGCGTCGGGTGGACTCGGCGCTGTCCCTGGCATGTGTTTGGCACTGAGTGAGTCAAGCTCACTCAACGACGTGTCAGGTTTAACGTTGAGTGAGTGGTGCTAACTCAACGCCGCGTCGAGTGGACTCGACGCCGTCCCTGGCTTATGTTTAGCGCTGAGTGAGTGAAGCTCACTCAACGCCGCGTCAGGTTTGGCGTTGAGTGAGTGGAGCTCTCTCAATGCTGCATCGAGTGGACTCGACGCTTTTTGCCTTGGGTTGGTGTATTTCCTTAGGATTGTTAGTGTGGCTTTTCCCTAGGGGGTGTTTGGTGGCAGCTAGTTTTGCTTGGATGCTGACTCGTTGATTATGGCAGGTGGTGTGGTTTTGTGGGCTCTATAAGGGGTGAATTGTGTGTGTTGAGCTGTGGCCACCACGACCTAGGCTGTGTTGGGCTGTTATGGTTAGGTCTGTGGACCCTATAGCTGTCACCGGTTGTTTTCACCCTGGAGTGTTTTTCGGTCTGGTTGTTGGTGAGGGCTGTGCCGCCCACTCCGACCCAAGGTTTTCACCACGGCCAATAATTCATAAAGATTAGGACTTTTAGTTCCTTTCCTTTCTTATGACTATTTCTGTTGGTATAAATAGTTCTTGTTGCTGTTGCAAGTTCTTTTCTTTTGCAGAGCATGCTACTATTGTACTCACACTTGGTGTGTTTTTTTTATTTATTGCTCTTTAGATAGTGTTCTTTTCTTACTGTCATGCCTTTTCTTCTACTGATAGAATTTTGTTATCGGGTTGGTAAACCCTTCTTTATTTATTCATGAATCTAATGCTCCACTTCTTTTGATTTTATTCTTGCTGAGGTGTTCCTTCTTCGAATGCCTCAGGTTCAGAGCAGTAGCCGGTTGAGCGGCTAGTTTTCTTGTGGAGCTTGCTTGTGGCCTCCTGGGTTGCTGGGATTTCTGTTCCTCATCCTTGTGAGGTAGTTTTCTTCTTTCTGTATAGACATGCATGCTCACCAGTGGGTTCGTGTCAGGTTGTTGACGCCCATTGGTGGCTTACTTGTGATGCTGGGTATGAACTGAAACTGCTATTTTTGCCTATTTTGAGGGTGTTCACTTGCTTTCTAGGAATGATTTATGCTAGGTTGCACGTTAGGTACTTTAAACCCTAAAAGCATTACTATATGTACCTCATGCACGTCATGTTTATAAAACTAAAGCACTACTTTCCCAAGTAACGTAAAGGCTTTTTTTATACAATATTAAATTTAGGGTCGTGCATACCATGAGTCGTCCCTTGGGGACACTTATGCTCATTTAGAATATCAACTAAACAAAAGTATTTTCCGCTGCATATAAATATATTTTTAATTATGGACTAGCTGATCCACTGGGCTGAGGGATACAACCATCAAATTTAAAAGTTTTCTTCCATATTAAATTATGTTTTTTTCTTAAAAGATAAGGAGTCTGGAGTTTTGCCTGAACGTGTGCAGTTATCCCCTGCACGGCGTGACATCATGACACATATTTTCTCTTGCTCTGACATGATTTAATTGTTGAGAAAATGCGGGTTGTGACACTACTTTACTTGACTGCTAGTAGACCTGACATCATGTATGCCACATGTGTCGGTGCTAGGTACCAAGCTTGCCCAAAGGAATCTCATTATTCTGTTGTTAAGAGATTCTTAAGATATCTTAAGGGCACACCTAATCTAGGTCTTTGGTAAACTAAGAATTGAGATTTCCTACTAACAGGTTTTTCAGATGAAGACTTTGCAGGCTGCAAAGAAGATAGGAAAAGCACCATAGGTACATGCCAATTTCTAGGTGGAAGGTTGGTGTCATGGAGCAGAAAAAAGCAGACAAGTGTAGCTATTTCCACTTCAGAATCAGAGTATATAGCTGCAGGCAGTTGCTGTGCTCAGTTATTGTGGATACAACATCAACTTGAAGACTATGACCTCAAGGTAAGTAGAATTCCATTATATTGTGATTCTACTAGTATTATATCTATTGCTAGAAATCCTATTTCACATAGTAGAACTAAGCATATAGAAATCAGGTTTCACTTCATCAGAGAACATGTTGAAAAAGAAGACATAAGTCTAGATTTTGTCAACACAAACAATCAAATTGCTGACATATTTACAAAACCTCTGGATGAAAGTAAATTCAATTATTTTAAAATTGAATTAGGTATGTTGAACCTAGAATGAGATGTTAGGTCAGCACAAAATTTCTCAAGAAATTTGGCTAAGTTAGAAAGTTTGTGTCGACACAAGCCAATTGTGTCGACACTATCAACAAATTGTGTCGATAAAGAAATAAATTGTGTCGACACAGAAATAAAATCAATGTCAACAGGAAAAGTTTGTGTCGACACCACTCTGTTGATACCTTGTACTAGTTGATTTTTGTGTCGACACACAAAAAATCATTGTCGACACATAGACATATCAACACCCTCAATACTCTGTCAAGAATTTAGTAGTCTATGTCGACAGAGGCAAAAGTATGTCGACACCTACAAAGATCTGTCGAGAGCTAGGTCGTCTATGTTGACACATGTAAAATTTTGTCGAATAATAAAATCCCTAGTTATGCGCGTCTTTTGACCTTCGTTTTACAAGTATACCATAAATAAGAGAAGACAAAATCTGGCCGACTGTGCTTTCAGAACTCTCGTCTCTAGACTTTTTGTCGACAAGAAATTCTCCCGTCGACTCTCTTCTCTCTCTTTCACTCATGGAGCCACAATAGGAAGACAAGGTCAACGAGGGATATGAACTGGTACGCAAGGCGTTCGAGACTGCCTCCCTAGAAATCAAAGTCGTGATTACCCTAATCACCGAAAATGGATTGGAATACTTGGTCTCAAAACCTACAAGGATATGAAAGAAGGAGGTTCTTGAATTTTACTCGTTAGCAATAATGGATTCTACGGGAATGAAAATTAAATCCTCTATAAACGGTACTAAAGTAAAACTCACACACAAGAGTATAAGAAAGTCACTTCAACTTCCAAGAATCAAGGAAGAAGATGACATCGCATCATCCATGACAAGGGATGCTCTCCAATGATGTGGACTGGATCCCACTACGGTTGGATCTTCAATGACCAAGAAGGGAATGAATTCCGAGGGTATGTTCCTGTCAGAGATAATAAGCAAGGTTATTCTATGCAAAATAGGAGGACATGATAAGATTTCTTCCTATATGTTCATACTCATGACCAGAGTTATATTCTAGGAGAAAACAGACTTGTCTGCTGTCATATTTGACAAGATCAAAGAAAGTGTTAAGAAGCCCAATTTGGGTAGAATACTAAGCCTCTATCTGGTTTCCACCATTCCAGAAGTGATGAATCAAACTCCAGGAACCAAGATTAATCACATGAGGAGAATGGATCTGAGAATACTATCCAGATGGGATAAAGTTTTGACAAAAGATTTTTCTACCCCACAGAAACAAGTGAAAAAGGATAAGAAAAAGAAAACTACCTCCCAGGCAGTAGAATCTTCTAGTGATTCTGAAGAGCAGGTTGACTTTTGCTAAGATGAAGAACAACTAAGAAAATCATCTACACCAACACCAGATAAAGAGGCTCAAGCCCAAGGGGGGAGCATTCAACTACCAGAAAAATAGATGGTCTCCACTCTAGGGGGAGACAACACTGAGATTATAGTTGCTCAAGAACCTGAATAATCACAGCTACCAGACCCAGGGAGAGGTATAGCTGAAGTTGCACTGGATATTAAGAATTCAACTGATACAGTTATGGACATAGTATTAGAAATCAACAATGTTGCAACTGTCATCACTGAGAAAGATGCACAGGATGTGCATATGTCAGACCCAGATCAAGCTGAGCACCTCCACTCCTCCAGTTTAGAGAAAACCTTGGAAAAGGATCTTGATGTCCAAGGAGAACCGTTTGTTGAAAAAGAGAACATTATCCCTCCTGTTTAGATGCAGTAGGAGGTAACTCTGGAAGAGTTATTTCCTGATTTACAAGGAGCTCGAATTGAGGGGGAGATGGCAAGGACTAAGGGGGAGATGCCACTCCTTGCCTCTAGTCCAAAGGACACTATGGATATAGAAAGTTCATTTAATTCTTCTGAAGATAAAGAAGCCACCAGGGCCAAGAAAAGGAAGCTGGTGGCACTCAGGAAGAGGAGCATAGGCTATAAAAAAGCCTTGCAAACTGTCCCTCAAACATCTGCTCCAGGAATAGACTTCAGTTCACTTTTGGTGCAACTGCAAGTGAAAATGGATGCGCAAAGACTTGCTCTGGAGAAATATGTGGATGAGTCCCATAAAGAAATTCAGTTCCAGCTGGCCCAAGATATCAAATCTATCAGACTTGAAATAAATTTGCATAAGAAGGAGATGGTATATTGCTTCCATAAGGGAGGTAATGTTGTAGTATACTTGGCCACACAATAATAGGACATGACAACTAAAATAGCTGACATTGCAGATAAACATGGATATATTCTAGAAAATCAATTCAGAATGAATGAAATGAAAATCTCACAGACTCACATGATGTTATTCTCTCAAAAATGGGAGGTATTGCTACTGATGTGAAAACTGAAGTATCTAACCAGATCAAAGAAGATCTAGCTGCTGTACAAATAGCAATTCAGGCATCTCAAAAGGCTATTTCTGATCAACTGTAGAAGTTCATACTACAAAGAGGGAATATATTATCTGGCTGGTCAGGTAAGGTTTCAGAAGGATGATCTAAGAGATCATGTGTCCAGAGAAGTCATAAAGGGGGAGAGAGTGTTATTAAAAGCAAGCTCAGATCATGCTAAATGAGTATCCAATAACTTCAGAGCTACTCTTGGATATCCACCCCTTTTTGATTATGATAATACTGCTGAATCTGGTATTCAACCTGCTTACATTGAAGGGGTTCAGCAGGAAGTTGACAAAGTCATCTAGCCTCCATCTGATTTTGAAGAAGTACATCAGGCAGTACATCAAATTTATAGCCCCCCATAGGAGGCACATAATGTGATTATTGAAAAAGTTGAAATGTCTGATGCTGCTTTACAAAGAGAGCAAGAAGCATAAAAAGCTTGGCATGCTCAGAAAGAAGCTCAACAATCTAAGCAAAAATTCAGAGAGCAGGCTGAATTAAAGCCTGATTTTGAACAATGGAGTATAATGTCTAGAAATATCATTCTTACTGCTTGGAAAGTTGTGAAAGATAATATGCATGATAGATGCAAATGGTATTCTGAACAAGAGTGGGGTAAATATGAGAAGCGGCAAGATGCCATATACCAGTTTAGGAAGGATCTCAAAGCTAGGAAAATACCTGCTAAATCTGTGGAGCCTAGCAAGTACTTCCCAAAGCCATATCATTACTTTGAAAGGAAGAAGATTAAGGCAGCAGAGCTCAAAAAGAAAGATCTAAAAGGGAAGAAGCAAGCTGATGACAAAAAATCCAATGTGTAAGCTAGGATTAAATCTAGCAAAGGAATAGTTATCAAGGAGCCTGATCAATCTTAGGGATAAATAGGTTAGTTTTAGAACTGTGTAATTTTTTGTTCTAAAAAATCTTGTAAATCAAAAACTAATTCCTGATTAATGAATTTTATCATATTCTGTGATGATAATAAATGTATTTGTGTTTATAAGTTACCCTGCCTGTGAAATGATTATATACTTCTTAATCTTTGTTTTATAATAAGTGGTGTACATCATTGACTAAGGGTTATGTCTTCTCAAAATAGGGGGAGATTGTTGGGTACACTGGAAGCTGTGTGTTGGATCCCTAGTTGGATTTGGGCTTGGTTCAATAACTTAGGCTGTGTGTGACCCAACATTGTATAGCTAGGGTCATGAGTAGTAGTCATAGAGTTTAGGCTTGGTCCTGGTTAGTGCCACCTCCTTGGACAAGCCAGAAGTGGACTTCAGAGAATCAGCTTTAGCAGCTTTCAGAAGATAGTGATCGGTTCAAAATTCTTCGAACTAAGCTAGACGATCGTCGATCTCTGATTGACGAACTCAGAGTTAATTCTCTGAGTTTAGCTCGACGTTCTCAGAGCTCAGGTCGACTCTTAGTTTTCTTCTGTCAGTTTCTCAGCTCAACGATCTCAGAGTGCAGATTTGGAAAGTTATTCTCAGTTAGCAGATCGCAGAGCTCAGGTTAACGAACTTTAATTCCCTGGTCGACGATCTTTAATCTCAGGTCGACGAATTTTGTTTTGCGTTTGAAGTTTTCTGTGTAGTTCTAGAATGAGTCCTTCCCTCTTTTGTTCCTTATTAGCAGTATTATTCTGAGCATTTAATGCAAATATTCCTCTGAATATAGCTGTTATTTGGCTGCATTAAATGTGGTATTCTTTTGAATAAATATTTGTTTATTCTATCAAGAACAGTTGGGAAACTCATTAATGCCTTTATTCTAGCCGTTTTCTATTCCCAACAGCAGCCAACATTTATGGAAAGAATTAAAAATTTTAAAGTGAATTTTTCAGCAGTGGAATAAAAGTAATTCTCTCGTCTTCAAGAAATACAACAACAGATAAGCAAGACAGTCAGAGACACAGAAAAGAGAAATCGATAAGCACTGCATAGGAAATACTGAACAATCACTCGAAGCTCTCAACGCCTTTTCATTCTCTGCCAACACTGTAGTTTGAAGAAAAATAAATCATCAAGATCAAGAGTCTTCTTCAACTTAAGTTCCAGAAATCCTCAGAGACACTCTTTTCAACATCTGTTACTGGATTTCCTGGATCTTGGCAGATCAAGCTGAAGACCTACTCACCCTTTAGCAAAGCTCTTTTCTTCTTGAAGTATTCTACTTCTCAGGGGGAGCTTTGACATCACAAGAATCCACACAGTCTTCTCAGTTGTATTCGAGAAAAGAGAAGACTTCCATCAAAATCTTCCATCCCATTGTACAGGGTTATAGCTCCCTTCAAAAGTTAGTTTGGTTTACAAGTCTCCCTCCAAAAGAATTGAAGTTGGTTTTTGGGCACCTGATCAAAAGCTTGAAGGGTTTTCTGATCTACCTGAACCAGATCTTGTGGTGGCAGCCACCAGATCAAAACCTATTAGTGGATTCCTACTAAGGGTGGTAGAAGAGTGGATGTACCCAGGTTTAGGGGAACCACTATAAACTTCTTGTATCATCTGGTTGCTCCTTTTCATTTGTTTTTGTTGTGCTTGTGATTGCTGAATTGTTAGCTTAGTTTTCCTATTCCTTAACTAATATATGGTATCACTATATTTACTCTGATATAATCTAGAAAAAGAGCCAAAGTTTTAATACTCTATTCACCCCCCCCCCCCCTCTCGAGTAATCTGATCTAACACTCTCCTTTCAATTGGTATCAGAGGGTGTGTTTGTTTGGCTGTATAAGTTAACACTTGAACCAAGGTCCAATTAGATCAGATTTTTTTCTTCCCAACTATTCTCTATCACAATGGCACAAAACAAGGATTATGCAAGCACCAAACCTCCTGTATGCAACCTAAATAAGTTTTCCATCTGGAAGGCAAGAATTAAGTTGTATATGAATTCTATTGATGAGGATATATTTAACTCTATCTTGATAAAACCTCCTACTGTAGCACTACTTCAACTTCTATTTCAAGCACTCATGTTGTTCCACAACCTGAGTGGATAGATGCCAAGAAGAAAGCCAAGATTGCAGATGCAAGAGCCATGAATATTTTAGCTCAGACAATGTATGATGACACTTTTTAAGAAGTGGTTGAGTGCACTTCATCCAAAGCCATCTGGGATTCCCTAAACCAGATGGTGGCTGGGTCTGCTAATGAGAGAAAGGAAAGAAGATCCAATCTCATCTCCCATTATGAGAACTTCAAGAAGGAAGAAGTTGAGTCAGTCAGTGACATGTACAATAGGCTAAGCTCAATCATCAATGAGCTAAGGACCTTAGACAAGGAGATTACCCTGACTAAAGTGAATGACAAGATCCTTATGTTCTTCCCCAGCACATGGGATTCAAGGATCTGGCCTATTAAAGAATCTAGAAGCATGACTGAGATATCAACTGAGTCTCTCCTTGGAAAGCTCAAATCATATGAGCAACTGATGAAGACCAGAGAAGCAGCAGCTGAAATAAAGACTCCAACACTGACCAGGAATGAGTATAACATTGCTTTAAAGGTTTTTGAGGACTCTGAAGGGACTCCAGTCAATGAAGAACCGATGAGTCTATTTGCCAAAATATTTTTCAAAATGGTAAAGAAGGACTTCAGAAGGAATTCATCTAGACAAGATGACAAACCAAGGTATGACAAAACACCTTCTAAAGAAATTGTCTGTTTTGGTTGCAGGAAGCCAGGACACTACATCTCTGAGTGTCCAGAAGCTCAGAAGAAAGATAGGAGAAGAGAAAAGGAGTCAAGAAGAAATCATCACAGCAAACCCTCCTCAAGCAAACACAAGAGGAAAGAAAAGGGTTTCGTTGTTGAATCCTAGAGTGATACAGAAGAAGAGTCATCCTCTTCCAGCTCCGGTGATGATGAAGAAGATCAAAAGGCAAAGAAAGTTTGCTTAATGGCAATTGATGCCTGCAGTAATAAATCAGATGCTGAAGATTCAGAAAATGAAGAATCAATTTCTGCTGAAGATCAGGTAATTGCTTCCTATGATTTTGAATCAGAAGAATTTAAATCTGAATTTAAAAATCTTTGCTTAAACTTAATAAGCTATGAGAAGGAAATCAAACTTCTTAGAGAGAAATTAACTGATCAAGATAAATATCTTGATGAAAATGCTAAATAGTCACTTGAACTAAATTCAGCTAATGACAAATAGTTTTTCTAAAAATTGAACCAAGTAAGGCCAAGAAACAAGAGGAATCTCTAAATGGCAGGAGCATGAAATTACTAGATGTAACTAGTACCTTAAATGCTAGGACTAATAACTGTACACTAGGATTAGGTGCCTCATCTAGTGAACCACCTCTAATCCAAAAGAACAATCTATTAAAACCTGTAAATTTCATTTCTTTTAAAGGCAAGAAGAACACTGAACAGGTTAACAAAGTTAATGAAGTTCTAAAGCAAATGGAATTAAAATAAAAATCTAAGAACAAGAAAAAACAATAGATATAACAATGTTCAGCAGTTTTCGTCGAACTCAGATCGACGAAACGTGAACAGTTCATCGACCTCAGAACAACGAACTCTGAACACAAACCATAATAACAAGAATTCTTCGATCTACGATCGACAAAACCAGTATGATTCGTCGACCAAAGATCGATGATATTGGTGCCCTGAGAATGAATACTTTCCTTCTTCGAGCAGAGATCGTAGATCTCATTCCAATTCGTCAAGCTCAAGTCGACGAACTCACCAGAATTCATCGATCCCAGATCATAATTATAGAAACTTAAACAGCAACAGAAATTGTAACATTAAACCTAACCAACATAGGGAGAACATCAACCCATTCACCCAATGGATAATTTTTCCTAGAAGATTTCACCCCTTAGGTTATAAGAGCCAACCTGAATGTTCATTTATATCCAGTTTTTCATTTGAAAAGAAACAAGTACCCAAGGTTACCTGGGTCAAGAACTTTTAATTTGTTTCATTGCAGGTAAAGACCTATCCTATCACTAAAAATAAGTGGTATTTGCACAGTGGGTTTTCTAAGCACATGACTGGATGCAAGGAAAGCCTCATCAACTTTAAGGCTAAACTTGGTCCAAGAGTCATCTTTGGAGATTCAAGTTTTAGATAGACTGAAGGCTATGGAGGCTTCAAAAGTGGAGATGTCACTTTCAAAAAGGTGGCATATGTTAATGGTCTCAAGCATAACCTCATATCCATAAGTCAGTTATGTGATTCAGGTTATCAGGTTTGCTTTTCTGAATCTCAATGTATTATTTCTACAAACAATCAAACTGTTTTAACTGGAATTAGACAAGGTAACATATACTTAGTAAACTTTAAATCTGCCAGTTTTGAAATCTATTTATTTAATCTTGTTAGCAATCAAAATGATTTGTGGCATAAAAGATTAGGTCATGTAAATTTGAGAAATATAGCAAGGCTCTCTAAAGACAACCTTGTTAGAGGGTTGCCTTCTTACCCCTATAAGAAGGAAAGTCTCTGTAGGGCTTGTCAGTTAGATAAGCAAACTAAATCTTGTTTTAAATCAATAAACAAAAGTAACTCACCTAGGATATTGTACTTACTACATATGGACCTTTTTGGACCTATAGTTGTACAAAGCCTAGGAGGGAAATCTTATACTTTAGTGATTGTAGATGACTTTTCTAGATTCACTTGGGTATTCTTTCTGATATCTAAGTCAGATACTTTCAAGTTTCTTACAGATTTTCTCAAGAACATATAGATTGAGTACTCTACTCCAGTTGCATTGATCAGAAGTGATCATGGTACTGAGTTTGAGTCTCTTCTTATGAAAGAGTTCTGTAGGAAAGAAGGTATCAGACATTGCTTCTCAGCTACTAGAACACCTCAACAAAATGGGGTTGCTGAAAGGAAGAATAGAACACTAATTGAATCTGCAGGCACATTACTTGCAGATGCTTATTTGCCCCTATCATTTTGGGCAGAGGCTATAAGCACAACAAATTATGTGCTGAATAGAAGTCTTATACACAAACTTAAGAATAAGATTCCTTTTGAGTTATTGAAAGGGAAGAAACCTAAAGTCACCTAGTTTAAAGTATTTGGTTGTATATGCTATATTCATAACAATGACAAGAAATATATTTGAAAATTTGAAGCAAAGGATGCAATGGGAATTTTTCTAGGATATTCCCAAGTCAGCAAAGCTTATAGGGTGTTTAATAAATCATCTTTAAAAATTGAAGAATTTGTGCTTATAACTTTTGATGAAGCTAATATTTATTACAAGGAGAAAGAAATTTCTACCAATGAGCTATTGCAGGTACCTCACTTGTGTGATAAAATGGATGAACTAAACCTTACACAAAAGGTTATATCACATCCTCCTTTATAATATGATGAAGAAAGTGAAGAAGAAACTGTGGAAGCAGTTGAACTTCCTCCAACAGCAGATGTAATTCCACAAGAGGAATTCATTTCAAATGTTATTGCTGAACAAACTCCACCATCTGATCTTATCACACTAAGGGATCACCCTAGATCTCAAGTGATTGGAGACATGTCAGTAGGTGTACAGATAAGGCATCAACTCAACCATGATGTGATGCATGCTTATTTTCTCTCTCAATTTGAGCCTCAATACATAACTGATGCATAGCAAGATCCCTACTTGATTATTGCAATGTAAGAGGAGCTCAATCAGTTTAAGAGATGTAGAGTTTGGGACTTGGTTCCAAGGCCTAAAAGCTATCCAGTAATTGGG
Source organism: Platanthera zijinensis (assembly GCA_039513925.1). Classification (NCBI taxonomy): domain Eukaryota; kingdom Viridiplantae; phylum Streptophyta; class Magnoliopsida; order Asparagales; family Orchidaceae; genus Platanthera; species Platanthera zijinensis. Next base: position 60,474,680 of record CM077098.1, read on the forward strand.
ACCAAGTGGGTTTTCAGGAACAAGCTTGATGCTCAAGGTGTGATTGTAAGGAACAAGGATAGGCTTGTTGCTCAAGGCTATAGGTAAGAGAAAGGGATTGATTATGATTAAACCTTTGCACCTGTTGACAGGCTAGAGGCAATAAGGATTTTCCTTACTTATGCTACTTTCAAGAAATTCAAAGTCTTCCAGATTGATGTAAAAAGTGCATTTCTGAATGGAGAACTAAAAGAAAAGGTTTATGTTGAACAACCTCTAGGTTTTATCTCTTCGTCTCATCCCTCTTATGTTTTTAGATTGCATAAAACTCTCTATAGTCTAAAGCAAGCTCCAAGAGCTTGGTATGAAACCTTAGCTAGCTTTCTTTTAAAGCATAAGTTTTCTAGAGGCATGGTAGATAGGACTTTGTTTTTCAAGCATAATAATGATAAAATACTTTTGGTACAAATATATGTAGATGCCATAATATTTGGCTCTACAGATCCCAAACTATGTACAAGGTTTTCTAACCTTATGCATTCCAAGTTTGAGATGAGTAGCATGGGTGAGCTCTCCTACTTCCTTGGCCTCCAAGTGAAGCATACTCCTGATGGCATTTTCTTATCTCAATCAAAATATGCTAAAGAGCTGATTAAAAGGTTTGGGATGGCTGATGCCCAGGTAAGAAAACACCCATGGCTACAAATATTGTGGCTGATTCTGATGAACAAGGGAAACCTGTTGATCAGAAATTATATAGGGCCATTATTGGGTCCCATGTATATCTCACAGCTAGTAGGCCTGATATAATGTTTGCTACATGTCTTTGTACTAGGTTTCAGGTGAACCCTAAAGAATCTCACCTAATTTAATTAAAAAGGATTTTAAGATATATAAAGAGTTGCCCAGATCTAGGACTCTAGTATCCAACTGAATCAGAATTTGAGTTAACTGGATACTCAGATGCTGACTTTGCTGGATGTAGAGTTGACAGGAAAAGCATTTCAAGCACATGCCAGTTTCTTGGTGCTAGACTTGTCTCCTAGTTTTGTAAAAAGCAGACATCTGTGTTTACATCAACTGTAGAAGCTGAATATATAGCAGCTGACAGTTGCTGCTCACAGATGCTATGGATACAAAATCAACTTCTGGATTATGGTTACAACTTAAATAATTCATCTATATTTTGTGACAGTACCAGTGCAATATCTATAACACAGAATCCAGTGCATCATTCTAGAACCAAGCATATAGATGTTAGACATCATTTCATTAGAGAGTGTGTGGACAAGAAGAAAATTAATATTACCTTCATTCCCACTGATTTGCAAAGGGAAGACATCTTCACCAAATCCTTGGATGAGAAGAAACATCTATCCTTTATGAATCAGCTAGGCACGATGAATGATGATACTTTAATTTAATTCTCTGTCTGTGGTCGAAGAACTTGCCAAAATTTGTCGACCTGAGATCGACGAACTAAGGGAAGTTCTTGAGATTTTTTGTCGACCTGAGATCAACGAACTCTCTGCGGAAGTCATCTTTCGTCGAACTGAGATCGACGATCTGGCTTCAAGAAAGTTTTCATCGACCTGAGTACGATGAAAAGTTTTCCCCTCTTTTGACTGAGATCGATGAATTCGTTTGACTGTAAAACATTTCATCGACCTCAGATCGACGATTTCTCTTATTTCGCAGGACGGATTTTGTCGGTTCATATTCTGAAAAACCTTATAACTAGGTTTTTTCGACCTCCATCCCACGCTTTCTGTTCCCCGGTACTTAATCTTTTTGCTTTAGTGTTGCAGGAAACTAATGGAGATTCCAATGGGAGATCTTTCCGGCATGAATTTTGATATGGGTTTCGACATCAATTTTGATTCTTTTCAACAATCAGACCAGATCTTCAAAGATATATAGCAGTTATTCGAGGAACTCAGTTTGAAGACCCTAATGTCTACCAGAATGAAGATTGCTGGTTCTTAAATAAGAGTGGGTTTATACTTCATCTACTCCAGATACTGACACGATGGTTGGATCTATATCGGGTAACGTTGTTTCCTTAACCCCAGATACACTTTTTGAAATCTTTGGACTAGTTAACGGTGAAGAAGATATTGACTTGAATCTTCTGAATATGAGGAAATGTTGACTTTGGACAGTTACTGTGGATATAACCCTAATAAACTGCTGAATAAGCATCTATCTGCTGGATATAAATTTCTTGCAGATGTAGTCGGTAAAGTGTTGCAGGGCAAGCATACAGCCCATGATCACATTACTAGGCAGCAGTTCTTGGTGATGAGTGCCGTGGTAAATAAGAAGGCTATTAATTGGGCCAAAATTTGTTTAATCTGATTAAGAAGAAGAACAATAAGAAATAAGTTTGCTTTGGAAGGATTATTGGAATCTTTCTTAATGTCAAGGCCGCTGAATCCCTGGTCGCCCCGATCATATTCATCAACACCTCTAAGAGGCTGACCTGCACCTTGTTTGGCAGGTGGGAGAGGACTATCCCAAATCCATCCAAGGATTCCTCCTCTAAAACCTCTGAGAGTACTAGGGCATTACCAGCCACTCTCCACCCTACAGAAGAAAGTTCCATTCCCCCTCTTGACCAAACCCTTTCATCATCCCTCCATCAAATTTCCTCAGCTCCAGTATCTCTACCTATAACTCCTGCTTCCCCTATCCACTCTGCTTCTCCATTCCATCAACCTACACCTCCTCAGTCCCCTATCATTTCATCCTCAGTGCATCAACAACAACAACTTTTAGAACAATCTCAATCTCCAGATTCTGCAACTCCACCTCTATCCCCCCTTCCATCTCATCTTCAAACTCTCACTTCTCTACCCTCCTTTAACCTTCTTTCATCCCCAAGAAATTCTTCAGATGAACCGATGTTAGATTGTCATCCCTCATCCTCTTCCATCATCAATCCATCTATCTCTACCCAAACCCCTCCAGAATTCTTAGATTCATCTTCTCCCTCCATCTCTCTCATCTTAGCATCCATCACACCCCTTCTCAAATAGCTGATAGTAGAGGCTATTTCACCTCTTGGTATGTCTATCTCTACCCTTGTTGCTCAACATTCTATCTTCTCTGTCCCATCCTCTTCTATTAGGGGCTTGGCTCCAGTAGCCACTGAAACCAGGCAAGGGGAGATACTAAGTGAAGAGGTTGCTCATGCAACAGTAGTAGCGGTAGTAGATACAGTAGCAGATACAGTTGTAGTAGCAGTAGCAGATACAGATGCAGATACAGAATTTGTAGCAGAAGCTGACTTTATTGATACTGAATTTATTGATGTAGATCTTGTTGAGTTTTTGGATACTGAATTTGAGAGCAATCTTTTGGAAATTCTTTATGGAGATTGCCTCATTGCTCCAGATTTTGACCTAGATTCAGTTCTAAGATCTTTTAATCTTCTGTATAGAAATTTTCTTATTTTTGTATCTTTTCATGGGTGTACAGATATTGTTTGTTACTCAGCTCCCATCAGTTCAGAGACTTTGCAGCAGATACAAAAAAGTTTTGAAGCTTCTGAGCCTGAACTCATCTTAGTTCCAGAGGCTGATGTCACAACCCGAATTTTCTCCAAATTAAGAATTATCAGAGTATGAGAAAACCCGCGTCGTGAAGCCACGTCGAGCAGGGGATAACCACTGACGCTCAGGCAAAAACTATCTACTTTACTTTATGAAAATTCATAAGTTAAATTATTAGAAATTCAGTTATATTTTAAAGACTGTATCCCTCGGCTCAGTGGATCATCTAGTCCACAGTTTAAAAACTATACTTATACGTAGCGAAAAATACTTTATTCAAGTTTGACATCCTAAAAGAGTACATAAGTGTCCCCAGAGGAAACTTATACTATGTAGGACCCTACATTTAATTTGTACTATATATAGGAAAACGATCTTTTTACGTTATTTGGAAAATAGTGTTTAAGTTTTATAAAACATGCTGATTATGACGTACATATAATAGGGTTTATAGGTTTGAAAGTAACTAGCAACCTAGCATAAAATATCTCAAGGGCAAGTAGACTAATCTCCAGAAAGGTAGCAGCAAAAAGATAACATATTTAATATCAAGATAAAACTACTAGTGGGCACCAACAAACTGACATGAACCCACTGGAAAGTATGTATGTTTGTAAGAAAGAAGCACAAAACTACCTCATAAGTCCAAGGAACTGATCTCTACAGTACGAGAGACCACCAGCAACAGCAAGGCACAACTATCCGCCTAATCGGCTACTAACCAGAACCTGAGACATTCAAAGAAGAAAAGAATACCTCAGCAAGCAAAAACAAATAAGCTGTACGGAAATGTTAATCTAAATGATAAGTCAGAAGAGTAAGTAAACCGTAACAAGCACCACTGTCAAAGGCAAGACAAAAAGGAAAAGCACTATGTGCGAGGAAACAACAACAACCCTGCCCAAAAATCCTACAAAGTTTACAAGGCTACCATGTGCCAAAAACGTTGCAATTTACAAAGGAAGAAACGTCTAACATCCTAAATTGTGAGAGATGGCAGTAGCAAAAACAACGCGGATCTGGGTTGGAGGCAAACTAAGTCCCCCAACCACTATTTCCAAGAAACAAAGCTCAAGGGTCTACATGTGAAAGCACTGGGGACCTCCCACCCCCCTTGCCCAGCCCGTACCTGGACCAAGATAAAAGAAAAGGGTGGCCACGGCTAAATTACACAACACCACCACCATTAAAAGCTTCAAACCACAACTACTAACCACAACCCACGATTCGGCCTTTGGAAAAATATAGCAGACAAGGAACCTCAAAATCAAGGAATTTACTCGAGAGAGAAAATCAAGGCAAGGGAAAAGCGTTGAGATGGCTCAACATGGCATGTATTTGAGTGAGCCCCACTCACTCAATGCCTAAACAGACGGTGGCGTTGAGTGAGTTAACCTCACTCAACTCCAAAACAACTACGGCGTTGAGTGAGGTTCACTCACTCAACGCCTTCTGCAACACTGGATGTGGCGTTGAGTTAGCTAACCTCACTCAATGCCAAAAATAGCCACGGCGTTGAGTGAGGTTAACTCACTCAATGCCTTAGCACATAGCCGCAAAAACTAGCTGTGGCGTTGAGTGAGTCCACCTCTCTCAACGCCAAAACAGTTTTGGCATTGAGTGAGGTCGACTCACTCAACACCAAAATACTTAACCGCAAGGATGGGTTGCGGCGTTGAGTGAATCCGCCTCACTCAACGCCTAGACAGCCATGGCATTGAGTGAGGTCGACTCACTCAACGCCATAATACTTGGTCGTAAAAGAACAGACCAAAAGGCTATGGCGTTGAGTGTGTGCACCACACTCAACGCCAAGTCCAAGTAGACCCGGCATTGAGTGTGTGCACCACACTCAATGCCAAGTCCAAGCAGACCCCGCATTGAGTGTGTGCACCACACTCAACGCCAAGTCCGAGCAGACCCGGCGTTGAGTGTGTGCACCACACTCAACGCCAAGTCCAAGCAGACCCGGTGTTGAGTGTGTGCACCACACTCAATGCCAAGTCCAAGCCAACCCGGCATTGAGTGTGTGCACCACACTCAACGCCAAGTCCAAGTAGACCCGACGTTAAGTGTGTGCACCACACTCAACGCCAAGTCCAAGCAGACCCGGTGTTGAGTGTGTACACCACACTCAACGCCGAGCCCTGAAATCTCCAATGCTTGAACCAACAATCATTTCACTACTCCCAACCCGAGAACAAGCCAACTCAACAGCAGGAAGAAAAAAAAGAGATTTTAATAGCAAGGCTGATTTTGGAAAAAAGAATCCGTACATGAAACTATCTACAAGCTTAAGCAGAACTTAGTTAAAAACAAAAGAGAAGTTGGACCTTTTAGCAAGAGAAATCTGGATAATCATAAACAGTAAGGAACAAAATGAACAAGAAAAGTTACATGGCAAGGGCAAGAGCACCACTTGCCTCGATTTCCAGCAAAGCTTGGTCGGCCTCCCTTACTCTCACTCGGCACCAGTAGGAACAACACCTACACCAGAAATCTAGACCTTTAATGGCGGAAATGAATAAACCAAGAAATTTCGAGACCCCTAGAAACACCACGAAAATTGAATTTCTTATCGTAGGAATGAAGTTCTGGGCGAGAGCAATCCAAATCCGCTTTCGGAATCGAATTCCGTCCACAAATGCTCCCAGAATCGGCGTACGAAGGGGAGCAGGTTCAGCGGTTGATGAGTATAAAAATATATAATTTTGTATCGTATTAAATTTGCATATTTATAAATAAAACCTTAGTTTTGATATATAAAACTAACTATTTTTATTATATTGTATTTTTTATGTTTTAGATTTATTTTCTAAGTTTTTCTGGATTTTTGTATTTTTTTTACTTAGGTCACGCCCCTAGGTCACACCCGTGACCTAGGGCGTGATAGCCCCTATTAATTCCATTTTGTTTGCTGTTTTTTACATAGGAAAACCGAAAAATCGATAGACACGCCCGTGAAAAAATCGACACGCCCGTGTCCTGAAGTTCTATCCAACATACTAGCAAGCTGCAGCGCTATCGCCACGCCACGTGCCGCCTGATTAATCAGCTGCCTGACACGCCCGTGACATCTTCAGTCATGCCCATGCCCCTCTCAAATTCTATCCGAAGTTTAGCCACGCTCGGCACCTGTCCCGACATGCTGGAAGTCACGCCCGTGACCCTATCACGCCCTACTAGACACGCCCGTGTCAGGGGGCGTGTCACTTGGAATTTTTTACTATAAATAGGGGGCATGGCTGAGTAGAATTATTCGAACACCAGCATCTTCCTTAGGAAATGTTAGGACTCCCCAGCTCTCTGACAAGGAAGTGGTAGTAGCTTTCAAGTATTCCAAAGTTCTGTAAGTTGTAATATTTTAGCTTTCTTTTAAGCTTTTTAGATAGCTGTAATAATTTTTCAGACTTTATAAAATAGACTCTTTCAATTTTAATTCTGATTACTTTACTACTTTATTTTCAGTTATTACTTTCCTTCTTTCATACTATCCCGAATGAAAGGCGAAGCTCTGCTTATGTCCTGGATTAAGATAGCATGAAACTGTTTTCAAAATTATTTTCAAAATCCTTATTATTTCATACTATCCCGAATGAAGGGCGAGGTGAAAGCCTATGACCTGAATTAAGATAGTGCGGAAGCTCTGCAAAATTTTACTACCCTATCCCAAAAACAAAGGTGAAGCGAAAGCTTAAATCTTGGATTGAGATAGATAGGTAGATATTATTTTCTGTACTTTATACCGCCCCCATCCTGAGAAGAGGCTAAGAACCCTTAGCACTTGGTCAAGATGAGCTCTGGACTGAATATTATTTTCAACTATTTCAACTCTACTTTCTAGTTATCCTAACTAGGGTTTTCTGTTAATTGATCATGTACCAGGTGAAGAGACACTACGTTTACGTTAATCGTTTTAAACGCAAGCCTCCCCGGTCGTACTTTCGAGTCAGTGATGCTACCAAAGGGACCCTCTCGTTAAGTTAGGTAATAAAGAAATAAAGTTGTTTTTTAATAGCTGAATTAATATTCTCTCAAAGTAATTCAAAAATCGAGGACTACCTTCTAAGTCCCTATCTTAATAAAATCACTTATATATATTTTTCTATCTTTTGTTTTTAAATATAAACTCCACTCTGTTCGTTCGATAAAATAATAATCTGTTCTAAAAAGTAGAATAATTAACACTAATCCCAGGAAAAATACGACCTTGATATTTTCTACAAAATACTATGCTCCAATACGATAGGTACTCTTGCCTTAATCCACAGGATATAAGTAAGTAAAAAAGAGATAGACTTATATACGTAAAAGATTATATAAAACCAAATCTATCTTCTTTAAACCAAACTTTACTTATCAAGCTTTTTGGCGCCGTTGCCGGGGATTCGTTTATATGTGTTAATATTTGAAAATAAAAGAACTCTTTTAATTTTATCTTTTCTTTTTCTTATTATTTAAAAAACCTTAGTTTTTATAAAAATAAAACAGACATAAAATTCCCTAAATTTAAAACTTTGTTTTTATAAAACCTAATTTTTTTATTAACAAGTTTATTAACCACTAACGAATTCTAACAAAAAAATCTAACCTACTATTTTAACGTATTTTATATAAAACTTTTCTTCTTAAAAAAACTAGTTTATAATAAAAACTACTTTTTATTATAAAACCTGTTTTATAGAAAACCTGTTTTATATAAAAAAAACCTGTTTTTAGTTATTTTTCGTTTTACGTCTTTTCGTGTATTTGTATTTATGTGTTTAACTTAGTTTTTTTACCTATTTTTTTGTTTTTATACAAAATTCTTTTTTATTGTATGACCCGCAGAACTCCATCTGATTTAAATCTTGAACTTGATCCTGAAATCGATCGCACCTTTCGTAGGCGCCTCCGATCTCTGAATCAAGAGCTCATATTAAATCTGGAAGAGTCTGTAGGCACCGCATACGTACAAGAAATGGCAGCAGAGCAACAACAAATGTCAGAGGTGGTCCCCCAAAGGACCATGTCTTATTATGCACGACCCAATTTGAATGACACCGGGTCTAGTATCGTTCGTCCACCAATTGCTAATAATAACTTTGAGATTAAATCGAGTAGAGTCCAAATGATTCAAAATTCTGTTCAATTCGATGGATTGCCTGACGAAGATCCAAACACGCACTTATGCAACTTCTTAGAAATATGCGACACATTTAAGATAAATGGCGTCACTGATGATGCCATCTGTCTTCGCTTATTTCCTTTTTCGCTACGAACGAAAGCCAAACAGTGGCTAGGTTCTCTCCCCAGAGGATCTATTACCACTTGGGCTGAAATGACCGAAAAATTCCTTACAAAGTATTTTCCACCTGCAAATACCGCACGTCTGCGTGCGGATATTTCTTCCTTTGTGCAAGGCGAGTCTGAGTCTCTTTATGAGACTTGGGAATTTTTTAAGGAATATCTACGTCGGTGTCCACATCACGCACTGCCAACTTGGCTCCAGGTACAAATATTCTATAATGGTTTGAATATTCAAACCAGACAAGCCATTGATGCTGTCGCTGGGGGCACGCTCAATAACAAAACCCCCGAGGCCGCTCAAACCCTCTTTGAGGAAATGGCCATGAACGCATACCAGTGGAACGTGCCAAGTTCACGCCCTAAACAAGCTGGGATTTATGAGCTCGACACTTCTTCTACTTTAGCATTCCAAGTATAAAATTTAACTAAACAATTGGCTGGAATATCTGCTTCCTCCGCCACAACTACTATGAATCCAAATAATAATACAATTGAAGAAATCGATTATATGGGGAACTCTTATAGACCTTCCTATAATCCTAATATTAACTTAAATAATCATTCTTATAATCCAGGATATAGGAACCATCCTAATTTTTCATGGAGCAACCCCAATAATGCTCAACGCCCTCCGATTGCAAATCCAAGTGGATTTGCACCGCAACCCCCACAACCACAAACACTACCACCACAACCGCACTAATTTAGGCCAACCCCGATAGAAGACATATTCACGAAATATGTCAGTATCAAAGAGTCCAATATCCGGAACCTGACCGGATCAATGAAAAACTTAGAAACACAAATTTGACAAATTTCAAAAATTCTATCGGAACGCCAACCTGGTAATTTGCTAGGAAATACGGAATCAAATCCGTGGGATACTGGCCATTCTAGTAACCCACCAAGTTGACAAGTCGTCAAACTACGAAGTGGCAGGGAGCTACCACCACCCGTTAGGGTAGAAAAAGAAGCTAAAGTTAGCCTCCCTACACCACTTCCCGTTACGTATCTGCCTCCTCAACCCCCGTGAATTTCTTCCCCACATGTTGTTTTACCTTATCCATCTAAATTAAAAGATGAGCGAGAAGATGAACAATATAAAAATTTTCTAAAAATGCTAAAACAAATTCAAATCAATATACCTTTCTGCGAGGCAATTGCACAAATGCCAAAATACAAAAAATATTTAAAAGCGCTATTTTCAAATAAAAAAAACTCGAAGATATTTCGAGAGTTTTCCTTAACGCCGAATGTTCAGCCGTTGTATTACATAAATTACCCCCAAAATTAAACGATCCGGAATGATTTTCCATCCCGTGTCTCTTCGGTAATCTATTAATAAAAGATGTGTTAGCAGATTTAGGTGCTAGCATAAATTTAATGCCCTACTCGCTCTTTCAGAAACTAGGATTAGGTAACCCCAGCCCAACTAAAATGAGCATCCAATTAGCATATCGTTCTATTAAATATCCAATAGGGATAGTAGAGGATGTTCTGGTCAAAATAGACAAGTTTATCTTCCCGGTAGACTTTGTTATACTTGATATAGAGGAAGACGCCGATGTTCCCATAATTCTCGGTCATCCTTTTCTCGCAACCTCTCGGGCGATAATGGATGTAAGTAACGGTAGACTTCTCTTACTAGTAGGAGATGATGAGGTTACCATCGATATAGATCCCTCTATGAAAAATTCTTTAATAAACGATGATTCTTGCTATCTTGTGGAAGCCTCTTTTGAGGAAAATGGTTTTCCCTATTCTGATTTATTCTTAATAACTGTAGAAGAATCGGACTTGAAAGACTTACTCCTTTCACAAGAAATGCCTACCGATGATCCTTTAGAACCTTTTATATCTTTAACTTCTACAACTTTAAAAACTCCAACTTCATATGAAAAACCACCAAACCTCGAGCTTAAAACACTTCCTGCACATTTAAAATACGTTTTCCTTGAAGCCGAATCTAAACTCCCTGTTATCATTTCTGCCGAATTAAATGATAAGAAAACGTCTGAATTAATAGAAGTGTTAAAACAACATCGACATGCATTAGCATGGCAAATTTCTGATATCCAAGGACTTAACCCATCTTTTTGTACGCATAAAATATTTTTGGAAGATAACCCTCGTAAATCTATTCATCCCCAACGACGTTTAAATCCTAATATGAAGGATATCGTAAAAACTGAAGTAATGAAATTATTAGACGCAGGAATTATCTATCCAATCTCAGATAGCACATTGGTTAGTCCCGTTCAAGTCATCCCTAAGAAGGGTTGTATAACGGTAGTACCAAACGCTAATAATGAACTAATTCTAACACGTACTGTTACGGGTTGGAGGATGTGCATCGACTATCAAAAATTAAATGATGCCACCCGTAAAGATCACTTTCCACTACTGTTTATAGATAAAATATTAGAGCGACTCTCGAGTCACTCATATTATTGTTTTCTCGATTGTTATTCAGGGTATTTACAAATTCCTATAGCCCTTGAAGATCAAGATAAAGCTACGTTCACTTGCCCCTTTGGTACTTTCGCCTATAGGCGAATGCCGTTTGGACTTTGTAATGCTCCAGCCACATTTCAAAGATGTATGTTAGCTATTTTCGGCAAGTTAGTAGACGACGTTATGGAAGTGTTTATGGATGATTTCTCCGTATTTGGAGACTCATTCCATATGTGTTTAGATAACCTCGCTCATGTTCTTCAACGCTATGAAGACACGAATTTAGTGTTGAACTGGGAGAAATTCCATTTTATGGTCCGCGAAGATTTAGTTCTCGGTCATAAAATTTCTTCCCAGGGAATCGAGGTAGATAAGGCCAAAATAGAAATAATTGAAAATTTTCCTCCTCCAACAAATGTGAAATCTATTCGAAGTTTCTTAGGCCATGCAGGTTTCTATAGACGGTTCATTCAAAATTTTTCTAAAATAACAAAACTGTTAACTCATTTATTAGAAAAAAGAAGCCTCATTTATATTTGATAGTGAATGCTTAGTAGCATTCAATATTATTAACGACAAACTTATTAACTCTCCTATTTTAGTAGCCCCAGACTGGTCCTTTCCTTTTGAGATCATGTGTGATGCGAGTGATTATGCGGTAGGAGCTGTTTTAGGACAGCGAGTAGACAAATATATTCATCTTATCTATTATGCAAGTAAAACTCTCACATCCACACAAACCAATTACACGACCACGGAAAAAGAACTACTGGCGATTGTATTTGCATTTGATAAGTTTAGATCTTATATAACGCTATCAAAAGTTATAGTTTTTACGGATCATTCTGCTCTAAAATATTTACTAACTAAGGCAGATGCAAAACCCTATTTATTACGTTGGATTCTCTTATTACAAGAATTTGATTTAGAGATCCGAGATAAGAAAGGCGCAGAGAATTTGGCAGCCGATCATCTTTCTCGACTAGAGAATGCTGCAACAGATACACTCGTGGAAGCCGACATTAAAGATAAATTCCCTGAAGAAAGTCTCCTCGCCCTCAAAAAGGTAACAAACTCTTCTACTCCTTGGTTCGTAGACTTGGCTAACTATTTCGTAGCACGAGTCCTTCCAAAAGCTTTTTCAAGTCAAGAAAAGAGGAAATTCTTTTCTGACTTGAAAAACTACTTTTGGGAAGACCCGTATTTATTCCGAGTCTGTGCCGACCAAGTAATTAGAAGATGTATTTCGAACGAGGAAGGACTAAAAGTATTATGGCACTGCCAACCGGCGAACATTGTCAATCAAACCGGACTGTACGTAAAGCCCTTGAAGCAGGATTCTTTTGGCCTACTTTATTCAAGGTCGCTCAAAAATTTGTAAGCATTTGCAACCGCTGCCAACGGTCAAGTAACATTTCCCGTCGGGACGAAATGCCCCAAACTTTTACTTAGAATGTGAAATTTTTGATCTGTGGGTCATAGATTTTGTAGGCCCTTTACCTCCTTCTTTTAAAAATCATTATATATTAGTAGCGGTCGATTACATTTCACGATGGGCTGAAGCGCAAGCTTTACCCACCGCTGACTCGAGAGTCGTCGTTAAATTTCTGAAAACCTTATTTTTCACGTTTTGGCATGCCTAGGGATATAGTTAGAAATCGAGGTACTCATTTTTGTAACACCCAGATGGTTAAAGTGTTAGCCAAATATGGAGTTACTCATAAACTCGCTACCGCTTATCACCCCCAAACAAGCGGCCAAGTGGAGGTAGTCAATAGAGAACTAAAGCTCATATTAGAAAAGACTGTAGATACTAATCGAAAAGATTGGTCCCTCAAATTAGATGATGCACTTTGGGCCTACCGAACAACATTCAAAACTGCGATCGGTTGTACACCTTATCGTTTAGTATATGGAAAGGCATGTCACCTACCTGTAGAATTAGAACATCGCGCATACTGGGCGCTAAAATTTCTTAACTTAGATACAAACATAGCCGCCGAACAACGTAAATTTCAACTCAATGAACTTGAGGAATGGCGTGCAAACGCCTATGAAAATAATAAATTTTATAAAGAGCGATCTAAGTTTTATCATGATAAGAAAATTAAATTTCCAAAATCTTTTTCACCAGGTGATCTTGTCCTACTATATAACTCACGCCTTAAATTATTTCAAGGAAAATTAAAATCCCGATGGACCGGACCCTTTACTGTTAAACAAATTTGGCCATATGAGACCGTTCTTATTTCTAACCCTGAACTCGGAACTTTCAAAGTAAACGGGCACCGTTTAAAATTATATTTTACTGGGGACCCTTTTCAAAAAGAACCTGAAACCCTAACACTACTCCATAACCTCGAAATATAAATTCCCTTGTATATTTCCATCTTTTATGCTTTTGTATATTCTGTACATATTTTTCACTTCATACCTATGCCTAACATAAGTATGGCGGTGCTTTTAGCTGCAATTGTTTTTATCACTTATATGTTTTCAATAAAAACATTGTTTATTTTAGTACTCATCCCAAACAAGTTAAAACTTTCAAAACCATACTGTGTATATGTATTCCAAAAATCTGAGTTGATCGAAAATACAATTTATTCAATTTTCAATTTTACTGCTCCTTCTCATAACTAGATAGATATAAATATCCGGAATAAACTTGTAAAACCCTACCTTGTAAAATTTCATTACAATCGTAGTTATTATTTTAGCAAGCCTGCTTTAACATATCAAAAATACATATATATACAATAGAAGCCAAACATATTATGTTCACCAAATAATTTTAGACTGTAATTATCATTACTTCAATCTTGCTAAAATATAGAAAATATCAAGCTATTACCATTGCTCTCAAAATCTTTTATTAAAATTATTTTTACAACCCCCTACCTATTATTTCGCTTGGCATGTTTCTTTACGCACGCAAGCATCTAGGAGTATGTGCTCCTAGAAAAGAAAAGAACTTATGTCCATGGGAATAAAAAAATTCCGTAAACATTGGCATCCAATAAATGTTAAAATACCATATGAAACGGAGTATGTGCTCCTAAACATATTCATTTGATTAATTCAAAGTTCAATTCTGCAAAGTTTTTTTTCTGTTTTTGGAAAATATTTTCCTAAAATAGTTGTAACAATGCATGTGTAACACCTCTACCCGTCAAGAAGAATATAATAGAGGGTCCGGCCGGGGCCCCACACCATATTCCACAAACAGGCGGAGACGCTACGAAATAATATCAAAACTAACGCGTCCTAACACAGAGCATTCTAGCGGAAGCTTCACGGTTGAATTATTGAACTCAAGATAAAGAACATTGTCCACTAACATAGGAATGTATATATACATCAAAAGAGTCTGGCCTTAAGGCCTTACAACAATTTCTCTTAACAAGAGTGTGGATTACTGACATCGGCACGCAGGCCGGCCACACATGAACAAAAGAAACAAAACAATGCCTTCGAGGGCAGCAACGCAGCCTTGGGCTTCAGCCCGCTAAGTCCCGCTCGGGCCAGCACCTCCAGTACCTGTAAGAACCAATCCACCAAGCGGTGGCAAAACAGGGCAACGATCAGCATTCAGCTGACCAATTATAACGACCCTGCCCCTGGCACGGGGCAGCGGAATTCCATCCCTGCATAGCAATCATCCAACATGATATATAGCAATTCAAGCAAGACGTGCACGACCGCACAGTCACATATCACAAACGTCGGCACGACGGCCCGACACTCCGTGCACTCAGGGCACATTAACACCGTTCAGAGGTCCCAGACATAACGGTGCAATATAAGCATTCTAGTCTGATCGGCTCCCAGGCCGTCGACTCTCGCTATGTGATCCTAACAGGGTCTTAAGAACCCAAGGTTAGACAACCATAATGCGGGTACAGATCCACCTTTCCCGTTGCTCACATCGTCAGACTCACGCCTGGACTGACGCGGGTACAGCTTCACCTTTCCCGTTCCACCATTTCCTAGTCGCAGCCTCACAGCTCAACCTTCCACAAAGTAGCACTCACGGCCACAAGAGAGTCCAACTCTCAATATTTCCTGGACTTCCTCCAGTACTTTATCCATCATGCATACAAGCAATAAACACGGAGTCTTCTCCGATATGCAACCAAGCATCACTAATCCAGACCATGTCCAGATGGGCTTCACACAGCATGCCTAGATCCGTACTCCAATTCCGGACTCTAACAAGGGGGACTTCACATATCTACCCCAAGGGACGCCACAACCCACCGCACACTCGCGGGGAAGGGTTTTCCCTATGCAATGCAGGAATTAAGGACTTCACATGTCCAAGCAGGAAATCGTTACCCTAGGAGTTCGCTTCGGAGCAATGGAGAGAAATTTGAGACGGATGAAAACCTTCGCAGCAGCGTTGCCTTCGCAAATCCGAACTCGGCTCGCGATTTGGACCATCGTAGCACCACCGGCAGCCAGACTCCACTTCCTCTTCTTCCTCCTTGCTCTCACCTCTCTCTTAAATTTTAGAAAGAGAAGATGAAATGAAGAATGAGCTTTTCTTCCTCCTTTTCCGGCCTTATCAGACCAGAAATGATCTCCAGCCACAGGATTCTATTTAAAGAAAATGAAGGGCCAAGATCTGCCTGATAATCCTTTTTCTTTTGGCCGACACGACCTGTAACATGCCCGTGTCACAGGCCGTGTACCCTTAAGCGGCACACGCGGCACTCGCACCGACTGAAATATTCGAGAACACGGGCATCAACACGCCCGTGTCGAACCTGACACGCCCGTGTCAGTAATGAGACACGCCCGTGTCCCCTGTTACACGGTACTCACCGATCTCCAAAACCAGTACACGGGCAGGTACACGCCCGTGTCAAACCCAACACGGCCGTGTTCCATGCCGTGTTCACTGCCGTGTTCAAGGCCGTGTACTTCTCTGACTCAAACAGGCCATTTTCGAATTTAAATGAGTGACACGCCCTGGGACACGCCCGTGTCGGAGGCCGTGTCCCAGGCTCGACGATCGTCGACTATCAATCGTCGACTAACCTGAACACGCCCTGGGACATGCCCGTGTCCCAGGCCGTGTACCCCCGACACGCCCTGGGACACGCCCGTGTCCCAGGCCGTGTCTAACAGCCTCCAACCCAAAACTGTTTGCAAACATATTTTGAGATTTCTGGGGTGTTACAATCCTCCCCTCCTTAATAAAATTTCGTCCCGAAATTTGAAGACAATAGGGAGAAAAGAACAAAACATTTATATGTTTCTATTACATATACAACGAGCGAACAAGTTACGAAAATAACTCGGGAAACTCGGCTCGCATGGTCTGCTCGCGCTCCCATGTTAGCTCTTCTCGGCCACAATTGTCCCACCAGACTTTGACCATCCCGATCACCTTGTTCCGCAACTGTTTCTCGGCTCGATCCTCGATCCGTATAGGCTTCACCTTTGTCGTTAGCCCATACTCAACCGGCACTCGATCATTGCCAACTATATGAGCTGGATCCTTGACTGCTTTGCGTAACACCGAGATGTGAAACACGTCATGCAATCCACTCAATTCCGATGAAAGAGCTAACCGATAGGCAGCTTCCCCAACTCGCTCCACCACTTCAAACGGACCAAGGTATCGCGGACTTAGCATTTTCAACCGCCGAATCCGAGATACGCCTTTGAAGGGCTTAATCTTTAAATAGACCCAGTCACCCACCGCGAACTCCACGTTCTGGTGCTTAGCATTGTAATACTTGGCCTGCCTATCTTGGGCTATTAAGAGCCTCTCTCGAATAGAGCGTATTGTTGAGGTAGCATCCTCGACTTCCTTTTTGCCTAAAAGTTTGGTCTCGCCAGTTTCTGCCCAAGCTAGCGGTGTACGACACTTCCGACCATACAGTGCTTCAAACGGGGTCATGCCTATACTCGCTTGATGGCTATTATTATAGGCAAACTCCACCATAACAAGATGCTCTTCCCAATTCTTACCGAAGTCCAGGGCGCACATACGGAGCATATCCTCCATCGTTCTGTTGGTACGTTCAGTTTGGCCATCCGTTTGCGGGTGAAAGGCCGTACTGAATGTTAACTTCGTGCCCAACATTTGATGAACTAATCTCCAATCCTTTGAGGTAAAGCGCCCATCTCGGTCACTTACGATGCTCCGAGGAACACCGTGCAATCGAACAATCTACTCCACATAGAGCTTTGCCAACGTTTCCACTGAATCTTCCCGCTTGTTCGGTATAAAGTGAGCCACCTTTGTTAACCGGTCTACAATCACCCAGATTGAGTCATGGCCACGCTGAGATCTCGGCAATCCGTGCACGAAATCCATAGAAATATCCTCAAACTTCCATTGCGGAACCGGCAATGACTTCAGGAAACCACTCGACCGTTGACATTCTGCCTTTACCAAAGCACAAGTGCGACATTTAGCCACATACACGGCTATGTCCTTCTTTAAACCAGGCCACCAGAACAGTTTCTTCATGTCCTTGTACATTTTTGTGCTCCCAGGGTGAATTGAGTACTTTGTAAAGTGCGCTTCATATAACAATTCTTCCCGCAATTTACCCGCACTAGGGACGCACAATCGGCCATCTTTTCGTAATAGCCCATCATCCCAGGAGAATTGATCACCGGACCCTTCCTTTGCATAGCGTTGGAGACTTTCATCCAACTCCGTTGCCCGCCGAACCCTGTCAGCAAGGTTATATTGAACCTCCAACCAGCTCACGCATGCAACAGTTGAAGAATCTCTTTCCACACTAGATATCTCCAAAGCTTCCAACTCCTGGATCAACCGCTCATCATGCATCCGCAACCAATTTGCCTGCACCGGAGCCCGATGACTCAAGGCATCAGCGACTACATTTCCCTTTCCGGGAACATAGTGAATGTCGAAGGTAAAATCCCCAAGGAATTCCATCCACCTCCTTTGTCGCATATTCAACTCCTTTTGATCGAGCAGATACTTTAAGCTTTTATGATCTGTATAAATATCCACTTTCACGCCATATAGATAATGCCGCCACAACTTTAGCGAAAAGATCACTGCCGCCAACTCCAAATCATGGACGGGGTAATTACACTCATGCACTTTCAATTGACGTGAACCATAAGCGATCACCTTGCCAAACTGCAGGAGAATGCAGCCTAAGCCGCTTCCTGACGCATCGCTGTATATTTCAAATCCATCTGTACCACATGGCGACGTCAAAACAGGCGCCGTGGTCAAACGACTTTTCAGCTCCTCAAAAGCTCGTGCGCACTCCGGCGTCCAAACGAACCTCTGATCCTTTCTCGTCAATGTAGTCAGAGGCAAAGCAATCCGGGAGAAGTTCTCCACGAACCGTCTATAGTAGCCCGCCAGTCCAAGGAAACTCCTGACTTCGGCCACCGAAGACAACACTGGCCAATCACGAATGGCACTTATCTTAGCCGGATCCACCGCTATGCCCTCTCCACTTACCACATGGCCTAGAAAAGCCACCGACGAGAGCCAGAACTCACACTTAGAGTACTTGGCATACAGCTTATTCCTTCACAAGGTATGCAATACTAATCGCAAGTGGTTTGCATGATCTTCCTCCGATTGTGAATATACAAGGATATCATCAATAAACACAATCACAAACAAATCCAGGTATTCGCAGAACGTTCGATGCATGAGATCCATGAAGACCAAAGGCGCATTACATAAGCCGAACGGCATCACTGTGAACTCATAATGACCATAGCGTGTGCCAAACGCTGTCTTGGGAATGTCACCTTCCCTAATCCGCAACTGGTAATACCCGGACTTCAAATCCTACTTCGAATAGACGGTTGAGCCTACTAGCTGATCGAACAAGTCATCAATCCGAGGAATTGGATACTTGTTTTTCTCTATCAGCTTGTTTAGTTCGCGATAATACATACATAGTCGCAAACCACCGTCTTTCTTTTTCACAAAAAGAACAGGCGCGCTCCAAGGTGACATACTTGGGCGTATGTATCCCTGCTCCAACAACTCTTGCAACTGAACTTTCAGTTCGGCCATTTCTTTTGGCGCTACCCGATACGGCGAACGGGCCACGGGTTTTGCACCCGGCACCAGCTCGATAGCGAAGTCAATTTCCCTTTGGGGAGGTAACCCCGGAAGGTCCTTTGGAAACACATCAGCATATTCCGACACAATAGGCACTTCACTCACACTGGCCTTCAGCGCCACCGCCTCTATGAGTGTAAAGAACAACTCCGCACTCTTCCAAACTTCCTTAACAACTTGGAGAGCGGATAACAACATCCCACTCATCCCTTGCATACCAATAAACTTGGTCTCTTGTTCGGTATTTTGCCCAAGTGTGACCTCTTTTGAAGTGCAATCGATACAGGCACGCTGCTCTGAAAGCCAGTCCATACCAAAGATTATATCAAACTCTTTGATCAGCAATACTAGTGTTTCCACCTTGAACTCCCGACTTCCTATCTTGACCTCAAGACCGCAAGATCGATCCGCGCACATCAAACATTCGTTAGGCATTAGCACCTTTACACTGTCTGTCTTGGTCCGGATAGGCACCCCGACACGAAAGACAAAGTCCTCAGACAGAAACGAATGTGAAGCACCTGTGTCGAACAGTGCTCGCGCCGGATACTCTCGTATAAGGACAAACCCTATAACATGACAATTAAAACAAGTACAGCACACCAAAAGTAAAAACATTAAAACCTATGCGCACCTGTGACGACATCCGCCTGCTTAATGGCCTCCTGTTGTCCAAGGTTGAAGACCCTGGGCTGCGCGTGCGAGGCAGAAGACTCCACCACAGTCTTCCTCTTCTCCGCATAAGACGCTCCCGTCTTCTTATCACCCTTTGGAGGACCAAATCGGCATTCACGTGCGAAGTGTCCAACCTTCCCGCACGTATAACAAGCACGAGATCCATACCCAGATGTATCCGTCACAGTCGCAGAAGGAGCTTGTCCAGAAGACTTAGACTTCTTATTCCATCTCCTTCGGTAGCCAAACTTGTCCAGACGCGGCGGCTTAAACTCTGGCTTCACAACCGCCAAGTTTCCTTTTTCTTGCCCCGTTTCATGTCCGTCTCCAAAGAACGAGCCGTACAGAATAAGGCTTGGAATCCTGACTCACAGAACTCGAGAGCAAATACCTCAGCTCATCTCGCAGTCCCGCATAAAACCGACTAGTCTTACGCTCTTCTTCGGTGAAGATCGTGCCCGCATATCTTCCCAAACGGGTGAACTCATGCAGGTAGTCATCCACACTTCGATCTCCCTGTGCTAACCGTTGAAACTCCATTTCCATCGATATCCTTTGCTGCATCGGCAGATGTTGTGCTAAGAACAAACGAGAAAATTCGTCCATTGTAATCTCTGCCAATTGCCTACCAGCCAAGTGATGCATTTCAATCTCATCCCACCACAATCGCGCCTCTCCTTCCAGTAGGAAAGTGGCTAACATAACTTTCTGTTCCTCCTCAACCTTGATAGCTCTCATAATCCTCTTGATCCTTGCAAGCCAATCCTCTGCTTGGGCCGGTGTACCCGCCCCATGAAACTGCGGAGGGTTAAAGCTCAAGAATTGCTTCCATTGTTGATCTGCTACCTGCGGATCAACTTCGGCTTCTACCGATTCTTGCCGTACCCCAGCTTGCGCTGGCACCACTACAGGATGTTCCTGCCCCGCCTGCTGAGCATTCATCACCGCAAGTACCGTTTCCGTGATGAGACGGACTGTTTCAGCGGATGGAGGAGTTGTGGGCACCTCGGCTGGTGTCGCACTCTCAACAGAACGTTGTGGTTCGGATTGACCCGCAACACTTCTGGTCACCTATATGTGTACAATACACAGGTTAACGACCAATGAAAACGGCAACCATACAAAAAGAATACACAAGTTCAACAAACAAGTGTATTTACATTCCTAAGTGGACAATCTTGAGTTCAAATTAAGTGTTATAACGACGCCCTCTGATACCAAATTATAACACCTCTACCCGTCAAGAAGAATATAATAGAGGGTCCGGCCGGGGCCCCACACCATATTCCACAAACAGGCGGAGATGCTACGAAATAATATCAAAACTAACGCGTCCTAACACAGAGCATTCTAGCGGAAGCTTCACGGTTGAATTATTGAACTCAAGATAAAGAACATTGTCCACTAACATAGGAATGTATATATACATCAAAAGAGTCTGGCCTTAAGGCCTTACAACAATTTCTCTTAACAAGAGTGTGGATTACAGACATCGGCACGCAGGCCGGCCACACATGAACAAAAGAAACAAAACAATGCCTTCGAGGGCAGCAACGCAGCCTTGGGCTTCAGCCCGCTAAGTCCCGCTCGGGCCAGCACCTCCAGTACCTGTAAGAACCAATCCACCAAGCGGTGGCAAAACAGGGCAACGATCAGCATTCAGCTGACCAATTATAACGACCCTGCCCCTGACACGGGGCAGCGGAATTCCATCCCTGCATAGCAATCATCCAACATGATATATAGCAATTCAAGCAAGACGTGCACGACCGCACAGTCACATATCACAAACGTCGACACGACGGCCCGACGCTCCGTGCACTCAGGGCACATTAACACCGTTCAGAGGTCCCAGACATAACGGTGCAATATAAGCATTCTAGTCTGATCGGCTCACAGGCCGTCGACTCTCGCTATGTGATCCTAACAGGGTCTTAAGCACCCAAGGTTAGACAACCATAACGCGGGTACAGATCCACCTTTCCCGTTGCTCACATCGTCAGACTCACGCCTGGACTGATGCGGGTACAGCTTCACCTTTCCCGTTCCAACATTTCCTAGTCACAGCCTCACGGCTCAACCTTCCACAAAGTAGCACTCACGGCCATAAGAGAGTCCAACTCTCAATATTTCCTGGACTTCCTCTAGTAATTTATCCATCATGCATACAAGCAATAAACACGGAGTCTTCTCCGATATGCAACCAAGCATCACCAATCCAGACCATGTCCAGATGGGCTTCACACAGCATGCCTAGATCCGTACTCCAATTCCGGACTCTAACAAGGGGGACTTCACATATCTACCCCAAGGGATGCCACAACCCACCGCACACTCGCGGGGAAGGGTTTTCCCTATGCAATGCAGGAATTAAGGACTTCACATGTCCAAGCAGGAAATCGTTACCCTAGGAGTTCGCTTCGGAGCCATGGAAAGAAATTTGAGACGGATGAAAGCCTTTGCAGCAGCGTTGCCTTCGCAAATCCGAACTCGGCTCGCGATTTGGACCATTGTAGCACCACCGGCAGCCGGACTCCACTTCCTCTTCTTCCTCCTTGCTCTCACCTCTCTCTTAAATTTTAGAAAGAGAAGATGAAATGAAGAATGAGCTTTTCTTCCTCCTTTTCCGGCCTTATCAGACCAGAAATGATCTCCAGCCACAGGATTCTATTTAAAGAAAATGAAGGGCCAAGATCTGCCTGACAATCCTTTTTCTTTTGGCCGACACGGCCTGTGACACGCCCGTGTCACAGGCCGTGTACCCTTAAGCGGCACACGCGGCACTCGCACCGACTGAAATATTCGAGAACACAGGCATCGACACGCCCGTGTCGAACCTGACACGCCCGTGTCAGTCATGAGACACGCCCGTGTCCCCTATTACACGGTACTCACCGATCTCCAAAACCAGTACACGGGCAGGTACACGCCCGTGTCAAACCCAACACGGCCGTGTTCCATGCCGTGTTCACTGCCGTGTTCAAGGTCGTGTACTTCTCTGACTCAAACAGGCCATTTTCGAATTTAAATGAGTGACACGCCCTGGGATACGCCCGTGTCGGAGGCCGTGTCCCAGGCTCGACGATCGTCGACTATCAATCGTCGACTAACCTGAACACGCCCTGGGACACGCCCGTGTCCCAGGCCGTGTACCCCCGACATGCCCTGGGACACGTCCGTGTCCCAGGCCGTGTCTAACAGCCTCCAACCCAAAACTGTTTGCAAACAAATTTTGAGATTTCTGGGGTGTTACAGCATGAATATGAAAAAAAGGTGAGAGAATAAAATTCATCACCTCCTACATTCAAAGCCTCTGTATGGGCAAAACCACCAAGTTGATATCCCCTAAAACCACTACAAAATTAAATTAATTTTGCTTAAAATTTTTAGAGAGCATAATTAATAGGTTGTAATTTTTCAACATATCTCATGCAAGATATAGTAGTCATAAAGCCAATCTATCTTTGTTACATCTGATTTTAATATATGCTTACTATTTGTTTTCAAAAACTTTTATGGCTATAAATTCTAACTCTGGTATCAATGATATATATATGATGGCATTTAACTCTTTATCCACCGGATGATTATACCTGTTTTATCTTGAAGAAATAAATTGATAGTAAATAGAAAATTTCATAACTTGTAAATATACTCAACTCTATATTTGCTCTGGAATAGCAAAATCTAAGTATGGGGGTATTTGATGAGTATAAAAATATACAATTTTGTATCGTATTAAATTTGCATATTTATAAATAAAACCTTAGTTTTGATATATAAAACTAACTATTTTTATTATATTGTATTTTTATGTTTTAGATTTATTTTCTAAGTTTTTCTGGATTTTTTGTATTTTTTACTTAGGTCACGCCCCTAGGTCACGCACGTGACCTAGGGCGTGACAGCCCTTTTTAATTCCATTTTGTTTGCTATTTTTTACACAGGAAAACTGAAAAATCGATAGACACGCCCGTGATAAAATCGGCACGCCCGTGTCCTGAAGTTTTATCCAACATACCAGCAAGCTGCCGCGCTGTCTCCACGCCCCGTGCCGCCTGATGAATCAGCTTCCTGACATGCCCGTGACATCTTCAGTCACGCCCGTGCCCCTCTCAAATTCTATCTGAAGTTCAGCCCCGCTCGGCACCTGTCCCGACATGCTGGAAGTCACGCCCGTGACCCTGTCACGCCCTACCCGATACGCCCGTATCAGGGGGCGTGTCACTTGGAATTTTTTCCTATAAATAAGGGGGCAGGGATGGGTAGATTATTCGAACATTAGCAGCTTCCTTAAGAACTGTTAGGACTCCCCAGCTCTCTGATAAGGAACTGATAGTAGCTTTCAAGTATTCTAAAGTTCTGTAAGTTGTAATATTTTAGCTTTCTTTTTCAGCTTTTTAGAAAGTTGTAATAATTTTTCGGACTTTATAAAATCGACTCTTTCAATTTTAATTCTGAGTACTTTACTGCTTTATTTTCATTTGTTACTTTCCTTTTTTTCATACTATCCCGAATGAAAGGCGAAGCTCTGCTTATGTCCTGGATTAAGATAGCGTGAAACTGTTTTCAAAATTATTTTCAAAAACCTTATTATTTCATACTATCCCGAATGAAGGGCGAGGCGAAAGCCTATGACTTGAATTAAGATAGTGCGGAAGCTCTGCAAAATTTTACTACCCTATCCCAAAAACAAAGGTGAAGCAAAAGCTTAAATCCTAGATTGAGATAGATAGGTAGATATTATTTTCTGTACTTTATACTACCCCCATCCTTAGAAGAGGCTAAGAACCCTTAACACTTGGTCAAGATGAGCTCTGGGCTGGATATTATTTTCAACTATTTCAACTCTACTTTCTAGTTATCCTAACTAAGGTTTTCTGTTAATTGATCATATACCAGGTGAAGAGACACTACGTTTACGTTAACCCGTTTTAAACGCAAGCCTCCCCGGTCGTACTTTCGAGTCAGTGATGCTACCAAAGGGACCCTCTCGTTAAGTTAGGTAATAAATAAATAAAGTTGTTCTTTAATAGCTGAATTAATATTCTCTCAAAGTAATTCTAAAATTGAGGACTACCTTCTAAGTCCCTATCTTAATAAAATGACGTATATATATTTTTCTATCTTTTGTTTTAAAATAAAAACTCTACTCCATTCGTTCGATAAAATAATAGTCCGTTCTAAAAAGTAGAATAATTAACACCGATCCCAGGAAAAATACGACCTTGATAATTTTTACAAAATACTATACTCCTATACGATAGGTACTCTTTCCTTAATCCACAGGATATAAGTAAGTAAAAAGAGATAGACTTATATACGTAAAAGATTATATAAAACCAAATCTATCTTCCTTAAACCAAACTTTACTTATCAGCAGTTCCTCTGTTTCCGCGAACAGGCATTGCGGGTGCGATTTCGGGAAGATGAACAGGAGCGGTTTACTCTTCTAATCTAAACTATCTTATATATAGCACCCTCTTAGTACCAACTTAACTATTAATTAAGTAATAATATAATAATATATATTTATATAGCTTGCAACCGCCATGACCACAACCTAATAGCCACAGGATTAAAATCAGCCAGTTTTTGACCGCCGGATTCTTTTAAACAGCTATAATATTACTTATTTACATTTATTATTAGCACACCCAAAACGACGCGAAAACCGAACCACCTCGGAATTCGACGAAATTTGCACCGTAGCTAAATACCCATGCTACAAACGCAACAACGAATTCGAAATTAACTTTCGACAAACAGAACTAAATTTATACCCACCCGAAGCCAAAACACAAGCATCCCCCTAGAGGCCACACCGGGTCACCCAAAACGACCCGGCTTGCTAGGGAGATCTTGCCAATAAGCTACAAAATAGGCCACTTAGTTCTAAGGAGTTAAGACTACACTCTACATATGGCACAAGCCAAGAAAACGTGTCAACGTAATGCCAAACGAGAATTAAATAAACACAAAAAAATCGGGGGCATTACAGCTGAGCTTATTCAGGTGGCTGAGGATGAATCTTCTAAGCCCAAGGCCTTTTATCCTCCCACCTTTGTCTTCTCTACCTCTCCATTGCCTGATATGGATGAGTTTTTTGCTAAGGATATGGATCTGGAAACTATAAAAGTCCCTGCTGAAATCATTCCTCCTCCAGCAGTTCCTCCTCTAGCTGGAAAGCAAGTTCCAAAATAAGTCATTACTGAAATTGATGCTTTGTATGATAATCCTAAGGATCTTCTGATGATGATCAATCTGATGGCTCATATTCTGATGATAGTAGAAAGAAAATGTCTAAGAAAAGGAAAGCCCCTTCCAAGGCTATTCTGAATCCAAATCCAAGTAATGACACCCCTTACTATATATTGAAAAAGATTACTCCCTACCTTGGTATGCCACAGTGGATTTGGTATCTAAGAATGTGCAAAAGGCTAGGAAGAAGAGAAGAAGGTACTCTCCTCCTCCTCAAAAGTTTAGTAGAGGTCCTCCTCATCCTCATCCTCCCTCTTCAAGTTCCTCAGGCAATTTATCTCAAAAGTCTGCTTTTATGAAAAAGACTTATCAGATACAACCAGACAAAGTTATCAACAGTCCTCTTCAAGCAATTAACCTTCAGATTCTTCAAAAAAAGTTCCTACTGAATAACCAATGTAGGATTCTAGTTCAAAAAGGCTAGAGTCTTCTCCAATTCCTTTTGTTGATCCAGAAAAGGAGACTTCTGCCAGGATGGCTAGATTCCATGAGCTTATAGGAATTTCTCAGATTAGCAAAGCAAAAGTTGAAGGCAAAGATATCTCTCAATTCTCAATTATGTCTTCCTACAGAAAAGAAGAATTGTTCAGGTATGCTAAGGCTAATAAATTTTTCAATGTTGATGATTATATAAAACTACACCCAGAGGTTGTTGTGCCCAGAACCTCATCTCAAACTATGATTGGAGCATCTGACATGTATATGTCAAAGAAAGAAGCTGCCAACCCGAACAGAGTAATCAAATTCAGACAACCTTAAGAAGATTCAGAAAAAGACAAAGCCTAGAAGAAGAAATGAGTTTCCTTTCTTTTATTTTTCTAGTTGTCTTTTGAACTCTATTCTCTTAGTTTATCATGAAGCATAACTCTATAAATATCTACTGAATATTTTTCTTCTGTCAGATATATTTTCTACTCCTTTATGATTGTTTTGTTTTTTTGTGTTAGTGACCTCACCCAAATAGGGGGAGGTTGTTGGATCCCTAGTTGGATTTTGGCTAGGTTCAATAACTTAGGCTGAGTGTGACCCAACATTGTATAGCAAGGGTCATGAGTAGTATTCCTAGAGTTTAGGATAAGTCCTTGTTATTGCTACCTCCTTGGACAAGACAGAAGTGGACTTCAGAGAATCAGCTTTAGCAGCTTTCAGAAGACAGTGATCAGTTCGAAATTCTTCGAACACAGCTCGACGATCGTCGATCTCTGATCGACGAACTCAGAGTTAATTCTCTGAGTTGAGCTCGACGTTCTCAGAGCTCAAGTCGACGCTTAGTTTTCTTTTGTCAGTTTCTCAGCTCGATGATCTCAGAGTGTAGATTTGGAAAGTTATTCTCAGTTAGCAGATCGCAGAGCTCAGTTCAACGAACTTGAATTCCCTGGTCGACGATCTTTGATCTCAGGTCGATGTATTCTGTTTTGCGTTCGAATTTTTCTGTGTAGTTCCAGAATGAGTCCTTCCCTCTTCTGTTCCTTATTAGCAGTATTATTCTGAGCATTTAATGCAAATATTCTTTTGAATATAGCCGTTATTTGGTTGCATTAAATGTGGTATTCTTCAGAATAAATATTTTCTTATTCTATCAAGAACAGTTGGGAAACTCATTAATGCCTTTATTCCAACCGTTTTCTATTCCTAGTAGCAACCAGCATTTATGGAAAGAATTCAAAAATTAAAAGTGAATTTTTCAGCAGTGGAATAAAATTAATTCTCTCCTCTTTGAGAAATACAACAACAGACAAGTAAGATAGTCAGGAAGACAAAAAAGAGAAATTGAGAAGCACTGCATAGGAAATACTGAACAATCACTTGACGATCTCAACGCATTTTCATTCTCTGCCAACACTGTAGTATGAAGAAGAACAAATCATCAAGATCAAGAGTCTTCTTCAACTTCTGTTCCAGAAATCCTCAGAGAAACTCTATTCAACATCTGTTACTAGATTTCCTGGATCTTGGCAGATCAAGCTGAAGACCTACTCACCCTTTAGCAAAGCTCTTTTCTTCCTGAAGCATTCTACTTCTCAGGGGGAGCTTTGACATCACAAGAATCCACACAGTCTTCTTAGTTGTATTTGAGAAAAGAGAAGACTTCCATCAAAATCTTCCATCCCATTGTATAGGGTTATAGCTCCCTTCAAAAGTTAGTTTGGTTGACAAGTCTCCCTCCAAAAGACTTGAAGTTGGTTTTTGGGCACCTGATCAAAAGCCTGAAGGGTTTCCTGATCTATCTAAACTAGATCTTGTGGTGGCAGTCACCTGATCAAAACTTGTTAGTGGATTCCTACCAAGGGTGGTAGAAGAGTGGATGTACCCAGGTTTAGGGGAACCACTATAAACTTATTGTGTCGTCTGGTTGCTCCTTTTCATTTGTTTTTGCTGTGCTTGTGATTGCTGAATTGTTAGCTTAGTTTTCCTATTCCTTAACTAATATATGGTATCACTATATTTACTCTGATATAATCTAGAAAAAGAGCCAAAGTTTTAATACTATATTCACCCCCCCCCCTCTAGAGTAATTTGATCTAACACCCTCCTTTTTTGGAGAAGCCTCACTTACTCAATGATATACATCAATATGTATTTGATGGGATGTTGAGTTTCAATGTGCAGGTTAAAGAAATGCAGGAAAATATTTTAAGTACGAGTGTCGACACTTGTGAGGGAAATGTGTCGACACCAGAAGCCAGATTGTATCTACACACAGGACTTTTGTTAACGCACAGAAATTCTGTTAGCGGCAGTTATGTTGACACATGGGACTTGTGTTGACACACAGAAGTTCAGACTAGAAGCAATTGTGTTGACACACAAGACTTGTGTTGACACACACTCAAGAAATATGTCAACACCAGCTATGTCGAAACTAGAAGTAGTTGTGTTGACACACAGGACTTGTGTCGACACACACTCAAGAAATCTATCAACACCAGCTATGTCGAGACTAGATGCAGTTGTGTCAACACACAGGACTTGTGTCAACACATCCAATAGAAGCTGTGTCGAGGAGATAAATAATGACTGTGTCGACATATTAGGAGCTATATGTACATCATCAAGACTTGTGTCGACACATGGTCTATTTGTGTTAACACATTTGAAGTGTTATCCGGACAATTCTTTGTTATGATAGAAGTTCAAGGAGGGGTCAGGTATCAAGACTGAAGACCTGACAGCTGTCATAAGTAACAAAGCTTTCATATCTGTCAGAGCTGTCATAAGGCCGTTATGAACCGGATCAACCGGTAATCTTTGATGGGTTCTATATAAATACCTATTCTATCACAAACAAAGATAGTGAACGGTGAACTAAGAGACAAACACAGAAAAAGTAAAGTAAGAAGAAGGCAGATCCTTAACAAGTCTACAAGAGGAGTTCAGATCTAATTTTGAATACAAGAAGGAAGCTGGATTGAAGATCATCTCCAACTTCATTTAAAGATCAACCTTACTTTGTTCAGATTCAAGAAGCTTTGAAGAAGCTAAGATAGGTTAGATCTTAATAAGTCAGTTCAATCAAGAACTTATACAGAAAGTCTTCACCTCATTCTCTTTCTATCTAGGTGAAGAATTTATTATTTTAAATAATCAATTTTTCATTAAGATCGCTTGTAGATCTGAGTGTAGGAGAGTTGTCTCTCTGATTGGTAAGCCTAAACATATAAAGGCTGAGGTAGAGCTGAGTGCCTGAGGTAGGAACTTGGTTATCTGAGTTGTAGTCTCGGTGGTTAAGGCAAAGGTAAGGCTGAGTGCCTGAGGTAGGATCTTGGTGATCTGAGTTGTAGGCTTGGTGGTTAAGACTGAGGTAGGGTCGTTGCCTGAGGTAGGATTCTCTGGAAGAATCTGAGTTATAGGACTTGAAGAAGTCTATGTTGTAGGAACCTGTTGGGTTCTGAGTTATAAGATGTGAGGATCTGAGATAGTGGAAGGAAGTTTGGCCGAATCCAGTACTCTACTGGATAGGTGAAGGGGGAGAGTGGACGTACCCACAAATTGGGGAACAACTATAAATCATTGTGTGTTGTTCTGTGAATTTTCTGTGATTGTTATTCTTTGTGCTGTGATAGTTGTGATGTGTTTAACATTTTTAATTTCCTAAGTTATTAAAAAGGATTTGAACCTATTCACCCCCCTCTCCTCTAGGTGTTTAGGCTCTATAAACCAAATCTTTTAGGTGGCATAATGAGAGTCTTAGGCATGCGCGCCATTAAGACTAAATTCTCAATACCATTGGGTTTCGGACCTTGAACGATGGTGGGATCCTTGTATTTCCAATAGACCAATAATGTGCCCTAGTGCACGGAGCGTCGAGTCGCGTGGCCGACGTTTGTGATATATTGTTTTTGCGTGAGTGCACATCGTGTGAGATATCTGCTTGTGAAATGCTATGCCTGCAGGGAAGGAATACCACTGCACCAGGAAAGGGGTAGGGTTGTTATAAATTGGTCACCTGAATGCTGATTGTTGCCTTGTTTGCCACCATTCTGGTGGGCTGTCCTTGTGCAGGTGCTGGAGAGCCGAGCGGGAAATAGCGGGTTGAAGCCCTTGTTGCTGCTGCTAATTTTGCTGGCCCTCGAAGGCTGAGAGAAGAACTATATTATGTTCATGTGTGGCCATCCTACGTGCCGATGTTTGTAATCCACACTTATAAACCTTAACTATAAGGCCTTAAGGCCAAACTTTTGTGTATTTGATGTACATTCCTTCGGAGTGATATATAAATGTGATTGTTTATATATAGTGGACATTCGTGGTTATAAAATTCAATATTAAACTTAAGCTTCCGCTAGCATACTTTGAGTTAGGATGCGAATATGTTTTGGTATTAACCTGTAACCTCGTCTCCTGTTTGTGATATATAGTGTGGGGCCCCGGTCAGACCTTCTATTATATGTTATTTAACGGATGGGGTTGTTATAATTTGGTATAAGATTGGCTCGGTCTTCCTCTTTCAAATTCATGGTCAAATTCATTTGTGGGGTGGAGAGCACGTGTAAGTGTGACCCGCTTTAACATTAATGAACTCAAGAATGTCCATTAAGGAATGCAAATACACCTGTTTGAGGAACCTGTGCATTCCTATATTATTGTTATTGCTTATGCTTGGTTGCTAAAGTGTGTCTTATTTACCTATAGGTGACTCGTAGTGGTGCTGGGCAGTCTGAGCCCTAGTGTTCTGATGAGAGTGCGGCACCAGCTGAGGTGCCTGCACCTCCTCCTTCTGGGGAAATAGTACGCTTAGTTGCTGAGGCGCTGTTTGAAATGATTCATGCACAGCCTACTAGCAAGAGCAGCCGACAATAGTGCCAGAACGGGTTGGTGTAAGGCCAGAACCTATTGAGGCTGTTGATCCTCGAGCAGCTGAACGACAGTTGAAGCAGTATATGAGCTTCAATCCTCCTACGTTTACGGGTGTGGGAACCCCAACGCAGGCAGAGGATTGGTTGTTGTGCGTCAAGCGAGTATTGATGGCGATAAGGACGGAGGAAGATCAGAAGGTCACCTTGGCCACCTTCTTGTTGTAAGGAGAGGCTCGGCTTTGGTGGGATGAGATAGAGTTGCACCACTTAGCGGGCAGGAAATTAACAGAAGTCTCGATCGAGTAGTTCTCACTATTATTTTTGGCAAAGTACCTACCAGCAACGCAACGTATCGCCATGGAAAATGAATTCCAATGTCTAACGCTAGGTGAAACTAGTGTCGATACTTACTCTCATGAGTTTACAAGGTTGGGACGCTATGCGGGGTCTATCTTCATTGATGAACAACGTAAAACCAATCGGTTCTACGAAGGGTTGTGGGATGAGTTGAGATTCCTACTCTCAAGTTCGGTGAACCATGGGTTTCAGGCATTGGTGGATATGGCGTGTGCGTTGGAGAAGGAAATGAAGCGAGTGCAGGGAAAAAGGGACCTGGCTGTGACAAAGTTCGAGTTCAAAGCACCCCGTTTTGGAAAATCGAGCTACCAAAGGAAATGGAGCAAGAGATCTAAGTCTTCTGGACATGCTCCTTATTCATTTGCGTTGGGGGCAACTTCGGGGCAAGAGTCTCGTACTTGCATTATATGTGGTAGAGTGGGGCATATAGCCCATAACTGTCGGGTTGGTCTGCCAAAGGTGGAAAAGAAGATAGGAGCTTCTTATTCTGATAAGCAAAATGCAGTGGTGGAGTCCTCTGCATCCAAGGCGCAGCCCCGAGTATATAATCTTGGCCAGCAGGAGGCCATCAAGCAAAGTGATGCCGTCACAGGTACGATCTAAGATATTGATTGCGTACTTTTCATATTTCATACCTTGTATGTAGCTTGTGTATGATGTGTTTGTCTTAGACTTTTTCCTTATTCGGAACAATCCGGCTAGAGCACTATTTGATACGAGTGCTTCGCATTCATTTCTGTCTAAGGACTTCGTAGCGCGAATCATAATGACTAGTCATATGACGACAGATAGTGTGATGGTGTTATTACCAAGTGGATGTGTGATGTGTGCGGATAGGACTTGTTGCGTGGAAGTTCAAATAGGAAGTCGGGATTTCTGCTTGAACGCATCTCTGCTACCGATATCGGAATTTGATGTGATCTTTGGTATAGACTGGTTCTCGGAGCAGCGTGCCTTTATTGATTGCAATTCAAAGGAGATCACACAAGGCCAGAATACCGAGCTTGAGACTAAGTTCGTTGGTATGCGAGGACTGAGCGGGATCTTTATGTCTGCACTCCATTTCGTCAATGCTGTTCAGAAGGGCATGGAGTTATTCTTCACGCTTATTCAGGCTATTGAGCCAAAGGCCAGTGTGAATGATGTTACGATTGTATCAGAGTTCGCTGATGTGTTTCCTAAAGATCTTCCTAGGTTACCACCCTAGCGGGAGATCGACTTCACTATTGAGCTTGTTCCAGGCGCGAAACCTGTGGCCTGCTCGCCATATCGAGTAGCGCCAAAGGAAATGGCAGAACTGAAAGTTCAACTGCAAGAATTATTGGAACAGGGATACATACGCCCAAGTATGTCACCTTGGAGCGCACCTATTTTTTTGTGAAAAAGAAGGACGGTAGTCTATGGTTTTGTATCGATTATCGTGAATTGAAAAAACTGATAGAGAAAAACAAGTATCTGATTCCATGGATAGATGAATTGTTCGATCAGCTAGTGGGATCAACCATCTATTATAAACTAGACTTAAAATTTTGTTATTACCAGTTGAGAATTCGGGAAGGTGACATTCCCAAGACAAAGTTTGGAACACGCTACAGTCATTATGAGTTCACTGTAATACAATTTGGGCTATGTAATGCGCCATAGGTATTCATGGATCTAATACACCGAATGTTCCGAGAGTACTTGGACCTATTTGTGATCATCTTTATTGATGATATCTTAGTTTACTCTCAATCTGAAGCTTACCATATGAACCCTTTACGATTGGTGTTGCATACCCTGCGGAGAAATAAGCTCTATACCAAGTTCTAAAAGTGTGAGTTTTGGCTGTCGTCAGTGGATTTTCTTGGCCATGTAGTAAGTGGAGAGGGCATTGCGGTGGATCCGTCAAAGATAAGAGCCATTCGGGAGTGGCTAGTGTTGTCTTTGCTGGCCGAAGTCAGGAGTTTCCTTGGACTTGCAGGCTACTTCAGACGTTTTGTAGAAAATTTCTCACAGATCGCTTTGGCTCTTACCACATTAACGAGGAAGGATCAAAAGTTTGTTTGGACGCCGGAGTGCGCGTGAGCTTTTGAAGAGCTAAAGAGTCGATTGACCACGACGCATGTTTTGACATCTCCATGTGGTACAGATGGCTACGAGATTTATAGTGATGCTTCAGGTAGTGTCTTAGGCTGCGTTCTTCTTCAGTTTGGAAAGGTGATCTCTTATGGCTCATGCTAGTTAAAAGTGCATGAGCAAAATTATCCCGTCCATGACTTGGAGTTGGCGGCGGTGATTTTTGCACTAAAATTGCGGCGTCATTATCTATATGGCATAAAAGTGGATGTATTTAAGGACCATAAGAGCCTAAAGTACTTATTGGATTGGAAAGATCTCAATATGCGACAACAAAGGTGGATGGAGTTCCTCGGGGACTACACCTTTGATATTGACTACACTCCCGGGAAGGGAAATGTGGTTGTAGATGCCTTGAGTCGTAGGACTCCGTCAAGGGCAAATTGGTTATAGATGCATGATGAGCGTCTGATCCAGGAGTTGGAAGCGTTAGAAATTTCTTGTGTTGACAAGAATTCCACAGCAAATGCGTGCTTGAAATGGATGGAGGTACAGTATTACCTTGCAGACAGAGTTCGGCGAGCAACGGAACTTGATGAAAGTCTACAACGCTATGCAGTGGATGGTTCAAATGACCAATTCTTCTAGGATGACGGCCTTTTAAGGAAAGAGGGTCGTTTGTGCGTCCCAAGTATGGGTAAGTTGAGAGAAGAATTGATGTATGAGGCTCACTTTACAAAATACTAAATTCACCCAGGGAGCCCAAAGATGTACAAGGACATGAAAAAGCTGTTCTGGTGGCCAGGGATAAAGAAAGACATCGCACATTATGTGGCTAAATGTCAAACATGTGCCTTGGTGAAAGCAGAATGTCAGAAGCCCGGAGGTTTCCTGAAGTCGCTACCTATTCCGGAATGGAAGTTTGATAATATTTCGATGGATTTCATGCACGATTTGTCGAGATCTCAACGCGGTAACGATTCGATTTGGGTGATCGTAGACCAGTTGACTAAAGTGGCTCACTTCCTATCGAGCAAGAGGGATGATTCAGTGGAAATCTTGGCAAAATATTATGTTGAGCAAATCATACGATTGTATGGTGTTCCTCGTAGCATCGTAAGTGACCGTGAAGGGCGATTCACTTCGAATGATTGAAGGTTAATCCTTTAGTTTTTGGGCACAAAGTTAATGTTCAGTACGACCTTTCTTCCCCAAACTGATGGCCAGAATGAAAGGACCAATAGAACGATGGAGGGCATACTCTGAATGTGCGCCTTGGATTTCTGAAAGAGGTGGGAAGATCACCTCAATATGGTAGAGTTTTCCTACAATAATAGCTACCAAGCTAGAATAAATATGGCACCGTTTGAAGATTTGTAGGGTCGAAAATGCCGGACACCATTAGCTTGGGAGGAAACAGGCGAATCTAAACTATATAAGCGTAAGGAAGTCGAAGAAGCTAATTTGATGATATGCCCTATTCGGGAGAGGCTGCTGATATCCCAAGATAGACAAGCAAAGTATTATAATTCCAAGCACCGAAACATTGAGTTTGCGGTTGGCGATTGGGTCTATTTGAAAATCAAGCCCTTCAAAGGCGTGTCCAGGATTCGGCGCTTGAAAAAGTTAAGTCTGATATATCTTGGTCTGTTTGAAGTGGTGGAGCGAATTGGATAAGCTGTCTATCGGCTAGCTCTTTCAGCAGAATTGAGTGGATTGCATGATGTGTTTCACATATCAGTGCTTCGAAAAGCTATAAAAGATCCAGCTCAAGTGATTGCGAATGATTGCGTACCGGTCAAATTTGGGCTAACAACGAAGGTTAGGCCCATTCGTATCGAGGATAAAGACGATAAAAAGTTGCGGAACAAGACAATTGGGATGGTCAAGGTCTGATGGGACAACTGCGGCCATGAGGAGCTAACATGGGAGCGAGAGCAGACCATGCGTGTTGAATTTCCCGAACTGTTTGTCTAAACTTGTATAATAGTTTTGTTTTATTTTGGACAGAACTTAAAAAGTTTTAAACATCTTAGTTGTTGTTTCTTGAGTCCTGTATACAAATTTCAGGACAAAATTTCTTGTAAGGAGGGGAGGATTGTAACGCCCCAAAATCTCGATTATGAGTGGGCTGTGTAGGCTGAGCAACACAGCCTGTGACACGGGCATTGATGATTTCAAAGTATAACTTGATGCAGATTCATTCTACACTCTAGTATAAACTATGTAGATGGGAATAAGCTAGATTGATTTAACTTTCAGGCAAGTGCACCTATCAATCATAGTATTGGAGAAATCTACATCTCATGTCGTATTTCACAGGGTATTTTCAAATACTCGTACTCACTCTCACTCTATTATCATACCTATAATTAAAATTGATTTTTAACCTAGATTAACCTAACTAGGAGTACTTGGATAAAGTGATATTGGAGGATATGGATAGTAAAAAGCAGATAATTTAAGAGCATTCACATGAAAATAATCGCTCATTATTTCAATTCTATGTAATCACGTAATAACAAGGTTATCAAACTTGTAGTATTGTAAGGGTTAAACATCTATCGAATTCTCTCTCGAGCAATTCAAAATCTAAACCTAAGTTGAGTAACTTTTCTCTCGAACAATTTACAACACTCAAATTTTCATTAAAATAAAGTACCCTATCTAATACATAAATTCATGAAATCCTATCTCTAAAATACCATGAATCCATTTATCTGTATTACTATGATCCAAACGACATATCTCCCGATCATGCAATTTGAAATACAAAGAGAAATAACACCAAAAGATGAACATATAAACATCATCACAACCTTCCAATTTCTCAATCTAGAAGTTTGGAATTCATATAAAACAAATAATAAATTCAAATCTAGGATGAATCTCTTTGTTTGAAAGCCTACATACGAATAAAATACAACAAATTTGATATTAGAATAAACATACATGATTACCGAATTGTTCAAAGATAAAATTCATGCGAAATATAAGATAAATAAAGTTAGATCCATCAAGAGAAAGGGAAGATTAAAAGAGATACATGAAAGGTTAAAAGCATACAAATAATCTCCTTCAATTCCTCCTTCCCTTGAATGCTCCAGTTTCGTTCTCTAGAAGTTCTCCAAATGAATTGATTCAAAAGTTCCTATTCTAATTTTCCTATAGGTTTTTATAGTCTCCTTGTAAAAATGGTCGGACAAGGGTTCCAACATGGCCGTATCACAGGCCGTATGCACGGTTCAAAGGCGGTTGAACACTAATAGGTATGTCTTGTCATGGGACGTGTCATCTGATACGGCTAATGATACGGCCGTGTTGTTCTTCGTATTCTTCGCATGAGGGTTGGTTGGCAGCATTTCTTCAATTTGTCCTGAAAAGGACACGGGTGGGCACACGGGCGTGTTCCCACCTGTATGGTGCTCTGTCTTTTTCTTTCAATTCTTCTGATCTATGCTGAATAGGACACGGGTAGGGACACGGGCATGTTCCTACCCGTGTGCACCCAATTCCTGGCCTGTCATCAGCCATGTTGGATCCGTGAACTCCTCTTTTTGCTCCAAGACTTTAAGTTCCACTGGTTTGCAATACCTGCATTAAAAAATGAAGGAATAAATGAATTGCTTAAAACAAGAAATAATAGAAACTTGATATTGTGCTCTTCTATTCATGATAATGCAAGTTCTAACTATTCTCGCGTAATTACTACATAGGGAGGTAGAAAATAGTAGACATGATTATAATTATGATAGTAAAATAGACTATCATAATTGTACTCATCAGGCATGTGCAAAACCGTGTCCTGCTCTGCTTGAGGCAACACGGCCTGGGACACGGGCGTGTCCAAGGCTGTGTCCTGCTATGTGTACTCGAGTGTGGTGCAAGACGGTCTCGAGTGGATCTCGAGTGGGTCTCGAGTGGGTCTCGAGTGAGGCACACAGCCTGTGATACAGGCGTATCAAAAGTCGTGTCCTTCTCTATGCTAAGCTGTCTCGAGTGTGACGAGGGAGATCTCGAGTGGGGCACAGGGCTTGTGACACGGGCATGTCAAGAGCCGTGTCCTATGAGTTCGACGAGATGATCTCGATGAAATGCACTCGACGATCATCGAGAGGCAAGCCATGTTTAGCACACGGCCTATGATACGGGCGTATCACAGGGCTGTGTCCTGGTCTGGAAGAGTCAGTTTCTTTGATGCTTAAGGCACATGGCCTGTGACACGGGCGTGTCACAAGCCGTGTTTGGCCCAGGAAATTGAGTTTCAGGGCAATTTGTGGCAGTTCCTTTCCTTCAATTAGGATCCAATGGTCCAAAGCTATCCCTGTTGTGTTAAGGACGAGAGTTGAAGGATAAACTCTTATTTCTATCAAGCCTTTCTCTTTCTAAAGTGTTAGAGAGTGGGGAGAGCAAGGAAGGAGGAGGAGGAATCCGGCTACCAGTAGAGCTTCAAAGCCCCGAATCGCGAGCCGAGTCCAT
This sequence comes from Platanthera zijinensis, assembly GCA_039513925.1. Taxonomy (NCBI): domain Eukaryota; kingdom Viridiplantae; phylum Streptophyta; class Magnoliopsida; order Asparagales; family Orchidaceae; genus Platanthera; species Platanthera zijinensis. The sequence goes on from CM077098.1 coordinate 60,513,169, forward strand.
ATTTGTGGAGGCAAGGCCGTTGCGGTGCTTTTCATCCAGATAGTTTTTCATGGCTCCAAAGAGATCATCAAGGGTAACGATCTTCCTTCCTTGGACATGTGAAGTCCTTGTTTTGGCATATGCATGGATTTCCCCCACTAAAAGGTGGAGTATTGAGGGATTTCCCTTGAGTTGATTCTAGGAATCCCCAACAAGTCTTGCATATAGATCCAGAAATGTGTAGTACGGAATAGGCATATTATGTGAAGCCTATCTGGACAGGTTTGTTCTGGATTGGTAATGTTTCATTTTGCGCACCGGAGAAGACTCTGCATATAAACGTGTATGTTGTGAAGTAGATGGGTTGTGCCTGTGAAGGGTAGTAACAGGAAGTACTGGAGTGGAATTCCACGAAAATACCCTCGTGATTCTTGTGTTGTATTCTATGTTTGGGTTGAGTTTGGGTGCAGAAAGAGAGCTTCTGTTGAACCCGCCAAGCGACTACGAGGAATGCTGACATTAGCTCCCCTTTTAGATTGTGAAGCCAGTCCTTGGTGGACAGTATGGCTATTGTGAGCTGCGAGCTCTTAAAGGCTTAGTGCCGAATAGGAAAGGTGAAGCTGACCCACGTCTACCGTTGGGCCTTGACTACTGCGGTATTCGGCGATGGTTTTACGACTTGTGCAATGGGTAATGGTGGAGCTAGACCTGCGTTATGTCGGCTTGACAAGAGAGTGTTAAGGCATTGGGCTTTCATTGGTGGCATAATGAGAGTCTTAGGCTTGCGCGCCATTAAGACTAAATGCACAATACCATTGGGTTTCCGACCTTGAACGGTGGTGGGACCCTGGTATTTCTGATACACCAAGAATTTGCCCTAAGTGCAGGGAGCATCGGGCCACGTGGCCGACATTTGTGATATATTGTTTGTGCGTGAGTGCACATTGTGTGATATATCTACTTGTGAAATGCTATGCCTACAGGGAAGAAATACCACTGCCCCGGGAAAGGGGTAGGGTCATTATAAATTGGTTAGCTGAATGCTGATCGTTGACTTGTTTGCCACCATTCTGGTGGGCTGTCATTGTGTAGGTGATGGAGAGCCAAGCGAGAAATAGCGGGCTTAAGCCCTTGCTACTACTGCTAATGTTGCTGGCCCTCGAAGGCTGAGCGAAGAACTATATTATGTTCATGTGTGGCCAGCTTGCGTGTCGATGTTTGTAATCCATACTTATAAAGTTTAACTATAAGGCCTTAAGGAAAAACTTTTGTGTATTTGATGTACATTCCTTCGGGTTGATATATAAATGTGATTGTTTATATATAGTGGACATTCGTGGTTATTGAGTTAAATATTAATCTTAAGCTTCCGCTAGCATGCTTTGAGTTAGGATGCGAATATGTTTTGGTATTAACCTGTAACCTCGCTGCCTGTTTGTGACATATGGTGTGGGCCCCAACCAGACCTTCTATTATATGTTATTTAATGGATGGGGTCGTTACATCAGACACTAGAGGATTTGTTGTGTATTTGCATACTAGACCGCGGAGAGACATGGGAGAGGCAGCTACCGTTGATTGAATTCTCGTACAACAACATCCACCAGTCCAGCATCCGCATGATCCCTTATGAGGCTATACAGGCGGAGATGTATGACTCCTTTGTCTTGGATCCAGGATAAGGATTCGAAGGCACTTGGCTCGGAGTTCATCGAGGATACGGATGCTCAGGTACAGCTGATTCGAGACAGGATGTTGGAGGCCCAGAGTAGATAGGCCAAGTATTACGATGCTCTGCATCGTCGGGTAGAGTTTGAGGTAGGATACAGGGTGTTTTTCGTGGGTGCGTGGTCGAAAGAAGCTCAGTCCGAGATACATGGGGCCTTACAGGATCCTGGAGCAGATTGGTACCTTGCCTTACATACTGGAGCTGCCGCCAGATCTAGCGGGTTTGCACGACATCTTCCACATCTCCTCCCTCAGTAGAGCTCTACTTCGGCCGGAGTAGCAGATTATGACTATAGATGGGCCTATAACCTCTGATCGATCGATGAACATGGAGCTGATCTGGATATACAATACTGGGATACAGGTCTTGTGTCGCAAGAAGGTTCCACTGGTCAAGGTCTTGTGGAGGAATCATGGATAAGATGATCACATGTGGGAGCTGCAGGACTTGATGCATCAAAGTTACCCAGAACTTTTCACGTCAGGTATCCCCTTTAACCTCTCGGGATGTTACATTTTATTTCTCATACTTGAAACCCCGTAGGCCTAACCTGAATTTCGAGGACGAAATTTTATTTTTATGTATTGGGATTTATAACATTTCTCAGACTTCTAGACCCCTAGGATGGTTTTTTCATGATGGGGTCATGACAAAACCTTGGGAAGCACTAAAGGGTTTGGGTGAACATGGGAATTAGGGTGTGAACCAACTTGGTCTGCAAATAGTAGAATTACAAACACTAGATTAGGGTTGACCCTAGGGCTTCACCATGACTCCATGACCCCCACCACAACATCTCTAACACATTAGAGGGTCCATTAGAGCCATAGAGACCCATTGGAGTCAACAAAAGAGGCCATGTTGACCAGGGTCAACCATAAGCCTAAGAAAGTCAACTTAGCTCAATTTGGGTCAATTGACCACCTAAGTGTCAAATGACCTCACCCTTAGTCTCTTGGCATCATGGGGGACCCAATGGCCCCAAAATCCTCATGCCTAAGTCACCCAAGTGGCTAAATTTGACAAACTTAACTCATAGCCCAATTTGGTCAATTTGGGCTAACCTAGCCCAATCAAAGTGGGCTAAGCCCAAACTAGTGTGGCCCATTAGCCTAGGAGGTGGATAGGCACACCAATTTCAGAGATTGGCGACTAGGAGAGAGAGAATGGGAGTTTCCCCAAATTTGGAGGAGAGAGAAAACTAGGGCTTAATGGCCATCATGGCCATGAATGCTCCATAACCCCCACTTTTATGGGGATTTTACTCCTCTGATGGAAAGGAGAATCTTTCAGGAGGTGGCCAGCCATTGGGGTGGCTTAGCCCCCTTAATTTGGCTGAAACCGAAAAGTTGGGTTTATGGCCATTAATGGAGTTTTGCAAAATTAGGGAGTTATAAGCCTCCTCTCCCAAATTCCTTCTTTAAGGACCTTCACCAGAGCAAGGGCAAGCATTTCCCCAGATTCGTTTTAAATTCCATTGAGGTTGGTGTAGAAGTTGCAGAGGAGTTAAATCTCAGTGGCTTGAAATGGTGAGGAGGCAAAACACATGCATTAGAGCTGCACACCAGGTCCTCCTCTACTCCTTCTTGGGTTAGATCTTCGAAATCTTTAGAGATAAGAATTGGGCTCAATTGAGTACGATCTAGTAGAATTTTTCCACTGGTTTTCCGTGAAAATGAAGGTGTCGGGTTCATTGGAATCCACCATCTCTGGCGGACAAACCACCTCCGGTCGATAGCCCTCACCTCAACGAAGGTGGTCGTGGCGGTGGTTGGCCGGGGAGGTGGACGGAGGGCCGACAATTAGGCTAGGAGTTTGCTCCAGGTCGTGTAGATCATGTCCGTTGGCTGGAGGAAGAAGAAAAGAAGGAGTCACCCGATCTTGATTTAAGATCTGTGCAGATCCAGATGTATTAAATTTTGTATATGTATATTTTGGTGACAGAAAATCACCTGCCTTAAAATTTATATTAAAAATACTTAGAGGCATTTTCAAAAAAAGTTGTCAACATGAAATCTGTAGCCCTATGGGTCTAGTTTATTTTAAAATTGTTTGGAACCAATTTGGAGTTCAGGTCAGACCACAACACTCATTTTGGTGAGGTCTATACTTAGGGTTGATCAGAGATTGTTTGGGGTGCCCCATCAATTCTGACCTCTAAATGACTTGAAATTTGGATCATGATCCATTCATATCTAGTTCTATAACATATCTAAAAATGGGAATTTTTGGAAAACATTTTTCTAAGGTTTTGGAAATTATGTCATTCTTAATGTAAGTTTTAAATAAAGGGTCTAATGACCTCCAAATCCTCCCAAATTTTGGTGAGTGGTCATTGGGTTCAATATAGGACTCCATATAAATTTTCACCCCATTTGGAAATGATTTGGTTTGGAATTTGGTAAACCCTAGCCAAGGCCTAAAAGGGTTATTTAGGTCAAAGTGTCCCTTGTGGGTATTGAGTGACCAAATCACCACAACAGAGGTTGAAACTTAGGCCACTGATTTGATGTGACATTAAACACCCTCACATGGAGTTTGGGGTGTAATAGGGTGGATTTACCCTAGGACCCTAGTTCAAACCATAAGGTTGAACTTTGGGGGTTTGTGAAGGACATGGGGTGATATGTCCTTGTATGGATTTGGTGTTTAGTCCATGAGATCTTAGGGTGGTGAAATGCACTAGGAAGGAATTTGGTGATATTTGGACACATGCACCCCACTTTAATCACTTAGAAATAAATTAGGTCTATACACCTTATGGAATAATTAAGGGGTCCTATGACCTTGGATCTTCATGAGGTTTTGGTAGGGGTAATTTTGTTGTAATATTAACCTCTGAAATTTATTATAGGATTTTTAGATAACAGTAGCTTATACTTGTAGATATAACCTTCACCTTGCCCATTTTGATGATATTGGAGTAACCATGGTTAAATTAACTTAGAATGTTATGAAACTGTGGCAATGTTGATTAAATATCATTTAGATGCACTAGTAAGTTATTTGGAATGATTGGAAATTTTCCCATAGTACTTTATGTATAAAGTAAACTAGTACACCTTGCTTTGATGAATAGATAATAAATGTTATACCTTGCTGAAAAATTGTCACTTGGCCAGAGAACGTTGTAGGGCATAATATAGCTTATGAAATTATTACATGTTGTTTGAATGAGTTTACAAGAATGTTTCTTCATAAAGTGCACTATCATGGATTTATTTGAAGTATTTTTCTATATAGCTTACTGACATTGGAATTGCATGAAACTTAGTCAGGAATGTTTTATTATCATAATAAGGCTCTGGTAAATTTTGGACTATGAATTGTGGTACTCCCTTCATTATCTCTAATTATTTGAATTACCTTGAATTAATTATTTAGAGGATATTACATTTATGAAAATCTGTTAAAATTAGTAATCACTAATATTTTGCTATCATATAGTGTTCTTAATTCTTTGGTGGCCATAACTTAAGGAAAACAAGTACTTCATGATCAAAATCACTCATGGCCTAACTTTTAGGAAAATTTAATAAATGTCAAATTAATTAGGAAAATTACAAGTTTCTGGATTTAGGCTAAATGCGTCATGATAGACCCCCAATAATTATTTTAAGGCTTTTGGATGAAAATTTTGAGTATCTCCTGTCATGTACATCATATAGCTTAGATTAGTCTGCATTTAGTAAAATTGCGGAAATTGTAAATAACATGTGGAATGGGCATAGGGATATGGGGTTAATAGTTTACTGATTTTGGTGAAGTGAAAATGAGTTCATCATTAGGAGTCATGATGTGGAAGTGTTGGGTTGAATGGTGTTAAATGGTGCTCGGGATCGACGAAACATCATCCTTCCTGTGGAGGGAAAGAGAGTCAAGAATAGACTAGGGTTAGATTTAGTATAACTTTAAATAAAGTTGGCTGTGGGTAGATACCAATAATAATAAGTACCTTGCGAAAGCGAGCTTTGGGCTTCAGCCCATTGTAGTTCCTAGTTCCCTCGAGAGCATAATCCAAGGTTAATGTAAGTCGTAAGACTAAATGGAATACAGAATAATTAGGAATACTCTAGGATTAAACTTACACTCACACTCCTCGGTGTGGTGGGAGTTAGGTTGGGTCTCACGAGTGATAGGCTCAGTGGTTTGGTGATGGTCAGGTTAGCCAGGCGAGTCGATGGCTCGGTAGATATTTGTGACAGACGGGATAGTCCGGGAAGCTTTGGCTCGGTGGGAAATACATTAATGTTGCATGTGAATAAATATAAGGTGGTGGGTCTTTGTTATAGGAGAGTCATCGCACCGACACTAATACGTTGACTCGGCAAGTGTTGTTTATCACTTAGCCAAATAAAGTCTGGTGCGCTAGCTGGTAAGAGTATGATAGGTCTGACTTATAGTGCTGATACCGGTTTAGCGGTGGGCGAGGCCCAACCCACCGCTTCCATTTGCCACTATGGAGGTATCATGGGAGGTTAGGCTCTAGAAAGGGGGAACTAAAGGTCTGTGTGCACAAAGTCGGGTGTGTGAGTTGCACTTGCATGTTCATACCATAACATACTTGTATGATATAGCATAATCATTGCATATAACCCTTAACACCTATTGTATAAATTGGTATGAGACTCTTTATACAACAGTCCTTGCAAAACGACCCCTTGGTCTATAGGTTTGTATGGGCATTCCTATAGGTCATGGTTACTTACTTAGTTTACCTTCTTGTACTTTTACTTGCTCACCTTGTTCATGTGCATACTTATATTGCATACCTACTATTTGCTTACTTACACTTACAGTGGTTTTATACTCATGATTGACTAGTTCCGCTTTCACCTGCTTACTTTTGTTACTCTCCACCTTAAATACCTTCCCTTTCCTTCTCCCCGCTCGGTTCCTAGGAGCCATGGGGGAGGGGTGGGGGATGATAGGACTTAGTCTTTTAGACTAACGGTCATTGACCAAATCAATTTAGGGGATCGTGGAGCCAAACTTGGAGATACAGACCTAGAGGTCAGTGCGCTTGGAGACAGGACAGTCTAGCACAGGAGTTCAGGCAGTAGGGATAGTGAGTCCCGATCATTAGTAGTTACTATAGATATGTTTTCACGTTGAGTGACTTGTAGTGAGGATCTTGATGTATCGGGCAGGAGCCCTCTTATTAGTACTTTGATTTATCGTTACTGTGGACTCTCCCTTCATGGAGATTTATTTTATGTTCTTGTGATTTATGGTTGACCAGTATTTGAGTTTACTTTACTCTTTATACTTACTCTTCTCTTCTGCGATCGGTATAGACGGCAGGATCGACGTTTTGTAGTGATGACATTTCTGGGTGTTTTGGTGTCACCGCAAAGCGACTGTTGTGGGCATAAGAACCTGTTGGTTTAAAGGCTAAAAAGGGGTCTTATATCATGGGCCCATAGAGCAGTAGCCTTAGGTCATCACGTAAACCCTCATAGAACCAGTTGGTCTTACGCTCCTCGTTAGCAAAAGTAATGTCGGCATAACGTCCCAACCTTGTGAACTCGTGGAGGTACTCATCAACGCTACTTTCTCCCTGCGTAAGTCTCTAGAACTGATTTTCCATGTCGATCCTCTGTGTTGAGGGGAGGTATCTAGCCAAGAATAACCTCGAGAACTCCTCCACTGAGACATTGGTGAGTTGTATTCCAACCAAGATATGCAGCTCCAACTCTTCCCACCACAGTCTCGCCTCTCTATCCAACAGGAAGGTGGCTATGGTTGTTTTCTACCATTCCTCCATCTCAGAGGTCCGTCAAGACTCTCTTAATACGAGAGAGTCAATCATCGGCCTGGGTTGGGGTTCCAGTCCCCGTAAACACTAGAGGATTGAAGCTCATCACATGTTTGAGCTGCTTTACTATTGCTCTTCTTGGCACCAAAGGCTCTACAGCCGCTCATTCCACCTCTCTAGGCTCTGTCGCATGAAGCGGAACCTGCTCTACAATAGGTGCAGGAGGTTGTGCTTGCCTCCCTGGCTAGGCATTTATCATTGCAAACACTTCCCTAGACACAAGTCTTATTGTTTCTGTCGAATGAGGGGTTGCATGCGCATCATTAGGTGCGCTGCTTTCCGCAGAGTGAAGATGTTCCGACTGTCATGCACCACTCCTGGTCACCTATTATTGCAAGACACACAATTAAGTGACCAAACAAACTTGCAAAAAGAAATAATAGGAACAAGCAGGTTCCTCAAATATGTGTATTTTCATTCCTAAGTGGACATTCAAGGGTTCTTTTCATGTTATAATGATGACGCACATGCCTATGGTCACCATCCCTTAAAAGAATTTGACCATGAATTTTCATAAGAAAGACCAACACCATAGTCTGATACCAAATTTATAACACCCCCATCCGTCACAGGAATATAACAGAAGGTCCGGCGGGGCCCTACGCCATATTCCACGGAGAGTTAGTGGAGTTACTTATTAATACTAAAATACTATGATACAATATCAAAAACTTAACGCAGAGCATTCTAGCGGAAGCTTTTAAATATGCTGGAAGAACCCATCACAAAACATGAATGTCCACTATAGTCCAAGATAGGATTAAAAGTAACAATGCAAAATGAGTCTCGGCCTTATGATCTTACAACTATAAACTTAAATAAAAAGTGTTTTACAGACTTCGGCACGTAGGCCGGCCATACATGAGAATAGTAAAAGAAAACACTTCGATTTGACCATCAAGGGCCAGCACTACAACAAGGGCATCAGATCGCTACTTGCCACTTGGCTCACCTATTCCTGCATACGAACGATCCACCAGACGGTGGCAAAACAAGGCAACGGTCAGCTAAAGCTGACCAAATTATAACGACCCCACCTCTTACTTGGGGCAGCGGTGCTCCTTCCCTACAATATATTAGCAAAACCAAACATAGCAATGTAAGTGCAATTTAAGCACACTACACCACAAGCGTAGGCACGAGTGGCCATACGCCCCGTGATCTCAGGGCACATTCTCAGTGTCTGGACAAAACCAGGGACTCACCACCATTCGCAAGACGGAAACATACATGAGAATTTGGTAGTCTTTACGGCCTGAACAAGGCCTAAGAACCGTAACTATGGCAGCGACAGGTAACACTACCCACAGATGCTCAGCATAGCTACTGGGTTGGTTCTGCCCTTTTCCAATGCTCACATCGTTGGGCGCAAAAACCCACGATGCGGGTCGACCTCACCCTTCCAATTTCTCCAGACATTTCATAATCATGTTATGATAAACGGATGTCTCTCTGACCACCAAGCTGGGCTCTCAAAGCACTTAGCCCCACATCACTGGCCCCAAGTCTCCACAACATGGGCCTCAAACACTGGCCTAAAACACAGGCCTTAGGTCTCCATGACACATGCCTCAAACAAAGCTCTCAAGGAGCTATCTCGGCGGTTATACTACCGCCGGGTGGTACCTGGCAGAAATGGGATTCCACCCAATTTTTCGGGTGCTCCTTGGAGTTTGTCCGAAAGGTTCCTGGAAGCAATCTACCACGTAGAAACCTGAAAAACAAACATCACAGAGTCTTCTCCGACCACAACAAGCATAATGAAAAACATCACCAATCAAGACCAACATGTCTGGATGGGCTTCACACACTATGCCTATGCTCGTACATCAATTCAAAACTCTATATGAAAAACTACTGGGATACACCGTATCTACCCGAAGGAATGCCTCACTCTCACGGCACACTCGCGGGAGAAGGTTTCCTATGCAAAAGGAAGAGGACTTCACATGTATAAGCAGAGAATCGTTACCCCTAGCGCTCTCTTCGGTGCCATGCCAAAGATCTAGACAAACAAACGCGACTGCAATGATCTTACTTCCAAAGATCCGGACTCGGCTTGCGAATAGGGGCTTCGAAACCTCAATGGCAATGAGATCTCCCCTGGCGACATCGCTGCTCCACCTCCACGAAGCCAGGAACTCCAAAAGAAAATGGAGTGAAAACAGCCAAACCAGTCATATATATAAAGCTATCGCTGCGCGGTAACTAGCTACCGCCGCGCGGTACCTTAATTTAAATCCTTATTTCGAGCGCAACCACCAAAAGCCTCCAATCATAGGCCGCAATGTGGCTATGCCATTACGGATTCACTATCGCCGTGCGATATGACGATAATGCCGCACGGTAGCCGATGTCGGTTACGACTCGACACCAATCCTATCGCTACGCGCTAACTTATACCTCCACACGATAGAATCCCGAGATCTCCGTCAATTTAATTGGCCCCACTAACGCCAGCGGTAATACTATCGTCGAGCGATAGCTTCCCGAGAACTTTTCCAGAGTGCTACACGGCAACCGCTGCGCGGTAACAAGTTTCTATCGCGCGATAACATCTTTCTCGAGAACTCAATGCTCTCTCGAGAACTCAATGCTCTCGACACAAACTCTGGAGCTACCGCCGCATGGAAATTAGATACCGCCGAGAGATAACCACCAGAGAGGCATCTCCCACTTTAAGAAATTTGGGGCGTTACAATAGCTGGGCACTTTAAGCTCACGGCTCAATGATTCAAGGTTAGCACTCACGACAACCAAAGTTGGGCACTTTAAACTCACGACTCAACATATTGGCCCCCTAGTCTCCAAGAGACAGGTCTCACAAATATAGCTCTTTGGGAGCTACTGCCAGCGGTATCTCTATCATCGCGCGGTAGGGGACAGAACACGACTTCTTCCCGAAATCTAGGTTTTTTCCTGGAGACCAACTCCAGTACTCACACTTCAACCACCTACACACCCCATGACTACGTAAACTGCATGTTTAGCCCTAGAGTCTTCTCCAGTACGCAAATTAACAAGATAACCATCACCAATCCAGCCCAACCTGTCTAAATGAGCTTCTCATAACATACCTATTTTGTACTCTGATTTCAGATTCTATATGCAAGTTTATTACCAGGGATACCACTGATCAACCCTTTGGAAACTCCACGTTCTCCACCAATTGGTGGGGGTTTCCATTCTTATGCCAAAATAAGGACTTCACATGTCCAAGAAGGAAGATCATTACCCTTGTAGAACACTAAGGATTCATTATAAAGGATTTTATCCGGGTGGAAAGGATTGTCTTGCCTTTCTCTTCGCGGATCTAGCCTTAGCTCAATAAACCAACCTTAGGAACTCCTTCAGCAACTCTCCAAAGACCTGCCTCTATCCCTCTTCTTCCTTTCTTCTTTTCTTCCAATGTTGAAGAGAGAGAGAGAGTGATAAAAAGAGAAATGAGTTTCTTCCCCCACCCGTCTGACTAAGTGGACACGGGATTAAACCCATCCACAAGATGATTTCATCAAAAGAAATTAAGGGCCACGATTTCAGCCGCAAAACTTATTTAAATAGCTACGGCTGCATGGTAACTTGCTACCTCCATGTGGTAGCTAAGGCGGTGGCAGTGGTTTATCTAGGACCGCTTGCCGCTCAACGGCCGCCTCAACCTTAATGACATGTGCCATACTACTGCCACGGTACCTCTACCATGGGGCAGTACCTTCTAGAGACAAAGATTGGATTAATTCATTGGCTACTGCCATGCGGTATCACACTACTATCACGGTACCTTTTAGAGATGCTGGTATTTTAAATCAGCTGGATACCACCAGCGCTAACTCTACGGCCTGGCGGTAACCTTCAGTGACCATCTTTCTATTATTTTCAGGAAATTTGGGGCATTATATCCCCTACCTCAAACCTTGTACACAGATCCTACCACTCAGATCTTCTTTCACAAGATCTTACAGCTCAGCCCAAACATAGCCCTATCTCAATCTCTACAACTAAAATCGACACTCAAATCTTTTTTCAGATCCTACAACTCAGGCTATACAGCCCTACCTCTATCTCTACAGATAAAGATCTACTCAGGTCTTTTTATAGATCCCACAACTCAGATCATAATGATCCTACAAATAAAAAGAGTTACAAGAAATTAAATCAATCAAACAAGTCTTGAGTCTTCAAATATGAGCACTGAGTAGGCTTCTTCTTATTCCTTTATTACCACTTGAATAGATTGACTTAAAAATAATGTTGCTGAATCAAGACACTTTGACAGAGATAGATTCTTCAGAAATAATATGTTGAGATTATTCTTGGAATAAACCCTCTCTATAGCTTGTAGTGGATGATGACTTTAGAGAACTTTGATGGTTGAGCACCGCTACTTTCTTACATAGAAAACTTTGAAAAAGTTGTTGTGTTAAAATATCTGTATATTACTTGTTTGTCCTATGCTAAATCACTTTCAAGTCCCCCCTTTTATAGTACACAAGATTTCCAGAGGGCCCGATGCCTTATAAGGAAATTTCCAACGACTAGTCAATCTTCTTAAGGAAAATTATGAAATAGGAATCCTCCAACGGATACAGAATTTTGATTAAGGAAATGCTATGGAAAGGAATTATTCTAACTTTTATGAGAATATATAGTTTCCCTTGGCATCGCCTTGATTTCAGCAGAGAGGATTACGATTTAAAATAATTCAAATTGACTATGCAATTGGCGGCTTAATCTCAAGAAAGAGCTATTAGACCACCGTCAGGATGATAAAATTTTTTTAAGTGAACTTGACTTGATGCAGTCGATAAGATCCTTTAGTTCTTATAATAGAAATATAGTCGGCATGAAACACCATTTGGACTTAACTGAAGTTACCAAGTACATAGGCATTTAAATCTGCAAGTTTCTTTCTGTCACTATTTAGTTGATGCAGTTGACAAAATATATAAAGCCTTTTATACGATCAGGTCGATAAATTACATGAAGCTTTCATTTGATGCGGTTGATAAATGACTTATCTTGAAACGGATGCAGTCAAACTTTTCTTTCATCATGTAATCGATGCACTCAATATTTTCCTTGAGTCATTTAGTCGATGCAGTCGACAAAATACTTAGCTTCTAGACTTTGTACCTAATATTTTCCTTAGACAAAATTGAGCTTCTGCCTTTGAATTCTTTTAACTTTAATGTCTTTTCTCGTGATAGTGACATGTTTTATATAGGATTATGTCATAGGTAAACATGAGTTTTACTCCTTGAGGGATTACAAGGGCAACACAATGTTTGGTTGACCATAAGCCTAATACTACATTTGTTATGCATTTTTGTCGACCCTATCACAACATAACTGAAACACACATCAAATACAAGATTTTTATTGTCATCTTGATGCATTCTTCAAATCATGAATATTGTGGACAATATTTCTAACAATCTCACTCTATTTGAAGAAGTGAGAACCTCATATGAAAATAACCTTAGAGACATAAAATAAAATATGGATAGAAATGCATAGAGAATAGATCACTCCAGATCATATATAAATAACTAGTAATAAAAGAGTTCTACATTAAGTTAAACATAGTGTACACTCCAAAACAATTATAGCTCAACCCCAAGGTATTTCAGCATTTAAAACTCTTCACCATAAACTTTCTCTTTTGTTCTAGAAGTAACCCAGTGGCTTGTGAATGTATTTAGGAATAGGAGGGGGTCCATTTGGATGATTCCTTTTGTGAATCCTCCTTAGTTTCCTACTTCTCATGCTTTTTCCATTCAACCGAGTTATAATACCTTGAAATGTTTATGCCATGCTTCCCAAATTTCTCCTATGTATATAGATGATGTTCTTGGAAATGAGACTCCATTCTTCGTAGTCTGGTATGTTCTGTATTTCAATTCTTCTTCCCTAACTTGGCAACATGATTTCTTCTTGGCTCTACACAGCTTTACTTTTTATGGATGAGGTTGCCTCTCCTTATTCAGCTAGAAGGGAATGATCATAATCATCCCAAGCCACTTCATAGTTATCAACAGGGATATATTCATAGTTTTCTGTTGGATTAGATAGAGGAATAACTGGTTGTGGGGAGTACTATAGTTGTTCTAGATTCAGGCCTTTCCTGATAGTATTGGAGGTCCATATAGCTTGTTGTGAAGAATGATGATTTATTAACCTCTCCCTCTTTCTGAGTTTTTAAATGTGGATTGGCAAATTTTTGCTTAAGAGTCAGCTATCTTTTGCTCTAGCATATTGACTCCTGCATCCATGATGAGTCATATTATAATGTTGGTCAGTGCAATCAATAGCTAGTGCAGCCTTCATGAAGAAGTGAAAGTCTAGGCATTCAAATGTTACATCTCGTCCTGCACTGATTTAATCTTTTCATTCATTTCATTCTTTAGCACTTGCACAGTTCTATCCACAAAATCTTTTATTCTCTTTATTTGAATGTCCATCATGACTTGTAGTTGAGCCAAAAATGAACCGGAGGGGTCTGTATTGGTTGGAGATGAGATGTTAGGCTCTTTAGTTTTTATTTGAGGAGGGCCGATGTGAGGCTCATAGTCCTCATAAAGATAGTATGGACTATACTTCGTTGAGGTGCCCTTATCAGTTTCTGGTTATTCTAACACACCTTTTCTTTTTCACTATACTAGCTCATTTTCTACAGGGATGTACTCTTCAGATTCTTATTGAGCAGGAAGAATTATGGGTGTGGATTATACCACCTTGCTGATTAATTGGTCCACTTTTGTCATGTCAAGCTTACTTTGGGCACAGTCTTGCAGATTGGACTCCCCCTCAATCTCCTCAATTGCCACCAATACTTCAGTGTGTTGGGCAGAGTCTTCATAGGCCTGCTCCCCTCAACTATTATTTTACCTATGAGATCTTGGTGGCCTATTTCTTCTACATATTTAGTGTGAAGGATGGATGCTTCTTGGTGAGTTTATTCTTGCACTTCAGTCTTAGTGTGTCGAGGGGCAAGTTCTAGATGAAGTTCTCCCTAAGCTCGACTTCATTTCCTAGGGCAAGTTCATGTTGTACTTCTCCCACCTCTGTTGCTTCTAGTTGAGCCACACCCATGGACTCTTCCATTGGAGTTGTGCTCTATAAGTCCTCAAGGACCACATGTTTTGAGAGTATAGGATGAGATTCTCCTATATGCTCCCCCTCAACATGACTAGGTGAGGGAATAGGGCTTAGAGTAGTCACACTTTTCTTCTCAAATATCCTCTTCTTTTCATCCTTCTTTCTATGAGGGTTAGTAACTCTTTTCTCTTTCTTCTCAACCTGAGGTTGCTTAGAAATTTGTCCTTATTTTTCATTTTTAGGGAAGGGTTGTTATCATCTTTCAATGGTCATTGTCACAACCTGCATTTTCTTCGCAATTAATTAATATATCAGAGTAAGAGAAAATACGTGTTGTGATGACACGCTGTGAAGGGGATAACTGCAGACGCTCAGGCAAGAACTCGAACCTATCACTGTATAAGGAATCCTCAAGTATATTATGAAGAAAACTATAATTTAAGTTAAGTTTTAATGGTTGTATCCCTCGGCTCAGTGGATTAACTAGTCCACAAGTAGAAATATGAATATACGCTGCGAAAAATACTTTGTTTATATGGTTTAACATCCTACATGAGCATAAACATCCAAACAAGATAACTCATGATAACATACCTCTAGATTAATTATAAGTCTAGAAATGGCTATCATGTTATTTCAAAAATAGTGACTTTGGTTTAAAGCAATGCTATGCATAAGTTACTCGAATGATACTTTTAAAATAACTAACATACAACCCTAGCATAAAACCTTCCCATAGAGCAAGTAAAACCAACTAGTCATCAAGAAATACTAAGCAGCTAGCAAGTATCTTAAAAATATAAAAACTCTGGAGGGCGTCAACAACCTGATAGGAACCCACAAAAAGGAAAGGCAAGTATATCTGAACTAAACAACAGAACAACAACACTACCTCATACTTGTGAGGATAAGACGTCCTACAATAATAGTAGAAAACCAGCAACCACCAAATCCAGCCGCTTAATCGGCTACTTCTCCAAACCTGAGGCATTCTAAAGAAAGAATACCTCAGCAAGAATATACAAGAGGTAAAAGATCATCAGTCGATAATAATCAGAAGAAAACAAAAGGGGTTACCAACCCCAACCATATGAAAGCTGCCAAACTACAGCAAATGAGAAATAAAACAGTTATGAGTTATTGACATAAAAAGTCCAAGAGTTAGGAAATTGCACCAAGTGAGAAATGAAGCCATGCTTCGAGAATATCTATAAGAGTAAGCATCCAACATATGTCTATATAATAGGAAGAAAATAGACTGAATATCTCTATAAATGTGAATCATTAACTCTGGCAAAAACAGTTCTGAGTTGGTGGCCACAATGTCCAACACGAACTAACAAACCCAAACATCTCGACAAGGCACTGCGGTGGTGGAAACAAGGTCCAACATAATTCAACAGCCAAAACATCTCCAAAGGCACTGTGGTGGTGGCAACAAGGTCCAACAAAACCCAACAGTCCATGAGAAAACATCAACAACCACCAAGTGTAATGATTCACGAGCCGGCACTAGGTGTGTGGTCCTTTATCCACTGCCAACAATGGGCCGAACCTAAACAACCATAAATACCCATAAAACACTAATCAAAACACTGGGCTTCTCCAATGGCAAGAAGGAAGGAAATCCCAAAATTCACTCAAAGGCCCAAACTCGATGAATTAGACTTAATTTAGTGGAAAAAAAATTAAGTCCATACTGATTCGTCGAGTATACTCGATGAATATAGTAGACACAGGACGAACTACACTTGTCAAAAATATAAAGCCTTAACGATACCCAACGATTCAGCATATTTACAAAGATACTCGACAAATTTGAGAAAATAACCTAAGTCCACAGAAAATTCGTCGAGTATACTCGACGAATCTGGATTCACTCAACGCTCTCAACGCCAAGAAGTCTCACTCGATGCCTGAACTTTACTTAGTGAAGTTTAATTCACTCAAGGCCTTCACTCGATGCTCTAAACGCCAAGCCGACTACACTCGATGAATTCATCGAGTTAACACGATGCTTTAGACTTAGCCTCGCCGGCACTCGACGCTCTCGATGCCAAAATAATATCACTCAACGCCAAGCCTAGAACTTGACGAACTCAATGCCTAATACTCAACTAATGAAGAATCACTCAACGTCATGACAAAAAATCGACGAATTCGTCGAGATTACCCGACGAATCTGACTTAGACTCACAGATCACTCGACACTCTCAATGCCAAGCCTAATTCACTCAATGCCAAGACTGGCATTCGATGAATTCATCGTGAATACTCAACGAATTTTCCTTAGTCTGAAGAATTACTCAATGTTAAGACTACACTCAACTCCAAATGTTAATACTCGGCGAATTCGTCGACATTACACGACGAATTTGACTCCACCCAATGCCTATACTATTCGACGAATCATATTTAACCCAAGACCAAACTAGATGGATTTCAATCAGGCTAACCCCATCATACTCGACGAATCTTCATACCTTAGCTAAAGAACATATTTGACAAATTTGTCTAAGCTTAGACTATCATATATGACGAGATTTCCTTAGACTATTGGCTATATACTCGACGAATCCTACTAAGACTAACAGGCATACATGACAAATTCTACATTTACTTGACTGGGGACTTTTCACTATACAGTAGATCGAACTTGGCCGATCCCTACACTACTCCTAATTATAAGGAGGAAAGAAGAAAATCAACTAGAAAACACATGAAAAACTCTTGGCAAGGGGAAGAAATCACCACTTGCTTATATCTCCAAAAATCTTGCCACACAAGCATCCTTCCTCACGGATCCGGCCACAAGAACACCTTGGCTATACTTCTTGAAACTTTTCAACAAAAAAGGGGGTCAAAAACGCATAACCTAATGTAACACCCCTATCCATCACATAGCATATAGCAGTAGGTCCGGCCGGGGCCGGACGCCATATACCATGGAAAAACCGGTGGGTTACTAGATGAAACCATTCAACCAATACACACGTCCTACACAGAGCATCTAGCGGAAGCAATTTGTTATGTTACAATAATAAGAACCAAGCCAACAAGCATGAATGTCCACTAGCAAACTAAACATGAATGAAATACAAAGTACAAAAAAGTACTGGCCTTAAGGCCTTACAACAGTTCACTTGACTAAAATTATGTTTTACAAACTTCGGCTCGCAGGCCGGCCACACATGAACTAATAAAGTAAACACACAAGGCCTTCGAGGGCCAGCTCAGCAACCTGGGCTTTGGCCCGCTATTTGCCGCTCGGCTCTGCAGCACCTGCAAGCACAAATCACCGTAACAGTGGAAAACAAGAATAACGGTCAGCTAAAGCTGACCAAATTATAACGATTCCGCCACCAAACTTGGGGCGACAAAGCTTCTTCCCTGCACTTGTTAGCATAGCAAGTAAAAAAGTGAACAAGCACATCATCACATGTACATGCTCACGCGTCCATACACCCCGTGCTCTCAGGAAACTAACTCGGTGAACCCGGTCATAACCGTGGTCTCACCACCATCACTTGGATGGCAAATCTCGTGTGCATTTTTAGTCTTTCCGATCTAAGCCTAAGACTCGCACGACCATGCCAAAGGCCAGTCCCTTTTACAGGTATCTGACACCAAACCACATAGCCTGGGTCCGCATCCACTTGCCCGTTGCTCACACCGCCTAGTCACTTTAATACGTACATGCGGGCCAAGCTTCTCCCGGATCCCAAAATTCGATCACACCAGCACATAACCCATTTATGTTCATGGTTGGATCCCAGGCCACCAAGATGGTATAAATGCATTTCCGCCTAGTTTTCCGGGTGTTCCTTGGGATTAATCCCCAAGGATCCCTGCTGCAATCTACCCCGTAGAAACTCGAAAACAATCAATGGCACGAAGTCTTCTCCGGCTACTATGCAATGCAATATCACCGATCCATACCAACTTGTCCAGGTAAGATTCACACACCATGCCTATGTCTGTACTATGATTCCGGACTCTAACAAGGGGGATTTTACATATCTACCCCAAGGAACACCACAAACTCACCGCACACTCGCGGGAGCGGGTTTTCCCATGCAAAGGAAGAAGAGCTTCACATGCTCAAGATTAAAATTGTTACCCTAGCATTCTTCCTCGGCTCCATGAAAAACTACGCGGATGAAAAGCACCGCGATGATCTCGCCTCCGCAGATCTGGGCTCGGTTTACGATTTGGCGCTCTGAATCTCCTCCGGCGACCGGATCTTCCTCTTCCTCCAAGCTTCTTGCTCTCCCTTGTCTCTAGGATTTCGAGAGAGAAGATGAAAATGGAATGAGGGTTTGAACCCTATTCCTGGAATAAAACTTACCTAGGACATCCCTAAGCCATTAGATCCCAAAGCAAGGAAACAAACTTCTGCGATTCAGCCCAAAATTCCAAAACCTGGGCCGAACACGGGTTGCGACGTGCCCGTTTCCAAGGCCGTGTCACTCATTCGTCGTCAAAACTGTCACAGCCCAAAAAGAACACGGCACTCGACACGCCCGTGTCAAGCTTGACACACCCGTATCACCCAGTACACGCCCATGTAGCTGGTCGTGTTCCTCCAACGACACAGGTCCAAAACAACCAGAGCACGACACAGCCTTGTGACACGCCCATGTGTTAGACATGCCCTGGGACACGCCCATGTACCAGGCCATGTAGCTACCTTAGCACAACTCACCAAACGACCCGAGGAGTACACGGGTATTCGACACGCCCGTGTGAAATTTCACACACCCGTGTTGGACCCGAACACGCTTGGGCTCAGGCAGTGCGCCCTCACTCAACGATCATTGAGTGGAAAGATTTGAGTGACTGACATGCCCTGGGACACGCCCGTGTCCCAGGCCGTGTTCACCCCCCCCCCAATGACTGTTTACTCCAAAATCGTCGACCACGCGACCAACGCCGATCCCGAGCATGACACGCCCTGGGACACGCCTGTATCCTAGGTCGTGTCACCTCTACCAAATCCCAGATTTGGCTCAAAACGCCACCCGTCACCCTTTTGAGTTTCGGGGCGTTACAACTCTCTTCCTCTTAAAAGAATTTCGTCCACGAAATTACCAAAGGAAAAGAAAACAGAAAACCAAAAGCGGTACCTTAGTTAAATAACTATGGGTACTCCTCAAGCATGGTCTGCTCCCGTTCCCAAGAGAGATCCTCACGACCACAATTGTCCCAATGGACCTTAACCATTTTGATATCCTTGTTACGAAGTTGCTTGACTTCAGAGTCCTCAATACAAATGGGCTTGACCTTAGTTGTCAACCCTTCGTCCACCGGTACTTGATCAACTGCGATCACCCTCGAAGGCTCTTGCACCGCCTTCCGTAACACTGGTATGTGGAATACATCGTGTAGACCACTTAACTCCACCGATAGCTTCAGATGGTAAGCCACTTCACTGATCCGCTCCAGAATCTCAAATGGTCCAAGGTATCTCGGGCTCAGCTTCTTCAAGCGTCGCACCCGTGAAGCACCCTTGAATGGCTTTATCTTCGGATACACCCAATCGCCAACCGCGAACTCCATGTTTCGGTGCTTGGCATTGTAGTATTTAGCTTGTCTATCCTGAGCGATCAACAAACTCTCCTGGATGGTTCGTACCACTGAAGTAGCGCTTTCCACCTCTTGCTTTTTGTACAACCTTGCCTCACCCGTTTATAGCCATGACAACGGTGTACGATACTTCCTACCATATAGGCCCTCGAAGGGCGCCATTTGTATACTCGCCTGATAGCTATTATTGTATGCAAATTCCACCAGATATAGGTTGTCTTCCCAATGCTTTCCAAAGTCTAGAACACACATGCAGAGCATGTACTCCATGGTTCTGTTGACCCTCTCGGTCTGCCCATCCGTCTGCGGATGGAAGGCTGTGTTGAACTTCAACTTAGTTCCGAGCATCTGTTGCACCAACCTTCAATCATTGGACGTGAACCGCCCATCTCGGTCACTCATGATGCTATGGGGCACACCGTGAAGCCGCACAATATTATCCATATATAACTTCGCCAATTTCTCTACAAAATCATCCTTCCTATGCGGAATGAAGTGCGACACTTTTGTTAACCGATCTGTGATCACCTAGATGGCCTCGTTTCCCTTCTGCTACCTTGGCAAGCAATGCACAAAGTCCATCGAAATGTCGTCGAACTTCCACTCTGGAATAGGTAAGGATTTCAAGAAACCCCCTGGCTTTTGGCACTCTGCCTTTACTAAGGTGCAGGTCTGACATTTAGCCACGAATAGTATCACATCCTTCTTGATTCCTGGCCACTAGAACAACTTCTTTAGGTCCCGGTACATCTTCGTTCTCCCTGGGTGGATTGAGTACTTGGTATGATGATCCTCGTACATCAACTCCGCTCGTAGATTTCCCACGTTCTGGACGCACAAATGATTGTCCTTCCTTAGTAGCCACTCTTCTACTAAAAACTAGGAATTTGACCCATCCAATGCTGCATCCATGAGCTCCTTCATGCTGCTATCAAATTCCATAGCCTGTCGAATGTGATCATCCAAGTCATACTGAACTTCCGTCCAGTTCAATAACGCTTTGGCGCTAGTCTGCTTGTCCACACAACAGATCTCTAACGTCTCCAACTCCTGAATTAACCTCTCATCTTGAACCGACAACCAGTTGGCTTGGGCGGGAGCCCTGCGACTCAACGCATCCTCAACTCAATTGCCTTTCCCGGGTACATAATGAATTTTGAACGTATAGTCCCCCAAGAACTCCATCCATCTCTGCTGCCTCATGTTCAAATCTTTCTGATCCAACAGGTATTTCAGGCTCTTGTGGTCGGTATAAATATCGATCTTTATGTCGTACAAATAATTCCTCCATAGCTTTAGCGCAAAAATCACGGCCGCCAACTCCAAGTCGTGGACCGGATAATTCCTTTCGTGTACTTTCAGCTGACGCGAGCCATACACAATAACACTACCATGCTGCAGCAGCACGCAACCCAAACCACTGCCTGAGGCATCGCTATAAATCTCGAAACCTTCGGTCCCACTAGGCGAACTTTGCACTGGCGTCGTGGTCAACCGACTCTTCAGCTCTTCGAATGCTTGCGCGCACTTCGGCGTCCATACAAACTTCTGATCTTTACTTGTCAACGTCATGAGAGGTAACGCTATACGCGAGAAGTTCTCCACGAAGCGCCTGTAATAGCCGGTAAGCCCTAGAAAACTCCGGATTTCTGCTACCGAAGACAACACAGGCCACTATGTGACCAAGGAACGCCATTGAGGAAAACCAAAACTCACACTTAGAGAACTTTGCTTAAAGTTCATTCCTCCTCAGCGTCTCCAAAACTAGATGCAGATGCTTGAAGTGATCTTTGTCGCACTGCGAGTACACCAATATGTCGTCAATAAAGACGATCACAAAATGGTCTAGGTACTCCCTGAATATTCTGTTCATCAGATCCATGAATACGGATGGCGCATTAGTCAGCCCGAACGACATGACCGTAAACTTGAAATGCCCATACCTTGTGTTGAACGCTGTCTTTGGGATATCACTCTCCCTTATCCTCAGCTGATATAAACCGGACTTCAGATCCAATTTTGAATATACCGATGACCCGACTAACTGATCGAAAAGATCATCAATCCATTGGATCGGTTATTTTTTCTTTTCCGTTAACTTGTTCAGTTCTCTGTAGTCGATACACAGCCGCAAACTTCCGTCCTTCTTCTTAACAAAGAGGACCGGTGCGCTCCAAGGCGATGAACTTGGGCGCACATAACATTGCTCCATCAACTCCTCAAGTTGAACCTTTAGCTCCGTCATCTCCTTAGGCGCCAACCTATAAGGAGATCGTGACACAGGTTTGGCACCTGGCACTAGCTCGATGGTGAAATCGATCTCTCGCTGCGGTGGGGCTCCGGGAAGATAGTACTGGAACACGTCCTGGTACTCGCATACCACTAGGATACCATCCAAAGTGGACTTAGGCTTTACAGCCTCCACTAACGTGAAGAACATCTCTATTCCAGCACGAACCACATTCACCACCTGAAGAGAAGACATCAACGTCTTGCTCGACCCCTTCAATCCCGCAAACGTTGTCTCCTGCCCAACACCCAGCTTGACCTCTTTACGGTTGCAATTAATAAAAGCCTTCTGCTCCGAAATCCAGTCCATACCGGAGATAATGTCGAACTCTACTAGCGGATGCAACGACCCTAGTTAGTCGAACTCCTGACTCCCAATATGAACCCTTATGACACAAACTCTGTCCACACGCATAGAACACCCATTCGGCAGCAACACGTCCAATTTTTCCTTCGCCATCGAAGAAGGGACTCCGATGCGCGATATGAAACCTTCGGATAAAAAGGAGTGTGAAGCTCCCGTATCGAATAGTACCCTTTCCGGACTATCTCAAATCAAAACAAAGCCCATACAAATAGTAATAAGCTTACAAGTACTAGGTAACAGTATTTAAAGCTAACTTGCTATAAATTAAACCGTACCTGTCACCACATCCGCTTGCTTTATGGCCTCATGCTATCCAAGAATATAGACTCTCGGTTGAGTCAGAGCATAGTGGGACGCGGTTGACTCCACTGCCTTGCCCTTTTCTTCATAAGTTGCTCCCTGCTTTCTCTCGGACTTTGGACGTCCGCTCCAATATTCACAGGCGAAATGTCCCGTCTTCCCACAAGTAAAACAAGCGCCCGAGATTCGGTTGGTAGTTTCCCCCAAGGCACCCGAAGAAGGGGCTGGACCCAACGTCCTAGCCTTCTTATTCCACCATCAAAAACCAGACTTTGAAGTCGGCACCTTGAACTCTGACTTCCTACCACTGGAGTCTTTCTTTGCCTGAACATTCTTCATGTCTTTCTCTAAATACCGGGCCGTGTTGACCAAGGTCAAGAAACCCTGCGTCATCAGCCCCGATAGTAGCAGTCTCAAGTCATCCCGTAGAACTTTGTAGAATCGGCTTGTCTTGTGCTCCTCATCAGCAAAGGTAGCTCTTGCATACCGAACTAATCGATTAAACTCGTGGAGATAGTCATCCACGCTTCTCTCATCTTGCACTAGCTTCTAGAACTAATTTTCCATTGCTATCCTCTGAGCTGAGGGGAGGTATCGAGCTAAGAAAAATCTCGAAAACTCCTCCATCGAGAGTAAGTCAACTGCCTACCCCTTAGATGGTGTAGCTCCAAGCCTTCCCACCATAGTCTTGTGTCACCATCCAGCAAGAACGTGGCAATTGTGGTCTTCTGCCACTCTTCAGTCTAAGTAGCTATCAACACTCTCTTAATTCTAGAGAGCTAATCCTCTGCTTGAGTTGGGGTTCTCGTCCCCGATCATACAGGAGGATTGAAGCCCATCACATGCTTAAGCTGCTTCACCGTTGCTCTCCTAGGCAACACTGGCTCCACTACCACCTGTTCCACTCTCCTTGGCTCCGTCGCTTGGAGCGGTACTTGCTCCGCAGAAGGAGCAGGCTGCTGCACCTGCCTTGCAGACTGCTGCACCTTCCTCGCAGGCTGCACATTGATCATCGCAAACACAGCCTCCGCTACCAGTCGAATGGTCTCAGTTGAAGGAGGTGTTGCAGGCGCATCATTTAGGGCGCTGCTTGCCTTAGAAACTGGACGTTCTGACGGTCTAGCACCACTCCTGGTCATCTATAATCGTACAAAACACTGATAAGCGACCAAACAACATTGCAAAATGCAATTATAGGAACACGCAGGTTCCTAAAATATGTGTATTTTCATTCCTAAGGCTCTATTTGTTTGGGCGTTTCACTGCTCCGTTTTGGGCAAACGCCACCGGAAGGAGGGTAAACAAATGAACCTCCGGTGGCGTTTGCTCCGTTTCCACCCGCCCACCTTGAGAAACGCCCCCAAAAAGCTCCGTTTGGAGCAGCCACCTCCCCCCTCCGATTCGAACACTCCGTTTCCACCCGCCGGATCAACACGCCACCGCCGAACCAAATGAAGCCTAAGTGGACATTTGTGGGTTCTTTTCATGTTATAATGATGACGCACACATATGTGCTCACCACCCCTTAAAGTGAATTCGTCCACGAATTCATTTAAGCCTGATCGAAACCGTTACTCTGATACCAAATTATAACACCCCTATCTGTCACATAACATATAGCAGTAGGTCCGTCTGGGGCACGACACCATATACCACAGACAGACCGGTGGGTTACTATATGAAACCATTAAACAAATAAACACGTCCTACACAGAGCATCTAGCATAAGCAATTTTTTAAGTTGCATATATAAGAACCAAGCCAACAAGCATGAATGTCCACTAGTAAACCAAACAGGAATGAAATACAAAGTACCAAAAAGTACTGGCCTTAAGGCCTTACAACAGTTCCCTTGAATAAAATTGTGTTTTACAAACTTCGGCTCGCAGGTCAGCCACACATGAACTAATAAAGTAAACACACAAGGCCTTCGAGGGCTGGCTCAGCAACTTGGGCTTTGGCCCGCTATTTGCCGCTCGGCTCCGCAGCACCTGCAAGCACAAATCACTGCAACGGTGGCAAACAAGAATAACGGTCAGCTAAAGCTGACCAAATTATAACGATTCCACCACCAAACTTGGGGCGGCAAAGCTTATTCCCTATACTTGTTAGCATAGCAAGTAATAAAGTGAACAAGCACATCATCATAGGTGCAGGCTCACACGTCCACACACCCCGTGCTCTCAGAGCACTAACTCGGTGAACCTGGTCATAACCGTGGTTTAACCAGCATCCCTTGGACGGCAAATCTCGTGAGCATTTTTAGTCTTTACGGTCTAAGCCTAAGACTCGCACGACCATACCAATGGCCAGTCCCTTTTTCAATTATCTGACACTAAACCACATAGCCCGGGTCCACATCCACTTGCCCGTTGCTCACACCGCCTAGTCACTTTAAGACGTACGCGCGGGCCAAGCTTCTCCCGGATCCCAAAATTTGATCACACCAGCACATAACCCATTTATGTTCATGGTTGTCTCCCAGGGCACTAAGATGGCAGAAATGCGTTTTCGCCCAGTTTTCCGGGTGTGCCTTAGGGTTAATCCCTAAGGATCCCATCTGCAATATACCCCGTAGAAACCCAAAAACAATCAATGGCACAGAGTCTTCTCCGGCTACTATGCAATGCAACATCACCGATCCAGACCAACTTGACCGGGTGGGCTTCACACACCATGCCTATATCCGTACTACGATTCAAGACTCTAACAAGGGTGACTTTACATATCTACCCCCAAGGAACACCGCAAACTCACCGTACACTCGCGGGAATGGGTTTTCCCATGCA
Organism: Platanthera zijinensis; assembly: GCA_039513925.1. NCBI lineage: Eukaryota > Viridiplantae > Streptophyta > Magnoliopsida > Asparagales > Orchidaceae > Platanthera > Platanthera zijinensis. Next base: position 60,539,121 of record CM077098.1, read on the forward strand.
AAGGAAGAAGAGATTCACATGGTCAAGATGAAAATCATTACCCTAGCATTCTTCCTCGGTGCCATGGAAAACTATAAGGATGAAAAGCACCGCGATGATCTCGTCTCCGCAGATATGGGCTCGGTTTCCAATTTGGCGCTCTGAATCTCCTCAGGCGACCGGATCTTCCTCTTCCTCCAAGCTCCTTGTTCTCCCTTCTCTCTAGGATTTAGAGAGGGAAGATGAAAATGGAATGAGGTTTTAAACCCAATTCTCGGAATAAAACCTACCCAGGACAGCCCTGAGCCATTAGATCCCAAAGAGAGGAAAGGAACGGCTGCGATTCAGCCAAAAATTCAAAAACCTGGGCCGAACACGGGTTGCGACACGCCCGTGTCCAAGGCCGTGTCACTCATTCGTCGTCGAAACCATCACAGCCCAAAAAGAACACGATACTCGACATGCCCATGTCAGGCTTGACACTCCCATGTCACCCAGTACACGCCCGTGTAACTGGGCGTGTTCATCCAACGACACAGGTCCAAAACAACCAGAGCACGACACGGCCATGTGACACGCCAGTGTCACATGCCGTGTGCTAGACACTCCCTAGGACACGAACGTGTCCCAGGCCGTGTAGCTGCCTTAGCACAACTCGCCAAATGACCCGAGGAGGACACGGGTATTCGACAAGCCCGTGTCGAATTTCACACACCCGTGTTGGACCCAAACACGCCTGGGCTCAGGCCATGCGCCCTCACTCAACTATCGTTGAGTGGAAAGCTTTGAGTGACTAACATGCCCTGGGACACGCCCGTATCCCAGGCCGTGTTCACCCCCCCCCCCCCGACGACCGTTGACTCCAAAATCATCAACCACGCGACCAAAGCCAATCCTGAGCATGACACGCCCTGGGACACGCCCGTTTCGCAGGCCGTGTCACCTCTACCAAATCACAGATTTGGCTCAAAATTCCACCCGTCACCCTTTTGAGATTCGGGGCATTACACCTAATGTCTAAAAACTCAAGAAATGGGAAAAACTCACCGCACACACGTAGATCTCGGCAAGAGCAGTATGAATCTACTCTTCGATGATGATTTTGCACACCGGGACTCCTACAATCGACGGTCGAAAGCCTAGAAACATCTGACGTTCTTCTCTTTTGCAAAACAGTGCGATGGCTCAGGAAGAAGACGATGAATAGGGTTTCCGTCAAATTGTAAGGCTATTAATACTTTTACAAGTAATATAATATTGTGTTATAATTAATTACTAAATAAACGTCCAAATGACCCGAAACTCAAACAACTTAGAATCTTACGAAAATCGTAACGTAGCTAAATATCGATGCTATAAAACAAATGACGAAGTCGAAATCAAAATTTGATAACCTAAACTCGAGTAAAAACTCCCTGATGACCAAGACACCAACTATCCCAAAAAGGCTCAACTGAGTTCCAAAACAAACCCGGCACGCAAGGTATATCTCAAAAACACACTAGAAATTAGTCAAGCTAATATTCTAAGTCAAAACCTCGGATACTAATGAGAAAAAGTAACGCTCTTGCAATGATACTCGTCAACTACGCGTCAACGTAATGCCCTGACATCAAAAATACGGTACTAAAGGAATTAAAATAAACCTCGAAAAATTAGGGGCGTTACAGCCACTCCCCCTAAAATGAAGTTTAGTCCTGAATCTTGATACACGAAAGAATCTTCAAAAAAAATGAAAATAACCTAGGTTTATTGAATAGGACACTTACCCAAAAGAAACTATGAAAATAGATGAGGATGAGCCTCCCTAATAGCTAACTCCAACTCCCAAGTCTCGCTTTCCACGTCTTGGTTTCTCCATAAAACAATGACCGTGGGTATCGTCTTCCTTCGCAACACTCGATCTTGAATATCCAGAATGCGAACAGGAATATCCACATAAGAAAGGTTAGGCTGCAACTGGGGCACCGAATCAAGAACATGCTGGTCATTAAGCACACATTTCCGCAACTGGCTCACATGAAACACATCATGCACACTAGAAAAATTTACGGACAAATACAGCCTATAAGCTGACACCCTGATGCGTTCAACAACTTGGAAAGGTCTGATATACCTGGGATACAACATATGGTTCTTTCCAAACCTCTTAACACCAGACATCGGAGAAACCTTGAGAAACATCATATCTCCAACTGTAAATTCAAGATCAATCCTTCTCCGATTAGCATTCTTCTCATAATGCACCTGAGCTATTCGTAGCTTCTCTCGAATATGTGTCATAGAAGTATTCATCTCTTCCAAAGCTTCTGGACCCAATAATGGTCCTTTACAAACTTTTGCCCAAAACAAGGGAGTCCGGCAATGTCTCTCATACAAAGCCTCAAACGGGGCCATCTATAAGCTCTCCTGATAACTGTTATTAAAAACGAATTCCATCAATCTCAGCCACTCATCCCACGCTCCTCCGTGTTCTAAGATATAACATCTTATCATATCTTCCACAATCTGATTTACTCTCTCCGTCTGACCATTGGTCTGCGGATGATAAGCGGATGAATATCTGAGGTCGGTACCCAACCCTTCCTATAAACTTTTCCAAAAACAAGATTTAAACCTGGAATCTCGATCTGACACAATACTAATAGGCACTCCATGTATTCTGATGACCTCATCCAAATATAACTCTGCTATTTTCTTCATTGAGTAATCAATCTTGAATGGCACGAAGTGAGCACACTTAATTAGTCTGTCAACTATGACCCACATTAAATCATGTCCTCGGGGAGATATCGGCAAACCAGTAATAAAATCCATCGAAATACTCTCCCACTTCCAACTTGGAATCTCCAAAGGCATCAGCTTGCCACCAGGCCATCCATGATCTACCTTAACATGCTTGTAGGTGAAGCACTAAGACACAAACTTGGCTATATCATTCTTCAATCCATACCACCAAACGATTTGCTTCAGATCTCTATACATCTTAGTAGAACCACGGTCGTAGGAAACACTAGAATTATGCGCCTCAATGCACAATTTAACTCGAATATATTCAACTGCGGGGATATAATATCTACCGCGATACTTAGAAGTACCTACATCATCAATAAAAAATTTAGGTAATTCTCTTTTCTCAGTTCTGTTACGAAGGTGCTGCAAATCAGGATCATCCTTTTGATATAGCCTTGTAAGCATAATCCATGAAGGCTCTGCTACTTCCAAGCTACTTGCTGAGTCTCTACTTCCGACCGAGATGCCCATCAACAGAAACTCCTCCACCAAGGATTCTACCGAAAGACCAAAGATCTACGCAGTCTTTCTACTCAAGGCATCAGCTACCACATTAACTTTGCCCGGATGATATTGGATCTCGACATCACAATCCACAACATATTCTAACCATCTACGATGGCACAAATTTAATTCCTTCTGAGTGAATACGTACTTCAAACTCTTATGGTCCGTATAAATCTTGCACAGTGTGCCACACAAAAGATGTCTCCACAACTTCAAGGAATAAATTACTGCTGTAAACTCTAAGTCATGAGTAGGGTATGTAGGATCAAGCGCATACCCAACTGTTCCAAAAGCCCGGACCGTTGGAAAGGGCGCTACATAATTTCTTAAATAAGTAGCAGAGCGCCACGGGTCAAGTGAAGGAACGTAGGACCCAACAATCCCCCTGGCGTCCAGCATAACCCGTCGGCTCAGAGGTGGGATTACCACATGGTTAAGGAAAGAAGGATGCTTTGGTCAGGGTGTAGGCCTTCAACTAGCTTGATGTTTCTTTAGGAAGCTTTTAGATAGATGAATGTTGTTTGTCTCTAAAGAATCCTGAAGCCAGAAATTGAAGAAGACTAATGATATTTTTGTTGTTGTTCTTCTTCAATTTCTTGTAAGCACACTAGCAATATTTATCTCTGTAATTTCTCTCTTCAATAGAAGAAGAATAACAACCTTTACACAATCATACAACCTCTGATACTAAATATAGGATCAAGCGCATACCCAACTATTCCAAAAGCCCAGACTGTTGGAAAGGGCGCTACTTAATTTCTTAAATAAGTAGCAGAGCACCACATGTTATGTGAAGGAACGCCTGACCCAACAATCCCCCCCCCCGACGTCCAGCAAAACCCGTCGGCTCAGAGGTAGGGTTACCACATGGCTCAGAGGTGGGTTTACCATATGTCCACGGTTGTTTGACCCGCCGGACCTACACAGGTAGAAGGGAAAAATAAGGATTTAATAACGCCCCCCGGTCTTAAACCTGTGACCTTTCCAATTCAAGAAATAGTTAACTAAACTAATATTCTAAATTAATGAATAATAAAAATTGGAAAAGGTTTCGTTATTGGACCATGTATTTGATTCACCAAATACATCATTATTTTATACTCTTTGATATATATATGGCGCAACCCAATCTTTGTTTTGAAAATTTATCTTGAATAATAATAAGTACCCCCTCTGATACAAAATGTAGGATCAAGCGTGTAACACCCCAAAAGGACCCCAAAAGACTCAACATGAAGTTTGAGTAGCAGGCTGTTTGACACGGCCTGGGACACGGGCGTGTCCCAGGGCGTGTCGGGTGTACACGGCCTGGGACACGGGCGTGTCCCAGGGCGTGTTCGAATTATTTTTCGAATTTGGCCTATTCAAGTCAGAGCCGGACACGGCCTTGAACACGGCCTTGTACACGGGCGTGTCAGGCTGGACACGGGCGTGTCAGCTGCCGTGTTCCGACCCGTGTACTGGTTGCAGCTCGATGAAGCAGGAGACACGGGCGTGTCTCAAGAATGACACAGGCGTGTCAGGTTCGACACGGGCGTGTCGATGCCCGTGTTGTTCAGTCGGTTCAAACTGTGTGTGCCGCTTAAGGGGTACACGGCCTGTGACACGGGCGTGTCACAGGCCGTGTCGGCCAAAAAGTGGTTTTTTGGGAAAATCTTGGCCGTTCAGTTTTCTCTCTTTTGATCCAAGGGTTCAGGTGGTTTCCTGGCTGGATTAAGTCGTGAGAGAGGAATGAAGAGGTCATTCTTCATTTGTGCTTAAGAAAGAGAGAAAGAGAGTGGAAGAAGAAGGAGGAGGAGAGCAAGCCACCGGCGGAGCTCCCGTGGTCCGATTCGTGATCCGAAGCCGGCGTTGTGACGGCAAGGCTGCTGCGGTTCTTCTTCACCGGCTAGTTTTCGATGGCACCGAAGAGATCGACAAGGGTAACGATCTCCCTCCTTGGACATGTGAAGTCCTTCTTTTCTGCATTGCATAGGGAAAACCCTCCCCCGCGAGTGTGCGGTGGGTTGTGGTGTCCCTTGGGGTAGATATGTGAAGTCCCCCTTGTTAGAGGCCGGAATTGGAGTACGGCTCTAGGCATGCTGTGTGAAGCCCATCTGGATGTAATCTGGATTGGTGATGCTTGTTTGCATATCGGAGAAGGCTCCGTGATTATGGCTTGTGATGCCTATGGCTTGTGATGCCTTGTTCCTACCTGTTGCTTGGTGCGGCAGGAAGTACTGGACGATGTCCAAGAAATGAAGAGGGTTGGATGCAACTCTTGTGGCCGTGTGTTGCCACTTTGTGAGTAGTTGAGCCGTTGGGCTGCAACTCGATGAAAAGGCAGATTGCCGAACAGGAAAGGTGAAACCGACCCGCGCCTATAAATAGCCATGGATACTTCCGTATTCGAGGTGGCACGGCGACTTGAGCAACGGGGGGGGTGGCTGATCCGTACCTGCGTTAGGTCCGTCCGACTTGGAAGCCTGGTTATAGGTTTTGTTGGAGCGCCTAATGAGAGTCTTAGGCCCGCGCGCCGGAAAGACTAGAATGCTCAAATACCGTGTAGACGGTGGTGTTGACCCTGGTATTCCGGTACACCGAAAATGTGCCCTGAGTGCACGGACTGTCGGGCCGTGTGGCCGATGGTTGTGATGGCTTGAATGTGCCTGCGCGCACATAGTTGCTATTTGATGATGCCATGCTTGCAGGGAAAGAATGCTCATGCCCCGAGAAAGGGGTAGGATTGTTATAATTGGGTCAGCTGAATGCTGACCGTTGCATTGTTTGCCACCGGTTGGGTGGATTGTTCCCGTGCAGGTGCTGGAGAGCCAAGTGGTAAGTGATGGGCTGAAGCCCTACTGCTGATGCTGCTGCTGCTGCGGCTAGCCCTTGAAGGCTAAGCGAATGGCTTTGTTTTGTTTTCTTTTATACTCATGTATGGCCGGCCTGCGCGCCGAGGTTTGTAAAACATGTTGTATGTAAAGAGGAACTGTAAGGCCTTAAGGCCAAACTCTTGTATTTGTGTACATTCCATAGTATATATATAAAGGTGGTTTTATATATTGGACATTCCGGTTGAGAGTTCAACGTACTACTTAAAGCGTCCGCTAGAATGCTCTGAGTTAGGATTCGTGTTTGGTTTGGTATTATCCTGTGACCTCACCGTCTGTTTGTGGCATATAGTGTGGGGCCCCGGCCGGACCTTCTACTATACGTCATCTAACGGATGGGGTCGTTACATTTTGGTATCAGCTTTTGTCAGTCTTCCTCTTTCGAATTCGTGGTTGAATTCTTTTGTGGGGTGGCGAGCACGTGTTTGTGCGACCTGCTGTAATGCTAATGAACTCTGGAATGTCCATTAAGGAATGTACAAAATCTTGTTTGAGGAATCTGCACGTTCCTTTTTGTGTTGTTTTGCTTGCATACGTTCGCTAATGTGTGTCTTGTCCACCTATAGGTGACACGTAGTGGTGCTGGGCAGTCTGAGCCCCAGCGCTCTGATGAGAGTGCGGCACCAGCTGAGGTGCCAACACCTCCTCCATCTGCGGAAACTGTTCGCTTAGTGGCTGAGGCGCTATTTGCCATGATTCAGCCGACCGGGCAAGCGCAGCCGGCAGTAGTGCCAGTTCGTGTTGATGTAAGACCCGAGCCGGTTGAGGCTGTAGATCCACGAGCAGCTGACCGACAGTTGAAGCAATTCATGAGCTTCAGTCCTCCTACGTTTGCGGGAATGGGATCCCCAACACAGGCGGAAGATTGGTTATCGCGTGTCAAGAGGATAATGACAGCGATCAGGGCGGAGGAAACTCTCAAGGTCACCTTAGCCACCTTCATGCTTGAAGGGGAGGCGCGGTTGTGGTGGGACGAGGTTGAGCTACACCATTTGGCGGGCAGGCAATTAACACATGTGTCGATCGAGGAGTTCTCTCGATTATTTCTGGCGAAACATGTCCCAGCGGCGCAACGCATTGCTATGGAAAATGAGTTCCAACGGTTAAAGCAAGGGGAAGATAGTGTGGATATCTACTTGCACGAGTTTACCAGGTTGGGACGATATGCGGGAACAATCTTCGCGGATGACCAAAGGAAAACGAATCGGTTCTATGAAGGATTGCGGGATGAGTTGCGATTTCTGCTTTCGAGTTCTGTGAGCCAAGGGTTTCAGGCGTTGGTTGATACTGCGTGCGCGTTGGAGAAGGACATGAAGCGAGTGCAAGGGAATAAGGGCTTGGTTGTGTCGAAGCCAGAGTTTCAAGCACCTCGCCCGAGCAAATCGTTTTACCAGAAGAAAGGGGGCAAGAGGTCCAAGCCATCTGGGCAAGTGACTACGACCGTTGTGTCGGGAGCGACATCAAGGCCGGATGCTTGTACATGCTATAACTGTGGCCGGGTGGGGCATATAGCTCGTGACTGTCGGGTTGTGCAGCCCAAAGGGGAAAAGAAGAAGGGTGCGTCGTATGCTGAGAAGGGCAAAGCGGTGGTGGATTCCTCTGCTTCCCAGGCGCAGCCCCGAATCTATCAACTTGGCCAACAGGAAGCGATTAAGCAAAGTGACGTCGTCACAGGTACGAGTTGATTTAGTTTACTTGCTGTGCTATTGGTTTTGGTTTTGTTTAGCTTGTGCATGATGTGTGTGTGCTGCAGGCTTTGTCCTGATTCGGAATAATTTAGCGAGAGCCCTGTTTGATACGGGTGCTTCGCATTCTTTTCTGTCTGAGGAGTTCGTATCTCGCATTGGGGTAACAAGTCATGTGACGGTGGATAGTACAAGGGTGCTATTGCCGAATGGCTGTGTAATGCTTGCGGATAGGGCTTGCGATGTGGATGTGCAAATAGGAAGTCGGGATTTCGGTTTGAGTGCAGCTGTGCTACCGTTAGCGGAGTTTGATGTGATCTTTGGTATGGACTGGCTCTCGGAGCAGCGTGCCTTTATTGATTGCAACTCCAAGGAGATTACACTGGGCCAGAATACCGGGCTTGTGACGAAGTTCACTGGTATGCGAGGAGTTGGCGGAACGTTGTTGTCTGCACTCCAAGTCGTCAATGCTGTTCGGAAGGGCGCGGAGTTATTCTTCACGCTAATTCAGGCTGTTGAGCCAAAGGCCAGTGTCGGTGACGTGCCAGTTGTGTCAGAGTTTGCCGACGTGTTTCCCAAAGATCTTCCTGGGTTACCACCCCAGCTGGAGATTGACTTCTCTATTAAGTTAGTGCCAGGTGCGAAACCTGTGGCCCGCTCTCCATATCGCGTCGCGCCAAAAGAGATGGCTGAGTTGAAAGTCCAATTGCAAGAGTTGTTGGAGCAGGGATATATACGCCCAAGTATGTCACCTTGGAGCGCGCCTGTTCTATTTGTGAAAAAGAAAGACGGTAGCTTACGGTTGTGTATTGACTACCGCGAGTTGAATAAGCTGACGGAGAAAAACAAATATCCGATTCCGAGGATTGATGACCTCTTTGATCAGCTGGCGGGATCAACGGTCTATTCCAAGTTGGATTTGAAATCGGGATATTATCAGCTAAGGATTCGGGAAGGTGACATTCCCAAGACAGCGTTTGGAACACGCTACGGTCATTATGAGTTCACGGTAATGCCGTTTGGCCTATGTAATGCGCCTTCGGTATTTATGGACCTAATGCATCGAACATTCCGAGAGTATTTGGATTTGTTTGTTATTGTGTTTATCGATGACATATTAGTATACTCTCAGTCGGAAGAGGATCACGCAAACCATTTGCGGTTGGTCTTGCATACCCTGCGGAGGAATAAGCTTTTTGCCAAGTTCTCAAAGTGTGAGTTCTGGCTCTCTTCAGTAGCCTTTTTAGGCCATGTGGTAAGCGGAGAGGGTATCGCGGTGGATCCGTTGAAGATAAGTGCCATTCGAGATTGGCCAGTGATGTCTTCAGTGGCCGAGGTCAGGAGCTTCCTTGGACTTGCGGGCTACTATAGACGGTTTGTAGAAAACTTCTCACGGATTGCTTTACCTCTCACCACGCTGACGAGAAAAGATCAAAAGTTCATTTGGACGCCGGAGTGCGCGCGAGCTTTTGAAGACTTGAAGAGTCGTTTGACCACGGCGCCTGTGTTGACATCGCCATGTGGTACCGATGGGTATGAGATCTATAGTGATGCATCAGGGAGCGGCTTAGGCTGCGTTCTTCTGCAGTTTGGGAAAGTGATTGCTTATGGCTCGCGTCAGTTGAAAGTGCATGAGCGGAATTACCCCGTCCATGATTTGGAGTTGGCGGCGGTAATCTTTGCGCTCAAGTTGTGGCAGCACTATCTATATGGCGTCAAGGTGGATATCTATACGGATCACAAGAGCCTAAAGTATTTGTTGGATCAGAAGGATCTAAATATGCGACAACGAAGATGGATGGAGTTCCTCGGGGACTACACCTTCGAGATTCACTATACTCCCGGGAAGGGAAATGTGGTCGCTGATGCTTTGAGTCGGAAGACTCCGGTACGGGCAAGCTGGTTGCAGAGGCATGATCAGCGTTTGATCGAAGAATTGGAAGCATTGGAGATATCGTGCGTTGACAAGGGTGCGTCAACCGATGCATGCTTGAACTGGACGGAGGTGCAATATGACCTTACGCACAGAGTTCGGCGAGCAACGGAGCTTGATGGAAGTCTCCAGCGCTATGCTAAAGATGGGTCGGATGACCAATTCTCTTGGGACAACGGTTTGTTAAGAAGAAATGGTCGAGTGTGCGTCCCAAGTGTGGGTAAATTGAGGGAAGAGTTGATGTACGAAGCCCACTTTGCAAAGTACTCAGTTCACCCAGGGAGCACAAAGATGTACAGAGATATGAAAAAGCTGTTCTGGTGGCCCGGACTAAAGAAAGATGTCGCGCGTTATGTGGCGGAATGCACTACCTGTGCGTTGGTGAAAGCAGAATGCTAGAAGCTTGGCGGGGTTCTGAAGTCGTTACCTATTCCGGAGTGGAAGTTCGATGATATTTCGATGGATTTCGTGCACGGGTTGCCGAGATCTCAACGCGGTCATGATTCAATCTGGGTGATTGTGGACCGGTTGACGAAAGTGGCGCACTTCCTTCCAAACAGAAGAGACGATTCAGTGGAAACCTTGGCCAAGCTGTATGTGGAGCAGGTTGTTCGACTGCACGGTGTTCCTCGGAGCATCGTTAGTGACCGTGATGGGCGGTTCACATCGAATGATTGGCGGCTCGTTCATCAAATGTTGGGTACAAAGTTAGCGTTTAGTACGGCCTTTCATCCCCAAACGGATGGCCAGACTGAACGAACCAACAGGACGATGGAGGATATGCTCCGCATGTGCGCCCTAGACTTTGGTAAGAGATGGGAAGATTATATATTTCTCGTCGAATTTGCCTATAATAATAGCAACCAAGCGAGTATTGGTATGGCACCATTTGAAGCGTTGTATGGTCGGAAATGCCGTACACCGTTAGCTTGTGAAGAAGCAGGCGAATCTAAGCTGAATGGGAAAAAGGAAGTCGAAGAAGCTACTTCGCTCATACGCTCTATTCGGGAGAGGCTATTGATAGCCCAAGATCGTCAAGCAAAGTACTACAATGCCAAGCACCGGAACGTGGAGTTCGCGGTGGGTGATTGGGTATATTTGAAGATCAAACCCTTCAAACGTGTGTCCAGGATTCGGCATTTGAAAAAGCTAAGTCTGAGGTATCTTGGTCCGTTTGAGGTGGTGGAGCGAGTTGGGGAAGCTGCTTATCGACTAGCACTTTCAGCGGACTTGGGTGGATTACATGATGTGTTTCACGTCTCAGTTCTTCGTAAGGCGGTGAAGGATCCAGCTCAAGTAGTGGAGATTGATCGAGTACCGGTCGAGTATGGGCTAACAACGAGGGTTAGACCCATTCGGATCGAGGATCGAGCCGAGAAACAGTTGCGGAACAAAGTGATCGGGATGGTCAAGGTCCGATGGGACAATTGTGGCCGTGAAGAGCTAACATGGGAGCGAGAGCAGACCATGCGAGCTAAGTTTCCCGAGTTATTTGTATAAACTGTAGACCGTGTACTTTTTGTTATAACGGCGTTATAGCATTGCTGGTTTTGTTTCCTTACCGTGCAAATTTCGGGACGAAATTTTGTTAAGGGGGGGAGGGTTGTAACACCCCAAAAGGACCCCAAAAGGCTCAACATGAAGTTTGAGTAGCAGGCTGTTTGACACGGCCTGGGACACGGGCGTGTCCCAGGGCGTGTCGGGTGTACACGGCCTGGGACACGGGCATGTCCCAGGGCGTGTTCGAATTATTTTTCGAATTTGGCCTATTCAAGTCAGAGCCGGACACGGCCTTGAACACGGCCTTGTACACGGGCGTGTCAGCTGCCGTGTTCCGACCCGTGTACTGGTTGCAGCTCGATGAAGCAGGAGACACGGGCGTGTCTCAAGAATGACACGGGCATGTCAGGTTTGACACGGGCATGTCGATGCCCGTGTTGTTCAGTCGGTTCAAACTGTGTGTGCCGCTTAAGGGGTACACGGCCTGTGACACGGGCGTGTCACAGGCCGTGTCGGCCAAAAAGTGGTTTTTTGGGAAAATCTTGGCCGTTCAGTTTTCTCTCTTTTGATCCAAGGGTTCAGGTGGTTTCCTGGCTAGATTAAGTCGTGAGAGAGGAATGAAGAGGTCATTCTTCATTTGTGCTTAAGAAAGAGAGAAAGAGAGTGGAAGAAGAAGGAGGAGGAGAGCAAGCCACCGGCGGAGCTCCCGTGGTCCGATTCGTGATCCGAAGCCGGCGTTGTGACGGCAAGGCTGCTGCGGTTCTTCCTCACCGGCTAGTTTTCGATGGCACCGAAGAGATCGACAAGGGTAACGATCTCCCTCCTTGGACATGTGAAGTCCTTCTTTTCTGCATTGCATAGGGAAAACCCTCCCCCGCGAGTGTGCGGTGGGTTGTGGTGTCCCTTGGGGTAGATATGTGAAGTCCCCCTTGTTAGAGGCCGGAATTGGAGTACGGCTCTAGGCATGCTGTGTGAAGCCCATCTGGATGTAATCTGGATTGGTGATGCTTGTTTGCATATCGGAGAAGGCTCCGTGATTATGGCTTGTGATGCCTATGGCTTGTGATGCCTTGTTCCTACCTGTTGCTTGGTGCGGCAGGAAGTACTGGACGATGTCCAAGAAATGAAGAGGGTTGGATGCAACTCTTGTGGCCGTGTGTTGCCACTTTGTGAGTAGTTGAGCCGTTGGGCTGTAACTCGATGAAAAGGCAGATTGCCGAACAGGAAAGGTGAAACCGACCCGCGCCTATAAATAGCCATGGATACTTCCGTATTCGAGGTGGCACGGCGACTTGAGCAACGGGGGGTGGCTGATCCGTACCTGCGTTAGGTCCGTCCGACTTGGAAGCCTGGTTATAGGTTTTGTTGGAGCGCCTAATGAGAGTCTTAGGCCCGCGCGCTGGAAAGACTAGAATGCTCAAATACCGTGTAGACGGTGGTGTTGACCCTGGTATTCCGGTACACCGAAAATGTGCCCTGAGTGCACGGACTGTCGGGCCGTGTGGCCGATGGTTGTGATGGCTTGAATGTGCCTGCGCGCACATAGTTGCTATTTGATGATGCCATGCTTGCAGGGAAAGAATGCTCATGCCCCGAGAAAGGGGTAGGATTGTTATAATTGGGTCAGCTGAATGCTGACCGTTGCATTGTTTGCCACCGGTTGGGTGGATTGTTCCCGTGCAGGTGCTGGAGAGCCAAGTGGTAAGTGATGGGCTGAAGCCCTACTGCTGATGCTGCTGCTGCTGCGGCTAGCCCTTGAAGGCTAAGCGAATGGCTTTGTTTTGTTTTCTTTTATACTCATGTATGGCCGGCCTGCGCGCCGAGGTTTGTAAAACATATTGTATGTAAAGAGGAACTGTAAGGCCTTAAGGCCAAACTCTTGTATTTGTGTACATTCCATAGTATATATATAAAGGTGGTTTTATATATTGGACATTCCGGTTGAGAGTTCAACGTACTACTTAAAGCTTCCGCTAGAATGCTCTGAGTTAGGATTCGTGTTTGGTTTGGTATTATCTTGTGACCTCACCGTCTGTTTGTGGCATATAGTGTGGGGCCCCGGCCGGACCTTCTACTATACGTCATCTAACGGATGGGGTCGTTACAAAGCGCATACCCAACTGTTCCAAAAGCCCAAACCATTAGAAAGGGCACTACATAATTTCTTAAATAAGTAGCAGAGCACCACGGGTCAAGTGAAGGAACGTCGGACCCAACAGGGTAGTTCTTTTCATGATTCTTTAACTGCCTCGACCCATATGCAATTATCTTTCCTTCTTGTATCAAAATGCATCCAAGCCCGATATGCGATGCATCCACATAAACAGCATACTCTAATCCTTCGGTAGGCAAAGTCAACACTAGAGCAGTGCACAATCTCTTTTTCAATACCTAAAAAAGCTTCATCGCACTAATCGCTCCACACAAACGCTGCGTTCTTTTGCGTAAGCTTAGTCAGCGGCGCAGACAATGTAGAAAATCCTTCAACAACCTTCTATAATAGCCTGCCAATCCTAGGAAGCTTCTTATCTCTTTGGGTGTGGTAGGTCTTTTCCAATCCATTACGGCAGCTATCTTTTTTGGGTCAACAGAAATTCCATCATTATTCACCACATGACCCAAAAAGAAAACTTGAGGTAGCCAAAACTCGCACTTACTCATCTTGGCATACAACTTATGCTCTCTCAAAGAAGATAGAACTAACCGCAAGTGATGGGCATGCTCCTCAACACTCCGAAAATAAACCAAAACATCATCAATAAACACAACCACAAAACGGTCCAAAAAATCCTTGAACACTGTGTTCATCATGTCCATGAAGGAAGTAGGTGCATTCATCAATCCAAATAACATCACCAATAACTCTTAATGTCCATGTCGAGAACAAAAAGCGGTCCATGGAACATTGAACTCACGGATTCTCAACTGATGGGAGCCTGAACAAAGGTCAATCTTCAAAAACACTATACTACCATGCAACTAATCAAACAAATCATCTATTCGCGATATGGGATATCTATTCTTGATAGTTACCTTGTTCAATTCCCTATAATCTATGCACAACCTCATAGACCCAACCTTTTTCTTTACAAACAACACGAGAGCACCCCAAGGAACAGTACTTGGCATAATAAATCCACACATCAATAACACATCCAGCTGGGTACGCAACTCATCCAGCTCACGCGGGGACATACGGTATGGTGCCTTAGCAATAGGGCGAGTAACCGGCTCCAAATCAATAACAAACTCCACATCTCTCTCAGGTGGAATACCAGGAAGATTATTTGGGAAAACATCAAGAAACTATCGTACCATAGGAACATCCTCGACACACAACAAACTACCAATTGTTTCCATAACAGAAACCAAACAAGTAAAACAACCGAAATTCAAAAGTTTCTTAGCACGTACAGCAGAAATAATCGTGGAATCCTGGCACGGAAAACCATAAACACTCCTGGGGTGGTTGTTGTACATATTGAAGTCCAAATGCCTAACCTTGCATTTGATAACCACATCATATCTGGACAACTAGTCCATGCCCAAGATCACATCAAAGTCCTCCAGGTCTAACACCTTCAAATCAGCAAAATCTAGGAAATCTCCTAAAAGGATCAGACAATTCCGGATACCTTGGTCTGACACCACCGAATCACTAGAAGGAAACTTAACACAAAACAAATCGCCAACTAGATCAAGGGTCAGACGATGACGCTCTACGAAAGTCCTATCTACGAATGAGTGGGCAGCACCAGAGTCGAAAAGAACACGCACCCAACGGTTCTTTACCTTAAACCTTCCTATAAAATTGCATACGTAATTAGACGAACAAACATCGAACTAAAGTCAAGTGCTAAAAACTAGACTAGAATCTAACTTGAGATCACATGGGTGGATGTCTGTGCTTCTTCCATAGTCATTACATTTAACTTGCCCTTTCCTTTATCCAAGAGCTGCGGCAGCGGCAATGCCTGAAGTATAACTGGTTGCAGCGGGGGCTGAGTCTGCGAGCACTTTGACTTTAAATATCCTTTCTATCTGCACTAGAAACATACCTTAACCTTTCTCTAATAATAAGCAGCATCATTCCCCTTCTTCTTACACACGGCACAAACCAAATCTCCCTTGGGAGCACTCTGAATTGCATGCACTCACTACTGCTTTTGAGCTCACAACCTCTAAAAACACATTTCGAACAGATGACTTGACCGGCCACATAAACTGCACACCTCCTTGCTTCTTTTCTTTGAAGAAAATCCAGACTCCCGAGAGTTCTTACAATCATCGGACTTCCTCTTGCCCTTCCTCATTTGCTTGCCTCAATTCCAAGCATTACCTATAGCCTCAACTTTTGAGGTAGCTTCTACTGTCTTCGCATAGTTTTCAGATCCATAAGCGCTAGCCAGCTGTTGGATGTCACTCCAAAGACCACTCAGAATTTGATTAACTCTCTTAGCTTTAGAAGCAACCGAATCCGGGGCAAACCGGATCAACTTACTAAACTCAATCTCATACTCACTAACAGTGAGTTGTCTCTGCTTCAGATGCAGGAAGTTGTTCATCAAATGGTCCTGCTCGACCGATAGCAGAAATTTCTTCAACAATAACTCCTTGAAGGATTCCCATGAGCATACTTCTATGAGGTTCTCCTTCTCTCTCAACCAGGAGCTCTTTGCAAGACCCTTAAGCTGATATGCGGCGACCATAAATCTTTGGTCTGTAGAAATCTCTGAGTACGAAAACATCTCCTTGATTGCAAAAATCCAATCGTCCAATGCCATGGAATTGGCTCTACCATCATAGGTAGGAGGTCCTAGTCGCTGAAAATGCGAGATAAAGTTCATTTTTGGTTGCAGTAGGACTGGAGGTACCAAAGTAGCGGGAGGAAAAGGAATACCTTGACCCACTGTAGGGTCCTGCACTCTCGGTCGCTGTCTAGAAATGACAGTCAACAGCGTCTAGATCTGCGAATACATCTCCACAATCTGCCTAGATAGAGCCTCATTTCTCTACCGTAGTCCCTCAATCAATACCTCACTCGACGAACCAGATGACTCGCCCTCATACTGGGGAGTCACTCTCGTTTCAACATGCTTAGGCAGCATCCTAAGAATATAACGAACAACCAATCAAAACCTAGCTTAACTTCTAGTACTACACAACTTAGTTCAGACCATTCATGTATAGATACTTGCTCATGCTACTAACTTGCTCTGGGATTTTCATAATGATGTCATGCTTAAAATTAGGAAGATATACCATCATCCTATTGACTCATGTGCATAAACCATGAATGTGTGAATTACCATTCTTTTTTCTTTTAAATCCACGTGTGTACGTATGTCACCATGTAGATCTTTAGCTTGACACATGTGCTAATGCTATTTTTTGTCATGCATGTTGTGCTATGCAATCTAATAAATGTCATAATGCACGTTATGAGCGGCACACACATGAAATATTATGCATCCCATACAATATAATATCGCATGTAACAAAAAGAAAAATCTAATGTGCATTTATGTGATAATTCTTATGCATCCCATACTACAAAACAGTCACATGTTGCCTCCTATGAGGATCCATATACAAACACATATTATCCATCTTATACTACATAATATGCCCTGTATACTTCTTATCATTCTTATGAGTGTAGTGTTCATATTTTAACCAAAATGTATTGATGACACATCAGTGTGTTTATGAAATGGAATAAGACAATCTAAAACTAACCAGAGATAGTTGTTCGACCAATTGTCATACAACATAACCCTCTGATACCAACTATCACAACCAATATTTTTTTCTGCATTTAATTAATATATCAGAGTAAGAGAAAATACGTGTCGTGATGTCACGCCATGTAGTGGATAAATGCAGACGCTCAAGCAAGAACTCGACCCTATCATTTTATAAGAAATCCTCAAGTTTATTATGCAGAAAACTATAATTTAAGTTAATTTTTTATGGTCGTATCCCTCGGCTCAGTGGATCAACTAGTCCACAAGTAGAAATATGAATATACATTATGGAAACTACTTTGTTTATATAGTTTAACGTTCTATATGAGCATAAACATCCAAACAGGACAACTCATGATATGCATACCTCTAGATTTATCATAAGTATAGAAATGGCTTTTAGTTAGTTCAAAAATAGTGACTTTGGTTTAAAGTAATGCTATTCATAGGGTAGTTGAATGATACTTTAAAAATAACTAACATGCAACCCTAGCATAAAACCTTCCCAGAGATCAAGTAAAACTAACCAGTCATTAAGAAAGACAAAGCAGCTAGCAGGTATCTTAATAATATAAAAACTCTAGTGGGCATCAACAACCTGACACGAACCCACCAAAAGGAAAGATAAGTATGTTTGAACTAAACAACAGAACAACAACACTACCTCAAACTAGTGAGGAAAAGACGTCCTGTAACAATAGCAAAAAACTAGCAACCACCAAACCTAGCCGCTTAATTGGCTACTGATCCAAACCTGAGGCATTCGAAAGAAAGAATACCTCAACAAGAATATACAAGAGGTAAAAGATCATCAGTAGATAATAATCAGAAGAAAACAAAAGGGGTTACCCACCCCAACCACAGGAAAGCTGCCAAACCACAGCAAATAAGAAATAAAACAGTTTTTAATTATTAACATAAAAAGTCCAAGAGTAAGGAAATTGCACCAAGTGCGAAACGAAGCCATTCTTTGAGAATATCTGCAAGAGTAAGCATCCAACATATGTCTATATAATACTAAGAAAAGAGACTGAACAGCTCTATACATGTGAATCATTAACACTGGCAAAAATAGTTCTGAGTTGGTGACAATAATGTCCAACAAGAACTAACAGACCCAAACATCTCGAGAAGGCATTGCGGTGGTAGCAACAAGGTACAACACAACCAAACAGCTCAAACATCTCCAAAGGCACTGTGGTGGTGGAAACAAGGTCCAACATAACCCAACAGTCCATGAGAAACCATAAATAACCACCAAGTGTAATAATTCACGAGCCGGCACCAGGTTGGTTGTCCTTTATCCACTGCCAACCATGGGCCGCACCTAAACATCCATAAATACCCATAAAAACCTAATCAAAACACCGGGCTTCTCCAATGACAAGAAGGAAGAAAATCCCGAAATTCACTCTAAGGCCCAAACTCGATGAATTAGACTTAATTCGCTGAAAAAAAACTAAGTCCATACTGATTCGTCGAGTATACTCGACGAATGCAATAGATACACAACGAACTACACTTGGCAAAATCTACTGCATTAACAATACCCAATGATTCGACGTGATTACCTAGATACTCGACAAATTGGCGAAAATAACCTAAGTCCACAGAAAATTTGTCGAGTATACTCGATGAATCTAAATTCACTCAATGCTCTCAATGCCAAGTAGTCTCGCTCGATGCCTGGACTTAACACAGTGAATTTTACTTCACTCAACGCCTTCACTCAATGCTATCAATGCCAAGCCGACTACACTCGACGACTTCGTCGAGTTAACACAACGCTTTAGACTTAGCCTCACCGACACTCGACGCTCTCGATGCCAAATCCATATCACTCAATGCAAATCCTATACCTTGACAAAATCAATGCTTACAACTCAACTAATGTAGAATCACTCAACGTCGAGACTAATACTCGACGAATTCATCGAGATTACTCGACGAATCTAACTTAGACTCACAGATCACTAGACGCTCTCAACGCCAAGTCTAATTCACTCAACGCCAAGACTTACATTCGATGAATTTGTCTTGAATACTCGACGAATTTTCCTTAGTATCAAGAATTACTCAATGCTAAGACTACACTTAACATCAAAGGCTAATACTTGGCGAATTCGTCAACATTACTCGACGAATTTGACTCCACCAATGCCTATACTATTCGATGAATCATACTTAACCCAAGACCATATTAGACAGATTTTAATCAGGCTAACCCCACCATACTCGATGAATCTTCATACCAAAGCTAAATATCATATTTGATAAATTTTTCTAAACTTAGACTATCATATATGACGAGATTTCCTTAGACTATTAGCTATATAATTGACGAATCCTACTTAGACTAATAGTCATAAATGACGAATCCTATCTTTACTTGATTGGGGACTTTTCACTATACAGTAGATCGAACTTGGCCGATCCCTACACTACTCCTAATTCTAAGCAGGAAAGAAGAAAATCAACTAGAAAACACACGGAAAACTCTTGGCAAGGGTAAGAAATCACCACTTTCCTCTATCTCCAGAAATCCGGCCTCACAAGCGCCCTTCCTCACGAATCCGACCGTAAGAACACCTTGGCTACACTAACTGAAACTTTTCAAGGAAAAAGTGGGTCAAACTGCATAACCTAACGTCCAAAAACACAAGAAATCGGAAATATTCAACGCACATGCGTAGATCTCGGCAAGAGCAGCCCGAATCTACTCTCCGATGATGATTTTGCATTGCGGGGCTCTTACAAAAAACGACCGAAAGTCTATAAACATCCTTCGTTCTTCTCTTTCGCAAAACAACATGACGGCTCGGGAGGAAGATGATAAATAGGGTTTCCGTCAAATAATATGGCTATTTATACTTTTACAAGTAATATTATAGTATTTGATAATTAATTACTAAATAAACGTCCAAACGACCCGAAACTCAACCAACTCAGAATCTTACGAAAATCGCATCGTAGATAAATATTGACTCTACAAATCAAACGGCAAAGTCGGAATCAAAAGTTGAAAAGCCAAACTCAGGTAAAAACTCCCTGATTACCAAAACACCAACTATCCAAAAAAGTCTCCACCTAGTTCCAAAACAAACCCGACTCGCAAGAGATATCTCAAAAACACACTAGAAATTAGCCAAGCTAATATTCTAAGTCAAAACCTCGGATACCCATGAGCAAAATTCACTCTCCAGCAATGGTACTCGTTAACTATGCTTCAATGTAATGCCCTGACGTCAAAAATACACCACTAAAGGAATTAAAATAAATATCGAAAAAGCAGGGGCATTACAGTCATGTAGACCATCTTCTTGAGATAGTGTAAAGGTACCTTAGATGACTCATTCAGTTTATCTCTTAGACATTTGGAGATTTAAAGTGAAACAATACTCCCATGCTAGGGCATTCAAACATCCCTTCAAATTCCTTAGAATAAGGTGGCTCCTTTCAATCCTTTTGTTGACGATTATCATTGCCATGTAGTTGAACATCTCCTTTTTATTTTCCCCATTGGGTTCATGTTGCTCTTTTTGAAGGACCCATATTCCTCTGCATTATAGTTGTACCATTATAGGACTGCTTAGTGATCATCCCGAGAAATTCCATCTTCCTCTTCTCCTTCAAGGAGTGTAGGAAGCTCTAACAACTGACTGATACTTTTGTAAGTAACAGGAATATGTTATTTCAGGACCGTGGTTTTGATGTTCAACCCTAAACTACTAATTTATGCATTCTTAAATAACTCTTCTACTATTGTGGCACGATTCTAGTGGGTTAAGATGGGATTACCTCTAATTCGGTCGCACTGAGAAGAAACATAACATTATGGAGTTATTTTAGGCAGTTCTTAATTCCACCTCTGAACACTTCACTTATAGTGCTAATCTTTTCCGACGAGCTTATCGTGGGATCCATTAAAGATGCCGAAGATTTGGAGGAGAGAGAGCTACTAAGTTGAACGGGAGCAAGAGCACAAAAACCTTTGTGTCGATGTTTGGGGTTTTACTGCCATTTAACCTAATGTTTTCATAATTTCTAATTTATTTATATATAAAATAGGAAGTTCAAGGGGCACATACCTTTATTCAAAAATAATTCTTTAAAAAATATATATGTATGAGATGTCCTCCCTGATAAATATTAATTTCCTCCCTTTTCTCCCCGTCAGGCCGATATCTTGCCATATAAGGCTTATCTCATGCATCTTAATTAGGGGCATAATATCTACTAGCATAGTATAATATTTTTTAAAAATTACCAGAATAGAGAATAAAATAGGAGCTTATGCATGAAAATAACTTGAGATTCAACATCACTAGTTCAACTTTTAAATAATTCAACTTTTCATCATTTAGAGGCTATGTGAAGAGGCCCGCCACTTGTTTGTTAGTGGGGATAAACTCAAGACAGATATCTTTTTTTTCACATGCTCTCTAACGAAGTGATACCTGATCTCAAGGTGCTTAGTCCTACTATATGACACAAGAGTTTTTGCAATTGAGATGACACTTGATGAATTACAATACAAAGGATATCTACTTAGCTAGATATTATAATCCTGCAGTTAATGATGTATCCAAAGTAGTTGGGAACAATAACTTCTAGTAGAAATGTATTCTAATTCTATAGTTGAGATAGCCACACTAGTCTACTTTTTACTGTTCTAGGAAATTAGCCTTCTTCCAAGGAATTAACATGTTCCTGGAGTGCTTTTCCTATCTTTCATGCACCCTACAAAATTTGCATATGAAAAACCTGTCAGCTCAACATCATTACTCCTAGGGTACCATAAGCCAAGATTAGGTGTACCCTTAAGGTATCTTAGAAACCTCTTGACAGAGGAGCAGTGAGATTCCTTTGGGTTCATTTAATACCTAACACAAACACATGTCAAAAACATAATGTTTGGTTTACTGGTAGTCAGATAGAGCGGGGATCTAATGATACATTTATACATGGTTTCATTAAAATGTTTCCCTTTTTCATCCTTCTCTAGTAATACATTGGAGCCAATTGGAATCCTCATTGAGGTTACACTCTCCATTCCAAACTTCTTAATTAGCTCTTTTGTTAACTTAGTCTGAGAGCTGAAGATGTCATCTTCATATTATTTCACTTGGAGTCCTAAGAAGTATTTCAGCTCACAACACTACTAATTTCAAATTTCCATTGCATAAGGTTAGCAAATCTTGTACAAAGGTTATCATCTGTAGATCTAAAGATGATATCATCTACATAGATTTGCACTAGTAGAATCTTACTTTTTTACTTCCCTTAGGAATAATGTCTTATCTATCTTCTCCTTGAAAATTTATTTTTAAGGAGAAAGTTAGATAAGGTCTCACACAATACTTTAGGTGCATGTTTGAGACCATATAAAGCTTTTCTCAAATAGTAAACATGATTAGGTTGAGAAAAATTTACAAAACCTAAAGGTTATTCTACATATACTTCCTATTTTAAGTCTCCATTGAGTAAGGAAGACTTCACATCCATTTGATAAACTTTAAATCCTATGTGAGCTGCATATGCTAGAAACAACCTTTTGCTTCCAATCTAGCCACTGGTGCAATGATCTGAACAAAATCTATTCCTTCTTCTTGTCTGTATCCCTGTGCAATCAGTCTTTCTTTATTGTTTATTATTACTCCTTGTTCATCCATCTTGTTTCTGAATACCCACTTTGTACTAATGATATTATGGTCATGAGGCCTTGGGACCATATTCTATAATTTTCATCTCTTAAACTAGTTCACTTCCTCTTGGATAATTAAGATCTAGGATTGATTAGAGTTGGCCTCTTCAAACTTCTTGGGCTCTATTTATCAAAGAAATCTCAGGTGTATCACTTCATTTATAATACTTCACCTAGTGTGAACACCATGACCCAAGTCTCCAATGATATTACTCTATGGGTGATCCCTTAGGTGCCTTATTATTGTTGACAATCTGTCTACATTTTCTGGTACTTTAGGTTCAATTTAATTCTTAACCTATTGTATCCATTCAGTAGTATCCTGTATATCTTCTCTGGGAAAGCTTCCTTCTCTGACCAGTACATCTGGTGAGGTTAGATCACTTCTCTCTTCCTGTTCCTTGATCAGGCTTTTCTTATCAAATACAACATGAATTGATTCTTTCATAGTTTTGGTCTTTTGTTGAATATCATGTAAGCTCTATTATGGGAACTATATCCAACCAAAATCCTTCCATAAGCCTTTTAAGCAAACTTAGTTAGATAATACTTCCCATTATTTAACACATGTCACTTACTTTCAATGATTTTGAAATAGCCTAAGGTTGGTTTTTTTGCCTTTCACAAGCTCATAGGGAGTCTTATTATGATTCTTATTGATTAAGGCCATGTTTTGTGCATGACAAGATGTCTCAACCAAAAAATATTCTGAGAGTAAGGAGTCACTCTGCATAGTTTTACAAGCTTTCTATTTCTTCTCTCCGCAACTCTATTTTATTGAGGAGTTTTAGGAGAGGAAAACTCCTGAAGATACCTAGAATTTCACATAGCTTAGTCATGATTTCTGATTGAAATTCAGTTCCATGGTCACTTATGATTTTGATAACAGAATTGCTTATTTCATTATCAATTTGCCTGACAAAGTTGGTGAATATTTCTAGGGTATCTGACTTTTGTTTAAGAAAGAACACCCATGAGAACATCGAGAAATCATCAACTATCACAAAAGTGTAGATTTTCGCTCCTAAGTTGTGAATTAACATATGACCAAACAGATCCATGTGTAGCAAGTATAAACATCTAGTGGAGTCCTAAACCCCAATGGGTTTGAAGGATGCCTTCTTTTTCTTGCCTATTTGGCATGCATGACAATGGCTTTCCTGGACACATTTCCAATTTGGGCCAACCCTAACTAGGAAAATCTTATTGATAGTCTTATAGTTGATGTGAGCCAACTTCTTATGCCATTGCACACAGTAAGATTCTCTATTCTCAACTATAAGACATAAAAAAATATGTGCTAGTACATAAGAACTTTAAGTAGTAAATATTTCTACTCGTAGTGCTAGTTAATATGATCTCTTTAGATTTCTTAATCAGGCACTCATCCTTATGGAAGACAATCACATAGCCAAGATTACATAGTTGACTTATGATGATCAGATTGTGTTGCAATCCTTCTACATAAGCTACACTTGTGATGGTGACTATGACATTGGTGATCTTACCATAGACTTTTGTTTTCCCTCTATCATATCCTCTAAAATGACTTTTGTTCCATCTTGTACCAAGGAAAAATCAATCAATAGGCTTCTTGTACCTGTCATTTACTTGGAACATCCAATGTCCAAATATCAGATAGCCGATTGATTGGCCTTTGGACATTTCTAAAAAGGAAATTATTTTTTCTTAGGCACCTAAATCTTGTTGGCTCCTAGATTCTTATTAGTAAAGGAAACCTGCTTCAACTTTTGAAGAAACGGAGGTGCATTATGGAATAGTCAAAGCTTGGATGCTGACCTTCTAGTGGTTGCCCTTGAAATAGTTGTGTTGAACCAACAACCAATGGCAAAATTGCCAATATTTCTACGGCACAAGCTTTCATACTTGTTTTACTTCCTCTTGGGGCTTACATCAGGGACTGGATTATTCTTCTTATGGTCAGTAGGGCATTTGAAGGAAACTATATGTGAATATTTGCAAGGCATATGGTGTTGTGTTGGGTGAGACTTGGTTTGCACTGCCATTGCCTTGCCCTTCCTAGAAGTTCTCCATTTAGAGGCCATCTCTTTCCCTTTAGTGTGGGTGTTGGTACCAAACACAAAGGGACAAAAATTCTTCATCTCAATCACTTCATGAGCTCCCTTAAGGGCACTCTTTCCATGATGCACATCCATAGTTCCACTTGTATAACACTCATTCTTCCAGTGTCCATAGACACTTTCTTGGTCATAGTAGTTTGATGCTAACAGAACCTTTTGAAAAATAGTAGATGGTATGGGTGTCTTTCCTTTGGAATTTCTCTTACTTCCTCCTTTTCTCTCATACATCACTTCTATATGGTGCAGTGAAGCTGTCAATAATTGGAAAGAATGTTCGTGGCCTAATGAAATTAGCCACCAGATTACTCTCATTAAGGAGCTCCCTTCCCAATTTCTTGTTAATTATTTTTTTGAATCAGCAGTTCAGCTTGCTCTTCTATGATTTTCTTGAGTTTAGTTATTTTATTATTCATCTAATAGATCTTGTCCACTTTTCATCAAGATGATCTTTAAGAGGCTTAAGGAGCTCAAGTTCTTTAGCCCACTTCTTATCAAGCTTCTTGCTTTTCCCCAATGCCTCAAGTAGAGCACTATACTTCTCAAACATTTCTTCAAAAAATTTCTCTAACTCAAAGTCATACTCACCATTAGATATTGAGTCTGGCTCTGACTCATCACTAGTCTCATAATTGGAATTTGAGAGAATAGTTTTGATTTGTACCTCATCAAGATGGGAGTCATCCTAATCTTCCCCATCATTCAGAGCCATGAGTTCATGGCTATCTTCTTCATCTTCAATGTCACTCTTAATTGATGATAGTGGGGCAATAATGCCTTTCATGGTAGTAGCAGGTTCTTTTATTGATGTTATTAGCCCAACATAGGTTTCTTCATCTTCAGATTCAGAAGATCTTGAGTAACTATCAATCAAGGTGTTTTCCTTTTATCCAAAAAGGTCTTTTCAGATTTCTTCCCTGAGTGATATCTCTTTTCTTTAGATCTACAGCTACTCATTCTCTTAAATGGACAGTCAGTTATCATATAACCTGCTTTTTTGCATCCAAAATAAATAGTGTCATTTGAATTAAATTTGTTCTGCTTAGAATCATACTTGTCCCTCTTGGGGTCTTTTCTGGATCTATATGAATTATTGTGTTTCTTTCTAGAGTTAAGAAGGAGGAGGATTTACTATTCCATTACTTCCACCATCTCATCTTTTTCTTTAGTTGCCTTGTGAACAAGGCCATATCTCCATCTGATAGATCTTCTCCAGAGTTGATGGGTTAAGATTCCTCTCACTTGGCTTGTCTGCTAGGAGGAGATGAGACCCACTCTTTACCTCTTTTGGAGCTCTCAGCCTTCAGAGCAATTGTCTTGTTCTTGTTTTACCCTTCCCCACTCTTCCTGGTGTTTAGGTGTAGCTCATGAGACAATAACTTTCCATATAGATTCTGAGGCTTGATGTTGCCCAAATTGCCCATTTCCCTTATATAAAAGATCTTAATGTCACATTCCTTGTTAAGGGGCCTTAAGAATTTGCCATTTAGATCATAGTTAGTGAAAGACCTTCCATAATTCTTCAGCCCATTCACTCTCTTGAAACATTTCTCATAGTAGTCAACAATATTATCCTTCTTTTCTTACCTAAAGACTTCATATTCTTGATTCAATAGGGATTTCCTATCATCCCTAACTTATTTTGTTCATTTCATATAAACAATCAAAATCTCCTATATTTTCTTAGCTATTTTGCAATGAATAAGATTCTGCAATGTAGAGTCATCAATGATACTTTCTATGATATTCATAGCTCTTTTGTCCATAGTAGCCAGGATGACTTCATCCTTGGTCATTTTTGAGATTTTCTTTGGGACTTTCCGATTTTCATCAATGTTTGAGACCTTCATGGGAATTTAAGGTCCCTCTTCAATGATAGTATAAATCCTTGTGTTAGATGCCTCCATGAAGAAATTAACTTTTTGTTTCCATATACCAAAGTTTTCTTTCTAATAGATAGGAAGTTTCATGGAGCTCAATTTTTTATAACTTTCTCCAAAACCAATAGTGTTGTAGATCTTTCAACCCTTTAAGATCTTATTCAGCTGTTAAATTTTTTTGAACAATATTGCTTTGATACCACTTGAAAGATAAGGGTTATTACTCACCTAGAGAGGGAGTGAATAGGTATTTTACTTATTTTATGCTTTTCTTTTAATTTTCCTATTTATAACACAGTAGAGTAATAATATAACATAATAAAAACACAGCACAACACATGACACCAAGATTTATAGAGGTTCCCTAGTTAAGGGTACATCCACTCTCCCTTTTCACATATCTAATAGAGATCTAGTTTAGGCCAAACATCTCCAAGCTATCTCAGATCAATAGATCTTACAACTTAGGGACACCAATCCCCTACATTAGACTTATACATAGGTCCTACCACTCAGACCTTCTATCACAAGATCCTACAGCTCGGGCCAAACATAGCCCTACCTCAATCTCTATAGCTAGATATCTATGCTCAGATCTTTTTATAGATCCTACAACTCAAGCCATACAAGTCTACTTCAATCTCTACAACTAGAGATCTATACTCAGATCTTTTTTTACAGATCCTACAACTTAGACCATAATGATCCTATATATAAAATAAGTTACAAGAATTTGACTCAATCAAATAAGGCTTAAGTCTTCAAATAGAAGCACTGAGTAGGCTTCTTCTTCTTCCTTAATTAACACTTGAATATATTGGCTTGAAAAGAATGATGTTGAATTAATACAGTTTGACCGAGAGAAAGATTCTTCAAAAATAATGTGCTGAGATTATCCTTGGAAAAAAACTCTTTTGTGTCTTGCAGTGGATTAAGACTTCAGACAACCTTGATGCTTGAGCACTACTACTTTCTTGCACAGAAAACTTTGAAAAAGTTGGCGTGTAAAAATCTATGTATATTACTTGTGTGTCCTATGTTGAATCACTTTCAAGTCCCCCTTTTATAGTATATAGGATTGCCAAATGGTCTGGTGTCTTAGAAGGAAACTTCCAATGGCTAGTCAATCTTCCTAAGGACAATTCTGAAATAGGAATCCTCCAATGGCTATAGAATTTTCATGAAGGAAATGCTATGGAAAGGAATTATTCTGGGGAGCTCATTCAAAGGAGCTCTAATTCAATTTAGATATAATGATAAAAGAGCTTTGACATTGGAGGTTTGATCATTTAAATCATAAGACCATAGCCAAGCAAGTTAAGAATAATCTAGTTAGGGGCTTATTAAAAGGTAAGTATAGAAAAAAACCATGTAGAGCTTGCCAAATGGGTGAAAAAATTAAATCATCATTTAAAACAAATTTGTTCAATCTACACATAGAGATTATGAGGAAAGTCTTTTATCTTAGTCATAGTGGATGATTTATCTTTATTCAACTGTATATTCTTTTAGAAATCACCATGTGTCAAAGTTTGAAAACTAATTAATCTGTAGATTGTGTGAGGATGAAGGGATAAGGTAAAGCTTTTCATCTATTAGAACTCCTTCACAAAATGGTGTGGTTGAAAGGAAAAATAGAACCCTAATTGAATTAGGAAGTACATTACTAGCTGAGTCAAACTTACCTAAGTCCTTTTTGGTCGAAGCAGTTAACACTGCCAACTATGTTATAAATAGAAGTCTCATCCATAATACTAAGCTAAAGACAACTTATGTGCTTATGAAGGGAAATACACCTATAGTTTCATACTTTAGGATATTTGGTTGCACTTACTTTATATTAAATAATGTAAAAAGTCATCTTTCCAAATTTGACAAGAAGACTGATGATTGTATCTTCTTGGGATATTCATCATCAAACAAGGAAAATAGGTGCTATAATAAAATGAATCAAAATAAAAGAGTCCATGCATATAGTATTTAATGAAGATAACCTATTTTCTGAGGTAGGCACTTTCATATAGAACATTTTTTAGAAAAAAAGACTCATGTTGCTGAGTTGGAGAAACTATGCATCCAGGAGAGTAGAGAAGGTTCATCTAAAGAGAATTATCATCAACTGGATAGTGCTGACATTCCATTCGATGAAGAAGAATATCATGAACCTAAAATAGCACAAAAAATCTTCAAAATCAAGAATAGGTTGTTGAACCGTAAATTGTTATTGAAGAAGAAGCTCCAAAAGAAATTGATCATATACTTGATGTAGCTAGAAGAGATCCTAAGAGAGCAATTCTCAAGGATCATCTCATTCTCAAGTGATAAGAGATCTGAATCTTAGAGTTAGGAACATGAACCAACTGTCAACTGAGGTTATGTTGTATTGCTTCCTTACCAATATGAACCTAAGAAGTTTGAGGAAGCAAATAATGATCCCCACTATATTATTGTTATGCAAAAAAGAGCTAGCTCAATTTGAAAGGAATAAGGTATGTACACTAGTCATCATGTCTAGAAATTACTCTGTAATTAGAAAAAAAATGAGCTTATAAAAAACAAGTTGGATTCCAATGGAAAGATAGTTAGGAACAAAGCCAGATTAGTTTCTCAAGTATATTGATAAGAAGAGGGCATAGACTACAACCAGACATTTACAGCAGTGGCCACACTAGAAGCAATATGGTTGTTCCTTGCTTTTTCTACCTATAATAAGATCAAAGTCCGCCATATGGATATCAAGAGAGTTTTCCTCAATGACACTCATCCAAAAGAGGTTTATGTAGAACAACCTCTAGGTTTTGTCAATTCATCTTTTCCCTCTCATGTTTTTAAATTAAATAAAGAACTGTATCGTTTAAAGAAAGATCCAAGAGTTTAGTATGAGACCTTATCCACTTTTCTTTTAGAACACACATGTATAAAAGGAAAGGTGGATTAATTCACAAGAAAATAAATAACTGCTAATAGTTCAGATTTATGTGAATGATATCAATTTGGCTCAACAGATCCAAGATTTTGCAAAAGGTTTGTTAACCTAATGTAGTCTAGGTTTGAGATAAGTAGATTGGAGGAGCTCTCATTTTTCCTTGGTCTCCAAGTTAAATAAAATGATGAAGACATTTTCACATCCCAATCCACCATGAGAACCCCTATGGTTACCCATGTTGTAATCGATAAGTCGGGTTACTTTATTGACCAAAAGACTTATAAAGTATTATATGATCTCACCGCTATCTTATAGCTAGTTGGCTAGACATAATATTTGCCATATGCGTGTGTTCTCAATTTCAGGTAGACCCTAAAGTGTCAAACTTGAGTTTTATAAAAAGAATTTTGAATTATCTAAAAAGTACACCTGAACATGGCTTATGGTACCTAACAGAATCTAAATTTGAGTGAGTATGCACTAAGATGCAGATTAAGCTAGATATAGGCTAGATTGGATGAGAACTTCAAAAATTTATCATTTCTTGGGTGCTAGATTGATTTCTTGGTTTAGTAAGATGAAACTTTAGTCTCCACTACCACAATTAAAGTTGATTATATAGTAGTTGGAAGTTACTGCTCATAGATATTGCGCATGCAGAATCAATTAATTGATTACAATTTTTTATAAAAAAACTCCATAATATTTTGTGATAGCCCAAGTGTATGTTCAATTGCCCCAAATCTAGAGCTCCATAATAGATTAAAATATATAGGAATTAGGCATCACTTTATCATGGACAATGTAGAAAAAGGAAAAAAATCCCTTCAATATATGTCTACTAAAAAACAAAGGTTTGATATCTTCACAAAGTCTCTTAATGAAGTTAAACAAAATCATTTTATCATTGTATTAAGAATACTTAATGGTGCACATTAAAACAAATTATATTATGAGCTAAATACATTTTCTAGTAAAAATGATTGCTGGGAAAAACAACATAAGACTTAAAATTTTCAATTCTTTATTTAACATGATGACAAAGATAAATCGACACATCAATTTCTACATGATTCAACGAAAAGAGCGACAAATTATTAAGAGTATGAATATATTCATTGCGACATCGAAATAAATTGACACATACATCGATAGAAGGACTTATAGGGTATATCAAAGCTGCGTTAAATATAAGTCGATACAACGTCGAATTCATAAGTTCACGTATAATTCTTTCCTTAGATGGTTTTTAGCACGCGACATCGACACTTTCCTAAAATGTTTCGCTTTGTTCCCTAATCTTCGATGTATCGTCTACTTATACCAGAACTTCTATTATATTTATTACTCCTTCAAACTCTTCATTTTACCCTCTCTCTACTTTCTTGTCACCATTCTCTTTCTTGTTTGTTAAGTGTTTTTGCAGGTATATCCATTTCATAAATGTCATCTGAATCAAAAGTTCTTGAAGTTCTATAAGAATTATTAACAAAACTAGTTGCAAACTTCTCTTCTCAGTTCATCCTTATCTCTGATGATTGTTTCACTGAGGTTGCTACTTTATAGGGAAGACTAAATAATCTATCTGGCGCTCTAAAAGAACTTGATGTACAAATAACTCAATCCCATGTTCATGAAGAGATCCTTACATCCTTCTTCAAGGATCTAAAGAAGGGGGGAGAGAGGAGTCAGTCCCAAGGATTGTATTTCTGAAGAGGTCTTTACTCTGGAGACAGATAGTGGTACTGAGGAAAGTATGATAGAAACATGCTAATGATGTTATTATTGATGTTAATATGTTAGGATAGAATACTGAAGTGGCTAAAGTTACTGATGTGCAAATGAATACTAAAGAAATTGATGTGCAAATGAATATTAAAGCCATTGATGGACAAGTGTCAGTGGCATAAGTTACTGCAAAAGTTGTTGGTGTTCATACCCTTGAGATAGAGAAACTTATTGATACTATCTACACCATAAATGCTTCTTGCTCTCCTCATATGTCTGAGGGGGAGCCAACTATACAATCTAGATTTATTTTATCTATGCCAGAGTGATGAGTCCAATATTTATAGTGTTTTTCGTACTCATCTGGGCTAGTTTTCACTCATGAGCACTACACTTTTGGGTCTTTATTGCTCATATTTCCCTTTTTCTGTAATTGTACACATAGTGTACTCTTAGGCTCGTTGTGGTGTGCAATCACATGCTTTTGCTAGGGGTAAGTGCATGATTCTCCCCATCTCTTTTTATGTAGCTTCTTGTTGTTTTGTGTGTGCTGGATGCATGGGTGTCAGCTGTTATTTATGGTGCAGGTGGGCAAATCCCCTTTCTAGCACAATTCTATCATGTAGAAATTGCATGGTCGTGCACTATTCTTCATTCACGATCGGTGTGATTAAACGATACCTACAAATCTATTTTCTGGTGATCTGCCATGGGCCGTGCGATTTGCTCTTGTACGGGCTATTATGCCTGTGCGTGACCGAATCGCACGACCTCGTCTTTTTGACTAAAAGCTCATGTACAGACTATTTTACCCGTGCGTGACCAAATCGTATAACCTCTTCTTTTTGTCTAGAATTTTATGTTTTTATTACCCATGGGTTTTCTTCACGCACGATTGGACTAAACCATGCGAGAAGGAAAATGCACAATCTGCCTATTTTGCATAATTTTCAGCGATTTGTTACTAACCGTGCAATTTATTCTCGCACGGACTATTTTTCCCGTGCGTGAACAAAAACACTCGATCTTTTACTGTATCAGGTTGGGGGAGTTTTGTGTTATTAATAACATACAATTCACGCACGATCGTGCATTCGATCGTGTGTGACCATTTTCTAACTATTTTCTATTTAAGCCGCAGGACTCCTCCCATTTTGGGAGAGAATCCTCTTTTTCACGCCCAAGGGTTCCATCTTGCCTCATTCCTTCACTCCACCTCTGGCCATCATCTTGAGGAGCTTCGGCCACACTTTCCTATCAAATCTCAAGCTAGAGCTTCCTCTTGGCCTCCTACATTATTTGCAAGCTTCCAAGCACCATTTCTTTAAGGATTTCTTACCGCACTCAGAGTTTTCTCCGACGAAGGTTATGATTGAAGGCTATTGACAAAGAAGTTGGGTATAGTGGAAGAAGGTGATAGCTCTTATAGACCACAGATGGCAGACAGAGTCCAAGCTCGGACGAGGCTTGACAACCCTCGATTCCAGCCATTAAACTTGGATGTATTTTCGTGCTTAAGTTGTATTCTTCCCTACACTCTGTTTGTAGTACTTTTCTCTTTGAATTATCAGTTGTTTGTGTGTAGTTGTGTAAACCCTAATTTCATTTTAATGGAAATTTTCTATGTCTATGGGATTGTATTATGTTTTATTCTTGCGAGGAGCATCCAATCTAATCTCATCACCCCCACCATCATGTTAGTGTCGCACAAGCATTTTCTAGTTGTGTGCGTTGTGAAGAGGTTCTTACGACCATTATTCCGCCTATTTGAGCCATTCCCTCCGCTAACCTTCTCATCCATCTGTCGGCTGACATAGTGCATCGTGGCCTACGTAACCTAAAACAACCCTGCAAATCAGTGCTTGCGACCTTCATTAGTGTAGTTAGTATTTATTTTTATTTCGCTAAACGAAAATCAAGCCTTGTTTTCTTTTAACCCTTACCATTGATTTTCTAAACAATTGAATCACGCGCCCCAACTTGCGTTCCTTGAGAGATCAATACTTGGGGAGTTACTCTTGCATTTTATATTACTTGAGCGACAAGTAAACTTGTCAAATGTGCATCACAAATCCAGAGAGTAGAATGTTGACACTTCTATTGTATGGGGAGTCTACTAGTCAAAAGGAACCTATGCTTGATGATATTGAATACCAGAAAAGAATCTCAAGAGAGAGGATGTGGATTGAATCTCCATGGTTTGTGACCTATACACATTCTCTCCTGTAAGGTCTATTACAAAATATTTTCCAATATAGAAGAAGTACACAAAATCTCAAAGAAAACAATACAAAAAGGATAGTCTGCATAAGAGGAAATATCTCAAAGTTGATCTTTTAGAAAATCCAATGGAAGAATAAATCCTGAGCTAGAAAAAGCACTTCGAGAAGTTAGAGAAAGAGAAAGGGCTGATTTTGAAGCTTCTTAAAAGGAACTTGCAGACAAGAAGGAAATCTTCCTTGGAACATCTCATGAAAGGACACACTAAGGAAGATGTGATTAAAGAAAAACTGATTCAAATCCTAGAGGCAATCTTTGACTACAGAGGCTATGCAGAGGAAAATCCTCAAGTATATGTAATTGTACATGAAGGTCAAACTAATAAAAAAGGTTTTGGGGTTTGTGAGGATAAGTACATTCCTTATGAACTTACTGGAAAAAGACTTATTAGCATTGTAAAGCTCAATGCAAATTAACAAGTAGCTGAAAACTCACAGATAATAAGCTTGAATTGAGGAATGATCTTTCAGCCAATATTCTAAGTCTTGGATTAATAGCAAATACAACTTCTCATAATGCGGAAGTATTAGAAGTTTTTTAACATTTATCATGACATCAAGAAGAATCTAGACAAAGAAAAAGTAACACATTTTGAGTATGTTGAAAAGATCTAAGAAGTTATGCGTTGCTTTTACTCAATTCCTTTCGTCTAGAAAATAGTCAGTTGTTTCTTCTTTCTAATAAAATTTTGAATGCAAATGGTAAAGAAATGGTTTTGGAACATGACATAATATTAATTATTATCATGTCTCTTTAAAACTATTCTCACTTTATTTTTTTTTACTTTATGTTGTAAAATCACTTTAAAAGTCTTGTAAAATTTGTTAAGTTAAATAAGGGAGATTGTTTGGAAAACCATATTGATTTAACTTAACAAATTAATTATAAGTGATTTAACACCCTAGGATGATTATCCATGTGTACAGTGAGAGTAATTTGGTCATTGATGTCCTAGTAAGTCGGTTTAATAAAAGTCATGAGAAAGGTTAGCTAAAATCAAGAAGAAAACCATCTAAGTCAAACATGCGTAGATTGGACTTCAATGCAATGGTGAATAAAAGATGAGATAACTTTGATTGAATGTCAGCAAAACTTCAGAATTCAAGTTGATGCACCACCAATTCATAAGAAGATGCATTCGTTGATAAGATATCGACGCAATGTCGAGTATTTGGCCAAGTCATCAAAACTTTATTTTAAAGGCAAATCTTGGCGCACCTTCCACTAGAAGTTGACGTAGCATCAAATTATATTTAAAATAGAAAATTTAGAATATCTTTGTAGAGTTATTTTAAGATGTTTATTATGGAATTCCAATCTTCGGAAAGTAGGTTTAAGGGAAGAATTCTCTGCAAAAATTCTGAAAATATATATGGAAGAGTTTTGAAGAGGTCAACATGATTCATGAAGACAAAGATAGAATGATATTATTCCATTTCTTCATAATATAATTTATTATTGAGGAGAATTCAAAATTTTCTAAGGACTGATATACTCAAATTTCAATAAGGAGAATTCAAAACACAAAATACATATAATATTATAATGAATTGTCGACGTAAAGACTTCGTCTTCCTCTCCTCTCTGCTACAATTATATATGATCTAAGAACAATCTGAAATACAAGTGGATCAAAATAAAAAAATCCTTGCACCTTCTTCTTGTAAGGATTCAATCATTAAAAGGATCCAGTACACTTAGTGTCAACAATCCTCAGATATTTGCTAAAGGAGGACTTATCATAGAAGACTTTCTTCTTCTTCTTCTCTCTTACTTCTTCTCATTCTGTAACTGAGTAAAGAGTTTTAAGAATCCCTCTTTAAAAGATCCATTCTTCGCTCTAAGAGATTCCTTATCAAAAGACTCAGTTCTTGGTTCAAGATCTTCTTATCAAAAGATCTATGCATGGTTCTCTGTAACATCCCTCAGATAACTAGACCCCAAGGAGTGGTTTTGTCATGACTAGGTCATGACAATACCCTAGAAAGCCCAAAGAGACCAAGTGAACAAGGCTCAAGGTGAAAATCACCTCGGTCTGCAAGTAGTAGAACCCCAAGAGTAATCCTCGGCATGACTTTAGGGTTTTAACTTGGTTCCATGATCCCATCATGGTAACACTAATCCCTAAGGGAGGCCAACATGTTGCTACAGACCCATTGGGGTCAACTAAAAAGAGGCCAAGATGACTCAAGTCCGGGAGGCGTCGAGTGAGTCGACAAGACTTGACGAGTAGATCAGGTATCTACTTAGATAGGTTTTTGGGCTCGGGTGTTGAGTGCGTGGAGTGCACTTAATGCCATAGGTTGAATTGCATTGAGTGCGTTGATTTCACTCAACGCCATCTTACTTGGGCTGGATGGTGTTGAGTGCGTCGAGTGCACTCAACGCCATAGGTTGAATGGCGTTGAGTGCGTTGACTGCACTCAACGCCATCTTGCTTGGGCTGAATGGCGTTGAGTGCGTCGAGTGCACTCAACGCCATAAGCTAAAAGGTGTTAAGTGCACTTACTGCACACAATGCCATCTTACTTGGGCTGAATGGCGTTGAGTGTGTTGAGTGCACTCAACGCCATAGGCTGAATGGCGTTGACTGCACTCAACTCCATCTTGCTCGGGCTGAATGGCGTTGAGTGCGTTGAGTGCACTCAACTCCATCCTACTTGGAATATTTGCTGGGATTATAGAATTGAGGTAGCTGAGCTCACTCAATGCCATAGACTGAATGGCATCGAGCTCACTCAATGCCATTATACATAGAAAAATCCTGGCAAATTTCGGCTTGTTTGCTGGTTTGGCTGAACCGGATCTCTTCGGGAATTGCGCCAGGATGTGTTAATTGGTTGTTTCCTTTATTAAGACTCATTTTAAACAACAACAAACAGTCAAATGATAGAATGCTACGTGGCGGAAGCTTTAAACTCGAATTTCGCGTTAATGGAGAAAGAGAAAGAGGGTGTGTAACTGCCATGCATGGCCTAGATGGCCAAGGGCCCACTCTTAATGCTAAAAACACCTCCCCTAGTCAATGAGGAGAAGGCCAAGGCCTTTCTCGGCCATAACCGCAACCAGGGGAGGAGATTTGTTGTTACAGTAAAGCTCTTCAAGGAACATTAATGGCCATCAGCAGCTAACCCGTCCCCTCCCCCATTTTTATCTTTTTAAAATACTTATTGTACTTAGAAGAGCTTTTCCACACGCAAACCTGAAGGTGACGGGAGCTGAGGAAGCAAGCTGAGCCGTTACAGAAACCGAGCGCTGCCACCACCACCAATGGCTTCCCGGCGATCGACACGTCTCCAGGCTGCAAGCAAGGTCCTCCCCTTCCTCTTTTCTTATGGGTAGATCTTAGGAGTCTTTTAGGTTGGGAATCAGGCTCAGTTGAGTCCGATCAAGCGAAGCTTTTCCATGAATTTTCCGTGAAAATGGTGTTCAGGTTTGCCGGAAACCTCCCCTCCGGCGGTCGTGCCGCCGCCCGGCGATAGCCCCCACCTCAACGGAGGTGGTGGCGGTGGTGGCCAGCCGGGGAGGGGGATGTTTGGCCGAAAAATCGGCCCGCAAATCAGCCTAGAACGGGTTGATCTGAGCCGTCGGCTGGAGGTTGAAGACAACCGGATGCCGTCGGTTTAGGTGCTTTAGGATTCGTGCTGAGCTGATAACATTAATTTAGTGTTATTTAATTTTTGTCACATATATTTGGTTACCTTAAATTAAATATGAAAAATACTTAGAGGCAAGTTCAGGAAAAGGTGTTAACATAAAAACCGTAGATCTATGAGTCTACTTTATTGTAAAATTTATTTGAACCAATTTGGAGTCCTGGTTAGACTACAACACTCATTTTGGTGAGATCTATACAAAGGGTTGAACAAAGAATGAATTGAGTGCCTCCAACAATCCAGCCATCCAAATGACTTGAACTTTGGGATGGGGGCCATTATTAGTGGTATCTACAACATATCCAAAAATGGGATTTTTTTGATATAATTTTTCTATAGTTTTTGTAAAATTTAATAATCCATGTATGATTTAATTAGAAGGTCAAATGACCTCAAAAGTCTCCAAACTTTTGGTGGCTGATTTTTAGGATAATTATTTAACCCTGATAAAAATTTCAGCCCAATTGGGTTTGAGTTTAATAGGGTTTGGTGTGACCTAAGTTTGGTCCTTTAAGGGAAAAAATTAGGGCAAGGGATTTTTGGGCATGGTGGGGTCCATTCTCACCCAAATGGGTTGGGATTTTTGCCAGAGCCCCATGGTCAGTGAAAACACCCCCTCATGAAATTTGATATGAATTGGGGTGGGGTTGCCCTAGGACCCTTGTTCAAAAAGTAAGGGTTGAACTATGGGGGTTTGTAAAGGACATAGGATGATAAGTCCTTATAGGGACTTAAGTTTAGTTCATGTGGTTCTAGGGTGAAAATATGCCCTAAGAAGGAGTTTGGTAGTATTTGTGCTTAGGCTCATCACTTAATCCACTTTGAATTAAATTAGGCCTTTAAACCTTAAGGAATAATTGAAGGTCAAATGATCTTGAATTTCCATGAGAGGATGATAAGAGCTATGTTTATAGTCATAATAAACTTTGAATCATGTTACATAGTATTTGGATAAGCTTTCAAATAGGTTCCTTTATAAAAGTGCACGATCATAGATTCCCTTGAAAAATTAATTATGAAACAATTTAACTTTGGATTAGAATGAAATTGTGTCAATCATGTTTTAAGGTTATAATAAAGCTCTGGAAATTTTATTATGAATTTAGGATTATTATTTTGGATACTTCACTCACAATTTAGCATGTTGTATTATTTACATAGGAATTATCATGAAGTAAAAATTTATTGGAAGTTGATGATATTTAATCAGAGGACCTTTTATAATGTTATAAAGCTCTGTGAATTTTTATGGAATTGTTGGAAGTGTATTTAAAGGGGTTGCTTCACTAAGTATTGTTTCCCAAGAAAAATTAATTGAATTTATTTTTGTGTCTAGTAAGCCAGGAAAATTATGATCTTTGTACAATGGTACTTTCTGTACATTATTAAGATTCTATAATTTTTCTATAATTTTCTGATGAAGAATTTTAGTACTTCCTTCTTTAAATATGATTAATAGAATTATATTGGATAAATTAATTAGAGGCTAAATGTTTTCTGTAAAATCATGGAATTTAGTATTTTCTAATATTTCTCTGTTATTTAGTGATCATAATTTTTGGGTGGCCATTACTTGAGTAAATCATGTAGTTAATGTTCAAAAGTACTCATGGCCAATCTTTTGGGAAAAGTAATTAAATATCAAATTAATTAGGAAAATTATTATTTTCTGGATTTAGACTAATTATGTCATGATAGAACTCTATTAAATAATTTAAGGCTTTTGGGTGAGAACTTGAAGGACCTTCTATCATGAACATCATATAATATTGTTTGGTCTGCTTAGCATAAAACAACAGAAGTAGTGCTAGCCTTTGCATTGTACATAGAGGATGAGATTGATAGATCATGGGATTTGAAAAAGGAAGTAGGGAAGAGTAGGTAGTGGAGTCGTTAAGCCTAGGCGGTGCTCGGGATCGACGAAATATCGTCTTTCCCATGGAGAGAGAGAAAGGTCAAAACACATTAGAATTAGATCCAGAGTAATTCTAAAGGGATCAGGAATCGGGTAATAACCAATAATAATATATGCCTTGCGAAAGGGAACGGTTGGCTTCAGCTACCATCATAGTTCCTAGTGCCCTTTGAAAACCCTTCACGGGGTATACCGGGGGCAGTCCTGGGCTAAACTAAACTGTAGGCAAACAAACTTGCAAGAGTAACTAGCATAATTAGGGATTCACTTTCACTCACCTTGATGTCTCGGGATGTTAGGTTGGTTCACCCGGGCTGTAGGCCCAGGTGTTTTGGTGATGGGCAGGTTGGCCCGGCGAGATTCGGTTCGGTTGTTGATTGTAATGGACGGGATGGTCTGGGGAGTTTTGGCTCGGTTTGTGATACATAAGGTTGCATATGCATAAGGTATAAGCTGGTGGGTCTTCGATATTGGAGCGTCGATGCACCGATGCCAATATGATGACTCGGTAAGTGTGGTTTAGCACATCGCCATGTAAGTCTGGTGCGCCAGCCGGCAAGAGTACGCAGGCACTCCACTTTGTGCACCAGCATTGAGGCATACGATAGGTCTGACTGGTAGTGCAATTACCGGTTTAGAGGTGGGTGAGGCCCAACCCACCACTTCTGTTTTCCACTACAGAGGTATCCTGGGAGGTTCGGCTCCAGAAAGGGGGAACTAAAGGTCTGTGTACACAGAGTCGAGTGGGTGAGTTGCACTTGTATGTTCATATCATGGCATAATTGCATGTCATAGCATAACCATTGCATATAACTATAACACCTATTATATAAAGTGGTATGGGATGCTTTATACAATAGGCTTTGCAAGACGACCCCTTGGTTTATAAGTTTGCGCAAGCATGCTTATAAGTTAAGGTTTTTATTATGTAGATTTATATATTATGCCTGCTAGAAAACCGACACACTAACGTATAAATTGGTATGGGACTTTTTATATGCTAGGAGCCTTGCAAAAGATCCCTTGACTTATGTGCTTTCATATAAGTTAAGGTTACATATTTCTTAGTTTACCTTTTATATATTTCTTGCCCTTCTTTACCTATTTATATAGAATTGCTAGTCTAGTTTTGCCGTCATCTGCTTTTGCTATTCTCCACAATCATGTCCTCTCCTCTCTTACTCCCCGCTCGGTGCCTAGGAGCCATGGGGTAAGGGGGCGGGGGATGATAGGGCTTTGTCATTTAGACTAATGGTTTTCGAACCACATCATTTTAGGGGACCGTTGAGCCCAACATGGAGGAGCAGCCCTGGAGGTCGACATGCTTGGAGATGGGGAAATCTAGTACCGACGTTCAGATAGTTGGGACTATGAGTCCCAATCGCTAGTAGTTTATTAGTTTTGCTTTCGCTTGAGAGACTTTTGTAGTGAGTATTTGATGTATTGGGCATGAGCCCTGTTTTTAGTACTT
The DNA here is from genome assembly GCA_039513925.1 of Platanthera zijinensis. Taxonomy (NCBI): domain Eukaryota; kingdom Viridiplantae; phylum Streptophyta; class Magnoliopsida; order Asparagales; family Orchidaceae; genus Platanthera; species Platanthera zijinensis. The sequence continues at coordinate 60,579,797 of CM077098.1, forward strand.
TATTATTCTGTGGACTCTCCCTTCATGGAGATATTTACTATGATATGTTATTCCTGTAGACTTGCTCTATTCTATATTTTGCTATTTTTGTGATCAAATCGGCCGGCAGGATCGGCGTTTTGTAGTGGCGACCTTCCCGGGTGTGAAGGTGTCACCGCAAAGCGGCGGTTCTGGGCCTAAGACCCCGATGGTTTAAAAGAAAAAAAAGGGAGTCTTACAAGTGGTATCAAAGGGAAACCTAGATAAGAAAGGTAGCAGTCCATAACCCCTGGGTCAACCCCGCACGAGTTTAGTTTGGGGACAAACTAAGTAACGGAAGTAGTGGTGTGCCCATATGGGGGATCACAGGTAAATTGTCCACTTTTAATTAGTTTGAGTTGGTTACATACAATAGCTTTTGTTATGCAGCCTCCGACACAGCCTACACCACAGGGTGGAGTCCAGCTGACTCCGAATATTGCACCACCTCCCCCAGTCCCCACTCCATTCCTATAATCAGAGATGAGGCAGTCTCTGATAGCTATTCTGGAGGCTTTCAGGGCCCACAGGTTCCGGCTCCGCAGCCAAACCCGGGGGCCAATTGGCTGTGTATTTTCCGAGGAATTTATCCCCCATCCTACTTGGGGACGGAGTCGGCCGTTAGGGCGGAGGAGTGGCTGGATATTATGTACAAGATGCTGACAGGGATACGGTTCCCTTGGGAGGAAAGAGTACCTCGTGGTATCTTGCTTGGAATCCCATGCCAAGATATGGTGGAAGACGTCATTGGACATGACGTTTGTTGACAGAGAGGTTGCGGAGATTGCTTGGGGGGAGTTCAAGGCCGCTCTGTTGGAGCATTTTGTTCCACAGTCGGCCAGAGATGAGCTGGAAGACCGATTTTTACAGTTGACGCAAGGCACCAAGACGGTGGTGGAGTACCACTGGGAGTTCAACCATATGGCCCGATTAACGGATTCTTATCAGTTGGATGAGGCAGGATAAACCAAGAGGTTCTACAATGGCATGAGAGAGGATCTGAGGGAAGCTCTATTGTTCATGTCCGACGGGCCTATTCCTCGGATATTGGAGATGGCCAAGCGGATTAAGGCAGATTGGCATACTACTTGAGGCCGGAAGTGACCATCTGAGAATCAGGGCTGGGGAGCCAAAGAGGATCAGCGATGGGGCCGCATCACTGATGGGAGAGATGGGAGAAGAGCAGAGGACTAGCCTCATCAGGAGGTGAGACAGGAGCAGTGGGAACCAGTAGTTGTGGCCCCTCAGCCTCTCCATATGCAGGAGATGCAGAGACACGGGGGTATGGCATATCCCCCGTCGGAATGCTTCAACTGTCATCAGATAGGGCATATCCGGAGAAACTGCCCCATGAGGGGGGCACCCCTACCAGCACCACCGACTGCCCCTCCTGCTCAGTATTTTGGAGGCCGAGGACATGGCCGAGGACATGGATACTAGGGTGGAGACCGCAGGTAGGAGAGGGAGTAGGTGTATGCACTGGATCTGGCTCAACCACGGAACCCGGATCAAGTGATCACAAGTACGCCAGTAAATGTTAATTTTTCTTTCCTAAATATTTAGATTCATGTGTATAGAATTTACAAACTAGAAAAGAAACCCATAACTAGATTTCTAAGACATTTAACTACTTCAGGAATAGTTTTCATCAGCGGCAAGCCCGCATATACACTGTTTGATACGGGTGCTTCGCACTCGTTCGTGTCGGAGGCCTTTATTGAAGGGTTGGAAGGCGTGGAGAGGTTCACAGGCTTGATGATGAGGATACGACTACCCGGCGGATCGGAGTTGTTCACCTCTGCCCACTGCAACATGGAGGCGGAGATCGACGGGAAGGCATTCGAAGCACCAGCAAGGATCCTAAGGATGCCAGCTTACGACCTGATCTTGGGCATGACATGGTTGCATTGGAACCATGCACAGATCGACTGCCTATCAAAGAGGATCACCGTGAGGTATGGGGATTCCCACATCGTCATCGAAGGTATCAGACCTATTCCCCCTCTCTTGTTGTCATCCGTGCAGGCCTTCAAGTCCCACTTGTAGGTGGAGGAAGTCTATGAAGTGCTGTTCGAAATCGCTGAGGCCAAGGATTCCATCTCTGATATCCCGGTGGTGCGGGATTTTGCTGACGTATTCCCAGAGAAGCTGTAAGGGAAACCCTTTCATCCAGATCAGGATTTCCGGATACAGCTGGTGCCACAGGCTAAGCCGGCATCTAGAGCCCCTTACCAGATGGCCCTGAAGGAGTTGATAGAGTTTCGAAGCCAGCTGCAGGAGCTAGTGGAAGCCAGATTTTTCCGGCCGAGCTCTTCACCATGGGGAGCCCCAGTATTATTCGTCAAGAAGAAGGACAGGACACTTAGATTGTGCATTGACTACCGAGCACTGAATCGGCTGATAGTCTGGAATACCTATCCATTGCCAAGGATAGATGAGCTATTTCATCAGCTGGAGGGGGCGCATTTCTTTTCGAAATTGGATTTGAGGTCGGGCTACTACCAGTTGCGGATCCAGGAGGAGGACATTCCGAAGACTGCCTTCAATAGCAGATATGGGTTGTTTGAGTTTACAGTGATGCCCTTTGGGCTCACGAATGCACCGTCGACGTTCATGAGCCTCATGAACCGGGTGTTCGAGGAATATCTGGATGTGTATGTCATTGTGTTTATTGATGACATCCTCATCTACTCGAGGACAGAGGAGGAGAACACTCGACATCTGACACTGACCCTAGAGAGACTGCGGGAGCACCATCTATATGTGAAGTTCAGCAAATGCCAGTTTTAGTTGAAGGAGGTGGCTTTCCTAGGACATATCATCAGTGGAGTTGGGTTGGAAGTGGACTCGGCCAAGATTAAGGCAGTTCGGGATTGGCCGCAGTTAAAGGCAGCCACAGACGTGCAGAGTTTTCTGGGACTTGCCGGTTATTACCGAAAGTTCGTGGAGGGATTTTCTCGTATTACCCTTCCACTCACGTCCCTGACAAAGAAAGATGTGCCCTTTGTCTGGACCCCGCAGTGTGAGGCGGCTTTCCAGGAGCTGAAGGATCGACTCACCTCGGCTCCTATTCTTGCGCTTCCTTCGGAGAAAGATGGATTCCAGGTCTATGCCGAAGCTTCCCACTAGGGCATGGGAGCGGTGCTGATGCAGAATGGTAACGTGATAGCATACGCTTCACGGCAGCTAAAGAAGCATGAGCAGAACTACCTTGTTCATGACTTAGAGATGGGGGTGGTCGTATTTGCTCTGAAAGTCTTGCGGTACTATCTGTACGGTGTCCACTGTGACATATACTCTGATCACAAAAAATTGAAGTATGTGGACATGTAGAAGGAGCTGAATATCATACATAGGCAATGGGTGGAATTTCTAGCAGATTACCAGTACGACATGCATTACAACCCAGGGAAGGAGAACGTGGTAGCCGATGCGCTGAGTCGGAGAGCCGCCACCTCCAGAGCGGAGCCCCAAATTATGTCCATGGAGCTAGTGCAGAGATTAGAGGATATGCACATCACGCTGGTGTCGTCTGATGACCCCGAGCTTTATGAGGAGTATTTAGCTGCGATGAGCGCTACTGATGACGTTCGAGACCGAGTCAAGGATGGGCAGAGGCAGGATGCCAAGCTGGAGCCGATATTCTAGGCCTTGGAGGCAGGTACTGCTGGGGATTACACATTGAGAGATGACTTTGTGTTCTTTAGAGGACGGGTTTATATACAAGAGGGAGGCTGGGTCCGGGAGGATATCATGACGGAGGCCCACTATAGTCGGTATTCGGTAAACCCGGGAGTTATGAAGATGACTGTAGATCTGAAGAAGACCATGTACTGGCCAGGCATGAAGAAGGATATCACCTACTTCGTGACCCACTGTGAGACATGCCAGTTGGTGAAGGCGGAGTGCAGAAACCCCGCAAGTTTGTTGCAACCACTCCTAGTGCCGGAGTGGAAATTCGAGGACATCGCGATGGACTTCATACAAGGGCTTCCCCAATCACGGACAGGGAATGATTTGATCTGGGTAATTGTCGATCGGCTGTCGAAGGTAGCCATATTTATCCCGATTAGGAAGGATGAGTCGGTTGGTGTGTTGGTTCGGAAATTTGTGGAGCAGTTCGTCCGTTATCATGGCGTACCATGGACGGTTGTATCAGATCGGGATGGACGGTTTACGTCCAGGGAGTGGAGATCAATGCAGACTTACTTGGGCACCCGGCTGACATTCAGTATAGCTTTTCATCCCCTGACCGATAGGCATACGGAACGCACCAATCGGACCTTGGAAGTTCTACTACGACTATGCATTCTAGACTGTGGAGAACCTTGGGAGAAGCTGTTACCACTGATCGAGTTCTCATATAATAACAGCTACCAGTCTAGCATAAAGATGGCACCTTATGAGGCCATATACGGACGAAGGTGCATGATTCCGCTGTCAAGGGTACAGGATGAGGATCCGAAGGTTTTGGGCTCGGAATTTATTGAGGACACCGAGGCTTGGGTGAGGCTGATACGGTACAGGATGTTAGAGGCACAAAGCAGACAGGCTAAATATTATGATGCTCGACATCGTCAGGTGGAGTTTTAGGTGGGGGACCGGGTATTCTTGAAGATCTGACCAATGCATGGAGTCTCGCGGGTGCGTGGTCGGAAGAAGAAGCTCAGCCCAAGGTATATGGGGCCTTACATGATCATGGAGTGGATCGGTCCCTGAGCATACAAGTTGGAGCTGCCATTGGAGCTGGCAGGTCTGCATGAAGTATTCCACGTATCCTCTCTTAGGAGGGCTCTACTACGCCCGTAGTAGGAAATTACGACCATGGATGGGCCGGTAGCATCTGATCGGTCAGTTCACCTGGAACCGGTTTTGATTGACGACAAGGGGATACGAGTCTTACGCCGCAATAAGGTTCCATTAGTCAAGGTCCTGTGGAGGTAACATGGGCGAGAGGAGCACACATGGGAGCCCTAGGACTTGATGCGACAAAGGTACCCGGAGCTTTTCGGTCAGGTATTACTCACAACCTCTCGGGATGTTACAATTTACCTTCATACTTGAAACCCCGTAGGCCTAACTAGAATTTCGGGGATGAAATTTTTTGTTTATATATTGGAATTTGTAACATCCCTCAGACAACTAGACCCCTAGGAGTGGTTTTGTCATGAGTAGGTCATGACAAAACCCTAGAAAGCCCAAAGAGACCAAGTGAACAAGGCTCAAGGTGAAAATCACATCGGTTTGTAAGTAGTAGAACCCCAAGAACAATCATAGGCATGACTTTAGGGTTTTAACTTGGTTCCATGATCCCATCAAGGCAACTCTAATCCCTAAGGGAGGCCAACATGTTGCTACAGACCCATTGGGGTCAACTAAAAAGAGTCCAAGATGACTCAAGTCCGAGAGGCGTCGAGTGAGTCGACAAGACTCGACGAGTAGATCAGGAATCTACTTAGACAGGTTTTTGGGCTCGGGTGTTGAGTGCGTGGAGTGCACTCAATGCCATAGGCTGAATGGCGTTGAGTGCGTTGAGTGCACTCAACGCCATCTTACATGGTCTGGATGGCGTTGAGTGCGTCGAGTGCACTCAACGCCATAGGCTGAATGGCGTTGAGTGTGTTGATTGCACACAACGCCATCTTGCTTGGGCTGAATGGCGTTGAGTGCGCCGATTGCACTCAATGCTATAAGCTGAAAGGCGTTGAGTGCGATGAATGCACTCAACGCCATCTTACTTGGGCTGAATGGCATTGAGTGCGTCGAGTGCACTCAATGCCATATGATGGATGGCGTTGAGTGTGTTGACTGCACTCAACGCCATCTTGCTCGGGCTGAATGGCGTTGAGTGCGTTTAGTGCACTCAACGACATCCTACTTGGAATATTTGCTGGGATTATGGCGTTGAGTGAGCTGAGCTCACCCAATGCCATAGACGGAATGGCGTTGAGTGAGCTGAGCTCACTCAATGTCGTAGACTGAATGGCGTCAAGTGAGCTCAGCGTGAGCTCACTCAACACCATTGTACTTAGAAAATTCCTGACGAATTTCGGCCTGTTTGCTGGTTTGGCTGAACAAGATCTCTTTGGGAATTGCACCAGGATGAGTTAATTGGTTGTTTCCTTTATTAAGACTCATTTTAAACAATAACAAACGATCAAATGATAGAATGCCACGTGGCGGAAGCTTTAAACTCGAATTCCTCTTTAATGGAGAAAGAGAAAGAGGGTGCATAACTTCCATGCATGGCCTAGAAGGCCAAGGGCCCACTCTTAATGCTGAAAACACCTCCCCCGGTCAGTTAGGAGAAGTTCAAGGCCTTTCCCGGCCATAACCGCAACCAGGGGAGGAGATTTGATGTTACAGCAAAGCTCTTCAAGGAGCATTAATGGCCATCGCCAGCTAACCCCTCCCCTCCCCCATTTTTATCTTTTTAAAAGACTTACAGGACTTAGAAGAGCTTTTCCACACGCAAACCTGAAGGAGCCGGGAGCCGAGGAAGCAAGCTGAGCCGTTACTGAAACCGAGTGCCACCACCACCACCAATGGCTTCCCGGCGATCGACACGTCTCCAGGCCGCAAGTAAGGTCCTCCTCTTCCTCTTTCCTTATGGGTAGATCTTAGGAGTTTTTTAGGTTGGGAATCGGGCTCAGATGAGTCCGATCAGGCGAAGCTTTTCCATGAATTTTCCGTGAAAATGGTGTTCAAGTTAGCAAGAAACTGCCCCTCCAGTGGTCGTGCCACCGCCCGGCGATAGCCCCCACCTCAACAGAGGTGGTGGCGGTGGTGGCCGGCCGGGGAGGGAAATGTTTGGCCGGGAAATCGGCCCGCAAATTAGCCCAGGACGGGTTGATCTGAGCCGTCGGCTGGAGGTTTAAGACAACCGGATGTCATCGGTTTAGTTGCTTTAGGATTCGTGCTGAGCTGATAATATTAATTTAGTGTTATTTAATTTCTGTCACATATATTTGGTTACCTTAAATTAAATATGAAAAATACTTAGAGGCAAGTTCAGGAAAAGTTGTTAACATGAAAACCGTAGATCTATGAGTCTATTTTTTTTAAAAAAATTTTGAACCAATTTGGAGTCCTGGTTAGATCACAACACTCATTTTAGTGAGATCTATACAAAGGGTTGAACAGAGAATGAATTGAGTGCCCCCACCAATCCAGCCATCCAAATGACTTGAAATTTGGTATGGGGGCCATTCATAGCTGTACCTACAATATATCAAAAAATGGGAATTTTTAGAAATAATTTTTCTATAGTTTTTATAAAAATCTAATAATCCATGTATGATTTAATTAGAGTGTCAAATGACCTCAAAAGTATCCAAATTTTTGGTGGCTAATTTTTAGGGTTATTATTTAATCCTAATAAAAATTTCAGCCCAATTTTTTTGAGTTTAATAGGTTTTGGTGTGACCTAAGTTTGGTCCTTTAAGGGAAAAAATTAGGGCAAGGGATTTTTGGGGCATGGTGGGGTCCATTCACACCCAAATGGGTTGGTATTTTGGCCACATCCCCATGGTCAGTGAAAACACCCCCTCATGGAATTTGAGATGAATTGGGGTGGGGTTTCCCTAGGACCCTTGTTCAAATAGTAAGGGTTGAACTATGGGGGTTTGTGAAAGACATAGGATGATATGTTCTTATATGCACTTAGGGTTTAGTCCATGTGGTTCTAGGGTGAAAATATGCCCTAGGAAGGAGTTTGGTAGTATTTGTGCTTAGGCACATCACTTAATAAACTTTGTATGAAATTAGGCCTTTACACCTTAAGGAATTATTGAAGGTCAAATGATCTTGAATGTCCATGAGAGGATGATAAGAGTTATGTTTATATTCATAATAAACTTTGAATCATGTTACATAGTATTTGGATAAGCTTTCAAATAGGTTCCTTTATAAAAGTGCACGATCATAGATTCCCTTGAAGAATTAATTATGTAACATTTTAACTTTGGATTAGAATGAAATTGTGTCAATCATGTTTTAAGGTTATAATAAAGCTCTGGAAATTTTATTATGAATTTAAGATTATTCTTTTGGACACTTAACTCACAATTTAGCAAGTTGTATTATTTACTTAGGAATTTATCATGAAGTAACCATTTATTGGAAGTTGATGATATTATATTAAAGGATCTTTTATAATGTTATAAAGCTCTGTGAATTTTTATGGAATTGTTGGAAGTGTATTTAAAGGGGTTGTTTCACTAAGTATTGTTTCCCAAGAAAACTTAATTGAATTTATTTTAGTGTCTAGTAAGCAAGGAAAATTATGATCTTTGTACAATGGTTCTTTCTTTACATTATTAAGATTCTATAATTTTTCTATAATTTTCTCATGAATAATTTTAGTACTTCCTTCTTTAAATATGATTAATGGAATTATATTTGATAAATTAATTAGAGGCTAAATGTTTTCTGTAAAATCATGGAATTTAATATTTTTTGATATTTCTTTATTATTTAGTAATCATAATTTTTGGGTGGTCATTACTTGAGTAAATCATGTAGTTCATGTTCAAAAGTACCCATGGACAATCTTTTGGGAAAATTAATTAAATATCAAATTAACTAGGAAAATTATAATTTTCTGGATTTAGGCTAATTATGTCATGATAGAACTCCAGTAAATAATTTAAGGCTTTTGGGTGAGAACTTGAAGGACCTTCTATCATGAACATCATATAGTATAGTTTGGTCTGCATAGCGTAAAACAGCAGAAGTAGTGATAGCCTTTGCATTGTACATAGAGGATGAGATTGATAGATCATGGGATTTGAAAAAGAAAGTTGGGAAGAGTAGGTAGTGGAGTCGTTAAGCCTAGGCGGTGCTCGGGATCAACGAAATATCGTCTTTCTAGTGGAGAGAGAGAAAGGTCAAAACACATTAGGATTAGATCCAAAGTAATTCTAACGGGATCGGGAATCAGGTAATAACCAATAACAATAAGTGCCTTGCGAAAGGGAACGGTGGGCTTCAGCTACCATCATAGTTTCTAGTGCCTTTTGAGAACCCTTCACGGGGTATACCGGGGGCAGTCTTGGGCTAACCTAAACTCTAGGCAAAGTAACTTGCAAGAGTAACTAGCATAATTAAGGATTCACTTTCACTCACCTTGATGTCTCGGGATGTTAGGTTTGTTCACCCGAGATATAGGCTCGGGGGTTTTGGTGATGGGCAGGTTGGCCCGGCGAGCTTCGGCTCGGTTGTTGATTGTAACGGACGGGATGGTCCGGGGAGTTTTGGCTCGGTTAGTGATACATAAGGTTACATGTGAATAAGGTATAAGGTGGTGGGTCTTCGGTATTGGAGGGTCGATGCACCGACTCCAAAACGATGACTCGGCAAGTGTGGTTTAGCACTTCGCCATGTAAGTCAGTTGCACCAGCCAGCAAGAGTACGCAGGCGCTCCGCTGTGTACACCAGCATTGAGGAGTACGATAGGTCTGACTGGTAGTACAATTACCGATTTAGAGGTGCGTGAGGCCCAACCCACCGCTTCTGTTTGCCACTATAGAGGTATCCTGTGAGGTTCGGCTCCAGAAAGGGGGAACTAAAGGTCTGTGTACACAGAGTCGAGTGGGTGAGTTGCACTTGCATGTTCACATCATGGCATAATTGCATGTCACAGCATAACCATTGCATATAACCATGACACCTATTGTATAAAGTGGTATGGGATGCTTTATACAATAGGCTCTACAAGACAACCTCTTGGTTTATAAGTTCATGCAAGCATGCTTATAAGTTAAGGTTTTTATTCTATAGATTTATATATTATGCCTACTAGAAAACCGACACCCTAACGTAAAAATTGGTATGGAACTTTTTATACGCTAGGAGCCTTGCAAAAGATCCCTGGACTTATGTGCTTTCATATAAGTTAAGGTTACATATTTCTTAGTTTACCTTTTATATATTTCCTGTCTTTCTTTACCTGTTTATATAGGATTGCTAGTCTAGTTCTGTCGTCATCTGCTTTTGCTATTCTCCACTATCATGTCCTCTCCTCTCTTCCTCCCCGCTCGTTGTCTAGGATCCATGGGGGAAGGTGGCGGGGTATGATATGGCTTAGTCTTTTATACTAACAGTTTTAGAACCACATCATTTTAGGGGACCGCAGAGCCCAACATAGAGGAGAAGCCCCGGAGGTTGACACCCTTGGAGATGGGGCAGTCTAGTACCGGCATTCAGACAGTTGGGACTGTGAGTCCCAATCATTAGTAGTTTATTAGTTTTGCTTCCGCTTGAGAGACTTTTGTTGTGAGGATTTGATGTATTTGGCATGAGCCCTGTTTTCAGTACTTTATTATTCTGTGGACTCTCCCTTCGTGGAGATATTTACTATGATATGGGATTCCTGTGGACTTGCTCTATTCTATATTTTGCTACTATTGTGATCAAATCGGTCGGCAGGATCGGCGTTCTGTAGTGGCGACCTTCCCGGGTGTGAAGGTGTCACCGCAAAGCGGTGGTTCTGGGCCTCAGACCCCGGTGGTTTAAAAGAAAAAAAAAGGGTCTTACATTCTCAAAGCCTCCTTAACAAAAGACTCATTTGTTGGTTCTGAGAGTTCCTCATTAAAATACATGGACACTGGGATAGTGTATTCCTACCAAGGTGGTAGAAGAGTGGATGTATCCAGATTTTGAGGAATCACTATAGCTCTGTGTCTTCTAAGTTAACGAAATTTTTTTGTTGTCTCTGTTTTGTTTTCTGCACTTTTATTTTTATATTTGTTTATTTTATTATGGATGTGATTTTGGATGCTAATATAAGATAAGGATTAAACCTAAAAAATAGTTTTTTTGGAAAATATGTTTAAAGCCTATTCACCCCCCCCCCCTATAGAGAATCTTAGAGACTTAAGTCACAAGTATACACCCTTTTAGTAGCTAACACATCTAGTCGACAAGTGTTGTCTCGCCGATGTTCTCTTTCAGTCGATATAAGCTCTTTGGTTGACTCTGTTCAGAAAAACCAATGATTCAACTTGACAAATTATTTATATTTGATTTTTTTACCTAAGATAACTAATCATATTGTATAGAGATGGTAATTTTGTCATTAGAAGTCCTAGGAAGTTGGTTTTAGTCAAAGGCAGTAGAAAACATTCTAAAATCCAGAAGAAATCAGCTAAGGCATATTACGTCAAGTAGAACTCATTGCAACATCGACTAAAAGCTGATGTATCTTTGACTAGCAGTCGATGCATCCTTTAAAGTAAGGTTGCTACCTATCTAGATTAAAAGTCGACGAAGGCATCAATAAGTAATCGACATAACATCAAATACTCAATCAGGTTGAAAGATTTTTTTTATTTAGAGCATAATTCGATGCTCCATTTATTAGAACTCAACGTAGCATTGATATCCATCTAAAAACGAAAATTCAAAAGATTTCTCTTAGATTAATTTGAAGATTATACTTATGGAAGCTGTTTGAATTTAAAGTGATGACAGAAGAATGCTTAAGAAAGAATTTTTTACAAAATTTCTGAAGATAGATTTGGAAGAAATTTGAAGAGGTTGACGGATTTTAGAAGACCACTTTTAGAAAGACTAACTCAAAAATAACAGTATTTCTTCTGAAGACAATTAATCAAGGGAAAGAATTCAAAATAATTCGGAGACTTATATACTCAGATTTCAAATAGAAGGAAGACCATAATAAATATAGATTTTTTGTTGCTTCTTCTTTCCCTCATGTTCTCAACTAAAAAAATTCAAGATGAGTGGATCAAAGCTTATAATCCATCCTTCCTCGCAAAGGATTAATCATTTACAAAGATCATGTCCACTAGAGTGCCAAAGAATCCTCCGATAATTTCCAAAAGGAGGATTCAAACTTAAAGATAGATTTCTACAACTTCTTCTTACTGTCATTATTTTTTTTACTTTTGTTTCTGTGAAGAGAGTTTTTAGAACCCCACTACAAAGGATTTATTAGGTGTTTCAAGATATTCTAAACAAAAGATCAATTTGTGTGATTCAAGATCTTCTTATTAGATAATCTAGTTGTTTGGTTTATAGAGTCTCCTTATCCAAAGACTCGGTCACCAGTTTTGAGAGTCTCTTTATCAAAAGACTCGGGCATTAGGATAGTGGATTCCTACTGTAATGGTATAAGAGTGGATATACCCAAATTTTGGGTGCCCACACTATATTTTTTTATCATCTATGCTCTATTTTTGGTGCTTCTTTTTTGTTTTATTTGTTTGCTTTTTTCTATGTTGTGATTTACTTAATTATGACTGTGCTTTTGTCTATGCTAATCAGAGAATATTTGAATTTGATAAATATTTTATTAAATAATTTTAAATCTCTATTCACTCCCTTTAGAGAATTCTCGAAGGTATAATTATTCCCTTTTCAGACTCTTCCTTTCGGTCAATACACTATTGCCTGATGGTATCACTAGATCCAGCAATAGCTCACAAATCTAGTTGACATACTCCGTCAAGTTGATGTATTCCTTCCAGCTAACATTGATATTCTAGTCGATGTTGCATTCATGTCGACACACTAGCGCCTGGCATTATCAATAATGTGTGGTAGTATTCGTCGTGACTTATCTAGTAGATGTGAGTTCTCTATTCAATTTTTTCCTTAGTTTGAGGAAGTCTAGGCGATGAGTATAAATAGAGTTATAGCTTGGTAGCATCTCTAATATATATAGTAACCCACAAAGATTATAGTTCTAATAATACTGTACACCTGTAAACCTACACACTATACCAAACACAAGTATGATTAAATATAACTTTAAATTTGTTATCATCAAACCTGAGAGATGCAGGACGCATATACCAATAGAGCAGGTTTAAGCAGATTGGAAAAGAGTTGTAAGCGGGTTTCAGATATATACAACTCGATTCACTATTTTATTTTTTTGGGGGTGTGCATTACAAAATTTTGTGTGTGAATAGCTGAATTACAATGTGTTCACGACAAATCACATAAAATCTATATGCTAACACAAAATAATTGAAGTAAAAAAATCATATCACTATTTTGATATACACAATAATAAGATTAGAACTTGGGCACTAACCTTTTTTTAGGTTTCTGCATAGGATGGATGACATCCATATAGCCAAGGTGCTCAACCTTACAATGCTCATTGAGGCTTATTATGAGCGTGAGTAGCGCTTGGGGGTATCCTTGGTAATTGTATAAATAGTATTTAAATTGTACAATTTTCCACTCTATCAAGTTTATGGTTTTATTTTTCATACAAGGTCCCTGAATCTATCAGAATCTACCTTTGTAGATAGATACACTTTAATTTTTTTACAAAAACCACAACAATACAATTTTAGCCTAAAGTTTTAAACCTTATATATTGAAGATGACATCATGATATTGTTTGGGCTAGCGTGTTAAGCACAATATCCCGAGTTATAATAAATAAGCATTAGAGTTCCACTTGAGTACAACCTCTAAGGATGTGAATAGCATGAGAAGTCATTATTTTACCAAAATCCTCACATATACCTAGAGGCATATTAAACGTACAGCGCATATCTAGTTGCACTCAATATCTAATACTAGAAGATTGAGGCACATCATGGCATAGTACAAAGAATATAAGTAATGACCAATAATCTTAAATAAAAAAAAAATTGTATGTAATCTAATGCTTTAGGTTCTAGGCATGCATGTAAAAAAATTATGTTTTTTGTTTTAGTAATTTTAACAATATTTTAGTTTAAAAAACAAATATTAAAATAAAATAAATCAAAATAAATTATTATTAATATTTTTAAGTTTAAAGTTTTTTATTTTATTTTCCAATTTAGAAGAAACACGTGAAATAACATTAAAATGATAACGAAATTAAAGCAACAAGACAAATAAAAGAAAATCAGAGAAAATAAATCAAATTTTTTTCATGAAAAATAGTTATGGCCAATGGTACATTACTGCGCCACGGTAGAGTGCTTTAAATAAACCTGCACTGGTCCGATCACCCATTTTACCCTAAATTTCTCTCTCTTATTTCTGCTTTCACTGCTCGTTGGATCTACGGTAATCCCTTTTTCCTTTCTAAGATAATTTTTTTAATTTCAAGATGATTTTAGTAGTGGGGTTTTGTCTCAATGCTAGATACATGGTGGATTTTGACTTAAGGTGATGGTAGAAGCTAGGGTTTGGATTTTCTTTTTATATTTAAGGTTTATGTAGAGATTTCTAGATTATAATTGATAGTGTGTCCCTAAAATCTCACTTTCCATCTAAAAAAATTGGATTTAGTGATTGTTTGGAGATGGAAGGAAGAAGAAGAATATAAGCTTTTGATCTACTACCACACCACGGTATAAATTACCGCACGACGGTAATGTTTTGATTTTTATATTTATTCATTTCTTTTCAAGCTATTGATTTGTTGTGCCCTCTATTATTTTAGATTATGGCCTCTTCCAGCACAAACCTCAGGAGGAGCTTCTCCAAATGGTCAAGGGTTGCTACACAGTCTATTCTTGTCTTAAAATGTGTTTTAGTGAGTGTAGTCATGGCGATTGGGATAGATATTGATAAGTATCCCAACATCTACACCTAATTAGATGATTCAGACATTCTCTTGGTCATAACTTCTGAGGAAGGGTTCTCATCTATTATAGTCCCAGAATTCTACAATAATCTCAAAAACCTAGCATGTATGGCATTTGATGATGGAGTCTAGTCATGTATTAGAACCCAAATCATGAATATTCTCTTGGCCAACTTGGACAGTAAAGGTCTTGCATTGTTGTAGCAATCTGCTCGACATTGTGGAGTTAATTAGGACTACATAGGACTGTCAAGATGAATCAAGTTCTCCACAATGAGTTTGAGGATTGAAAGCATACTACATCTATTTACTCTCTTACTCCAGAGGCCCTCATTATCTAGGGTGTCCACCACTCTCTCATTAAATCTAGGGATATAAAGAAGATTACAACACAAATGACCATGGTTTCTTACAATATTTTGGTAGGTATACCTTTCGATGTCCTAGATTTAATTTGGTCCATAATGCGTTATACTTTTCACCTAAAGGATCCTGAGAATATGTGGTTGAACATCTTTCCCTTAGGAGGTAAAATTCAAAATTTTCTAGTTTTTGAGTATCCGACCATCAATTTGATGCCTTTTCTAATTGATTGTCAGATGCAAAAATTTAAAGTGGTGACTATCTCAGTAGCCCCTCACTCTATTCCTTCTACCTCTCAAACTTTGTTTTGATATGAGAGTTCTCTTCGAGAGCCATAACTAGATATATATGACTTGATTCAGGAGCAGGGTCAGGTGATTAAGGAGGCTAAGAGGGACATCAAGGCTACTAAGCAGGTAATTATGTTCTAAAGAAGATGATGAAGCTTATGATGCACAAATTGAACATCTCCCCATCTACCTCAAAGGAGGGGGAGGAGCATCCTCAGAACAAGTCTGCATAGTCATCCCATATTTTGTATAGAAGAGACAAACAAAAAGAGAGAGAGTGGAGAGGGCAGTAGCATGGGAAGTGAGGTTTCATTTGTTATTTATTATTATAATTTGTTCTTTTTTATGTTTAAGAAAGTTTTGGATAGACATATGTTTTTGTTTGCTATTACCCGGCGGTAGATTTACCGCTAGCATTAGCTTAGAACCATTAACTCTGTCCATTTTATTTTAGCTTGAGGTTACAACCAACATATTCTCCATTTTAGACTGGCTTACTATCCTTAGAGTTTGGTGACTATACAGGTAAACAAACCTGACAGCTAACGCCCACCGATAACTCTACCGCTAGTGGTAAATGACAATAAACATGATTTTACATTATTCAGGTCAGAATATTTTTCTTAGTGATTCTTGTAATCACAAAATTGGTCCTACAGTGAGTTAAGTAAGATTTTGACAACTTTTCATTTAATTTTGTCCCACTCCACCTTTTAACTGCATACTAGTTATGGCAAGATTTAGGTATCCATATTGTACAAAGAGTGACAGTTCCTTTGGGTTCTCAAATATAACATGTTGATCGATATGGAGACCCCGGTGACTGTGATCTTTCAATCAAAGATATTGCACTGTGTTTCTAAATGGTTCTTCATTCATACCTTGTGGAATTTTATATTTAGTCTCTACATTTTTTGCATTTAACATTCCTATATTGAGGCATATGATGATTGTGCGTTTTGAAATGTTTATTATTATGAAGTTTACGTGTAACACCCCTATCTGTCACATAGTATATAACAGTAGGTCCGGTCGGGGCCCGGCGCCATATACCACGGACAGACCGGTGGATTACTCAATGAAACCATTCAACCAATACCCACGTCCTACCCAGAGCATCTAGCGGAACCAATTTGTTAAGTTGCAACAACAAGAACCCTGCCAACAAGCATGAATGTCCACTAGTAAACCAAACAGGAATGAAATACAAAGTACCAAATAATGCAAGCCTATGGCCTTACAACAGTTCACTTAAATAAATAGTGTCTTACAAACTTCGGCTCGCAGGCCGGACACACATGATTTAAAATAAGTAAACAAACAAGGCATGTTGGGTATTGCATCCACAATAGACCTGATTTGAAGAAGATCCTGAACAAGCTAAGTTGAATTGACTATGTATTTGATAATTCTATCAAGTTGTGCTTGCACCTATTCCATGGTAAGTACACACCAATGTCAGAGTGTAGTGAGTCAATATACACGGTTCTGCGCAACATAATCCCTCGCTGTGTAGATCAGTGTGTTGATCCACGTATGCTCTCTCTATTGGAGTGTACTTATTTTCAAGTACAGTGTCAAGGTAGATCAAGAGCAAAAGAAGGAGAAAGGATGGGTCAAAGACCAAGCTATCAAAAGAAGGAAGGAGGAAAATCCTTCCAAGTAAGAATCGACGGGAATCGTTAGTGATTCCCGCCGACTTCGATGGGAGTCGTTAGTGATTCCCGCCGACTTCGATGGGAATTACTAAGTGTCTCTCGCCGACTACTTCCGGCTGGCAAAAGTCAGAAATTCTGCCAAGGCAGAATCGACGGCAGTCGGGAGTGATTCCCGCCGACATCGACGAGAATCACCAACGACTCCCGCCAATTTTGCCTTAGGAAGATTTCGCCTCTCGTTGGACCGGTCCAGGTCGCCGTGCTCAGTTCGGCCAGATCTCAGGATTTCCGAGGTGGGCCCCACAACGGTCTTCTAGGGTTTGCCTTTGGGTATAAATACGTACTTATTCCCGTTGTCTACAGTACACACCAATACACCGGAATAGGAAAGTCGGCCGTGACCTAGCCGATCGCGGAATCCGCCACGTGCTCGTCGCCAATCGCAAAGTAGTCGTCGCCGCTGATCTCAGCTTGTCTCTGATCGTTCGACGATAGAACCGAGGCAAGCAGTCGATCTCACATGTCACTCTCGAGATCTCTTGTCTTCCGATTCGTTGAACGAGACTTGTTCTGCCTTCCTAATCGATTGAGATGTTTGATCCGACTGAGATCATTCGAAGACCTAGCTTGCTTCGTCAAGAAGTTTGGATTTACAAAGCATCGCCGCCGCACTTGCTTGTCGCCGCCGATCTTGACAAGATCCATTCCAAGTGAGAAATCCGGTTGTGGACTCTTCGCACTTTTCGTGCAGGCTTCAACGAACAAAGAAGGACATCAGAATCTCCATAAAGCATTGTTTGTATTTTTATTTACATTCAATTTTGTTGTAAAGGAATTTTCATTCCTATTTGTAAGGCTTGGGTGCAACCCGTTGTGGTGGAGTTGTGACTCCATTGTTGGAAGGGTTCCTTACGTGGTTAGGGGAGCGTTGCTCCTAGTGTGAGGATTGGATTTCAATCCGTTTGGAGAAGTGACCGAGTCGTCCCTTGGTGGGAGATAGGTCGAAGGGGGAAAGTGGACGTACCCCAATCGGGGAACCACTATAATTCTTTGTGTGTTTTCTGTGTTCTGTTTGCTTACTTGTGCAGGTTAGTTTAATTCCGCAAAAGACTGCATGACACCTATCCCCCCTATAGGTGGATTAGGTTGACACTAGATACTTTTAAGTGGTATCAGATCCAGGTTACTCATCAATAAGGTTAACACCTTGAGTAAGATCCTGTGTCTAGTGTCGAGAAGAAAACAAGATTCAAGCATGGAGCTATACACAGATGTCTCTCCCCTGAGACTGCCTGCATGCACAAAAGAATATTTTCCCATCTAGAAAATGAGAGTTCAGTTTCATCTGGAAGCCATTGACCCCCGTGCTTTATACATTGTGGAAGAGGGTCCCTTCATTCCCATGAAGGCTTCTAACTCTGGAGAAGATCTCCAAATCCCAAAGAGTCCCGCAGAGATGTCTAAAACTTAGTTCTCACTATTCAACTTGGATAATCTAGTTCGGCAGATCATTTCTTATATTTGGTCAGGATCATCTCTTACAAGGTTGGACAAGTGTAAGACTGCAAAGTCCATGTGGGAAACTATCTCTGACCTCATGGATGGAAAGATGACTGCCAGGACTGAATACCAGCAAGAAGATGAAGCATACGTGGGGGTCCTCATATCTGAAGATGAAATTCAAGAACAAACTTTCAAAATCAGGGCTCCCATGTCCTTATCAGAGACTGAAGAAGAGATTGAGGAATATAGTTGTGATGAAGAGGAAACATCAGCTTCTGCAGACCATAACTCTAACCCTGATCAGCCAAATCAGGACCAGGTATCTTCCTCCTCTTTCTCTTTCTCACATATATCTCCTGAAGATAGGAGAAGGTCGGAGGATTGTCCATCAGTTGATGCCAGGGATATTGATAGCTTCGATCAACAGATTGAAACTCTAGATTCCCTTCGAAGAGCCCTTCAGGAGAGCAACTTGCTTGTTGAGAAACAAGCTAAGGAAATTGCTCAGTTGAGGACCATGATGGACCTCCAATTGGAATCCATCAAGGTGAAGGACACAAAGATCTCGGATCTAGAGTTTTATCTAGAGACCGAGAAGAGGATAGTATCAATTTTTTCCAAGGTAGATGCTATTAAGAGAAAGGAAGAAAATGGGTGGATCTCGCGAATAATAAATTCGTGGAGAAATGGGAAAACTGTTTTCAGACCCCCCACACTGAGTAGGAAGGGCACACATTATTCCTTCAGGTATGCCCATAAGAACAACTAAGGTCACTGCAAGAATGGTCGACCCTCATGTGGAAACACCCATAGTGCAAGTGCTGTTAAGGCTACCCGTGAGAAAATACAGACGGCTCATCATGAACCGTTTGTATTTATGGCCTCAGCCCCAACACTTCATGATATTGCAGGAACCAGCTCTCACAGGATATCTTCCCACCCTAGGACAAATGGAAAGGGAGTTAACAAACATGTAGCAAGCATCACTGGGACCCCCGGATGTGTGCTGGCTGAAAAGAAAGCACCACCTCCCAGGCCTCATGATACTCCCCACATGTTCACCATCAGACCCACCTCGAGTCTCGGTGGAAAGGGAAAATCTGAGAGCAGAACCAGCTCTGCTCCTTACAGACCTAGGATCATGACTAACTCCGTTAGTAGATCCGTTCAGAAAAGGAGGTACAATATCCATGAGTGTTGGTGTTGTGGAAGAGTGGGTCACTTTGCAATAGACTGTTGGCACAATCCTTATGTGCCAAGGGCAAGGGTATGTCCACATCCTCCGGTAAGAGACATCCTTCCTGTCAGAAATCCTATCGGAAGGCATGCTGTAGTTTATACTGACAAGAACCTAGTACCCAATACCTATTGGGTTCCTAAAGTAAGGTAATCTTATTTTGCAGGATAGTCTAAGTACCCATGAACATGATGGGACTTGGACAAGAGATGTTCCAGGCTTGTTCTGGAACAAGGAACATGGGAAAGGATATAATGCTAACTATAGTGTCCTTCATGTACATGACACTCTTCATGCTCCAAATAGTGGATCCGAATGATCATCCTGGTAATCCCAGAAAGCTTGCTTCACAGCAATTCTTCTAGTGGCATTCTTGAAGATGCAGGTGCAAGGCTTGAACAGCTAAGTCTAGATGAGACTGCTAAAAATGAAGCTCCCAAGTACGTCAAGGTCTCCACCTCAACACCAACTGGAGAAGATGAAGGTCAGGATGGGGAAATTCTCCTAGAAGAGGGAGGAGCCCGAGAAGCTATAGGAGCTCAAGATGCCAGACTCTTAGAGCTCAGACACGTGAGGGATCACCCAAGAGATCAGATCATAGGGGATCCTTGGGACGGTGTCAGAACTCACAGAGGTACAATTAACGAGATTCTGCACCTTAGTTTTTTGTCACAGGTTGAGCCAAAGAAGTTCGACGAAGCAAACAAAGATGCGTCGTGGATATTGGCCATGCAAGATGAACTTCATCAATTCGAACGATGCAACGTCTGGACGCTAGTTCCCAGACCAAAGAAACAGAATGTGATCGGCACTAAGTGGATCTTCAGAAACAAACTGGATGAACACGGTGTCATCATCAAGAACAAAGCCAGACTTGTGGCTCAAGGATACAGACAGGAGGAGCGGATTGACTTCGACCAAACCTTTGCACCAGTTGCAAGGCTCGAGGCGATCAGGTTGTTCTTGCTGTATGCCTCTCACAAAGGATTCACTGTCTATCAGATAGACGTGAAGTCTGCTTTCCTGAATGGAAATTTAAAAGAGGAAGTATATGTCGCGCAAACCCCAGGTTTTGTTAATCCAGCACTCCCTGATCATGTTTATTTTCTTAATAAAGCATTATATGGCTTAAAACAAGCTCCTCGAGCTTGGTATGAGACTCTGTCTAGTTTTCTTCTTGAGAACAAGTTCTCGAGAGGAAAAATAGATAATACATTGTTTCTTAGGGAAGTCAAAGGCAATATTTTGCTGGAGCAAATCTATGTCGATGACCAAATATTCGGCTCAACAGACAACAACCTGTGCAAGAAGTTTTCCAAACATATGCAAGGGAAGTTTGAAATGAGCAGTATGGGAGAGCTGAAGTATTTCTTGGGACTTCAAGTGAAACAGTCTAAGGATGGAATTTTCATTTCTCAAACGAAGTTCACAAATGAACTCCTCAAGAAATTCGGAATGGAGAGTGTAACCTCTATGAGGACTCCAATGGGATCCACTGTGTCTCTGGACAAGAATGAGAAAGGGAAACCTTTTGATGAAACCAAGTACAGAAGCATAGATGGATCCTTGCTCTACCTTACTGCTAGTTGACCGTATATTATGTTTTCCACATGCATTTGTGCCAGATATCAAGTGAAAACTAAGGAATCTCATTATGTCGCTGCAAAGCGAATTCTTAGATACCTTAAAGGTACACCAAATCTTGGCATGTGGTACCCAAGAAATAATGATGTCGAGCTGATAGGCTTTTCAGATGCTGACTTTGCAGGAAGTAGGGATGATAGGAAAAGCACTTCCGGGACGTGCCAATTCCTTGGAAGAAGGCTTATATCGTGGAGCAGTAAAAAGCAGAACTGTGTTGCAACCTCTACGGCTGAATCTAAGTACATCTCAGCAGGCAGCTGTTGCGCACAACTTCTATGGATCAGAAATCAACTTGAAGATTATGACTTATAGTTCAGAGAAGTTCCCATGTATTGTGAATCCTCAAGCGCAATTGCAATTGCGAACAATCCTGTGTCACACAACAGAACAAAGCATATTGAAGTGCACTACCACTTCATTCGGGAGCTTGTGGAGAACAAAGATATATCTCTCTGATATGTCCCCACAGATAAGCAGATTGCAGATATCTTCACGAAGCCACTAGATGAGGCCAAGTTCAATTTATTCAAAACTGAACTCGGCATGCTGAACCTTGGAGATTGAAGACTGAAAGGCTCAAGGCTCTTGGATCAAGAGGAAGCATCTGCTAGGAACTCAAGATCGGGCATGGATGTAAGATCTGAGGGGGAGCATTTTGCTCCAAGTGAAGTCCCAGGTTTGCAGAAGCCGAAAAGGGGAGATTACCCTCTTGGCCAAGGCTAAGGTGGTGCTAAGTAGGCCACAAAGGCTATGCTGCTTGCAGATAGGGGGGAGATCACCTCGGCTAAGGCTATGTTCCTCTCAGGAAAATGGTAATGAATTCCACACTCAACTGAACTTTCATTTTATGATTTTCATTTCCATCTGTTCTATTCACCTTAGCTTGTAGGGTTTAGGCTTCATCAAATAGGGGGAGATTGTTGGGTATTGCATCAACAATAGACCTGATTTGAAGAAGAGCCTGAACAAGCTAAGTTAAATTGACTATGTATTTGACAATTCTATCAAGTTGTGCTTACAGCTATTCCATGCTAAGTACACACCAATGTCAGAGTGTAGTGAGTCAATATACACGGTTCTGCGCAACGTAATCCCTCGCTGTGTAGATCAGTGTGTTGATCCACGTGTGCTCTCTCTATTGGAGTGTACTTATTTTCAAGTACAGGGTCAAGGAAGATTAAGAGCAAAAGAAGAAGAAAGGATGGGTCAAAGACCAAGCTATTAAAAGAAGGAAGGAGGAAAATCCTTCCAAGTAAGAATTGACGGGAATCGTTAGTGATTCCCGCCGACTTTGACGGGAGTCGTTAGTGATTCCCGCCGACTTCGACGGGAATCACTAAGTGTCTCTCGCCGACTACTTCCGGCTAGCAAAAGTCAGAAATTCTGCCAAGGCAGAATCGACGGGAGTCGGGAGTGATTCCCGCCGACATCGACGAGAATCACCAACGACTCCCGCCGATTTTGCCTTAGTCAGATTTCGCCGCTCGTTGGACCGGTCCAGGTCGTCGTGCTCAGTTCGGCTTGATCTCGGGATTTCTGAGGTGGGCCCCACAACGGTCTTCTAGGGTTTGCCTTTGGGTATAAATATGTACTTATTCCCGTTGTCTACAGTACACACCAACACACCGAAATACGAAAGTCGGACGTGACCTAGCCGATCGCGGTATCCACCGCACGCTCGTCACCGATCGCAAAGTAGTCGTCGCCGCTGATCTCATCCCGTCTCTGATCGCTAGACGACAGCATAGAGGCAAGCAACTGGTCTAACGTGTCTCTCTCGAGATCTTTTGTCTTCCAATTCATTGAACGAGACTTGTTCTCCCTTCCGAATCGGTTGAGACGTTTGATCCGACTGAGATCGTTCGAAGACCTCGCTTGCTTCGTCAAGAAGTTTGGATTTACAAAGCATTGCCGCCGCACTTGCTTGTCGTCGCCGATCTTGACAATATCCATTCCAAGTGAGAAATCCGGTTGTGGACTCTTCGCACTTTTCATGCAAGATTCAACGAACGAAGAAGAACATCGGAATCTCCATAAAGCATTATTTGTATTTTTATTTACATTCAATTTTGTTGTAAAGGAATTTTCATTCCTATTTATAAGGGTTGGGTGCAACCCATTGTGGTGGAATTGTGACTCCATTGTTGGAAGGGTTCCTTCCGTGGTTAGGGGAGCATTGCTCCTAGGGTGAGGATTGGATTTCAATCCGTTTGGAGAAGTGACCGAGTCGTCCCTTGGTGGGAGATAGGTCGAAGGGAGAAAGTAGACGTACCCAAATCGGGGAACCACTATAATTCTTTGTGTGTTTTCTGTGTTCTGTTTGCTTACTTGTGCAGGTTAGTTTAATTCCGTAAAAGACTGCACTACACCTATTCCCCCCCCCCACCCACCCTATAGGTGGATTAGGTTGACACTAGATACTTTCAAGGCCTTCGAAGGTTGGTGTCACAACCCGCATTTTCCCCGAATTAAATAATTATCAGAGTATGAGAAAACGCGCGTCATGATGCCACGTCAAGCAGGGGATAACTGCTGACGCTCAGGCAAAACCAACTGTTACTCTTTATGAAAGAAAATCATGAGCTTAATGATTAGAAAATCAGTTATATTTTAAAGGCCGTATCCCTCGGCTCGGTGGATCACCTAGTCCACAGTTAAAAACTATACTTATGTGCTGCGGAAAAATACTTTATTCAGGTTTAGCATCCTAAAGGGTGTATAAGAGTTCCAAGAGAACCACTCATACTATGCAAGACTCTACATTTAATTTATATTATATATAGGAAAACGATCTTTATACGCTGCTTGGAAAATAGTGATTTACTTTTATAAACCATGCTGATCATGCGATGTACTTATAATAATAGTAGTTTTTAAAAATAACTAGCAACCTAGCATAAATCCTCCTCAGAGCAAGTAGACTATTTCCAGAAAACGGTAGCGGCATAAGTAACATATCCAGTACAAAGGTAAAAACTACCAGTGGGCGCCAACAAGCTGACACGAACCCACTGGCACATATGTATGTCTGTAAGAAAGTACTAAAAACTACCTCACCAACAAGGCAAACGGATCTCCAAAATCCAAGAGACCACCCACACCACCACTGCAAACTAGCCACCCATCTGCCTACAGCTCAGAACCTGAGGCATTCCAAAAGAAAATAGAATACCTCAGCAAGCAAAACAAGGTAAAAACTACATGAAAAAGTCAACCAAAGGGGGAAAAGTAACTGAAAAACATGCCGTAGAAAGAGTCACAACTGTCCAAAATAGGACGACAAGAAATGCACTACGTGCGAGGAAACAGCATCAACCAAGCTCAGGAACAACATCCTACAGGGCCTACTAGGCTACCAAGAGCCCAAAGTGTTGCAATCTACCAAGGAAGAAACTTCTAACACCCTAAGCTGTGGGAGATGGTAGTAGCAAAAACAATAGCATGGATCCGGGTTGGAGGCAAACTCAGTCCCCCAACCACCAATTTCCATGCCAACAAGCTCAGGGGTCTACATAATAAAGCATAAGGGACCTTCCACCCCCTTGCCCAGCCCGTACCTGGAGCAAGACAGAAGAATAAGGGTGGCCTTGGCTAGATTACACAACACCTCCCCCATGAAGAGCTTCAAACCACCACTACTATCCACATCTCACGATTCGGCCTTTAGGAAAGAAAACATGGCCGACAAGGAAACTACAAATATAAACAAGGAAACTCACTCGGGAACATAAATCGAGGAAAGAGAAACAGTGTTGAAGTTACTCAACACGGCTCGGCATTGGGTGGGATCCACTCAGTGCCTAACCAGACCTTGGTGTTGAGTGAGTTAGCCTCAATCAGCGCCAGAACAGCCATGGCGTTGAGTGAGGTCCACTCCCTCAACGCCTTCAGCAAAACCACAAAACCTAACAGCGGCGTTGAGTGAGTCTACCTCCCTCAACTCTAAAACAGCTTTGGCGTTGAGTGAGATCAACTCACTCTACGCCAAAGTTCACTTCCGCAGGAGAACCCTAAGCCAACGCCAACAAGAGAAGGTCGGCGGGAATGCCGACTGATTCTCGCCGAATCGGCGGGAATGCAGGACGATTCTCACCGAATCGGCGAGAATGCAGGATGATTCTCGACGACCGGCGGGAATCCAGAATGATTCTCGCCGAATCGGCGGGAATCAAGGTTGATTCGCGCCGATCGGTGGGAATCACTGACGATACACGTCAAAATCGGCGGGAATCACTTGGTGATTCCCGTCGATTTTGACTTAGACGAAAATTTTCACTCAAACACCCCACCACTCAGCCGCAAAGAACAAACCGAACTATGGCTTTGAGTGTGTCCACCACACTCAACGCCAAGTCCGGGCGGCTTTTGGCTTTCAGTGTGTGCACCACACTCAACACCAAAACTCGAGAGTCTACCAAGACTAGTTCTAACCAGAGCCCTACCACAACAACCTCCCTCACTCTCTCTCTCAGCTCCACCCGCAAAAACACCCAACTAGAACTACAAATCTGGAGTCTAAATGGTGAACACAACTAGCACGAGGAGCAAACAGCCCAAGGAGGGGACTCATAGGAGAATCTAAGCCCTAAAACTTAGCAAGATAGTAAGAGAATAAGCATGGTTTCTACCCTAGGGCTAACAGGGAAACATTCCAAAATTCAAAAGAACAACAATGGAAAGGGCAAGAATACCACTTGCCTCGATTTCCGGCGAAGCTTGGTCGGCTTTCCCTCCTCTTCGTTCTGCACTAGAAGGAGAAGCACCTAACAAGCAAACCGTACATTAATGGCGGAAAACCACAAGAACCGGAAATCCAAGTCTCCTAAAACTCCACGAAAATCAAATATCTTACCGTCGAAATGAAGATCTGAGCGAGAGCAAGACAACGCCGCTTTCGGAATCGAAATCCGTCCACGAACAAGCCCGGAATCACCGTCCGAAGGGGAAGCAGGCCGACGGTTTTCCTCCGTTTTTCGCGAACAGGAGGGGCGACGGTTTCGGTCTGGTCTCGGGAAGGAGGAAGGAGAAGTGGGTCCGCCACTTCTTAACAAGGCTTTTATAATAAAAGGACACGCCTATTCGGCCCTAACCGCTGCCTAAACTGCCGGTTCACTTGATTTAAAAGGGTTTCTAATTTGTTTTTACTAATAACACACCCAAAACGACTCGAAAACCGAACCACCTCGGAATTCGACGAAATTCGCACCGTAGTTAAATATCCACGCTACAAACACAACGGCGAAGTCAAAATTAACTTTCGACGAACAGAACTCGAGTTATACCCAAATAAAGCCAAACACAAACATTCCCACGAGAGGCCACACCGGGTCACCAAAAACGACTCGGCTTGCTAGGGAGATATTGCCAACAGGCTATAGAATAGGGCACTCAGTTCTAAGGAGTTAAACCACACTCCACAAATGGCACAAGCCACGGAAACGCGTCATCGCAACGTCAAACGAGAATTAAATAATCGCAGAAAAAATCGGGGGCGTTACAGTCACTCCCCCTAAAAGAAAGTTTCGTCCCGAAACTTTACGCACAACACTTCTACTAAAGAAGGAAAGTAATAATCCAAACATTACAAGAAGAAAAACAAACCAAAATAATCAGGGAAACAGCTGAGGGTAAGCCTCCCTCATAGCCGACTCTAACTCCCAAGTCGCGCTCTCCAAATCCTGATTCCTCCAAAGAACTTTCACCATCGGAATAGACTTCTTTCGCAGCACCCGTTCCTGAGTATCCAAAATACGGACCGGCACTTCAACAAAAGAGAGGTTGGGCTCCAACTGGGGCACAACGTCCAAGACTTTCCCACTGCTGCGCACGCACTTCCGCAATTGGCTAACATGGAAAACATTATGAACACCTGGGAATTTTGCTGGCAAATCCAACCTGTAAGCTGACACGCCAATTCGTTCCAAAATCTTAAATGGGCCCACATACCTCGGGTCCAATTTCCGATTCTTACCAAACCTCATTACACCCACCATCGGGGAAACCTTAAGAAATACAAGGTCCCCCACAGAAAACTCCAAGGCAGACCTATGCCGATTGGCGTTCTTCTCATACCTCTCCTGAGCTATACGAAGCTTTTCCCGAACAAGCTTCACTGCGACTTCCATTTCTTCGAGCGCATCAGGACCTAACAATGGCCTCTCACCAGCCTCAGCCCAAAACAATGGAGTTCTGCATCGCCTCCCATACAAGGCTTCGAATGGAGCCATCTGCAAGCTCTCCTGATAACTATTGTTGTAAGCAAATTCCATAAGTCGTAGCCGCTCATCCCACGCTCCACCGTGGTCTAAAGTGTAGCATCGGATCATATCCTCAACTATCTGATTCACCCGCTCCGTCTGCCCATTAGTCTGTGGGTGGTACGCAGTAGAATACCTCAGATCCGTACCCAAACCCTCCTGCAAACTCTGCCAAAAACGAGAAGTAAACCGGGAGTCTCGATCAGAAATGATGCTAACCGGCACACCGTGGAGTCGGATGACTTCATTCAAGTACAACTCTGCTATCTTCTTCATAGGGTAATCAATCTTATATGGCACGAAGTGAGCACACTTCGTCAATCTATCCACTATAACCCAAACAGAATCAAATCCCCTCGGGGATCGCGGTAAACCCGTGATGAAATCCATAGATATACTCTCCCACTTCCAAGTCGGGATCTCTAGCGGAGTCAACTTACCACCAGGCCTTCCATGATCGGCCTTCTCCCGCTTGCAAGTATGGCACTCCGCAACAAATCGGGCTATATCTCCCTTCATGTCATACCACCAGACAATTTGCTTTAAGTCACGATACATCTTCGTAGATCCTGGATGATAGGCAACGCTGGATCCATGAGCCTCTCTGCAAACCATACCCCGAATGTCCCCAACCGCGGGGATGCAAAATCTGCCACGGTACTTCAAAGTTCCCGCATCATCGATGGAATAATCCGGCAACTCTCCTCTCTCAGACCTGGAGTACAAGTGAAGAAGATCCGGGTCGTCCTTCTGGTGAAGTCTGGTCAAAGAAATCCAAGACGGCTCTGCCACTGACAAACTACTCTGTAGTCCACCGCATTCCACTAATATATCCATAAGGAGGAACTCTTCCACTAAACGGTCGGCGGAGAGATTAAAGATTTTACACGTCCTCCGACTCAGGGCGTCGGCCACCACATTGGCCTTGCCTGGATGATACTGGATCTCTACATCATAATCGGCCACATACTCTAGCCACCGACGCTGGCGCAGATTTAACTCCTTCTGCGTGAACACGTACTTCAGGCTCTTATGGTCGGTGAAGATCTTGCACTGAGCCCCATAAAGTAGGTGTCTCCACTGCTTCAACGCATAAATAACTGCTGCGAACTCGAGGTCATGCGTAGGATAATTCTTCTCATGAGTCTTCAGTTGCCTTGACCCATAGGCAATCACCTTACCCACCTGCATTAATACGCATCCCAGACCCACATGCGAAGCATCCGCGTATACATCATAATCCATGCCCTCGGTAGGCAGGGTCAGGACAGGAGCAGTGCACAATCTCCTCTTTAACTTCAGGAAGGCTTCTTCGCACTTCTAGCTCCAAACAGAAGCCACGTTCTTCTGAGTCAGCTTAGTCAGAGGTGCGGCTAGGGTAGAGAAACCCTCCACAAACCTCCTGTAGTAGCCGGCTAACCCAAGGAGGCTCCTGATCTCTTTGGGCGTTCTCGGCCTACTCCAATCCATCACTGCTGCGATCTTTTCCTGGTCAACCGAGATCCCATCCTCATTCACCACGTGGCCCAGAAACGAGACCTGAGGCAACCAAAATTCGCACTTGCTTAACTTGGCGAATAACATATGGTTCCTTAACTCCGATAGAACCAAGCGTAGATGCTGCTCATGCTCCTCAGCACTGCGAGAGTAAACCAACACATCATCGATGAAGACCACCACGAACTTATCTAGGAAATCCTTGAACACCTGGTTCATCATATCCATGAACGTTGATGGAGCGTTGGTCAATCCAAACAACATCACTAAGAACTCAAAATGTCCGTTCCTTGATCTAAACGCAGTCCGTGGAATATCTGCATCACAGATCCTAAGCTGATGATAGCATCAACGAAGGTCAATCTTGGAGAAGACCGTGCTACCGCGCAACTGGTCAAATAAGTCATCGATCCTCGGCAGAGGGTACCTGTTCTTGATTGTGACCTTGTTCAGCTCCCTATAGTCGATGCAAAGCAGCATTGACCCATCTTTCTTCTTCACAAATAGAACAGGAGCACCCCAAGGCGACGAACTCTGCCTGATAAACCCTTTCGCCAACAACTCATCTAACTGAACTCGCAACTCCTCTAGCTCTCGAGGGGCCATCCGGTACGGCGCCTTAGCAATAGGGCGCGTACCCGGCTCCAAATCGATCACAAACTCAACATCCCGCTCGGGAGGAAGACTAGGAAGGTCATCAGGAAAAACATCTGCGAAATCTCGCACAACTGGAATCTCCTCTAAGCGCGGTACACTAACAGTGGTCCCAACCACCGAGACCAAACAAGCGAAACAGTCTGAAAGAAAAAACTTCTGAGCACATACCGCAGAGATGACAGGAGAATCCTGGCTCAGATCCGCATACACGCTTCCTGGCTGACCGTCGTCCCTGATGAAGTCCAAGCGCTTCCCTTTGCACTGAATGACTGCATCATACCTGGACAGCCAGTCCATGCCCAAAATAACATCGAAGTCCTCCAGATCAATCATCTTTAGGTCTGCCTTCGCAAGGAAGTCCCCCAACAAAACAGGGCAATCCAACATGCCCACATCTGACAACACAGATTCACCAGAGGGGAACTTAGCATGAAAGGTATCCCGAACTCGATCTAAAGTCAACCGATGTCGCTCTACAAAGGCTCTAGCCACGAACGAGTGGGTAGAGCCAGAGTCAAACAGAACACGCGCCTAGCGGTTCTTCACCTTAAACTTCCCTATAGGAACATATATAACTAATGAACTACCACAACAATACTACATTTTAGCAAGACAAGAACAAAACATTCAGGCTGGAAGACAGCTAACCTGAGATGACCAGAGTCGAAGCTTCAGCCTCCTCGGAAGAGATCACGTTCAGCTTTCCCTTTCCCTTGCCCCCACGCTGAGGTGGAGGTAATGCCTGAAGGGGCACTGCTTGTAGGGCAGGCTGGACCTGAGGACACCTAGACTTGATGTGTCCCTTCTGCCCACACTGGAAACAGACCTTATCCTTGGACCAGCACTAGGCAGCATCATGCCCGGGTCGCTTGCAAACAGAACAGGAGACATCTCTCCTCGGAGTACCCTGAATCGCATGAACCTGCTCCTTCCTCTGAGCTACTGCTTTTTTGAAACATCTCTCGACCGGGTGGCCTGACCGGCCACAGAAACTGCACACCACTTTGCTCTTCTTCCCAGGAACCGCATCCGGTACCCGGGGTTTCTTTTCCTTCACAGACTTCCTCTTATCCTTCCTACTTTGCTGTCCTCTGCTCTTCACGGTCTCAATAGCCTCCACCTTCAGAGCAGCCTCCACTACTCCTGCGTAAGTTTCTGACCCATAAGTACTAGTCAACTGCTGCACCTCACTCCTCAAACCACCGAGAAATCGCTTAACTCGATCAGCCTCAACGCTGACCAATCCAGGGGCAAAACGACTCAACTTGCTGAATTCTATCTCATACTCACCCACCGTGAGCTGCCTTTGCTTCAGATGGAGGAAGTCATTCATGAGGCGGTCACGCTCGACCGAGGGTAAGAACTTCCTCAATAGCATCTCCTTGAACACTTCCCAAGAGCATCCGGTTACCAAGCTCTCCTTCTCTCTCAGCCACCAACTCTTAGCCAAACCTTTAAGCTGATAGGCGGCTATCATCACCCTCTGATCGTCTGCAATCCCTGAATACGAGAACATCTCCTCCATGGAGATCAACCAGTCGTCTATCACCATGAAGTCTGCCTTCCTGTCATAAGTGGGAGGGCTCAGCCACTGAAACTGCGAGATGAAGGCCATCTCCGCTGGCACCACTACTGGAGGTCTTAAGGGTGCAGGAGGGGGAGGAACAGCAATCCCCCTTGCAGGGCCTTGCACTCCCTGAGTCTGACCCGCCACAACTGCTACCAAAGACTGGATCTGGGCTCGCACCTCCACCAACTGCCTGCTCAAGGAATCGCTACTCTGCCGTAAGCTTTCAATTACCGCATCATTCTGAGCTCCAGAAGACTCACCCTCAGACAGGGGAGTTGATCTAGTCGAAGGACATCTCGCCATCCTAAAGTCATAGCAACACTAGTTAGATCCTAGTACAACGGCTAGACTCAACTACTAGTACAGACCATACATATATAGATATGAACTTAAAGCTGCTAAACTTGCTCTGGGAGTTTACCTTTTACAAAACTTTATGTTATGCCCTAACCTAGGATGGTTAACCACCACCATACTAATTCTTGTGCCTAGATCGGGAATGCATGACTTTATATTATTTTTGACTCGAAAACTTATGTGTGTACATATGTCATCCTGCCAGTCTTTAGCTTGGCACGTTGTGCTTATGCCATGTTATGCTATGCATGATTGTGCTATGCATTCAAAAAAAGTCCTAATGCATGTTATGAGCGGCGTACACATGAAAATGTTATGCATCCCATACTACATAACATTCGCATGCAACGAACAAGAAAATGTGCTAGTCGCAGCCATGTGGTGAGGTTATGCATCCCATACTACATAACCCTCACATGTTGCCCCTATGGTGGATCCATATACGAACACATATTATGCATCCCATACTACATAATATGCCCCGTATACTTCATGTTATGCTATGAGTGTAGTGTTCGTGCTTTTGCCAAGACGTGCTGATGACATATCGGTGTGTGAATGACATGATGCTGAACTACTAAAAGCAAACAAAGGAAGGTTGCCCGACTAACTTGTCAAGCAACCTCCCTCTGATACCAACTGTCACAACCCGTATTTTCCCCGAATTAAATAATTATCAGAGTATGAGAAAACGCGCGTCATAATGCCACGTCAAGCAGGGGATAACTGTTGACGCTTAGGCAAAACCAACTGCTACTCTTTATGAAAGAAAATCATGAGCTTAATGATTAGAAAATCAGTTATATTTTAGAGGTCGTATCCCTCGGCTCGGTGGATCACTTAGTCCACAGTTAAAAACTATACTTATGCGCTGCGGAAAAATACTTTATTCAGGTTTAGCATCCTAAAGGGTGTATAAGAGTTCCAAGAGAACCACTCATACTATGCAAGACTCTACATTTAATTTATATTATATATAGGAAAACGATCTTTATACGCTGCTTGGAAAATAGTGATTTACTTTTATAAAACATGCTGATCATGCGATGTACTTATAATAATGGTAGTTTTTAAAAATAACTAGCAACCTAGCATAAATCCTCCTCAGAGCAAGTAGACTATTTCCAGAAAACGGTAGCGGCATAAGTAATATATCCAGTACAAAGGTAAAAACTACCAGTGGGTGCCAACAACCTGACACGAACCCACTGGCACATATGTATGTCTGTAAGAAAGTACTAAAAACTACCTCACCAACAAGGCAAACGGATCTCCAAAGTCCAAGAGACCACCAACACCACCACTGCAAACTAGCCACCCAACTGCCTACAGCTCAGAACATGAGGCATTCCAAAAGAAAACAGAATACCTCAGCAAGCAAAACAAGGTAAAAACTGCATGAAAAAGTCAACCAAAGGGGGAAAAGTAACTGAAAAACATGCCGTAGAAAGAGTCACAACTGTCCAAAATAGGACGACAAGAAATGCACTACGTGCGAGGAAACAGCATCAACCCAGCTCAGGAACAACATCATGCAGGGCCTACTAGGCTACCAAGAGCACAAAGTACTGCAATCTACCAAGGAAGAAACTTCTAACACCCTAAGCTGTGGGAGATGGTAGTAGCAAAAACAACAGCATTGATCCGGGTTGGAGGCAAACTCAGTCCCCTAACCACCAATTTCCATGCCAACAAGCTCAGGGGTCTACATGATAAAGCACAAGGGACCATCCACCTCCTTGCCCAGCCCATACCTGGAGCAAGACAGAAGAATAAGGGTGGCCTTGGCTAGATTACACAACACCTCCCCCATGAAGAGCTTCAAACCACCACTACTATCCACATCCCACGATTCGGCCTTTAGGAAAGAAAACATGGCCGACAAGGAAACTACAAATATAAACAAGGAAACTCACTCGGGAACATAAATCGAGGAAAGAGAAACAGTGTTGAAGTTACTCAACACGGCTCGGCGTTGGGTGGGATCCACTCAGTGCCTAACCAGACCTTGGCATTGAGTGAGTTAGCCTCAATCAGCACCAGAACAACCATGGCGTTGAGTGAGGTCCACTCCCTCAACGCCTTCAGCAAAACCACAAAACCTAACAGCGGCATTGAGTGAGTCTAGCTCCCTCAACGCAAAAATAGCTTTGGCGTTGAGTGAGGTCAACTTACTCGATGCCAAAGTTCACTTCCGCAGGAGAACCCTAAGCCAACGCCAACAAGAGAAGGTCGGCGGGAATGCCGAATGATTCTCGTCGAATCGGCAAGAATGTAGGACGATTCTCGCCGAATCGGCGAGAATGCAGGATGATTCTCGACGACCGGCGGGAATCCAGAATGATTCTCGCCGAATCGGTGGGAATCAAGGATGATTCTCGCCGAATCGGTGGGAATCAAGGTTGATTCTCGCCGATCGGTGGGAATCACTGACGATATATGTCGAAATCGGCGGGAATCACTTGGTGTTTCCCGTCAATTTTGACTTAGACGAAAATTTTCACTCAAACACCCCACCACTCAGCCGCAAAGAATAAACCAAACTATGGCTTTGAGTGTGTCCACCACACTCAACGCCAAGTCCGGGCGGCTTTTGGCTTTGAGTGTGTGCACCACACTCAACACCAAAACTCGAGAGTCTACCAAGACTACTTCTAACCAGAGCCCTACCACAACAACCTCCCTCACTCTCTCTCTCGGCTCCACCCGCAAAAGCACCCAACTAGAACTACAAATCTGGAGTCTAAATGGTGAACACAACTAGCACGAGGAGCAAACAGCCCAAGGAGGGGGCTCATAGGAGAATCTAAGCCCTAAAACTTAGCAAGATAGTAAGAGAATAAGCAAGGTTTCTACCCTAGGGCTAACCGGGAAACATTCCAAAATTCAAAAGAACAACAATGGCAAGGGCAAGAATATCACTTGCCTCGATTTCCGGCGAAGCTTGGTTGGCTTTCCCTCCTCTTCGTTCTTCACTAGAAGGAGAAGCACCTAATAAGCAAACCGTACATTAATGGCGGAAAACCACAAGAACCGAAAATCCAAGTCTCCTAAAACTCCACGAAAATCATATATCTTACCGTCAAAATGAAGATCTGAGCGAGAGCAAGACAACGCAGTTTTCGGAATCGAAATCCGTCCACGAACAAGCCCGGAATCACCGTCCGAAGGGGAAGCAGGCTGGCGGTTTTCCTCCGTTTTCCGTGAACAGGAGGGGTGACGGTTTCGGTCTGGTCTCGGGAAGGAGGAAGGAGAAGTGGGTCCGCCACTTCTTAACAAGGCTTTTATAATAAAAGGACACGCCTATTTGGCCCTAACCGCTGCCTAAACTGCCGGTTCACTTGATTTAAATGGGTTTCTAATTTGTTTTTACTAATAACACACCCAAAACGACTCGAAATCCGAACCACCTCGGAATTCGATGAAATTCGCACCGTAGCTAAATATCCACGATACGAACACAACGGCGAAGTCGAAATTAACTTTCGACGAACAAAACTCGAGTTATACCCAAATAAAGCCAAACACAAACATTCCCCCGAGAGGCCACACCGGGTCACCCAAAACGACTCGGCTTGCTAGGGAGATATTGTCAACAGGCTACAGAATAGGGCACTCAGTTCTAAGGAATTAAACCACACTCCACAAATGGCACAAGCCACGGAAACGCGTCATCGCAACGTCAAACAAGAATTAAATAATCGTAGAAAAAAACGGGGGCGTTACAGTCGGCTCAACAACTTGGGCTTTGGCCCGCTATTTGCCGCTGAGCTCCGCAGCACCTGCAAGCACAAATCACCGCAACGGTGGAAAACAAGAATAAAGATCAGTTAAAGCTAACCAAATTATAACGATTCCGCCCGAAACTCGGGGCGGCAAAGCTTCTTCCCTTCACTTATATTAGTATAATCAAACAGGATTATGAAAGTACAATTTAAGCACACTTCACCACAGGTGTAGGAACGCACGGTTGCACACCCCGTGCTCTCAGGGCACTTACACGGTGAACTCGGTCCACCACCGCCCCCAAGGACGGCAATCTCGTGAGCATTAAATTCTTCATGGCTTAAGCTGAAGACCCTCCCTCTATACCATCGGCAGACCACTAAACCGAACCACATAAAGCAGGTACGGTTTCACTCAACTTGCTGCTCACACTACCACGACACTAAAAATCATCGGCGCGAACTAAGTTTCCCCGTAACCCGTAAATAGATCAAACAATGTACATAACCCGGTTATGTACCATGATGGCTCCCGGGCCACCAACAATAGTAGAATCACGCTCCTGCCCAGATTCGCGGTGCGCCTTGGGGTTAATCCCAAAGGATCCCTGCTGCAAACTACCACGTATAAACCCAAAAACAACCAAAGGCACGGAGTCTTCTTCGGCTAATCATGCATAACAAATCATCACCGATCCAGACCAACATGTCCTGGTAGGCTTCACACACCATGCCTATGTCCGTTTTGATTTCGGACTCTATATACAAACACGGGGGACTTTACATATCTACCCCAAGGAATACCGCAAACTCGTCGCACACTCGCAAGAGAGGGTTTTCCCATGCAAAAGAAGAAGAGCTTCACATGCTCAAGATGAGAATCGTTACACTAGCATTTCTCCTCGGCGCCATGGAAAACTACGTGGATGAAAAGCATCGCAACGATCTTCCCTCCGCGGATCTGGGCTTTGTTTGCAGTTTGGCGCTCCGAATCTCCTCCGGCAGGCGGATCTTCCTCTTCCTACAAACTCCTTGCTCTCCCTTCTCTCTAGGTTTTAGAAAGAGAATGGCTAAGTGAAAGTGAAGGTTTAAACCCCCAATCCTGGCCTTAACCCTAGCATGGAGAGATCTGAGCCGTTAGATCCAAAAATAAGGAAACGAACGGCTGTGATTTGGCCCAAAAATAAACTTCCTGGGCCGAACACGGCTTGCGACACGCCCGTGTCCAAGGCCGTGTAACTCATTCGCCGCAAAAACCGTTGCGTCCCAAAAAGATCACGGGCACACGGCACGCCCGTGTCAGGCTTGACATGCCCGTGTCAGCTAGTACATGCTCGTGTAGCTTGGCGTGTGCCTCCATCGACACAAGACCAGAACGTCCAGAGCACGACACGGCCATGTGACACGCCCATGTCATATGCCGTATGCTAGACATGCCCTGGGACATGCTCGTGTCCCAGGCCGTGTAGCTACCTTAGCACAACTCGCCAAACGACCCGAGGAGGACATGGGTATTCGACACGCCCATGTCAAATTTAACACGCCCGTGTCGGACCCGAGCACGCCTGGGCTCAGGTCGTGCGCCCTCACTCAATGATCATTGAGTGGGAAGCTTTGAGTGACTAACACGCCCTAGGACACGCCCGTGTCCCAGGCCGTGTTCATACCCCGACGACTGTTGACTGTGATTTCGTCGACTACGCGACCATCGCCGAACTCGAGCACGACACTCCCCTGGGACACGCCCGTGTCCCAGGCCGTGTAACCTCTACAAAATCCCAAACTTGGCTCAAAATGCCACCCATCACTCTTTTGATTTTCGGGGCGTTACAACTCTCTACCTCTTAAAATAATTTCGTCCACAAAATTACCAAAGGAAAAGAACACAGAAAACCAAAATCGGTACCTGAGTGAAATAACTTTGGGTACTCCTCAAGCATGGTCTGCTCCCGTTCCCAAGAGAGCTCCTCACAACCGCAATTGTCCCAACGGACCTTGACCATTCTGATCTCCTTGTTACGAAGTCGCTTGACTTCAGAGTCCCCAATACAAACAGGCTTGACCCTAGTTGTCAACCCTTCATCCACTGACACTTGATCAACTGCGATCACCTACGAAGGCTCTAGCACCGCCTTCCGCAACACTGAAATGTGGAATACGTCGTGTAGACTACTTAACTCCACCGATAGCTTCAGATGGTAAGCCGCTTCAACGATCCGCTCCAGTACCTTAAATGGTCCAAGATACCTCGGGCTCAGCTTCTTCAAGCATCGTGCCCGTGAAACACCCTTGAATGGCTTTATCTTCAAATACGCCCAATCTCCAACCACGAACTCTACATTCTAGTGCTTGGCATTGCAGTATTTAGCTTGTCTATCCTGAGTGATCAGCAAACGCTCCCGAATGGTTCGTACCAATGAAGTAGCGTTTTCCACCTCTTGCTTTTTGTACAACCTTGCCTCACCCGTTTCTAGCCACGACAACGGCGTGCGACACTTTCTACCATATAAGGCCTCGAAGGGCGTCATTTGTATGCTCGCTTGGTAGCTATTGTTGTACGCAAACTCCACCAAATATAGATGGTCTTCCCACTACTTTCCGAAGTCCAGAATGCATATGCGAAGCATGTCCTCCATCGTCTTGTTGACCCTCTAAGTCTGCTCATCCATCTGCGGATGGAAGGCTGTGCTGAACTTCAACTTAGTCCCCAGCATTTGCTGCACCAACCTCCAATCATTGGACGTAAAACGTCCATCTTTATCACTCACGATGCTGCGGGGCACACCATGTAGTCTAACAATGTTATCCACATATATCTTCGCTAGTTTCTCCACTGAATCATCCTTCCTATGCGGAATGAAGTGCGACACTTTTGTTAACAGATCTATGATCACCCAAATGACGTTGTTTCCCTTCTACGACCTTGGCAAGGCATGCACAAAGTCCAACGAAATTTCGTCGAACTTCCACTCCAGAATAGGCAAAGATTTCAAGAAACCCCCTGTCTTTTGGAACTCTGCCTTCACTAAGGCGCAACTCTGACATTTAGCCACGAATAGTGCCACATCCTTCTGGAGTCCTTGCCACCAGAACAACTTCTTTAGATCTCGGTATATCTTCGTGCTCCCTAGGTGGATTGAGTACTTGGTATCATGATCCTCGTACAACAACTCCGCCGGTAGATTTCCCACGTTTAAGATGCACAAACGACTGCCCTTCCTTAGCAGTCCATCTTCAACTAAAAACTGGGAATTTGACCAATCCGAAGTTACATCCATGATCTCATTCATGCTGCTATCCAACTCCATAGCCTGCCGAATCCGATCAGCCAGGTCATACTGAACTTCCGTTTAGTTCAATAGCGCTTCGGCGCTAGTCTGCTTGTCAACACAACAGATGCCTAACGCCTCTAACTCCCAAATCAACCTCTAATCATGAACCGACAACCAGTTGCCTTCGGCGGGAGCTCTGCGACTCATAGCATTCGCCACTGCATTGCCTTTCCTGGACACATAATGAATTATGAAAGTATAGTCCCCATGGATCTCCATCCTTCTCCGCTGCCTCATGTTCAAATCTTTTTGATCCAGCAGGTATTTCAGGATCTTGTGTTCGCTATAAATATCGACCTTTACGCCGTACAAATAGTGCATCCACAGCTTTAGCACAAAAATAACGGTCGCTAACTCTAAGTCGTGGACCGTATAATTCCTTTCGTGCACTTTCAGCTGACGCGAGCCTTACGCAATAACACTACCATGCTGCAGCAGCACGCAGCCCAAACTACGGCCTGAGGCATCGCTGTATATCTCCAAACCTTCGGTCCCACTCGACGAACCTAGTACTGGCATCGTGGTCAACCGACTCTTCAACTCTTCGAACGCTTGCGCGCACTCTTGCGTCCATACAAACTTCTGATCTTTCCTTGTCAACGTCGTGAGAGGTAACGCTATCTGCGAGAAGTTCTCCACGAAGCACCTGTAATAGCCAGCAAGCCCCAAAAAACTCCGGACTTCCGCTATCGAAGACAACACAGGCCACTCTCGTATCACAACAATCTTCGCCAGATCCACCGCAATCCCTTCACCACTGACTATGTGACCAAGGAACGCCACTGAGGACAACCAGAACTCGAATTTGGAGAACTTTGCGTATAGTTCGTTCCTCCTCAGCGTCTCCAAAACTAAATGCAGATTCTTGAAGTGATCTTCTTCGCACTGCGAGTACACCAATATGTCATCAATAAAGACGATCACAAAACGGTCTAGGTACTCCCTGAACGTTCTGTTCATCAGATACATGAATACAGATGGCGCATTAGTCAGCCCGAACGACATGACTGTACACTTGAAATGCCCATACCTTGTGCTGAACGTTGTCTTTGGGATATCACTCTCCCTTATCCTCAGCTAATAGTAACCGGACTTCAGATCCAGTTTTGAATATACCGACGACCCGACTAACTGATCGAAAAGATCATCAATCCTTGAGATCAGGTATTTGTTCTTTTCCGTTAACTTGTTCAGTTCTCTGTAGTTGATACACAGCCACAAACTTACGTCCTTCTTCTTAACAAAGAGGACCGGTGCGCTCCAAGGCGACGAACTTGGACGCACAAAACCTTGCTCCATCAACTCTTCCAGTTGAGCTTTTAGCTCTGCCATCTCCTTAGGCGTTAACCGATATGGAGAGCGTGGCACATGTTTGGCACCTGGTACTAGCTCAATCATGAAGTCAATCTCTTGCTACGGTGGGGCTCCAGGGAGACCATCAGGGGAACACATCAGGATATTCGGATACACCTAAGATACTATCCAATGTAGGCTTAGGCTTCGAAGCCTCCCATGGTGGCAGTAACGACGCTTGCAAGTCGAACTCCTTACTCCCAAACTATAACCTTGCGACACAGATTCTCTCTCTGCGCGCATCGAACGAACACTGAGCAATAACACAACCAAATTATCCTTTACCATCGAAGGATATACTCCGATGCGTAATACAAATCCTTCGGACAAAAGGAGTGTGAAGTTCCCGCATCAAAACTATGCCCTCGTCGGATTACCAAAAATCCAAAACAAAGCCTAGAACTTCCAGTCCTAAGCTAACGTGCATAAGGTAATAGGTATAAGAAGCTAAATTGTTATTAATTAACCCATACCTGTCAACTCGACAGTCGGCCACATGGCCTCCTGTAGGCCAAGGATGTCCACTCTCCATTGGACCGGAGTATACTCCGATACGGTGGACTCAACCGCCTTGCCCTTCTTCTCAGATGTTGCCCTCGGCTTCTTCTCGTACATTGGTCGTCCTCTCCAACAATCCCGGGCATAATGTCACGGCTTGCCACAATTAAAGCATGCGCCCGGTGCACGACCTGTAGTCGCCCCCGAAGCACTAGATGAAGGGGATGGACCCGAAGTCCTAGCCTTTTTATTCCACTTTCGGAAACCGGACTTCGAAGTCGGCACCTTGAACTCCGACTTCTTAGCACCATAGTCTTCAACTGCTCCTTCCATAGCTTTCATTGTCTTCTGAGCACCCTCCCGACAATCTCGGCCAAAGTGCCATTTTCTTGCCACAAGAATGGCAATTGTAAGTAGCTTGGCTAGTAGATGGTCTAGCTTCTTTTTCTCCGCATTTTGCAGTAGGCAGTCCTTATAGGATCTGCAAGGTTTGGTACCCTATTCACTGGTATTTGATGAGTTTTCCTCAACTCTACTTCCACAGTTCTGGCCGACTCCACCAAGGCTTGGAATCCCAATAGCTTTGGTCCTAGCAGTAGGATACGCAACTCGCTGCGTAGACCATTATAAAATCTATCGACTATAGACTGCTCGCTTTCCCACTCAAAGCCTAGGTAGCGCCTTATCATAAGGAACATCTACAAATATTCGTCAACTAAGTGCGCTCCCTGCAATACAATCATGTTCATCTGCTGCCTTAATGGGACCTTAAATGCCATTTGCTCCATCACACTGCCCGGTGTTGGGGCCATCTTAGGGAAAGAGGGTTTCACATTTCTTCCATGTTGTGCGTTGGTCACAGCGAACACCGCTTCAACTACCCTTCTTATGGTTTAAAAAGAAGTAGGGGTCTCAGGCACGTCGCTTGGTGCAGTGCTTTTCTCAGAAAGTATGCTTTCAGACTGCCACGCGCCACTCCCGGACACCTATAGTCATTCGAAACACCAATAAGTGACCGAACAAAATTGCAAAAAGCAATTATAGGAACACGCAGGTTCCTCAAACATGTGTTTTTTCATTCATAAGTGGACATTCATGGGTTCTTTTCATGTTATAACGATGACGCACACACATGTGTTCACCACCCCTTAAAGTGAATTCATCAACGAATTCATTTATGCCTGACCGAAACCGGTAGTCTGATACCAAATTATAACACCCATATCCGTCACATATCATATAGCAGTAGGTCCGCCCGGGGCCCGACGCCATATACCACAGACAGACCGGTGGGTTACTCAATGAAACCATTCAACCAATACCAACGTCCTACCCAGAGCATCTAGCAGAAGCAATTTGTTAAGTTACAACAATAAGAACCCTGCCAACAAGCATGAATGTCTACTAGTAAACCAAACAAGAATGAAATACAAAGCACCAAAGAGAGCTGGCCCTATGGCCTTACAACAGTTCACTTAAATTAATTGTGTCTTACAAACTTCGGCTCGCAGGCTGGCCACACATGATTTAAAATAAGTAAACAAACAAGGCCTTCGAGGGCCGGCTCAGCAACTTGGGCTTTGGCCCGCTATTTGTCGCTCGGCTCCGCAGCACCTACAAGCACAAATCACCGCAACGATGGCAAACAAGAATAACGGTCAGCTAAATCTTACCAAATTATAACGATTCTGCCCCAAACTTGGGGAAGAAAAACTTCTTCCCTGCACTTGTATTAGTATAATCAAACACGATTGCGAAAGTACAATTTAAGCACACTTCACCACAGGTGTATGCACGCACGGCTGCACACCCCATGCTCTCAGGTCACTTATACGGTGAACTCGGTCCACCACCGCCCCAAGGACGGCAATCTCGTGAGCATTAAATTCTTCATGGCTTAAGCCAAAGACCCTCCCTCTATGTCATCGGCAGGCTACTAAACCGAACCACATAGAGCAGGTACGATTTAACTCAACTCGCTGCTCACACTGCCACGACACTAAAAATCATCGGCGCGAGCTAAGTTTCCCCGTAACCTGTAAATCAATCAAACAACGTACATAACACGGTTATGTACTATGATGGCTCCCGGGCCACCAATAATGGCAGAATCACGCTCCTGCCAAGATTTCTGGGTGCACCTTGGGGTTAATCCCCAAGGATCCCTGCTGAAATCTACCACGTAGAAACCAGAAAACAACCAAAGGCACGGAGTCTTCTCCGGCTAATCATGCATAGCAAATCATCACTAATCCAGACCAACATGTCTGGGTAGGCTTCACACACCATGCCTATGTCCGTTTCGATTTCGGACTCTATATGCAAACAAGGGGGACTTTACATATCTACCCCAAGGAATACCGCAAACTCGCCGCACACTCGCGGGAGAGGGTTTTCCCATGCAAAAGAAGAAGAGTTTCACATGCTCAAGATGAGAATCATTATACTATTATTTCTCCTCGACGCCATGGAAAACTATGCAGATGAAAAGCACCGCAACGATCTTGCCTCCGCGGATCTGGGATCAGTTTGCGGTTTGGCGCTCCGAATCTCCTCCGGCGGGCGGATCTTCCTCTTCCTCCAAACTCCTTGCTCTCCCTTCTCTCTAGGTTTTAGAAAAAGAATGGCTAAGTGAAAGTGAAGGTTTAAACTCCCAATCCCGGCCTTAACCCTAGCATGGAGAGATCTGAGCCGTTAGATCCAATAATAAGGAAACGAATGGCTGCGATTTGGCCCAAAAATAAACTTCCTGGGCCGAACACGGCTTGCGACACGCCCGTGTCCAAAGCCATGTAACTCATTCGCCGCCAAAACCGTCGCGTCCCAAAAAGAACACGGGCACTCGACACGCCCGTGTCAGGCTTGACACGCCCGTGTCAGCCAGTACACGCCTGTGTAGCTGGGCGTGTGCCTCCATCGACACAGGACCAGAACGTCCAGAGCACAACATGTCCATGTGATACGCCCGTGTCACATGTCGTGTGCTAGACACGCCCGTGTCCCAGGCCGTGTAGTTGCCATAGCGCAACTCGCCAAACGACCCGAGGAGGACACGGGTATTCGACACGCCCGTGTCGGACCCGAACATGCCTGGGCTCAGGCCGTGCTTCCTCACTCAACGATCGTTGAGTGGTAAGCTTTGAGTGATTGACACGCCCTGGGACACGCCCGTGTCCCAGGCCGTGTTCACACCCCGACGACCGTTGACTGCGATTTCGTCGACCACGCGACCATCGCCAAACCCGAGCACGACACGCCCCTGGGACACGCCTGTGTCCCAGGCCTTGTCACCTCTACCAAATCCTAGACTTTGCT
The DNA here is from genome assembly GCA_039513925.1 of Platanthera zijinensis. Taxonomy (NCBI): domain Eukaryota; kingdom Viridiplantae; phylum Streptophyta; class Magnoliopsida; order Asparagales; family Orchidaceae; genus Platanthera; species Platanthera zijinensis. Next base: position 60,623,634 of record CM077098.1, read on the forward strand.
CAAAACGCCACCCGTCACTCTTTTGAGTTTCGGGGCGTTACATTATGCACATTAACATTTTGAGATGGTGTGCCTTAGGGTAATGAGCAATGTATTTTATTATGCACTTGTGCATATTATGATAGAAAATTGTGTTCGTTAGAGAATCTTCTTGATTGTCTTTTTATGATCACATTACTGTTGGCTAAGTTTTTATGAATTTGATTCAAATACTTTTTAACCATAAGGGTGAATGATTCAAGCTATGCTTTGAGTGCATTATTTTTCATAATCAGATTATGGCGTGCCTTATTAGAATCCAATGTGTTATTTTTCATAATTTTGGCTTTGGAATTTATGTGGTTTTCAATGTCTGGCCATAATTCTTCAAAAGTTTTATCATCTCTTTCATTTTAATTTTATAGTTATTGTACCCTGCACAACTACTTTTCTATAACAAATTTTCTCAAGTTAATGATTCATTATGCTTTTTCTAACATCATAATTTCTCTAAAAGCTTAAAAATCCTTGCTTCTTCTCTACGAAGGATAAATCCATTAAAAAGATCCAGTCTATAAATGAAAATTTGAATTCTGACATTTTCTGAAAATAATCTTTAATATAACAATTTCTAAAATATTAAAATTAAATTTACTATAAAATATTTCGAAACTTTTTTTATTAATAACAACATTTTTATTAAAATTTAAATTTACTAAAACCCTTATTCACCCCCTCTAAGGGCACCTAAAGATCCAACACGTGGCATCAGAGAGAGGTTATTCCAATATGGCTTCACAATTGGGAATAATTGCGCTATAAGATCTCGTATGCACTAGAGAGGATAATTTTTATATTAATGAAAAATCATTAGTACCTTCTTTATTTATGGGTGAAAATTATAAAGGGTGGAAGATATTAATGGAATTTTTTTAAATCTTTGGAATAGAAGTTTAGAATAGTACAATTAAAAAGCCCCCAAGTGTCTTAAATAGAAATGTATGTGTTTTAAATACAAAATCTATAAATAGTTTATTTTGTGAACTTGATCAAAACATTTTCAAACTTATATATATATTTCCTACTGATTATGAAATTTTGAATTTTCTTGAAGAAATATATGATTGTCCATCTATAGATATGAAATAAGTAAGAATTGGAGAATATCTATCCTTGCATAAGTATTCAAGAAAGCTCCTCCTTTCATGAATTCTTGGAGTGCACAACAAGTGGATTGGAAGAAGATAACACATTAAGCGAAATGGAAAATGGAAACCTGTCTATGGATGTACTCAATGGTATAAAAGTGGATGTACCCAAATTTTGGGGGACCACACTATATTTTTTATCATCTACGCTGTATTTTTTTGTGCACCTATTTTGTTTTTTTTTTTTTTTGCTTTTTTATGTGCTGAGATTTACTTAATTATGACTATGTCTTTGTGAATGCTAATCAGAGAATATTTGAATCTGATAAATATTTTATTAAATAATTTTAAATCTCTATTCACTATCTTTAGAGAATTCTCGAAGGTATAATTATTCCCCTTTCATACTCTTTCTTTCGGTCAATACACTATTGTCTGATGGTATCACTAGATCCAGCGATAGCTCACAAGTCCAGTCAACATACTCTATCAAGTCGATGTTGTCCTTCCCGTTGACATTGATAGTCTAGTCAATGTTGCATTCATGTCGACATACTGGTGCCTGTCATTATCAATAATGCATGGTAGTTGTTGTCGTGACTTATCTAGTCGATGTGAGTTGCCTAGTCAATTTTTTACTTATTTTGAGGAAGTCTAGGAGATGAGTATAAATAGAGTTAGAGCTTGGTAGTATCCCTAATATAGACAGTAACCAACAAAGATTGTAGTTCTCATAAGACTATACACTTGTAAACCTGCACACTGTACCAAACACAAATATGATTAAATATAACTTGAGATTTGTTATTATCAAACCTTAGAGATGCAAAACACATGTACTAATAGAGCGGGTTTAAATGGAATTGAAGAGAGTTATAAGCAGGTTTCAGATATATACAACTCGATTCACTATTTAGTTTTTATGGGGGTGCACATTACCATATATTGTGTGTGAATAGCTGAATTATGATGTGTTTACAACAAATCACAAAAATCTATATACTAACACAAAAGAATTGAAGTGAAAAATCATGTCACTATTTCTCTCTACACAATAATATAATTAGAACTTGGGCACTAACCTTTTTTTAGGTTTCTGCATAGGATCGATGACATCCATATAGTCAAGGTATTCAACCTCAAAATACTCATTGAGGCTTATTATGAGCGTGAGTAGTGCTTGGGGGTATCCTTGCTAGCTGTACATATAGTATTTAAATTGTACAACTTTGCACTCTATCAAATTTATGGTTTTATTTTTCATGCCATGCCTCTGAATCTATTAGAATCTATCTTTGTAGATAGATACACTTTAATTTGTATGCAAAAGCCATAACAGTACAATTTTAGCCTAAAGTTTTAAACCTTATATATTGAAGATGAACAACATGATATTGATTGGCCTAGCGTGTTAAGCACAATATCCCGAGTTATAATAAATAAGCATTAGAGTTCCACGTGAATTGAACCTCTAAGGATGTGTATAACATGAGAAGTCATTGTTTTACCAAAATCATCACATATACCTAGAGGCATATTAAACATGCATTGCATATCTAATTGAACTCAATAGCTAATATTAGAAGATTGAGGAACATCATGGCATAGTACAAAGAATATAAGAAATGATCAATAGTCTTAAATAAAAAAATTTGTATGTAATCTATACTATTTAGGTTCTATGCATGCACGTAAAAAAACTTGATTTTTTTAGTTTTAGTAATTTTAATAATATTTTAGTTAAAAAACAGAAACAAATATTAAAATAAAATAAATCAAAATAATTTATTATTAATATTTTTATGTTTAAAGTTTTTATTTTATTTTCCAATTTAGAAGAAACACGTGAAATAACATAAAATTGAAAACGAAATTAAAGCAGCAAAACAAATAAAAGAAAATTAGAGAAAATAAATCACATTTTTTCATGAAAAATACCTACGGCCAGCGATACATTACTGTACCCCGGTAGAGTGCTTTAAATATACCTGCATCGGTCTGATCACACATTTTACCCTAAATTTTTCTCTCTTATTTCTGCTTTCACCGCTCGCTGGATCAACGGTAATCCCTTTTTTTCTTTCTAAGATAATTTTTTTAATTTCGAGATGATTTTAGTATTGGGGTTTTGTCTCAATGCTAGATACATGGTGGATTTTGACTTAAGGTGATGGTAGAAGCTAGGGTTTTGATTTTCTTTTAATATTTAAGGTTTATGTAGAGATTAGAATAAAATTGATAGTGTGTCCCTAAAATCTCGCTTTTCATCCAAAATCATTGGATTAGTAATTGTTTGGAGATGGAAGGAAGAAGAAGAATATAAGCTTCTAATCTACTACAACACCACAGTACAAATTACCGGACGACGGTAATGTTTTAATATATATTTATTCTTTGCTTTTCTAGGTATTGATTTGTTGTGCCCTCTATTATTTCAAATTATGTCCTCTTCCAGCATAATCCCCAGGAGGAGCTTCTCCAAATGGTCTATGGTTGCTACACAGTCTATTTTTATCTTAGAATGTGCTTTAGTGAGTGTAGTCATGGCGGTTGGGATAGATATTGATAAGTATCCCAACATCTACACCTAATTAGATGATTCAGGGCCTGTTTGGGAAGGCTTTTCAGAAAGGAGAAGGAGCGGTGGCAAAAAAATGGTAGGAAAATGAGCTTTTGAAAAATGTCTATTAGAAAAGGAGAACTGTTTGGGTGAACTTCTTTTGCAGAGCTTTTCAAAAAGGAGACACTTTATAAATCGTTTGACAAATCTCCGTTGCGGTAACTTTTTTATTAAAAATGTGCGTCCGGGGAAAAAGACGCAATTATTTCGCCGGGGCAGGTTTTTTTTCGCCCGGGAGCGAATTTTTCACCGGGTGACGGTTTTTCTCGCCCGGGCGTGAATTTTTCGCTCGTGCGTGAATTTTTCGCCCGTGCGTGAATTTTTCGCCTGTGCGCGATATTTTCGCCTGGACGCCAATTTTTCGGCCAAACCCTATATTTTAGGCCGGACCCCAATTATTCGGACGGACGCGAATTTTTTGAACGGGCGCGAATTTTCCGGATGGGCACGAATTTTTTCGGATGACGACAAATTTTTCGGACGGGCGCGCGGAAGGGCACTAATTTTTCGACTAGGCGGGAAAATTTCGCCCGGACGCGAATTTTTTGCACGGACGAGAATTTTTTGCACGGACGCGATATTTCCGCTCGAAAGCGAAAAAATAGCTTACAAGCTAAAAAAATACACGACCGGGCAAAAAAATCACGAACGGGCAAAAAATCACGTCGAGGCGAAAAATTCGCTCCCGGGCGAAAGAAATCGCGCGCGATCAAAAATATCGCGTCAGGGAGAAAAAAATCGCGCCCGGGCGAAAATATCGCGTCTGGGTGAAAAAATCGCGCCAGGGCGAAAATATCGCCCCCGGGCGAAAAAATCGCGCCCGAGCGAAAATATCGCGACCGGGCGAAAATATCGCGACCGGACGAAAATATCGCGTGTGGGCGCAAAAATCGCCCGCGGGAGAAAAATCACGTGATGGCGAAAAAATTGCGCCGGTGTAAAAAAATGCGCCTGGGCAAAAAAATCGCGTCGGTGCAAAAAAATCACGCCCGGGCGAAAAAAGCGCATCTGGGCAAAAAAATCGCCCCCGGGCAAAAAAATCGGCTCGGGCGAAAAAAACCGTGCAACGACAAAAAATGGCACCCGGATGAAAAAAACGCACCCGAGTGAAAAAATCACGCCGGACGAAAAACCGGCTCGGGCGAAAAATACACGCTCGGGCGAAAAAAAAAATCATGCACGGGCAAAAACCGCACTCGGGCGAAAAACCGCGCTCCCGGGCAAAAAATTCCAGTCCGGGCGAAAAATGCCAACCAGAGCGAAAAATGCTAGCTCAGGCGAAAAATCCGCGCCTGGGCGAAAAATTCGCGCCCGGACGAAAAATTCGCACCGGGCAAAAAAAACACCCAGACAAAAAAATTACGCTCGGGAAAAAAATCGCGTCAAGACAAAAAAATTAAGTTGTAGATTTTTTTAAGGAATAAATGTTTTTGGATGAGAAAGTGTTTTTCGAAAAAGTTGACAAGTAGGTGACATGTGACTTTTCCAAAAGATGAGCAAATGGAGTTTTTTGCGGCAGCTTTTCCCACCGATAGACAATCCAAACGGTCTATTAAGTGTGGTAGCGTTTTCCAGAAAACGAAAAGGAGCTAAAAAGCCTTCTCAAACAGGCCCTCAGACATTCTTTTGGTCATAACTCTTGAGGAAGAGTTCTCATCCGTTATAGTCCCAGAATTCTAGAACAATCTCAGAAACCTAGCACTTATGGCGTTTGATGATGGAGTCTAGTCATGTATTGGAACTCAGATCATGAATATTCTCCAGGCGAACTTGGAGAGTGCGTATGGCTTGCATTCTTGTAGCTATCTTGTAACACCCCAAAAAGGTGTAGGCACTCGACGAACGTCGAGCCGGCGCGTGCTACTACTGTTGCACTTCTATCGACAATGGTCGAACAGTGTTCGACGAATGTTGAGCAGCGTTCGACGAATGCTGAGCAGCGTTCGACGAATGCTGAGCAGCGTTCGACGAATGCTGAGCAGCGTTCGACGAATGCTGAGCAGCGTTCCACATTGAATCCTTTGCTCGAGCTCAACGAAAGCCGAATGGGGTTTGGAGTAACAACGGCGATAAGCGGTGGGTTGACTTTGTAACTCAAAATTGTGACTGTTACTTTAGAATAAGAAAAGATCGTGTGGCTGGGGTTTACCCGAGACCACTTATACAGAGGGGTTTGGAGGAGGATCTTATTATGTCCTTCTCACTCTCTCTCTCTCTCTCTCTCTCTCTCTCTCTCTCTCTCTCTCTCTCTCTCTCTCTCTTCGTTTCCTCCCATATGGAGTAAAGAACTCGCGGCGGGAGCTAGGGTCTGAGTAGATCTTGGTGAAGGTGCTGAAGGAGATTTCCTCATCGGAAGCGGGATCTGAGGCTAGATCCGTATAGGGGAAAGTGAGGTGCTCATTTACCGCCGCATAGAAAAGTTGTACCATGGCTCCGAAGAGAACTCTAAGGGTAACAGCCTTCCTTCTTGGACATGTGAAGTCCTTATTTTGGCATGTGCATTGAATCCCCCGCCAACAGGTGGAGAATTGAGGGAGTTCCTTTGTGTTGATTCCTGTAATCCCCAATAAGTCTTGCATATAGATCCGGAATTATGTAGTACGCAATAGACATGCTGTGTGAAGCCCATCCAAACGAGTTTGTCTGGATTAGTGATGCTTTATTTTGCGCACCGGAGAAGACTCCGCGTATAAACGATTATTTTGTGGAGTTGGTGGGTTGTGCTTGTGAAGTGGAGTAACAGGAAGTACTGGAGTGGAGTTCCAAGAAAATACCCTCGAAATTCATGAGATGTATGACATGGAAAGACCAGTTTTTCTGACACTGCAGAATGTTGTAGGGTTTGGGTTGAGTTTGGGCGCAGAAAGAGAGCTTCTGTTGGCCCTGACAAGCAATCGTGACGAATGTTGGCATTGACTCCCGCTTTGACTGTGAAGCCATTCCTTAGGGGACACTGTGGCTATTGTGAGCTATGTGCTCTTAAAGGCCACTGAGCCGAACGGACATGGGGAAGCCGACCCGCACCAGTCTAGACATTGAACTGGCGATTTGAGTAATGGGCAAGGGCTGAACTGTATCTGCGTTATGGTTGTCTAACTGGAGTGCCTAAGTTATTAGCGTTTGTTAGTATCGCATAATAAAAGTCTTGGGCTGTACGCCATCAAGACTGAAGTCTCCGGCCGTGGGCCTTGGAGCATGAATGCTCAATGTTTACCGTTGGGTCTTGGACCTTTGAATGGTGGTGGGACCCTGGTTTTCCGGTACACTGATAATGTGCCCTGAGTGCACGGAGCGTCGGGTCATGCGGCCGACGTTTGTGATATATTGAACTGTGCGTGAGTGCACGTTTTGTGATATATCTGCTTGTGAAAATGATATACCTGCAGGGAAGGAATACCACTATCCCCGGAAAAGGGTAGGGTCGATATAAATTGGTCAGTTGAATGCTGACCGTTGGCTTGTTTGCCACCACTGCGGTGGACTGTCCTTGAGCAGGTGCTGGAGAGCCGAGCGGGAAATAGCGGGCTGAAACCCTTACTGCTGCTGCTAGCCCTCGAAGGCCAAATGAAGAATTTTACTGTTTTTATGTGTGGCCGGCCTACGTGCCGATGTTTATAATCCACATTGGTAAAATGTAACTGTAAGTCCTTAAGACCATAACATTTGTTTATTTGTTAGTGACATTCTTGTGTTGTTATATATAAATGGTGGTTTATATATTGTGGACATTCAAATGAGTTTGAGTTCAAGTAACCTTAAAGCTTTTGTTAGCATGCTCTGAGTTAGGATGCGATTAATATTTGGTATTAACCTGTAACTTTTTCGCCTGTTTGTGAACTATGGTGTGAGGCCCGGACCGGACCCTCTATTATATTTCATTTAACAGATAGAGATGTTACAATTTGGTATCAGCTTGACTTGGTCTTCCTTCTGCGAATTCGTAGTCAAATTGTTTTGTGGGGTGGCGAGCACGTGTACGTGCGACCCATTATAACATAAATAAACTCAAGAATTGTCCACTAAGGAATGCAAATACACCTGTTTGAGGAACATGCGCATTCCTATAAAATTGTTGTTGACTTTGCAAAGTCTCTAAAGTGTATCTTTTATACATATAGGTGACTCGAAGTGGTGCGGGGAAGTCTGAGCCCCAACATTATTATGAGAGTACGACACCACTTGAGGTGTTTACACCTCCTCCTTCTGCAGATACAGTACTCTTAGTTGCTGAGGCATTGTTTGCAATGATTCAGACACAGCCTACTGGGCAAGCGCAGCCTGCGGTAGTGCCAAGACAGGTTGGTGTAAGGCTCATACCTGTTGAGGTTGTTGTATATCTACGAGCAGCGGAACGACAACTGAAGCAGTTTATGAGCTTCAATCCTCCTACGTTTATGGGTGTAGGATCCCCAACGCAGGAGGAGGATTGGTTGTCGCGTGTCAAGCGAATATTGACGGCGATAAGGATGGAGGAAGAGCAAAAAGTCACCTTGGCCACTTTCTTGTTGGAAGGAGAGACTCGGCTATGGTGGGACGAGATAGAGTTGCACCACTTAACGGGCAGGCAATTAACAGAAGTCTCGATAGAGGAGTTTTCGAGAATGTTCTTGGCAAAGCACTTGCCATCAGCACAACGCATCGCCATTGAAAATGAGTTCCAACATCTAACTCAGGGAGAAAGTAGTGTCGATACCTACTTTCATGAGTTTACACGATTAGGATACTATGCGGGGTCTATCTTTGCTGACGAAGAACATAAAACCGTTAGGTTCTACGAAGGGCTGCGGGATGAGTTGATATTCCTGCTCTTGAGTTCGCTGAACCAAGGGTTTCAAGCATTGGTGGATACAGCTTGTGCGTTGGAGAAAGATATGAAGCGGGTATAGGGCAAAAGGGACTTGGTTGGGTATAAAGTCTGAGTTCAAAGCACAGTACCAGGGATAATTGAACTACCAAAGGAAATGGGGTAAGAGATCCAAGTCTTCTGGACAGGCTCCGTCTACAATTGCGTCTGGAGCAACTTCGAGGCAAGATCCTTGTGCCTGTTATACATGTTGTAAGGTGGTTAATCTAGCTTGTGATTGTCGGGTTGGTGCACCAAAGGTTGAAAAGAAGACAAGAGCGTCATATGCTGATAAGGGAAAGGCAGTGGTGGAGCCCTCTGCATCCCAAATGCAACCCCGAGTGTATAACCTTGGCCAACAAGAGGCCATAAAGAAAAGTGACGTCGTCACAGGTACGAGTTAAGATATTGATTTATTGCTTTTCATACTTCATACCTTGTGTGTAGCTTGTGTATGATGTGTTTGTCTTAGGCTTTTTCCTAATTCGGGACTATCTAGCAAGGGCACTTTTTGATACGGGTGCTTCACATTCATTTCTATCTGAGGACTTCGTAGCAAGAATTGGAGTGCCTAGTCGTATGACGGAAGATAATGTGAAGGTGTTTTTGCCTAACAGATGCGTAATGCGTGCGATTAGGGCTTGCTATGTGAAGGTGCGGATAGGAAGTCAGGATTTTGGATTGGATGCATACTTGCTGCTGATATCTGAGTTTGATGTGATCTTTGGTATGGACTGCCTTTCGTAGCAGCGTGTCTGTATTGATTGCAAATCAAAGGAAGTCATACTGGGTTAGAATACCGAGCTTGAGTCTAAATTCGCTGGTATACGAGGAGCGAGCAGGATCTTAATGTCTGCTCTCCAAGTCATCAATGCTGCTCGGAAGGGCGTGGAGTTGTTCTTCACGCTTATTCAGGCTGTCGAGCTAAAGGACAGTGTGAGTGACGTTACGATTGTATTGGATTATGCCGATGTGTTTCCTAAAGATCTTCCTGGGTTACCACCCCAGCGGGAGATTGACTTCGCTATCAAGTTGGTGCCAGGTACGAAATCTGTGGCCCCCTCGCCATATCGTGTAGTGCCAAAGGCAATGGCAGAGCTGAAAGTTCAACTACAAGAGTTATTGGAACAGGGATATATATGCCCAAGTATGTCACCTTGGAGCGCACCTGTTCTCTTTGTGAAAAAGAAGGACGGTAGTCTGCGGTTGTGTATCGACTATCGTGAATTGAACAAGTTGACGGAGAAAAACAAGTATCTGATTCCATGGATTGATGACTTGTTCGATCAACTGGCTGGGTCAATGGTATACTCAAAGCTTGATTTGAAGTCTGGCTACTACCAGTTGTGGATTAGGAAATGTGATATTCTCAAGACAGCGTTTAGAACACGCTACGGTCATTACGAGTTCACTATGATGTCGTTTGGACTATGTAATGCGCCATCGGTGTTGATGGACTTAATGCACCGCACTTTTACAGAGTACTTGGATTTATTTGTGATTGCCTTCATTGATGACATCTTGGTGTACTCACAATCTGAAGAAGACCATGCGAACCATTTACTGATGGTGTTGCAAACCCTGAGGAGAAACAAACTCTACGCCAAGTTCTCCAAGTGTGAATTTTAGCTGCCATCGATGGCTTTTCTTGGCTATGTGGTTAGTGAAGAAGGTATAGCAGTGGATCCGGTGAAAGTCGTCGCAATATAGGAGTGGCTGATTCTATCTACCATAGATGAAGTCAGGAGTTTCCTTGGACTTGCGGGCTACTATAGGTGCTTTATAGAGAACTTTTCCCGGATAGATTTACCCCTCACCACACTGACGCGAAAAGATCAAAAGTTCATTTGGACGCTGGAGTGCGCGCGAGCATTTGAAGAGTTGAAGAGTCGTTTGACCAAGGCACCTGTTTTGATGTCGTCATGTGGTACAGACGGTTATGAGATATTTAGTGATGCATCAGGGAGAGGCTTATGTTGCATTCTTCTTCAATTTGGAAAAGTGAGAGCGTATGGTTTGTGATAGTTGAAAGTGCATGAGCGAAACTATCCCGTCCACGACTTGGAATTGGCGGTGGTGATTTTTGCACTTAAATTATGGCATCACTATTTATATGGCGTAAAAGTGGATATATTCACGGACCATAAGAGCCTGAAGTACCTATCGGATCAGAAGGATCTCAATATGCGACAACGAAGTTGGATGGAGTTCCTTGGAGACTACACCTTCAATATTCATTACACTCCCGGGAAAGGAAACGTTGTCGTAGATGCCTTGAGTTATAGGACTCTAATAAGGGCAAATTGATTGCAGATGCATGATGAGCATCTGATCCAGGAGCTAGAAGCTTTAGAGATTTCTTGTGTTGACAAGAATTCCACTATTAATGTGCACCTGAACTGGACGGAGGTACAGTATGACCTTGCGAATAGGGTTCGGCGAGCGACGAAACTTGATGAAAGTTTACAACGCTATACAGCGTATGGGTCAAATGCCCAATTTTCCTTGGATGATGACCTTTTGTGAAAAGACGGTCGTTTGTGCGTCCCGATTATGGGTAAGCTAAGAGAATAATTGATGTATGAGGCTCACTTTACAAAATACTTAATTCACCCAAGGAGCACAAATATGTACAAGGATATGAAAAAGCTGTTCTGGTGGTCGAGCATGAAGAAAGACATAGCACATTATGTGGCGAAATGTCAGACCTGTGCCTTAGTGAAAGCAGAATGTCAGAAGCCTGGAGATTTCCTGAAGTCACTACCTATTCCGGAATGGAAATTTGATGATATTTCGACGAATTTCGTGCATGGTTGCCGAGATCTCATTGCAGGAACGATTCTGTTTGGGTAATCGTGGACCGGTTGACGAAAGTGGCTCACTTCATTCTGAACAAGAGGGATGACCCAGTAGAAATCTTGGCAAATCGTTACGTTGAGCAAATAGTACGATTGCACGGTGTGCCCGATCGCATCGTAAGTGATCGATACGGGCGCTTCACTTTGAATGATTGGAGGCTAATCCATCAGTTGTTGGGGACAAAATTAACGTTCAGTACGGCCTTTCATCCACAAATGGATAGCCAGACTGAGAGGACCAACAGAACGATGGAGGACATGATCCGAATGTTTGCCTTGGATTTCGGGAAGAGGTGGGAAGACCATCTCTAAATGGTAGATTTCGCCTATAATAATATCTATCAAGCTAGCTTAAATATGGCACCTTTTGAATCTTTGTATGGTAGGAAATGTCGTACACCATTAGCTTGGATAGAAACAGGTGAGTCAAAGTTATATAAGCGTATGGAAGTCGAAGAGGCTATTTGATGACACGCTCTATCCGGGAGAGGCTACTGATAGCCCAAGATAGGCACGCACAGTACTATAATGTCAAGCACCGAAACGTAGAGTTTGCGGTTTGAGTGTGGGTATACTTGAAAACAAAACCATTCAAGGGCGTGTGCAGGATTCGACGCTTGAAAAAGTTGAGTCCGAATTTTCTTGGTCCGTTCGAAGTAGTAGAACGAGTTGGAGAAACTGTCTATAGGCTAGCTCTATCAACAGAATTGAGTGGCTTGCATGATGTGTTCCACATATCTGTGCTTCGAAAAGCCGTGAAAGATCCAGCTCAAGTGATTGCGAAAGATTGAGTACCGGTCGAGTCGGGGATAACGATGAAGGTTAGACCCATTTAGATCGAGGATAAGGTAATTAAGCAGCTCCGGAACATGACAATCGGGATGGTTAAAGTCCGATGGGACAACTATGGCCGTAAGGAGCTAATATGGTAGCGGGAGCAAACCATGCATGCTGAATTTCCCTAGTTGTGTGTATAAAATATTATAAAATTTTTGTTGTGTAGAGGCTATATGGTGTAACATATTTGTTATTGCTTCTTTTGCATGGTTTGCAAATTTTGGGATAAAATTTCTGTAAGGAGGGAGGATTATAACACCCTAAAAAGGTGTAGGCAGAAACAGGCGTAAAGTCGAGCCGGCGCTCGACGAAAGTCGAGCCGGCGCACGACGAAAGCCGAGCCGGCGCACGACGAAAGCCGAGTCGGCGCACGACGAAAGCCGAGCCGGCGCACGACGAAAGCCGAGCCGGCGCACGACGAAAGCCGAGCCGGCGCACGACGAAAGCCGAGCCGGCGCACGACGAAAGCCGAGCGGGCGCACGACGAACGCCGAGCCGGCGCTCGACGAACGCCGAGCCGGCGCTCGACGAACGCCGAGCCGGCGCTTGACGAATGCCGATCCGGCGCTCGACGAACGCCGAGCCGGCGCTCGACGACTGTGCTGCTACTACTGCACTTCTATCTACAATGGTCGACCAGCATTCGAAGAATGCTGAGCATCGTTTGATGAATGTTGAGCAGCATTCGACGAATGCCTCCACATTGAATCCTTTGTCTTAGAAAGACGAAGGTCAAATGGGGTTTGGAGTTACAACGGCCAATAAGCGGTGGGTTGACTTTGCAACTAAAAATGGTGACTGTTACTTTAGGATAAGAAAAGATTGTGTGGCTGGGGTTTACCCGAGGTCACTTATACAGAGGAGTTGGGAGGAGGAACTTATTATGTCCTTCTCTCTCTCTCTTCGTTTCCTCCCACTTCTGGTGTAAAGATCTCACAACTAGAGCTAGGGTCTAGGTAGATCTTGGTGAAGGTGTTGAAGGAGATTTCCTCATCGGAAGCGGGATCTGAGGCTAGATCTGCATACCGGAAAGTGAGGCATTCATTTCCCTTCGCATAGAAAAACTGTTCCATGGCTCTGAAGAGAACTCTAAGGGTAACGACCTTCATTCTTGGACATGTGAAGTCCTTATTTTGGCATGTGCATGGAATCCCCCACCAATAGGTGGAGAATCGAGGGAGTCCCTTTGGGTTGATTCCTGTAATCCCCAATAAGTCTTGCATATAGATCTAGAAATGTGTAGTACGAAATATGCATGTTGTGGGAAGCCCATCCGGACGGGTTGGTCTGGATTGGTAATGCTTTATTTTGCGCACCAGAGAAGACTTTATGTATAAACGAATATTTTGTGGAGTCGGTGGGTTGTGCCTGTGAAGTGGAGTAATAGAAAGTACTGGAGTGGAGTTCCAAGAAAATACCATCGAAATTCATGAGTCGTATGCTATGGAAAGACCAGTGTTTCTGGCACCGCAGGATGCTGCAGGGTTTGGGTTCAGTTTGGGCGCTGAAAGAGAGCTTCTGTTGGCCCTGCCAAGCGATCGTGACGAACGCTGTCTTGACTCCCGCTTTGACTGTGAAGCCAGTCCTTAGGGGATAGTGTGGCTATTGTGAGCTATGCGCTCTTAAAGGCCGGTGTGCCGAACGGACATGGGGAAGCCGACCCGCGCCAGTCTAGACATTGAACTGGCGATTTGAGCAACGGGAAAGGGCTGAACTGTATCCGTGTTATAGTTGTCTAACATGAGTGCCTATGATATTGGCATTCGTTAGGATCACATAATGAGAGTCTTGGGTTGTACACCATCAAGACTAAAGTCTCCGGCTGTGGGACGTGGAGCATGAATGCTTAATGTTTACTATTGGGTCTTGGACCATTGAATAGTGATGGGACCCTGGTTTTCCGGTACACCAATAATGTGCCCTGAGTGCATGGAGCGTCGGGCTATGCGGCCGACATTTGTGATATATTGAACTGTGCGTGAGTGCACGCTTTGTGATATATCTGCTTGTGAAAATGATATGTCTGCAGGGAAGGAATACCACTGCCCCGGGAAAGGGATAGGGTCGTTATAAATTGGTCAGTTGAATACTGACCGTTGCCTTATTTTCCACCATTGCGATGGACTGTCTATGTGCAGGTGCTAGAGAGCCGAGCGGGAAATAGCGGTTGAAGCCCTTGCTGCTGATGCTGGCCCTCGAAGGCTAAATGAAGAATTTTACTATTTTCATGTGTGGCCGACCTGCGTGCCGATGTTTGTAATCCACACTGGGAAAATGTAACTGTAAGGACTTAAGGCCATAACCTATGTGTATTTTTAATTGACAATCCCGTGTTGTTATATATAAATGGTGGTTTATATATTGTGGGCATTCAAATGAGTTTGCGTTCAAGTAAACTTAAAGCTTCCATTAGCATGCTCTAAGTTAGGATGCGATTAATATTTGGTATTAACCTGTAACTTTTCCGCCTGTTTGTGAACTTCGGTGTGGGGCCCCGGCCGGACCCTCTATTATATTTCATTTAACGGACGGAGATGTTACAAATCTGCTCGACATTGTGGAGTTAATTAGGACTACCTAGGACTGGTCACAGATGAATCAGGTTCTTCACAATGAGTTTGAGGATTGAAAGAATACTACATCTATTTACTCTCTTACTCCATAGGCCCTCATTATCCAGGGCGTCCACCACTCTCTAATTTTTAAATCTAGGGATATAAATAAGATGTTGGAACCCCACCTATTTTAGGGATTTGGGCTAAGGTTCACTTTTTGGGTTGCATAACTTGACCCACTTTGTATAGTCTAGGGTCATAGGTCTTCATTAGATTATAGGATAGGTCAACAAGTCATATTGATCAGACCAATCCCTCAGAAAACTTAGAAGACTGAAGAAACTAGAACAAGACAGAATTTTCTTTATTGAAGAAGGCGTTCGACGAACTCTGAAGTGAGATCGACGATCTTCGTTCTCAGTTCGACAATATCAGAGTCTCTTCTCTGAACTGAGATCGACAAAATGAACTGAGCTCGATGAACTCTGATCTTCTATCAGGATTGAGTTCGACGTTCTTCTATCTCAGTTCGACGAACTTGGAGCCCAGAATGGAAAGTAACAATTCAGTTTAGAGTTCTCAAGGCTCAGCTCGATGAATGAGAGGTTTGAGTTCGACGATCTTGGATTTCAGATCGACGATAACTGTCAGTTCATTTTCTATTTCTCTGCAGTTATTTCAGATTGACTAAGGCTTATATTTTGACTTATTTTACTCTGTGTAATTAATGCTTATATTCCCTAAATATAGCCGTTCAAATGGCATCATTAATTACTGGATTTCACAGAGTTAATATACATCTAATTCCTTGGGATAGTTAAGGATTATTTTATTGACCTTCTAGCCGTTTGTCCAAGTTCCGAGAAATCTGCAGTCAATTAAGGAAGGAAATTCAAACTTTGTTGCAGGAAAATATAGTAAATATAAAACAAGTTTTTCAAAAGCTTTGAAAGTATTTAGAAGCAGATGCAGTGATAGTATTGAGAATACACAAGAGACAGAGAACATTTCTTCATCATTAGTTTGCATCTCCAAAGGGCTTCAAGAGATAACCTTCACCATTATTCTAAAGCTTTCTAGAGATAATTCTCAAGAAGACCTACACACCCTGCAAAGCTTATATCTTCCTGATCAAATTTCTATCTCAGGGGGAGCTTTGACATCATCATGAAAATCCACTAGTCTTCTCAGTTGTTTGAGAAAGAGAAGAACTCCATATTGTTTTTGTTTTATTCTCACCCACTGTATAAAGGGTTTCTTAACTCCCTTCAAATTTTATTCACCTTGGTTGCAAGTCTCCTGATCAAAAGACTTGATTTGGTTTTTGTGCACCTGATCAAAAGCCTAAAGGGTTGTGAGATCTCCCTTGAAATAGATCTTTTGGTGGCAGGGCACCTGATCAAAAACCTGAGTGGATTCCTATAAGGGTGGTAGAAGAGTGGATGTACCCAAGTTTAGGGGAACCACTATAAATTTCCTGTGTCGTCTGTGATGCTAGTTTTTACTTATTGTGTTGTGTGTTGCAGTTTTCTTTTCTGCACTTCACCTTTTACACATAGTAATATCACTATCTTAATTCCGCAAATTTAATTATGTAAAAAAGGTTTTAAAATCTCAATTCACCACACCCTCTAGAGCTAAGCTGATCTAACCCCTATGGTGGTATTGTCATACCATCTTTCAATTAGTATCAGACGACTGTTTCTTTGGTTTCACAGATTAACATCTGAACCAAGATCCTTGTTAGATTGTCTTCTCTCTAGTGTGTTTTTACAGCATGGAACAAAATATGGATTATGCCAGCACTAGACCTCCAATCTGCAACTTAAATAAGTTTGGAATCTGGAAGGCAAGAATCAAGTTTTATATGAACTCTATTCATGAGGATATTTTCAATTCAATTTTACAGGTCCTCCTCAACCTAGAGCAGTGCCTACAACAACAACTGACACACATGCAGTTCCACCACCTGAGTGAACTGATGCACAGAAGAAAGCGAAGATTATTGATGCAAAAGCTATGAATATACTGACTCAAACAATGTCAGATGAAAAATTCCAAAAGGTGGTTGAATGCACTTTAGCAAAACAAATTTGTGACTCTCTAAACCAGATGGTGGCAGGCTCAGCAGATGAGAGAAAGGACAGAAGATCTCTCCTAATCTCTCAATATGAGAACTTCAAAAAGGAAGAATCAGAATCAGTGGTTGAGATGTATAACAGACTAAGTGTTATCATCAGTGAGCTAAAAACCCTGGATAAGGACATATCATTAACTGAGATAAATGATAAAATTTTAATGTGCTTCCCCAGCACTTGGGATTCCAGGATATGGCCAATCAAGGAGGACAGAAGTTTAAATGAGATTTTCACTGAATCTCTCCTTAACAAGCTCAAGTCTTATGAGTAGTTGATCAAATCCAGAGAGGCTGCTGAACATAAGACTTCCACACCCTCAAAGAAGGAGCACAACATAGCCTTCAAGGCTAATGAAGAGTCAGAAGCCCTTCCTGCCAATGAAGAGCTGATGAGCTTGCTAGCCAAAAGGTTCTACAAACTGGCCCAGAAAGATTTCAGGAGAAGGTCATCCAGAAATGATGACAAACCAAGATATGACAAGACTACTACAAAGGAGATTGTATGCTTTGGATGCAGAAAGCATGGGCACATTCTACCTGAATGCCCAGAAGCTCTAAAAAGAGACAGAAGAAAAGAGAAGGAAAACAAGAAGAATTCAAGCAGACACTCAAGCAAACACTCCTCCAGAAAATATAAAAGAAAGGAGAAAGGTTTCATTGTTGAAACCTGGAGTGATACTGATGAAGTGTCTTAATCTTCCAGCTCCAGTGAAGATGAAGAAGAAGCCAAGGCAAGGGAAGTCTGCCTCATAGCAATCAATGCCTCATGCAACAGTCTTGATGTCGAAGATCAAGTAGAAATACAATATGAGGAATCAGAAGAGGAATATGAGTCAGAAGAGGATCAGGTAATCTCTTATTTTGATTTTAATTCTATTGATTTTAAAATTGAATTCAAAGCCTTATGTAATGACTTAAAAAAATCTGAAAAAGAAATCAAGATACTTAGAAATAGGCAAACTGAATTTGATAATCTATTTGCTGAAAATATTAAGCTTAAAGATGATTTAGTTTTAGCAAATGAACAAATCATTTCTCTTAAACCAGAACAATGTGAGACCAAGCAACTTGAGGAATCTCTCAATGGGAGAAGCCTTAAGTTGATGGACATCACAAGCACAGTCAATGCCAGACTAAATGGCAAGCTGGGCTTAGGTGCTTCATAAAGCCTACCCCCCATACTTAAGAAGAATATATTATCAACCCCCATAAATTTTATATCAGATAAAGGAAAAAAGATAATATATAATTATCAAACAACAGAAGCTTCTCACAAATCCAAAAATCAAAAGAGAAACAATAATAAAAATCAAAATCTGAATAAAAATAATGTTCAACAAATTTCGTCGAACTCAGATCGACGAAATGTGTATAGTTCGTCGAACCAAGATCGACGATCTATGAACGCTAACTATAGTAATAAAAATTCTTCTTACTGCGATCGACGAACTTTATATGGTTCTTCGAGCAGCGATCGACGAAGGTGGGACACAAAAAATGAATATATTCATTCTCTGAGCAAAGATCGACGATCTCATCCCATTTCGTCAAATGCAGATCGACGAACTTATGATTATTCATTGAACCCAGTCAGAGTTAACAAAAATTTCAATTCTTTTAGAAACTCTAATCTGACAAGACAACTTATTAATCCTTTTACCAGTTGGGAAATTCCACCTAGGAGATATCACCTATTAGGATATAAAATCCAACCTGAATTTTCAACTATTTCCAGTTTTTCTTTTCAGAAAAATAAAGCACCCAAGGTAACCTGGGTCAAGAACAACTAAATTCTTTTTATGCAGGTGAAGAGATGTCCAGCTTTTAATCAACAATGGTATCTGGACAATGGATGCTCCAAGCATATGACTGGCAACAAGGACAACTTAATTAATTACAAGTCCAAGATGGGACCAAAGGTGATCTTTGGTGACTCCAATTGTGGCTAGACTGAAGGCTTTGGAGAAGTCATGGTTGGGGATGTAACCTTCAAAAAGATTGCATATGTAAGTGGACTAAAGCATAACCTCATCTCCATAAGTCAATTATGTGACAAAGGTTATCAGGTATCATTTAACTCAAGCTCTTGTATTATTTCTACTAAAGAAAACAAAACTATTTTAATTGGAAATAGATAAGGCAACATATATATAGTAAATTTTCAATCAGCTATTTCAGATATTTATCTTTTTAATCAGGTTAGCAATCAAAATGATTTGTGGCATAAAATACTAGGACATGTAAATCTGAAAAAGATTGCTAAGCTATCTAGGGAAAACCTTATAAGAGGATTACCTTCTGGTCCCTACAAGAAGGAAGACCTCTGCAGGACTTGCCAATTAGGCAAGCAAACTAAATCTAGGTTTAAATCTATAAATAAAAGTGATTCACCTAGGATCTTATACTTGCTACATATGGACCTCTTTGGCCCTATTGTTGTACAAAGCCTAAGAGGTAAATCTTATACTCTAGTTATTATAGATAACTTCTCAAGATTCACTTGGGTATTCTTTCTGAGATCTAAGTTAGATAACTTCAAGGTTCTTATAGATTTTCTCAAGACCATACAGATTGAGTACTCTACTCCAGTTGCATTGATCAGAAGTGATCATGGTACTGAGTTTGAGTCTCTTCTTATGCAAGAGTTCTGTGAGAAGCAAGGTATCAGGTACTGCTTCTCATCTCCTAGAACTCCTCAACAAAATGGGGTAGCTGAAAGGAAGAATAGAACCCTAATTGAGGCTGCATGCACATTAGTTGCAGATGCTTACTTTCCCCTCTCCTTTTGGGCAGAGGTTGTGAGCATAGCAAACTATGTACTTAACAGAAGTTTAATACATAAACTTAAGAATAAGACTACCTATGAATTTCTTAAAGGGAAGAAACCTAAAATCACTTATTTTTAAGTATTTGGTTATATATGTTATATTCACAACAACAATAAGAAACATATTAGAAAATTTGAAGCTGGGAATTTTTCTAGGATATTCCTAAGTCAGCAAGGCTTATAGGGTTTTTAATAAATCCACTTTAAAAATTGAGGAATCAGTCCATGCGACTTTTGATGAAGCTAACATGTATTATAAGGATAAAGAAATTTCTACCAGTAGCTCATTGCAGGTACCTCACTTGTGTGAGAGATTGAATGTTATAAACCTCACCTAAGAGGTACCACCTAATCCCTCTCCACAAGCTCTTGAAGATGATAATGAAGAAGATAGCTTGGATATTGCTGACACGCTCCAAACAGCTAACCCAATTCCACAAGAGGAATTAATCCCACAAGCTGTTACTCAAACTCCTCCCACAGATCTTGTCACACATAGAGATCATCCCATATCTCAAGTGATTGGAGACATATCAGCTGGTGTGCAAATAAAGCATAAACTCAACCCTGACTTGATGTTTGCTTATTTCCTTTCTCAACTTGAGCCCCATTCCATCAAAGATGCAAAGCAAGATCCCCAAAGGATCATTGCAATGCAAGAGGAGCTCAATCAATTTGAGAGATGTAGAGTTTGGGATTTGGTTCCTACACCCAAAGACTACCCAATCATTGGAACCAAATGGGTATTTAGAAATAAATTGGATGTTGATGACAACATTATGAGGAACAAGGCAAGGCTAGTGGATCAAGGCTACTCACAGGAGGAAGGAATTAATTATGACCAGACCTTTGCTCTAGTGTCAAGGCTTGAAGCCATAAGAATTTTCTTAGCTTATGCTTCCTACAAGAGGTTTAAAGTCTACCAGATGGATGTAAAGAGTGCTTTCCTCAATGGTGAACTAAAAGAGGAAATATATGTGGAGAAACCACCAGGTTTTATCCCTCTAACTCATCCTTCTTATGTCATTAGATTGCATAAAGCTCTCTATGGTTTAAAGCAAGCTCCAAGAGCTTGGTATGAGACCTTAGCTAGCTTCCTGTTAGAGCATAAATTTTCTAGAGGCATTGTAGATAGGACTCTTTTCATAAAGATAAAATTTTGTTAGTTCAAATCTATGTAGATGACATAATATTTGGCTCAACTGATCCCAAACTATACAAAAAGTTTTCTGACCTTATGCATTCAAAGTTTGAGATGAGTAGCAAGGGTGAACTTTCATATTTCCTTGGTCTTCAAGTGAAGCAATCACCTGATGGTATCTTCATCTCTCAATCTAAATATGCTTAGGAGCTTATTAAAAGATTTGGGATGTGTGATGCCTCAGCAATGAAGACACCCATGGCTGCAAATGCTGTGATAGATTTTGATGAGCATGGAAAATCTGTTGATTAGAAAATTTATAGGGCCATTGTTGTGTCTCTATTATATCTCACAATAAGTAGGCCAGACATCATGTTTGCTACATGCATTTGTGCTAGGTTCCATGTGAACCCTAAAGAATCTCACAATATTTTGCTAAAAAGGATTTTGAGATATATAAAGTATTGCCCAAATCTAGGAATTCTATATCCATCATAGTCAGAATTTGACTTAACTGGATTCTCAGATGCTGACTATGCTGGTTGTAGAGTGGACAAAATAAGCACATCAGGAACATGTCAGTTTCTTGTTGATAGGCTAATGTCCTAGTTCTGTAAGAAGCAACCTTCTGTATCCACTTCAACTGCAGAAGAAGAATACATAGCTGCTGGTAGTTGTTGCTCACAGATTCTGTGGATTCAGAATCAACTACTGCATTATGGATACAACTTAAATAATTCAACTATATATTGTGATAGTACCAGTGTTATATCCATATCACAAAATCCAGTGCATCATAGTAGGACCAAGCATATAGAAATAAGACATCATTTCATTAGAGATTGTGTAGACAAAAAGAAAATTAATCTTGTCTTTATCTCCACTTATCTATAAAGAGCAGACATCTTCACCAAGACATTGGATGAGATGAAACATCTGTTCTTCTTAAATCAGTAAGGTATGATTAATGAAGAAGAGTTAATTTAAATTTTGTCTATGGTCGACGATTTGTTGATAGTTCATCGAACGGAGATCGACGATCTATGAACTCCTCGTGAAGAGTTCGTCGAACGGAGTTCGACGACCACTTATTAGTGAAATAGATTTCGTCGAATGGAGATTGACGATCCCTGCTTCAGTGAATTTATCATCGAACAGAGATCGACGATTTATTTGTCTTCTGTAGACTAAGATCGACGAACTCATTTTCTATTAAAATATTTCGTCAAACTCAGATTGAAGATCTTTTCTATTTCGTAGTACTGAGATCGTCTTTTCGCCTTCTAAAAACCTTATAATCTAGGTTTTAGACAAAATCCGTCCTGCGCTTTCAAATCCTTTTGCACTTGATCTCTGTTTCTCCTTGGAGGTGATTTCAATGGCGATTTTGGCGGTAACTCTTTCCGGGATGAAGTTTGATGTTGGTTTTGATATAGACATGGATTCCTTCCAGCACACCGATCAAATCTTCCAGGACATAATGATGTTGTTCGATGAGCCACACCTTCAAAAATTTATGACAATAAGGATGAAGCTGCCAGTTGTAGAAATAAAGGAATGGGTTTTTACATCATCATCCCCAGACGCACAAACCCCATTCGACACCATATCTGAACAGGAGGTTATTCTGACTCCTGATATTTTATCTGAAGTTTTTCGATTTTGTAAATGGTGATGATGATTTTTAAATGGACTCGACTGAGTTTTCTGAGAATCTTACAAGGATGGGTCACTCCGAGGGAAACCCTAGTAAGCTGCTGAAAAAGAACTTGTCGGTGGAGTACAAGTTTCTCGCTGATGTGGTCGGCAAGGTGGTGCTCGGGAAGCACACCGCTCATGACTACATAACCAGGCACCAATTTTTGTTGATGGGTGCGCTGGTGAATAAGAATTCAGTAAATTGGAGCATTATATTGTTTGATTTGATAAAGAAGAAAAATAACAAAAGAGAAGTTTATTTTGGGAGGATATTGGACATCTTTCTTCAGGAAAAATGTCCCCAACTATTGGTTTCCCCAACAGTTTTCATAAATGCTTCCAAGAGGCTGACCTCAGCCCTCTTTGTAAAGTGGGAGAAGACCATCAACAAGCCTTCCAGGGCCTCCTCTTCCTCTAGACTTTCTGAGGACACAAGGAATCTCAGAGTCAATCCCCCACCTGCAGATGAAGAAGCACCTGGAATTCATCCTCCTCCATCTTCTCCTAGACTACCACCTTCACCACCTCCTAAACAACCCTCCATCCCTGATGTCTCCACAGTCAACTCTACTCCCTCTCCATCTCCACCTCCTCAATCTCCTCTACCTCACTACCTAGAGGAAATTCCATCCACCATCTCTATATCAACACAGATGTCACCCACCTTCAATCTCATTAAAACACCAACACCATCCCCATCACCAATACAAACTCCTCCAACATCTCCATTTACTGATGACATCCCTATGGATATCCCACCTGACATCCCTCCAGTCATCACCACTCCAATTCTACCTCCACCTCCATCTACTTCACTCAATATCTGTACTTTATGTGGCATCATCACCTCATCTCTTACATCATCCTCATTTGATCCATCTACAATCTTCTCTCTTCTCTCCCCAACCATCAAATCTCTCATAGAGGCTATCATTGCACCTCTAATTCTCTCCATCTCCTCTCTCTCTCTACTCAGCTTGCTTCAATTTTTGGCCCTTCTTCATCTAGAGGCCTGACATCATACATTCTTGATACCAGGCAGGGGGAGATGTTCAATGAAGAAGTCTCTCCTCCAGCAGTTCCAACAGTAACAATAGCAACAGAAGCAATAGAGACTATTGATATTGAAATACCAGATGTAGAGCTTACAAATTTCTTGGATGCAGATTTTGTAGAGATAGATGATTCTTTGGTCATTCTTTTTGGAGGCTGTTCCATCTCTCCAGCAGTTGACCTGAATTCAGTTCTAGCTCCTTTTGACCTCCTGTATATAAACATTCTTTCATTTGTTTCCCCTCAGTATTGCACAGACATTGTCTGCAATACAGCTCCAGTGAGCACAGAAATATTACAGGCCATTCAGTACAGTTTTGCAGTTCAAGAGCTTCCAGAGATTGAGATTGAGATTGCACCAGTCCTTCAGACTGAACTCTCTGAGCACAGGCTTTTTCCCCTCCTACTTTTGTCTTCTCCACCTCTCCAATCCCTGACATGGATGAAGTTCAAGAAGAAGACATGGCAGAAGATAAGCAGATTGTTGAGGAAAAATAAATTGTAGAGGAAAGTTCAGAAATTCTAGCTCCAGCTCAACGAGTGTCTCTTTCAACAGAGCAATTAAGGCAAATTGATGATTTATACAATATGCCTCCTAGTGATTCCAGTGAAAATGAATCATAGGATTCTAATGATTCAGAGAATACTAAGTCCATGAAAAGGAAATTAATGAAGAAGAAAGGAGTACCTAGGGCTGCAGCAGCTCCTTCTGACAATTCTAAGAAGGATATTCCTTATTATATTTTATATAATATTCCTTTGACTCCAATGACTCCATATTGGATGAGGATATCTAAGAATTAGCATAAAAAGATGAAGGATAGGAAGAAGTTTGGTGGAGCTCCTACTAAGAAGTTCAGGAAGGACTCACCTCCTCCTCCTCCTCCTCCTACTACAGGTGCCTCAAGAAATATTACACCTAGGTCAACCTCCTCCCAACAATCAAAGTCCTTTTCCCCTCACAGTCAAGGAATATCCTCTAGATCTTATTCCAGAGGTGGCTATTCTAGTGGGAAAGGAAGACAACACCAAGGCAGATAGGCTGAAAAGTATAATGAATGTAGACCACCAAGCTCTTATTTTGCTGGAAAATCTACAAAGAATTATCCTTCTACAAACTTTCAGCAACAGTCTACAATGTACAGGAAAGCTCAGAGATTTTCTCAGGATGTTTCAAAAGCTGACCCAGGGAGACCTCCATCTCCAGTATATGAACCTGAGTTAGATTCTAACTTCAGAATGACAAGATTCCATGAGATTATAGGCTTATCACAAATGAATAAAGCAAGAAAAGAAGGAGTTGATCCCTCTCAGTTTACTACTATGTCTACATATAGACAAAAGGAGATTGAAAATTTTGAGGTAGATAAACAACTTTTTGATCCTAATGCTTACATATAGGTACATCCAGAAGCTATTGTTCCAAGAGCTTCAACTGTAACACTTCTTGGAGCTCAAGACCTGAAAATGTCCAAGCATGAAGCAGAAAATCCTTTCAGGAAAATTGTGTTTACTAAATCTTCTTCTTCTTCTCGTTTAGACAGTGCTTAGAATAATTTTCATTCTCTGTGTATATACAGATATCTGCTGAATTTTCTTGTTAATTCTGTCAGATATCTATTATTGTGTTTTATGTTTGTATTTTCTTTGTTTTATGCATTGTACATGGTGACCTCACCCAAATAGGGGGAGATTGTTGGAACCCCACCTATTTTAGGGATTTGGGCTAAGGTTCACTATTAGGGTTGCATAGATTGACCCACTTTGTATAGTCTAGGGTCATAGGTCTTCATTAGATTATAGGATAGGTCAACAAGCCATATTGATCAGACCAATACCTCAGAAGACTTAGAAGACTGAATAAACTAGAACAAGGCAGAATTTTCTCTATTGAAGAAGGCGTTCGACAAACTCTGAAGTGAGATCGACGATCTTCGTTATCAGTTTAATGATCCCAGAGTCTCTTCTCTGAACTGAGATCGACGAAAGATGAACTGAGCTCGACGAACTCTGATCTTCTATCAGGATTGAGTTTGGTGTTCTTCTATCTCAGTTCAACGAACTTGGAGCCCAGAACGGAAAGTAATAATTCAGTTCAGAGTTCTCAAGGCTCAGCTCGACGAATGAGAGGTTTGAGTTCGACGATCTTGGATTTCAGATCGATGATAACTGTCAGTTCATTTTCTATTTCTCTGCAGTTATTTTAGATTGACTAAGGCTTATATTTTGGCTTATTTTACTCTGAGTAATTAATGCTTATATTCCCTGAATATAGCAGTTCAAATGGCAGCATTAATTACTGGATTTCATAGAGTTAGTATACATCTAATTCCTTGGGATAGTTAAGGATTATTTTATTGGCCTTCTAGCCGTTTGTCCAAGTTTCGAGAAATCTACAGTCAATTAAGAAAGGAAATTCAAACTTTGCTGTAGGAAAATATAGTAAATATAAATTAAGTTTTTCAAAAGCTTTGAAAGTATTTAGAAGCAGATGCAGTGATAGTATTGAGAATACACAAGAGACGGAGAATATTTCTTTATCATCAGTTTGCATCTCAAAAGGGCTTCAAGAGATAACCTTCACCATTATTCTAAAGCTTTCTAGAGATCATTCTCAAGAAGACCTACACACCCTACAAAGCTTCCATCTTCCTAATCAAATTTCTTTCTCAAGGAGAGCTTTGACATCATCATGAAAATCCACTAGTCTTCTCAGTTGTTTGAGAAAGAGAAGAACTCCATATTGTTTTTGTTTTATTCTCACCCACTGTATAAAGGGTTTCTTAACTCCCTTCAAAGTTATTCACCTTGGTTGCAAGTCTCCTGATCAAAAGACTTGATTTGGTGTTTGAGCACCTGATCAAAAGCCTAAAGGGTTGTGAGATCTCTCTTGAAATAGATCTTTTGGTGGCAGGGCACCTGATCAAAAACCTGAGTGGATTTCTACAAGGGTGGTAGACGAGTGGATGTAACCATGTTTAGGGGAACCACTATAAATTTCTTGTGTCATCTGTGATGCTAGCTTTTACTTATTGTGCTGTGTATTGTAGTTTTCTTTTCTGCACTTCACTTTTTATACATAGTAATATAGCTATCTTAATTCCCCAAATTTAATTCTGTAAAAAGTTTTATAATCTTTATTCACCCCCCCTCTAGAGCTAAGCTGATCTAACCCCTCAGGTGGCATTACCATACCATCTTTCAGAAGATTACAACACAACTGAGCATGGTTTCTTACCATATTCTGGTAGGTATACCTTTTAATGTCCTAGATTTTATTTGGTCCATAATAAGTTACACTTTTCATTTAAAGGATCCTGAGCAAATGCGATTGAACATCTTTCCCTTGGGAGGCATAATTCAAAAATTTCTAGTTTTTGAGTATCTGACCATCCATTCAACGCCTTTTCTAATTGATTGTTAGATGTAGGAATTTGAAGTGGGGTCTATCTCAGTAGCCCCTCACTTTATTCCTTCTACCTCTCGACCTTTGTTTTGATATGGGAGTTCTCTTCAGGAGCCATAACGAGATATATATGACTTGATTTAGGAGCAGTCTCAGGAGATTAAGGAGGCTAAGAGGGACATCATGGCTACTAAGAAGGTAGTTGGTGGTCTAATGAAAATGATGAAGCTTATGATGCACAAACTGAACATCTCCCCATATATGCCAAAGGAGGGGAAGGAGCATCCTCAGAACAAGTCTGCATAGTCATCCCATCTTTGGCATAGAAGAAACTAACAGAGAGAGAGAGAGAGAGAGTGGCGAGGGCAGTAGTATGGGAAGCGAGGTTTGATTTGTTATTTATTATTATTATTATTTCTTTTTTATGTTTAAGAAAATTTTGGATAAATATATATGTTTTTGTTTGCTATTACCCGGCGGTCGTTATTACTGTCAGCATTAACTGAGAACCATTAACTTTGTCCATTTTATTTCATCTTGTGGTTACAACCTACTTATTCTCCATTTTAGACTAGCTTACCATCCTTAAGAGTTTGGTGACTACACAAGTAAACAAACCTGACAGCTAATGCCCAACGGTAACTCTACTGTTGGTGGTAAATGACAATAACCATGATTTTACATTATTCAGTTCAGAATATTTTTATTAGTGAATCTTATAATCACAGAATTGGTCTTGCATTGAGTTAAGTAAGATTTTGACAACTTTTCATTAAATTTTTTCCCACTCCACCTCTTAACTACATACTAGTTATGACGAGATTTAGGTATCCATAAAGGACCAAGAGTGACAGTTTATTTGGTTACCCAAATAAAACATGGTGACTGATATGGAGACCCTAGTGACTGTTATCTTTCAATCAAAGATATTGCATTGTGTTTCTAAATGGGTCTCCATTCATACCTTGTGGAATTTTATATTTAGTCTCTAAATTTTTTCTAGTTAATATTCCTATATTGAGGCATATGATGATTGTGTGTTTTGAAATGTTTATTATTATGAAGTTTATGCACATTAATATTTTGAGTTGGTGTGCCTTAGGCCTTAGGGTAGTGAGCAATGTATTTTATTATGCACTTGTGCATATTATGATAGAAAATTGTGTTTGTTAGAGAATCTTCTTGAATGTCTTTTTATGATCACATTACAGTTGGCTAAATTTTTATGACTTTGATTCGATCACTTTTTAACCAAAAGGGTGAGTGATTCAAGTTATGATTCAAGTGCATTATTTTTCATTATCTGATTATGGCGTGCCTTATTAGATGCCAATGTGTTATTTTTCAAAATTTTGGCTTTAGAATTTATGTGGTTTTTATTATCACGTCATAATTCTTCAAAAGTTTCATCATCTCTTTCATTTTAGTTTCATAGTTATTGTACCGAGCACAACTACTTTTCTATAAAGAATTTTCCCGAGTTAATGATTCATTATGCTTTTCTAACATCATAATTTTTCTAGAGCTCAATTCAATGCAGTAGAGTGTATCTAAAAGCTTAAAAATCCTTGCTTTTTCTCTACGAAGGATAAATCCATTAAAAATATCCAGTCTAGAAATGAAAAATTGAATTCTGATGTTTTCTGACATTAATCTTTAATATAACAATTTCTAAAATATTAAAATTAAATTTTCTATTAAATATTCGAATACTTCTTTTATTAATAACAACATTTTTATTAAAAATTAAATTTACAAAAACCCTTATTCACCCCCCCCCCCCTCTAAGGGCACCTAAATATCCAACACGTGATATCAGAGGGAGGTTGTTCCAATATGGCTTCATAACTGGGAATAATTGCGCTATATGATCTTGTATCCATGAGGGGATAATTTTATATTAATGAAAATCATTAGCACCTCCTTTATTTTTTGGTGAAAATTATAAAGGGTAGAAAATATTAATAGATTTTTTTAAAAATCTTTGGAATAGAAGTTTGGAATAGTACAATTAAAAAGCCCTCTAGTTTCTTAAATAGAAATGAATGCGTTTTAAATACCAAATCTATAAATAGTTTATTTTGTTCACTTGATCAAATCATTTTTTAACTTATATATATTTTCCCACTAATTATGAAATTTGGAATTTTCTTGAAGAAATATATGATTCTCCATCTACAAGTATGAAATAAGTATAAGAATTTGAGAATATGTATCCTTGCATAAGTATTCAAGAAAGCTCCTCCTTTCATGAATTCTTGGAGTGCACAATAAGTGGATTGGAAGAAGACAACACATTGAGTAAAAGGGAAGATTGAAACCCATCTATGGAAGAGGAATGCCAAGAAGATGTCAAAATAAATTTAGGTTCAAATCTTGTCGTATCTGATAGCAATGTAAGAAAGTCAAATTCTTCTTTTTTGTAAAAAAAAAATTTTCTACATTTCATATGCTTGAAATTGCTAAACATAAAATAATGAAATTGAAAAATGTTAATTCCAAGTTACATTTAGAAAAAAAGTTTGAAAGCAAAAGCTAAAGCAGAATCCTGTGTTGACGTTTCTAGTTATCCTATATTCTCCTTGCGTAAAGATGATATACCTTATTTTGATTAAAATACTTTTAAGGCAAAACTCAAGATATTTGAAAAAGAGCTTCTAATTGCTAAAGATCATAGTAAATAGTAATTAATGAAAATAATGCTTTGACTTATAAACTAGAATAGTTTAATTATTGGTTTAAAAACTTTCACATAACAAAAAATCTTTTATTTATAGTTTATCTTTAAAACTGTATATGGCTTCTTCTAGAGTTTCAAATTACATAAATCATACACCTAGAAGAATATTTAATCATAAAAGCAAGTTGAATTCTAATTCCCATTTATTATCTCCCAACTTTAAATTAAATGTTCACAAATTTCCTATTAATAATACTTTTTTAAATTTCTATATTTATAAGCCTTAATTTCATGACTATTGAAATATGAAACATATTCAACCAATGTATGAATGGAAACCAATACTTAAAAGTGTCAAACTTATTTCACTTGAAAGGGCGCATTCATCCGCGTCTCCCCAAAACTTATCATGTTATATCCTGGTATCCAAAGGAACTGTCACATTTGGTCCCTTTTAGATACCTAAATCTTTCATTCATTAACATTCAATCAATTGCATGAAGTACAAATAAATCAAAATGAAATATACAAAATTTTACTTCATGATGATCTTAACATAACAAAAACAATTTCTTCTTTCATTTTGACTTTTCCATACTTATTTTGTTTTTCATTTTTGTGCCAACATCTTTTATGGTTACTTTATAATGCCATATGTCTTACTCACATTAAACTTTTTTTTAAAATCAAAATAAATGAATTTGAGTCAAAGTCAAAAATTGAAAGTGTCCAATTTATCTTCTAACATCTATACTTATAAAATCCATTGCATATGATACCATGAAAATGAGTTTTGAAATTATTAATTTGAATTATCAAGACTAATTAAATTTTTTTCCAACTCATTACTCAAAAATGGATTTCTTTGGTTCAATAAGGAGTTTTTGGCTAAAATATTTAATGCACAATTTTTTTGACTATTTCTCTAATTTTTTGCTGTATATGATAGCCCCCAAAATGAAAAATTATAATCAATAATAATTAAAATTGAGAAATCACAAAAACCATGTTTAATTCCTGAAAGAACCAATCTCAGTTGTTAACGCTCGATGATAAGTCTTAATGTCGGTGATAACCTATTTTCTTGAATATTTCGAGTTATTCTAAAATCATATCTTCTAAAAATTACTTTACTATTTTAATTATTATTATTTTATGTTTTCTAATAATATATATATGGCTAAATTCTAAAAAAAATACAAAATAGTTCAAAAGGCACCAAAATATATTCATATTGAAAAATTCATTATAATAAACTTAATAAAGGGTAAATATGAACTTCACATACACTACAATGATTTATTATATCATTTCCCTAAATTCACTCTAATCTTATATCATAATTCATGATCTATAAAGAATTAATCCAAAATTGACTATTTCTATGACACTTAGAAATTATGAATCATACGATGGGTATTGGTATCATGTTTCATTACTTTATTTGGTATATTAATATGCTTCGCTATTGTTTGCATGTATCTTACTTATATGTAGAACCTAGAAACAATTTTGTACACTTAAGAAAAAATCAAATAGAATCATCACTTCACTCTAGGCTAATAAATTGAAATCCTTTTTTTAAAATACATGCAACATTATCACTTATTTATCTTATGACATAATATTGAATTCAAACACATCATTCTAGCATTATCACATAATACATATCATTATTCATGCTAGTTATCTCAAAATTTCATGAGAAATCAAAGTAGAAATATTGAAATTTAAAATTCATGAAACTATATGACTTTAAAATCAATCTTGCATCAAGCCATGGTTATGAATTTATACTTAGATTTAAATAATTTGTATTTCCATGATCATTCACCCATGATTACATGTCTCACAATATCAAGGGCATAGGATATTATGCATTAGAATACCTAACCTCTAAGTTAAGACTTGTCCTTAACTAGGGAGGGTTCTAGTGGAGCTTTGCGAGGCACTAGGAGGAAAGAGTGATAGGCTGAGTGACTTTTTTCTGAGCATACAAAACTCACATCCCAACCTATGACATGTGTGTATCCCCCCATACCCATCTATTGTTTAGTACGGAGCTAGTATATTGACAAATAATTGGGGTAACATTAATCATAGGCATACTTATATCATATACTTTGCATGAACACTTTTTAAATTTCTATGATCTTTAAAATTGTACATATTTTTTGCTCAACATGTTATCCTTATTTTTTTTCATAATTTATCTTATTGGGCTTTCATGATTTTTAAAATCATATGTTTTTTGAAAGACAATCTTAACACCTCAGGCCAAAAATCATAGATCCATATATTTTCATTATAATTCAAAACTCTTCGTGGCAATTGGTGACCATTATCTTAGATTACATGAATCAATGAAATTCAAAATGGAAAATTATCAAAACCCATGTTTTTAAGAAGAAAAGCACGTCTTTGTATGTTAGCACTGCGTGGTAGGTACTAATGCTGACTGTAGTATAAAAATTAGTTTTCCTTTCTATATGTACTTTTCTCTAGCATAGAAGATCATTTTATTAATAGGCTCAATAAAGACTTCTATTTTTTCCAGAAAATTATTTATTTTTAAAATATTAAAAAAATTCTAAATTACAAAACAATTTCAAATAACAAAATTATGTTTTTATTATTATTTCTTTTTGCGTGTTGATTGTTTTGTATTTTTATAAAAGTAAAAAATTAGAAAAACTCCTAGTTGGTTATTCATTTACAATGTCAAGGATGGTTAATTATATTAATTAAAAAAATAAATACAATGTTTAATTTTATTTTCACATTTCTCAAAACATTATTTTGTTTATGTCGTGCCTTGAAATACTATCTTTTTACATGTAATGAAATTAATTTTAGAAAAACATGAATAAGATTGTTTAACATTCCTCTAAGTATGAGTAATGTTTTATGTTTGATTATATTTCATTCACTCACTTATTTTGATAACTAACATGTGTTTTAATTGTAGTTTTGAAAGATTGTATAGTGCAATAATATAAATAATAAAAAAACATAAATAAATTATCTGCATAATATTGAATTATTTATTGAAATTCTTTCTTTCAGGAACTTACTTTTTAGAGAAATGTGATTTAAATATTAAAATATTATATTTGCAAAATAAGTGAATTCAGAGCCCTTAGTCATAAAACTAAAAAGCAAATACTATTAGACAAGGAAAATACCACCAAACACTACTCACTCTCCTGATAATTCTTAATAAACAATGTGGGGTTGATCACTTTGAAAAAAATTATAAAGTGTCGTATAACAAACAAATATTACATCACTTCTCTTAGTACACCAGATCATAAAAAAGAAGTTAAAATTAAAAAGAATAAATATCATCCCTTAAGATCTATTTCACACCCTGATAAGTCGTAATAAGCATTGTATGTGCAAAACACCTGGGTAGTTATACTTTTTATTTTATTTTAAGTGTATTAAAATATTATGAAAGTAAAATTATTTGTGTATTTTAATGTCGTGTCCATTCTATTACATTCTCATGTATTTTGATTAATGCACTTATATTCTTTATCAAAACACTTTTGTACACATCATTATCCTATATAAAACTTCTGCTAATAAGAATTAGACCTTAAAGCACATCTACACAATTCCCTACAAACTTAAGTAAATGCGCTACATGAAAAAGCATGACCGTTATAATGTTTAGTTTTACTTGAAATGCAAATATTGTAGTTCTCATCTATTTTTTTATATTTTTAAATCATGCTTGAAATTTTACTTCTAAAAATTTCAATGAAATATCGTATCTTGGACTTTGTTTGAAAACATCTTCTTATTAATTTTAAAACTCATTATCTTTTATATGCTCTTATTTTATAAAAAAATATTTATTTTAAGTGTGCTTATTATATTTTTATGCTTACTACTTGTACTCAATCATGATTATTCATTTTCTCAAAAAGCAGTGTCGTAAAAGAAGAATGTTTACTTTATAGCTTCCGCTGAATTACTTTGTCTATAGTCACTCATGGCTATATTTTTTTAAGAAGTAATATTTATAAAATTCCATAGTATATCCTATTTTCATCTTTATATAGATCTCAATAATTCTTATTGCATACACTCATCTTTTCTCTCTTTTGATATTTCCAAATGGGGAGAATAAATTGCATAAATCTAATATTTAGGGGGAGTACAATTACAAAATTCATAGGAAGGACATATTTAGGGGGAGTACAATTATAAAATTCATAGGATGGATATGTAACACCCCTATCCGTCACATAGCATATAGCAGTAGGTCCGGCCGGGGCTCGACGCCATATACCACAGACAGACTGAAAGGTTACTCATTGAAACCATTCTTTCAATCATAACGTCCTACACAGAGCATCTAGCGGAAGTAATTTATTAAGTTACAAAAATAAGAACCTAGCCACAAGCATGAATGTCCACTATCGAATCCAAACAGGAATGAATTACAAAGTACACAAAGTACCGGCCTTATGGCCTTACAAGAGTTCACTAAATTTAAAACAGTGTCTTCCATACTTTGGCTCACAGGCCGGTCACACATGAATTAAACAAGTAAACAAAATAAAGCCTTCAAGGGCCGGCTCAGCAACATGGGATTTGGCCCGCTATTTGCCACTCGGCTCCGCAGTACCAACAAGCACAATTCACCGCAACGGTTGCAAACAAAAGTAACGGTCAGCTAAAGCTGACCAAATTATAACGATCCCGCACCCAAACTTAGGGCGGTGATGCTTCTTCCCTGCACTTATTAGCATAATAAGCATTATAGTGAATAATCACAACATCACAGGTGCAGGGACACACGGTCGCACACACCGTGCTCTCAGGGCACTTACATGGTGAACCCAGTCAAAACCGCGGTCTCACCACCGCCCCTTGGACCGCAATACTCGTGAGCATTATAGTCTTTCTGGCCTAAGCCTAAGACCCTCCATCTATGCCAACGGTAAGTACCATGTACTTTAGGTCTCTTTAACCGAACGACACAGAGCGGGTACGGTTCCGCCTAACCCGTTGCTCACACCGCAACGTCAATTTAAGCCATATGCGTGGGTCAAGCTTTCCTGAGTCCCAAAATGATCAAACAAGCACATAATCCAGTTATGTTCAAGGCTGGCTCCCAGGCCACCAAGTTAGCAGAAATGCATTTCCGCCCAGTTTTTCGGGTGCACCTTGGAGTTAATCCCCAAGACTCCCTATTGCAATCTACCGCGTAGAAAACCCGAAAACAACCAAAGGCACAGAGTCTTCTCCAGTTAATCATGCACAATGAAACATCACTGATCCAGACCAACTTGTCCGGGTAGGCTTCACACATCATGCTTATGTCTGTATCATGATTTCGGACACTATATGTAAACAAGGGGGACTATTCACATCTACCCCAAGGAACGCCGCACACTCACCGCACACTCGCGGGAGCGGGTTTCCTTATGCAAAATAAGGAGAGCTTCACATGCTCAAGAAGAGAATCGTTACCCTAGCATTTCTCTTCGGTGCCATAGAAATCTATACGGATGAAAAACACCATATTGGCCTCGCCTCTGTAGATCTGGACTCGGTTTGCGATTTGGCACTCCGAATCTCCTCCGACAACCAGATCTCTCTTTCTTGTTATTCCTTGCTCTCCCCTCTCTCTAGAACTTTAGAAAGAGAAAAACCAAATAGAATGAGGGTTTCTAAGCCCTATTCCCGTGTATATCCAAGCAAGAATAGCCCTGAGCCATTGGATCCCAAAATAAGGAAAAACACGGCCATGATTCGCACTTAAAATCCAAAAACTGGGCCGAACACGGCTTACGACATGCCCGTGTCCAAGGTCGTGTGCCTCAATCGGCGTCAAACCGTCGCGTACCGAAAAGAACACGGGCTCTCGACATGCTCGTGTCAAGCTTGACACACTCGTGTCATCCAGTACACGCCCGTGTAGCTAGGCGTGTTCCTCCATCGACAAATGCCCAGTACCCCCCCCCCCCCCCCCGAGGAGAACACGGGTATTTGACATGCCTGTGTCGAATTTGACACGCCCGTGTCAAACCTGAACACGCGTGGGCTCAGGCCTTGTCTCTCCCCCGACACAACTCGGCAAACAACCCGAGTAGGACACGGCCTGGGACACGCCCATGTCTTAGGCCGTGTTCGCTGTTCGACACTCGTCGACTGCAATTTCGTCGACCACGCGGCCATCGTCGAACCCGAGAATGACACGCCCCTGGAACACGCCCGTGTCCCAGGCCGTGTAACCTCTACCAAGTCCCAAACTTGGATCAAAATGACACCCGTCCTTCTTTTGAGTTTCGGGGCGTTAGAAATCTCTCCCTCTTAAAATAATTTCGTCCATGAAATTACCAAAAGGTAAATATATACAAAACCAAAAGCGGTACCTGAGTGGAATAACTCTGGGTACTCCTCAAGCATGGTTTGCTCCCGCTCCCATGAGAGCTCCTCCCGACCACAATTGTCCCAACGGACCTTGGCCATCCTAATCTCCTTGTTACGAAGTTGCTTAACTTCAAAGTCCTCAATACGAACGGGCTTTACCCTTGTCGTCAACCCTTCGTCCACCGGTATTCTATCAACCGTGATCACCTGCAAAGGCTCTTGCACCGCATTCCGCAACGCTAATATTTGGAATACATCGTGTAGACCACTCAACTCCACCGAAAGCTTTAGAAGATAAGCCGCTTCACCAATCCTCTCCAGGATCTGAAATGGTCCAAGGTACCTCAGGCTCAGCTTCTTCAAGCGTCGTACCCGTGAAACACCCTTGAACTGCTTTATCTTTAAATACACCCAATCGCCAATAGCGAACTCAACGTTTCGATGCTTGGCATTATAGTATTTGTCCTGGCTATCCTGAGTGATCAGCAAACGCTCTTGAATGGTTCGTGCCAAAGAAGTGGCGCTCCCCACGTCTTGTTTTTTTGTACAACCTCGCCTCACCCGTTTCCAACCACGACAACAGCATGCGACATTTTCTACCATATAGGGCCTCGAAGGGCGCCGTTTGTATGCTTGCTTGGTAGCTTTTGTTGTACGCAAACTCCACCAAATATAGATGATCTTCCCACTGCTTGCCGAACTCCAGGACACACATGCGAAGCATGTCTTCCATTGTCTTGTTGACACTCTCGGTCTAACCATCCGTTTGCGGATGAAAGGTTGTGTTGAATCTCAACTTAGTTCCCAACATTTGTTGCACCAAACTGCAGTCATTGGACGTAAACCACCCATCTCTATCACTCACGGTGATGCGGGGCACACCGTGCAGTCTAACAATGTTATCCACATAAAGCTTTGCCAGTTTCTCCACCGAATCATCCTTCCTATTCGAAATGAAATGCGACTCCTTTGTCAACCGATCTACGATCACCCAGATGACGTCGTTTCCCTTCTGCGACCTTGGCAATACATGCACAAAGTCCATTGAGATATCGTCGAACTTCCACTCCGGAATAGGCAAAGACTTCAAGAAACCCCCTGGCTTTTAGCACTCTGCCTTCACTAAGGCGCAAGTCTGACACTTTGCAACATATAGTGTCACATCCTTCTTGAGTCCTGACCACCAGAACAACTTCTTCAGATCTCGGTACATCTTCGCGCTCAACGGGTGAATCGAGTACTTGGTATGATGAGCCTCGTACATCAACTCCACCCGTTAATTACCCACGTTTGGGACGCACAAACGACTGTCCTTCCTTAGTAGTCCATCTTCAACTGTATATTAGGAATTTGACCCATCAGAAACCGCCTCCATAATTTGCTTCATGCTGCTATCCAAATTCATAGCCTGCTGAATCTGATCAGCCAGGTCATACAGAACTTCCGTCCAGTTCAATAGCGCTTCGGCGCTAGTCTGCTTGTCAACACAAGAGATATATAACGCCTCCAACTCCCAAATCAACAGCTTGTCATGAACCGACAACCAGTTGGCTTGCGCGGGAGCCCTGCGACTCAATGCATCCGCAACTGCATTGCCTTTCCTATGCACATAATGAATTTTGAATGCATAGTCCTCCAGGAACTCCATCCATCTCTGCTGCCTCATATTCAGATCCTTCTAGTCTAACAGGTATTTCAAGCTCTTGTATTCGGTATAAATATCGACCTTTATGCCGTACAAATAATGCCTCCATAGCTTCATAGCAAAAATCACGGTCGTTAACTCCAAGTCATAGACCGGATAATTTCTCTCATGCACTTTTAGCTGATGCGAGCCATAAGCTATAACCCTTCCATGCTACAGCAGCATGCAGCCCAGACTAATGCCCGAAGCATCACTGTAAATCTCAAAGCCTTTGGTCCCACTCGACGAACTTAGCACTAGCACCGTGGTCAACCAACCCTTCAACTCTTCAAAAGCTTACGCGCACTCCGGCGTCCAAACAAACTTCTGATCTTTCCTTGTCAAAGTCATGAGAGGCAACGCTATCCGCGAGAAGTTCTCTACAAAGCGCCTGTAACAGCCGGCAAGCCCCGGAAAACTCCGGGCTTCCGCTACCGTAGACAACACAGGCCACTCCTGTATTGCAACTATCTTCGCCGGATCCACCGCAATCCCTTCTCCACTGACTATATGACCAAGGAATACAACTGAGGGCAACCAAAACTCGCATTTGGAGAACTTTGCGTATAGTTCGTTCCTCCTCAGCGTCTCCAAAACCAAATGCACATGCTTGAAGTGATCCTCTTCGCACTGCGAGTACACCAATATGTCGTCGATAAAGACGATCACAAAGTGGTCTAAGTACTCCCTGAACGTTCTGTTCATCAGATCCATGAACACTGATGGCGCATTAGTCAGCCCGTACGGCATGACTGTAAACTCGAAATGCCCATATCTCGTGCTGAACACTGTCTTTGGGATATCACTTTCCCTTATTCTCAGCTGATAGTAACTGGACTTAAGATCCAATTTTGAGTACACCGATGACCCGACTAGCTGATCAAACAGATCATCAATCCTTGGGATCAGGTTCTTGTTCTTTTTCGTTAACTTATACAATTCTCTATAATCGATACAGAGCCGCAAACTTCCGTCCTTCTTCTTAACGAAAAGGACTGGTGCGCTCCAAGGTGACAAACTTGGACGCACATAACCCTGCTCCGACAACTCTTCAAGTTGAACCTTTAGCTCCGCCATTTCCTTAGGCGCCAACCTATAAGGAGAGTGTGACACAGGTTTGGAACCTGACACTAGCTCAATCGTAAAGTCGATCTCCCGCTGGGGTGGGGCTCCGAGAAGATTGTTTGGGAACACTTCAGGGTACTCGCACACTACTGGGATACTACCCAAAGTGGGCTTAGGCTTCGCAGCCTCCACTAGCGTGAAGAACAGCTCTACACCAGCACAAACTGCCTTGACCACCTAAAGAGCAGACATTAAGTTCTTGCTCGACCCCTTCAAACCAGCAAACGTTGTCTCTCGGTCAGCTCCCAACTTGACTTTCTTATAATTGCAATCTATGTATGCCTTCTACTCCGAAAGCCAATCCATACAAAAAATGAAGTCGAACTCGAATAGCGACAGTAACGACGCTAGCAAGTCAAACTCTTGACTCCCAATACAAATCTTTACGGCACAAATACTGTCCGCGCGTATAAAACACCCATTCGGAAACAACACATCAAATTTGTCCTTCGCCATCGAAGAAGGGACTCCGATGCGCGATATGAAACCTTCGAACAAAAAGGAGTGTTAAGCTCCCGTATCGAAGAGTGCTCTCGCTGGATTATCACAAATCAAAACAAAGCCTATACAAATAGTAATAAGCTAACAAGCACAAGGTAATAGTATTTAAAACTAAATTTCTATAAATTTAAACCGTACCCGTCACCACATCCGCTTGCTTGATGGCCTCCTGCTGGCCAAGATTGTAGACTCTTGGTTGAGTCGGAGCAAAATGGGATGCGGTTGACTCCACCGCTTTGCCCCTTTTCCTTGTAAGGTTCTCCCTGCTTCCTCTCGAACTTCGGACGTCCGCTCCAACAGTCACGAGCAAAATGTCCCGGCTTCCCACAAGTAAAGAAAGCGCCCGGTGCATGACCTGTAGTCGCCCCCGAAGCACCATAAGAATGGGCTGGACCTGAAGCCCTAGCCTTCTTATTCCACCTTCGAAAACCGGACTTTGAAGTCGGCACCTTGAACTCTGACTTCTTAGCACCAGAGTCTCCAACTGCTCCTGACATAGCTTTCTTTATCGTCTGAGCACCCTCCCGACAATCTCGGGCAAAGTGCCCTTTCTTGACATAAGTATGACAAGTGTAAATAGCTTTGCGAGTGGATGCTTTAGCCTTCTTTCTCAGCGTTCTGCGGTAGGCAACCCTTAAAGGATCTGCAGGGTTCAGTACCCTACTCACTAGTATCTGGTGAGTTCTCCCCAACTCTACTTCCAAAGATCTGGCCGACTCCACCAAGGCTCGGAATCTCAATAACGTTGGTCCTAGCAGTAGGATTCGCAACTCGCTATGCAAACTATTATAAAATCTATCGACTATAAACTGCTCGCTTTCTAACTCAAAGCCTGGGTAGCGCCTTAACATAAGGAATGCCTGTAAATATTCGCAGATTGAGTGCGCTCCCTACATAAAAGCATGTTCACATGCTGCCCCAATGGTCCTCTAAATGTCATTTGCTCCATCACACCACCCAGTGTCGAGGCCACCTCAGGGACAGAGGGTTGCACATTCCTTCTATGTTGTGCGTTGGTAACCGCGAACACCATCTCAACTACCCATCTTATAGTTTCAATAGAAGGAGGGGTCTCAGGTACGTCGTTGAGTGCAATACTTTTCTCAGAAAGCATGCGTTCAGACTACCACGTGTCACTACCGGATCCCTATAGTCGTATAATACACCAATAAGTGATCGAACAAAATTGCAAAAAGCAATTATAGGAACACGCAGGTTCCTCAAACATGTGTATTTTCATTCCTAAGTGGACATTCATGGGTTCTTTTCATGTTATAACGATGACGCACACACATGTGCTCACCACCCCTTAAAGTGAATTCGTCCATGAATTCATTTAAGCCTGACCGAAACAGGTAGTCTGATACCAAATTTTAACACCCCTATCCGTCACATAACATATAACAGTAGGTCCGGCCAGGGCCCGACGTCATATACCACGGACAGACCGAAAAGTTACTTATTGAAACCATTCTTCCAATCATAACGTCCTATACAGAGCATCTAGCGGAAGCAATTTATTAAGTTGCAAACATAAGAACCCAGCCACAAGCATGAATGTCCATTATTGAACCCAAACAGGAATGAATTACGAAGTACACAAAGTATAGGCCTTATGGTCTTACAAGAGTTCACTAAATTTAAAAAAGTGTCTTCCATACTTCGGCTCGCAGGCCGGTCACACATGAATTAAAAAAGTAAACAAAACAAGGCCTTCAAGGGCCGACTCAGCAACAAGGGCTTTTGCCCGCTATTTGCCACTCGGCTACGCAGCACCTGCAAGCACAATTCACAACAATGGTGGAAAACAAAAGTAACGGTCAGCTAAAGCTGACCAAATTATAACAATCCCGCACCCAATCGGGGCGGCGATGCTCCTTCCCTGCACTTATTAGCATAATAAGCATTATAGTGAATAATCACAACATTATAGGTGCAGGCACACACGACCACACACCCCATGCTCTCAGGGCACTTACACGGTGAACCCGGTCAAAACCGCGGTCTCACCACCGCCCCTTGGACGGCAATACTTGTGAGCATTATAGTCTTTCTGGCCTAAGCCTAAGACCCTCCATCTATGCCAACGGTAAGTACCATGTACTTTAGGTCTCTTTAACCGAATGGCACAGAGCGGGTACGGTTCCGCCTAACCCGTTGCTCACATCGCAACATTAATTTAAGCCAAATGTGTGGGTCAAGCTTCCCCGAGTCCCAAAACGATCAAACAAGCATATAACCCAGTTATGTTCAATGCTGGCTCCCAGGCCACCAAGTTGGCAGAAATCCGTTTCCGCCCAGTTTTCCGGGTGCACCTTGGAGTTAATCCCCAAGACTCCCTATTGCAATCTACCGCGTAGAAAACCTGAAAACAACCAAAGGCACGAAGTCTTCTCCGGCTAATCATGCATAATGAAACATCACCAATCCAGACCAACTTGTCCGGGTAGGCTTCACACACCATGCCTATGTCTGTATCATGATTTCAGACTCTATATGCAAACAAGGGGGACTATTCACATCTACCCCAAGGAACGCCGCACACTCACCGCACACTCGCGGGAGTAAGTTTCCTTATGCAAAAGAAGGAGAGCTTCACATGTTCAAGAAGAGAATCATTACCCTAGCATTTTTCTTCGGTGCCATGGAAATCTATACGGATGAAAAACACCGTATCGGCCTCGCCTCCGTAGATCTGGACTCGGCTTGCGATTTGGCGCTCCGAATCTCCTCCGGCAACCGGATCTCTCTTCCTTCTTCTTCCTTGCTCTACCCTCTCTCTAAAACTTTAGAAAGAGAAAACCCAAATAGAATGAGGGTTTCTAAGCCCTATTCCCGGGTATATCCCAGTAAGAACATCCTTGAGCCATTGGATCCCAAAATAAGGAAACAGATGGCCACGATTCGCACAAAAAATCCAAAACTTGGGCCGAACACGGCTTGCAACACGCCCGTGTCCAAGGCCGTGTGCCTCAATCGGCGCCAAAACCGTCGCGTCCTGAAAAGAACATGGGCTCTCGACACGCCCGTGTCAAGCTTGACACGCCCGTGTGATCCAGTACACGCCTGTGTAGCTGGGCGTGTTCCTCCATCGACACAGGCCCAACACCAACCTGAGGAGAACACGGGTATTCGACACGCCCATGTCGAATTTGACACGCCCATATCGGACCCGAGCACGCCTGGGCTCAGGCCTTGTCTCTCCCCTAACACAACTCAGCTAATAACCCGAGCAGGACACGGCCTGGGACACGCCTGTATCTCAGGTCGTGTTCGTTGTTCGACACTCGTCGACTGCAATTTCGTTAACCATGTGACCATCGTCGAACCCGAGCATGACACGCCCCTGGGACACGCCCATGTCCCACGCCGTGTGACCTCTACCAAGTCTCAGACTTTGATCAAAACGCCACTCATCCCTCTTTTGAGTTTCAGGGCATTACAGGATATATGTAGAGGAGTAATCATATAGAAGGTGCATACATTATTCATTGCTTGATCATGACTTTCCTTTAAATAAGTGGTCCCTAATTAATCTCATAACTATACACTCATCCCAAAAAACTTTTGTTAGAACCGACGGTGCACATATCCTTAGTTTGATAATATCAACTCCCATATTGTATTTGATCACATCTTGTGTTTGATAGAGTGTGCAGGTTTACAGGTCCAAGAAAACCAATGAGCTTTCCTCAGGAACCTACCACCAAGCGATAGTAGCTAATGTCGCGTGGTAGCGAGAACTAAATGGACAAAGTGCTCGG
Organism: Platanthera zijinensis; assembly: GCA_039513925.1. NCBI lineage: Eukaryota > Viridiplantae > Streptophyta > Magnoliopsida > Asparagales > Orchidaceae > Platanthera > Platanthera zijinensis. The sequence goes on from CM077098.1 coordinate 60,666,880, forward strand.
GAAAGTACCACATCGGGCTAAGTTCTACCGCCCGCGTTAACGTGATGAATTATCTAGGCTAGGCACTCGGGAATCTACCGCCAAGAAATAATAGTTAATGTCGGGAGTAACGCCAGGCGATACTACGCGCGATAGTTGGAGGAATTAATTTCCAAACTCTCGAGAACCTACCAGAAAGCGCTAGTCTTACCGCTCCGCGCTAGCCCACTCAACATCACGTTGAGTGTGTCGAGTCTGAGGAGTCGAGTCAGAGATACCAAGCAATAATAATTGTTAACGCGTCACACTAGCACTATGAAAAGAAAAAATTCTTGTTTAAAATATTTTTCCAATTTTGCAGGACAGCTGTCAGCACGAAGCACGCGAAACTACCACCGGGTGCTAGCCTTACTGCTGGCAGTAGCTGTACAACCCCGTATTCGCAGAGTGGGGGTCCTCCAGCAGGCGCAAGGGGGATGAAGTATTTGCCTCCCTCCCGGCTCGTCAGGCCAGCCCTCCGGCTCGTCAGGCCAGCCCTCCCGGCTCGTCAGGCCATCCCCCCCGGCTCGTCAGGCCAGCCCCCCCGGCTCGTCAGCTCGTCAGGCCAGCCCCCCCGGCTCGTCAGGCCAGCCCTCCCGGCTCGTCAGGCCAGCCCTCCCGGCTCGTCAGGCCAGCCCTCCCGGCTCGTCAGGCCAGCCCTCCCGGCTCGTCAGGCCAGCCCTCCCGGCTCGTCAGGCCAGCCCTCCCGGCTCGTCAGGCCAGCCCTCCCGGCTCGTCAGGCCAGCCCTCCCGGCTCGTCAGGCCAGCCCTCCCGGCTCGTCAGGCCAGCCCTCCCCGGCTCGTCAGGCCAGCCCTCCCGGCTCGTCAGGCCAGCCCTCCCGGCTCGTCAGGCCAGCCCTCCCGGCTCGTCAGGGCAGCCCTCCCGGCACATCAGGGCAGCCCTCCCAGCTCGTCAGGGCAGCCCTCCCGGCTCATCAGGGCAGCCCTCCCGGCTCGTCAGGCCAGCCCTCCCGGCTCGTCAGGCCAGGTCGCCAGCTCGCCAAGCCGGCGTCTCGCCTTGTCGCCTGCTCGCCCGGCTTGAGGGGCTACCCCTAGTGGACTGCTTTTAGCTATTTAGAACAGCGGGATTTGGCTGTTGGCAGACCAATCCGGGGGCATTTTGGTCCTTTTACCCTCAGGACTTGGAAAAACTATAAATAGACCCCCATGGGTGCCTTTGGAGAGGATGAGTTTTCTTGCCTCCTCCTCCCTTAGCATCTTCTTGGTAGAGTAGAGAGAGCTCTCCAAGGCGCCCAAGCCTAGCTCCTTGGTAAGGGAGGGGAAGAGTTCTTGTAACCTTCCGGGTGTGTGGTGGGACCTCCACGCTAGAGTCGAGGGTCTGTTCCTAGTTTCCCAAGTCTCTGGTCCGTGACATTCTTCTGAGTGTAGTAGGTGTGAGGTCACCCCTTCCCCAAGGGTCGAACTCCACAGAGACCGGTTTTTCGATTTCAACATTTTGGTGCGGTGAGCATGGAAAGTGACCAGCACAGAAGATCTCGGGAGAGTGTCATGGCTGGGGATCAGGGAGGTAGTGATGACCTCGGTGGTCTCCCCCACCTAGGACCCTTTGTAGGAAGGGAGGAGTTCATGGCTTCCATCGAAGGCATCATGGGGATGCTTAGAAGCATTGCCCCTCGGGCTAACAGCTCAACCCCCACCCCCCAGGGACTAGCTCCCAAGGGTCTCGGCGAGCCAACCCAGAGTGGTCTCGGCGAGCTGGCTCCCAGGGGGCAAGGCGAGATCACCCCAGCAGGGGGAGAAGTGAGTATGCCGGATAGGAGGCCTGGGAAGGAGAGGATGGTAGAAGGGGTTGAGCGGGACCTCTCAGGCCGGGAGCTGTTCCCCAGCCCGGCGAGAGCTAGCCCCCCATGCGAGCAGGTCGCGCGAGTGGCGGTGGCGAGAGCTCCCCTTAGGGGGTCACCCTTCAGCGAGCTGATCATCTCAGCTCCCGTTCCCGAGGGGTTCAGGGAACTTGACAAGGAATACTACACCGGGAAGGACGACCCCATCCAGCACTTACAGTGGTTCGAGGATGCCGTCTCCATCATACCAATGACGGATGCCTTCAAGTGTCGCCTCTTTGCGATCACGTTGAAGGAGAAGGCAAGGGACTGGTTCCATCAACTCCCTCCAAGGTCCATCTTCGGATTCGAAGACTTGAGCCGGAGCTTTCAGCTTCGCTTCTCCACCTCCAAGAAGAGGAAGAAAGGTCCTGAGTCCCTCTTCCTGATAAAGCAAAGGGCCGAGGAGTCGCTGGCCCATTACGTTGACAGGTTCCAGGAGGAGGTCCTTGACATCCAAGAGGTGCCAGGGTATGCCCTCCAGATGGCATTCACGGTGGGGTTGCGTGAAGGGTTCTTCAAGATGAGCTTGACCCGGAAGACCCCTCTTTCCTTCGAGGAGCTGATGGAAAGGGCGGCAGAGGAGATAGCCATGGAGGCAGCCAACCCGGCCTTTGTAAAAAAGTTAGCTAAGTTGACGGAGGTGGAGTCGAAAGAGCAAGGTGGCTCAAGGCACCAGGAAGGAAGGCGGAGAGAGGAGCAGAGAGCCTAGGGGTTCCAGAGACAGGAGGGTCCGGAGCCAGGCTGGAGGCAGCAGGGAGGACCCGCCCATGGTCCAGGAAGAGCTCTCATCCAGGATGGGGGGAACTTTCATGGGGGTCAAGGGAGGTTCAACTACCAAAGGCAAGCCCCAAGGCAACTCCTACCCCCACCGCAGCAAGCCTTGGCAATAGGCGAAGGAAGAAGAGGCAACGGGAGAGATCGCCGAGTCCGCCGAAGGAGGCTGGTAGAAGAAGCATTGCCGTACTGTGACTACCACCAGGTGGAGGGGCACGCGACGGCTACCTGCCCCGAATTCCTGGAGGTGAGAGGAGCGAGAGGTCAAGCCCAGCAACCACCCCCGAGGCAGATCGAAGCCCCGCCCCAAGCCAGGGAGGAAGACAGATGTGAGGATCGGGTCGACGTGGGCACCCGGGGAAGGATCGGTTGATGCAAGAGGCGAAGGAGCCTCGCCTCAATAGGATTTTGTATTTTTTATTATGTTGTACTGAGTCTAGCCCCCGACCCACTGAGTCGGGAGAGGTCATGTAACCCATCTTTCTTCCCCATTTGAGGATGTTGAATTTGGCAAGGTTTTTGTTGAGACGCCTAGTCCCACCTCCCGATGATGGTCCCGCTGTCAGGCTCTCACTAGCTGGCAGGTCAGGAGTACCTCTCGTGGAAGCCCCAAGTCCTTAGCTCCGATGATGGTCCCGCTGTCAGGCTCTCACTAGCTGACAGGTCAGGCGTACCTCTCGTGGAAGCCCCAAGTCCTTAGCTCCGATGATGGTCCCGCTGTCAGGCTCTCACTAGCTGACAGGTCAGGCGTACCTCTCGTGGAAGCCCTAAGTCCTTAGCTCTGATGATGGTCCCGCTGTCATGCTCTCACTAGCTGGCAGGTCAGGCGTACCTCTCGTGGAAGCCCCAAGTCCTTAGCTCCGATGATGGTCCCGCTGTCAGGCTCTCACTAGCTGGCAGGTCAGGCGTACCTCTCGTGGAAGCCCAAATTCTCTTTGCTCCGATGATGGTCCCGCTGTCATGCTCTCACTAGCTGGCAGGTCAGGCGTACCTCTCGTGGAAGCCCCAAGTCCTTAGCTCCGATGATGGTCCCGCTGTCAGGCTCTCACTAGCTGACAGGTCAAGCGTACCTCTTGTGGAAGCCCAAGTTCCTTTGCTCTGATGACGGTCCCGCTGTCAGGCTCCCACTAGCTTGGAGGTCAGGCGTACCTCTCGTGGAAGACCAAGTTCCTTTGCTCCGATGACGGTCCCGCTGTCAGGCTCCCACTAGCTGGCAGGTCAGGCGTACCTCTCGTGGAAGCCAAGTTCCTTTGCCCCATTGACGGTCCCGCTGTCAGGATCCCACTAGATGGCAGGTCAGGCGTACCTCTCGTGGAAGCCCAAGTTCCTTTGCTCCGATGACGGTCCCGCTGTCAGGCTCCCACTAGCTGGCAGGTCAGGGGTACCTCTCGTGGAAGCCAAGTTCCTTTGCTCCGATGACGGTCCCGCTGTCAGGCTCCCACTAGCTGGCAGGTCAGGCGTACCTCTCGTGGAAGCCCAAGTTCCTTTGTTCCGATGACGGTCCCGCTGTCAGGCTCCCACTAGCTGGCAGGTCAGGCGTACCTCTCGTGGAAGCCAAGTTCCTTTGCTCCGATGACGGTCCCGCTGTCAGGCTCCCACTAGCTGGCAGGTCAGGCGTACCTCTCGTGGAAGCCAAGTTCCTTTGCTCCGATGACGGTCCCGCTGTCAGGCTCCCACTAGCTGGCAGGTCAGGCGTACCTCTCGTGGAAGCCCAAGTTCCTTTGCTCCGATGACGGTCCCGCTGTCAGGCTCCCACTAGCTGACAGGTCAGGCGTACCTCTCGTGGAAGCCCAAGTTCCTTTGCTCCGATGACGGTCCCGCTGTCAGGCTCCCACTAGCTGGCAGGTCAGGCGTACCTCTCGTGGAAGCCAAGTTCCTTTGCTCCGATGACGGTCCCGCTGTCAGGCTCCCACTAGCTGGCAGGTCAGGCGTACCTCTCGTGGAAGCCCAAGTTCCTTTGCTCCGATGACAGTCCCGCTGTCAGGCTCCCACTAGCTGGCAGGTCAGGCGTACCTCTCGTGGAAGCCCAAGTTCCTTTGCTCCGATGACGGTCCCGCTGTCAGGCTCCCACTAGCTGGCAGGTCAGGCGTACCTCTCGTGGAAGCCCAAGTTCCTTTGCTCCGATGACGGTCCCGCTGTCAGGCTCCCACTAGCTGGCAGGTCAGGCGTACCTCTCATGGAAGCCCAAGTTCCTTTGCTCCGATGACGGTCCCGCTGTCAAGCTCCCACTAGCTGGCAGGTCAGGCGTACCTCTCGTGGAAGCCCAAGTGTCTTTGCTCCGATGACGGTCCCGCTGTCAGGCTCCCACTAGCTGGCAGGTCAGGCGTACCTCTCGTGGAAGCCAAGTTCCTTTGCTCCGATGACGGTCCCGCTGTCAGGCTCCCACTAGCTGGCAGGTCAGTCGTACCTCTCGTGGAAGCCCAAGTTCCTTTGCTCCGATGACGGTCCCGCTGTCAGGCTCCCACTAGCTGGCAGGTCAGGCGTACCTCTCGTGGAAGCCCAAGTTCCTTTGCTCCGATGACGGTCCCGCTGTCAGGCTCCCACTAGCTGGCAGGTCAGGCGTACCTCTCGTGGAAGCCCAAGTTCCTTTGTTCCGATGACGGTCCCGCTGTCAGGCTCCCACTAGCTGGCAGGTCAGGCGTACATCTCGTGGAAGCCCAAGTTCCTTTGCTCCGATGACGGTCCCGCTGTCAGGCTCCCACTAGCTGGCAGGTCAGGCGTACATCTCGTGGAAGCCAAGTTCCTTTGCTCCGATGACGGTCCCGCTGTCAGGCTCCCACTAGCTTGTAGGTAGGGCGTACCTCTCGTGGATACCCAAGAATTTTCACCCCGAGGCTGTCTCGTCACCTAGGCTCCCATAAGCTGGCGTGACAGGTTGACCTCTCAGAGAGGCTAAGTATTTTTTCGACCGCGCAAGAAAGGTCCACTCAGCGAATACGTTGCATGGGTTGGATGTTTCTTTCCGAGCTTGTGCCAACCTCAAAAAGAGCGGGGATTGTGTACAACCCCGTATTCGCATAGTGGGGGTCCTCCAGTAGGCGCAAGGGGGATGAAGTATTTGCCTCCCTCCCGGCTCGTCAGGCCAGCCCTCCTGGCTCGTCAGGCCAGCCCTCCGGCTCGTCAGGCCAGCCCTCCGGCTCGTCAGGCCAGCCCTCCCGGCTCGTCAGGCCAGCCCCCCCGGCTCGTCAGGCCAGCCCTCCCGGCTCGTCAGGCCAGCACTCCCGGCTCGTCAGGCCAGCCCTCCCGGCTCGTCAGGCCAGCCCTCCCGGCTCGTCAGGCCAGCCCTCCCGGCTCGTCAGGCCAGCCCTCCCGGCTCGTCAGGCCAGCCCTCCCGGCTCGTCAGGCCAGCCCTCCCGGCTCGTCAGGCCAGCCCTCCCGGCTCGTCAGGCCAGCCCTCCCGGCTCGTCAGGCCAGCCCTCCCGGCTCGTCAGGCCAGCCCTCCCGGCTCGTCAGGCCAGCCCTCCCGGCTCGTCAGGCCAGCCCTCCCGGCTCGTCAGGCCAGCCCTCCCGGCTCGTCAGGCCAGCCCTCCCCGGCTCGTCAGGCCAGCCCTCCCGGCTCGTCAGGCCAGCCCTCCCGGCTCGTCAGGCCAGCCCTCCCGGCTCGTCAGGGCAGCCCTCCCGGCTCGTCAGGGCAGCCCTCCCGGCTCGTCAGGGCAGCCCTCCCGGCTCGTCAGGGCAGCCCTCCCGGCTCGTCAGGCCAGCCCTCCCGGCTCGTCAGGCCAGGTCGCCAGCTCGCCAAGCCGGCGTCTCGCCTTGTCGCCTGCTCGCCCGGCTTGAGGGGCTACCCCTAGTGGACTGCTTTTAGCTATTTAGAACAGCGGGATTTGGCTGTTGGCAGACCAATCCGGGGGCATTTTGGTCCTTTTACCCTCAGGACTTGGAAAAACTATAAATAGACCCCCATGGGTGCCTTTGGAGAGGATGAGTTTTCTTGCCTCCTCCTCCCTTAGCATCTTCTTGGTAGAGTAGAGAGAGCTCTCCAAGGCGCCCAAGCCTAGCTCCTTGGTAAGGGAGGGGAAGAGTTCTTGTAACCTTCCGGGTGTGTGGTGGGACATCCGCGCTAGAGTCGAGGGTCTGTTCCTAGTTTCCCAAGTCTCTGGTCCGTGACATTCTTTTGAGTGTAGTAGGTGTGAGGTCACCCCTTCCCCAAGGGTCGAACTCCATAGAGACCGGTTTTTCGGTTTCAACAGTAGCGTATTTTCATAAAGATGTATATAAGGATCCTCGTGTTCTGCATTCAAGACAACGACGAAAATATATCAAGTTCTTACATTCTAGGGTTCAGCCGCCTCTCTGCATTTTGTTCCAATCGTCTTCATCGAAGGAAAATAAAACTACCTCCCTCCCATTCGAGCATGAAGAACTCCGGCGATCCAAGGACTACATTGATTACGAAGAGATGACCAGTTGCAAGTACACAGAGATCTCAAGCACCTGCCGTGGATCGCTATATAGAGAAATCGTCAAGCGAGAGACTTTAATCTTTAGATTCATTAAACCTTATCTTTGTAATCTTCTTTTATTTTCATTCTTGTGTGGTGAGGAAAATCGACCGGTGAAGGTCATCGGAATCCGGGAAGGACTCCGCAGGAAATTGTCCCGGGGTAGGGACGTCTAGATCGGAAAATCTAGCGGGGCTCTAAGACCCTTCCTTGCGTGGAGGTGAAGAGCCGGCTCGAAGACCTTTATTACAGGAAAAGGGAGAGAGCCAACCGGTTCGTGGAGCGGGTCGGTATAAAAAACAAAAGATTTTTCTTTCTCATCGCCTTCGATCTCCGGTGTCATGGGGATCACAATTTTTTAATTATCAAAAACAGTTGTTGTTCTAAGTCATGCAATGAAATTCATTTTCTGCTTTATTACTTCTGTGATTTGCTGTGATTGATAAGTGGTAGTCTTCTAAGGGGTGTATAAGAGAATTTGCACAGGTAACGAGTTCATAGATATACCGCCGTGCGTTAGCTACCTAACGTCCCGCGGTAGCTTCCAGAATTCGATTTTTTAGGGAAAAATATTTCGAATTTTTAATTAAGACGTAAAACCTTATTAACCCCCCCCCCCTCTATGGTTGGTCACTAGATCCAACAAGTGGTATCAGAGCAAGGTTATTATAAAATGATTTCACCATCAGGAATAATGGCCAACGTCGATCTCGAATCGACTAGGAGGGATGAAAAAGTGTACACAGAAAATTCATTAGCACCACCTTTATTCACAGGATTGAACTATAACAAATGGAGAACAATAATGAGTAAATTTCTTAAATTATTAGATATAGAAGTGTGGAACATGACTTGTGTCCAGCCCCCAAACAATTTAAATAATCACGAATGTTATTTAAATGCCAAAGCTATAAATAGTCTATTTTGTGGGCTTGGTCAAGATATTTTCAAACTAATCAATATGCTTCCTACTGCATATGATGTCTGGAAATTTCTTGAGCTAACGTATAGTTCTCCTTCTATAGGCAATGAAACAGAGCAATTTCTTATGGATCTGAGTGAAGGATTAAATGAAGATTTACTTTTAGAGAAGGGCACCTCAAACACATCAAGCCAAGAGGAAGATGACAAAGGAACCTCGTGTTCAAATCATGTTGTGACCAAAATATGAATGGAGGCTCATCATTCATAGTAGTGCACCTGTTTCACTCAAAAGGGCTCACTCATCGTCATCTCTGCAAGGTATATCACGCTGCATTTGGGTACCCAAAGGAACCGTCACCCGCGGCTCTGTTTGGATACCTAAATCTCTTATTTATTAACATCCACTATATCCGTGAAGTAAGTTCTAAACAAACTACATTATATCTTACTTCACAATATGCCTACTATTTTATGTGTCTTTTTTTGTGTTTGTTGTTGTTGATAAGAATGCATATTTCAATATGTTTTGTTTTCGTTGTTCTTTTTTCTTTCATCGACACGATGAGTAGGTTTTGTTTTTTAAATAAAAGGGGGGAGAATAGTAAACGATCATGATAAACAAGGTGTTAACAATGAACTAAGTAAGCAAAGTTAAATTGATCACATAAGAGAGAATTAATAATTGATATATGTGTTAAACCTTTTTATTATGCATCATAAAATATATGAATAATTAACTCAGTAGGCTACTCCTCAGAAGAAGTGGGTGAAATGTTCAACTTGCCCATGATCTTCTTGATCATCTTCTTCAAGCCTTTCACCTCCCTCATTGTCTGTCTAATCTCCTGGCCCTGTTCCTCCACCATATTGTAGATGTCTCGGCTGGTTCCTGGGTAGACCCTGTGCGGTGTAATGGAGGCTGTGTTGTAGGTTGTCGTGCTCGTGTGGTTGTAGAAATCTCACCTACTTTGTAGATCTAAGGGCAGCTATCCACCGAGTAAGCTAACCAATCGATGACTAGGTACTTCTCCATCAGGATTCTCTGGATCACCCCGCCCAGAGGCAAGGTGTTTATTCGTTGGCGGTCAAGAGCTTTTAAGAGAAAGGTATAGCGCATCATTGAAAGGATGAGATCGGAAATGCTGAAGTCCCTCCCCGCCATGATATAGAATGTTACCATGGAAAGCTGAGCGGTGATCTTCTTAGTATCTCCAGCCTTAAACATAAGGGAGTGACGGATAACATCCTGAATTATGCGAGCGTCTGGAGTGAGTGTGTCCACTATAGTGATGAGGTCTTGGTGGTTCCCCTCACCATGGAGAACCTCGTTGATCTCTCTCTAATCTCGGCTAGTCTAAAAGGACTCCACGATGTCGAGATGCGAAGAGTTGGGCAACAAGTCATACTTCCGATCGAGGTCCTCGTGGAGTTTCGTCACGAGATCAGTCTCTATACAAGATTGGACTCCTCCACCCAGTTGAGCATAGGACGGATCTCGGAGATTATTGTACAACTCCCGAGTAAGGGCAAAGGAGAATGGAGCACCGATAGAGATCACAGAAAGCACGCCTGATTTCTCCAAGTAGTCATAAATATGAGCATATCGATCGTCAATATCGACGATCATCGGGACGCTCACTGATGCATCATCTATAGCAAGGAAGGTCGAGGTCGGCACTCGAGACCATTATGAGAAGCTGCGGAGAGGAGGCTGAGCGCTTGATGAAGCCATACCCTGAAAATAAAACACGAAATTCTTCAGTTAAAATTTTCAAAAAAAGGGGATGAAAAAATTGGGTTCTAGATCCTACCGCCGAACGATAATCTACTATCGTCGGGCAGTAGCGTCATGGACTGAACCCGTCTTCCTCCGCCAGACGGTTTCCAAAAACTCCATTTTTCGCAAAAATTGTTTCTAAAAAATGGATAGATGACTTAGATCTATGCTCATGCAAAGTAGATCGGTGAGAATATCCATGATCCGTGAAGGAAAAACACAAATCAAACTTGGAAAATCAATGAAATCTACCCGGCTTTGACTCCACCTCCGGATATCACAAAAACATTTATTTTTAAATAGATCAGACACTTGAAAACATCAAGGACGCGAGATCCAAGATTACATAAGCTAGATCCATGAAAAAGGTCATGATCTGTAGTATAAAAAAAATTCATTCACAAATCGAACTTGAAATCATAACATTAGGAATTAGAGAGAGAGAGGGGAAGAGGGGAGTACCGTAAGCTATAGACGAAAAGCACTAGTAAAGGGATCTGTCGGTAGAGGCGAAAGAGTGCAAGTGAGCAGGTGTGCGGAACTGGATCTGACCTGTAGTATATATATTCGGAAGTTATCGCGACGCGATAACTATACCTCCGACGATAGTACCCTTTTTCGTACTATTGCTCGACTATCAGCCCAAGTATCTTCATTACTCTGCTAATACCATTGACAACACAAGACTCATTGTGTTGTGTCTCACGATAGCGGGGGCGTAGGTGTGTCGTCATTAGGATCAGTAACCTGTAATCCACATCGTGTCCTTAATCGGGGAAGGGTTCTAGTGGATCCTTGTGTGATGCTGGAGGGAATGAGGGTTAGGTTGAGTGGGTTCATGTGTGGGCATATGGGATTAACACCCCACCCTACGGAACTTGTGCAGCTCATCATGCCCATCTGTCACAGAGTACAGGGCTAGAGTGATGACACAATGCTTTGGGTGAACTATGTCTTGAGCATTCTCATGTCTGCTTTTTATTAGCACGAACGATACATCATGCTTCATAAAACTTAGTCCTATGCATAATACATTATCGTGTTGTTTTTATTTCTTCTTGCTTTGTTTTCATTGCTTGATATGTTGATTATTTTCGTTTCTTTTGCTACTAAATTCGGAAAAAATAATTTAAAAAAATAATATAAAACTAAAAAAAAACTTAATTTCGATCATGTTTTCGGACACACATGACGTTAACTTAGACCATAATGTGTACATGCAATGTTCGAGTTAGGATTGTTACTCCATGTGAAAATTGTCCTCCTGCAATGGTGTGTCGATCTATAAGTGCTAAGCTACTGAGTACGACAAGACTTGTTTGTGCCTGCTGACTATGCCTCTAGGTATGTGTGAGGATTTAGATAGGGGAATTACTTTACACTATTCACGCATCCCTAGACGAAGCACTCATGTACAAATGCTAGGCTTACATGTTATAACTTATGATATTGTATCTTAACACGTTAGACATACTTTGAATAATCACTGTCATGATATATATGTGATTATATAAATATTATAACTTCGGGCAAAATCTCTAGTGTTAAAGTATGATGCATACAAATTAAAGTGTAACTATCTGATGTAGCGCCGTCCTAAGAGCCTACACGAATGACGTCGAGTGTTCTCTCGCCACGATAAACAACCTCATTCCACACGCTAACGAAACGCAGCAGTACCAATTAATTTATTTATCTCACGCGCCAACGTTCGGTTATCCAATCCGATAGAGATCGAACCACGACTAGAGGCCGAGATCCGATCAAGCTAAAGGGACGAATATTCGCATCTGTGCGAGCGATGTTGTACCAAAGAAAGATCCACCAAGAAAATTACTAATTCGCAAACGGTTGATCTTTTCCCAACAAGAAATACGAGGATCGCCAATCCTTCCGAGAGTATTCAAAAATAAAACGAAAGATCCACAAATCTATTAAGAAAACGCCGCGAAATTTTATTCCGTTTCAAAAGTCACGCAAAAATCGTCCACCACACAAAATAATCTAGAAGAGGAAAAACTCTTGATGTAGAAATTTCGTTACCCCTCTCGGAATAGTAGATCCGGGATATTGGTTCCACTAGAAATGATCGCTCTCCCTTGTACTCCACGGAAGATGCTCCAAGGATGAAGAAACTCGGCCGTCTTCCCCGCTTTTGCACCGTGAAATTTTCCCAAGTCCTTTGGTTCTCGCACTCAACTAGTCTCCTCCAAAAGGTGGCCGGCTATGATGAATTAGGTGGAGAGAAATCGTGGGGGGTGGTTGTGTAGTAGGCGGGTATAGCGAGAATAGAAGGAGGAGGGAGAGAGAGGGAGGCCGAAACTTGGAGGAGGAGATTCCCAAGGGGGCGGCGGCAAAGAGGGGGGGAGGAGGAGAAACAAAATAGGTTAGAGGAGCCTTGTTTATCAAGCAATTAAAATCTGAATTTTATTAAGAGTCTTAGCCTTATATAGGCCTTACAACACAAGCGCTAATAGCAGCTCAAAATTAGTGTTAGATGCACACCAAAAGTTCAAAATAATAAAATACAAACCATAATAAAATTAAAGCCATAACTTAGCAAACATAAAAATAATAATTAATTCTTGTGGCGTGGACGAAGATTGTAGCCATGGCCGTCACGGCGCCGCAAGTCTTTAGCCGATGGGCCAACATCATCATCATCCGCCGCAACTCCATGATCAACCAATGCGCCATGTACGTCATCTTCATCATCAAGTTGGCCGTCATGGTGGCGGTCACCTTCAATCCTCCCCCGCTCAAAAGGACTCATCACCGATGAGTGGGCAGGAACATAATAGCGTAGGAGATCCGCATCAAGTAGCTCCACCTCCGAAGCCGAGAGCCAAGAGTCGTCTAAAGCAGGACGACCACGCCAACGAATCAAGAACCTGTGAACGTCACCTTCGAGAGTTGGAAATATAGCATCCTGCAAAATCCTGTGAGGCAAGAAAACGGTCCGGGGAAACCTCGGAAATGCGTTAGGCAAAGAAGAAAAACAAGTTTCATCATCAGTAGGCGGCATACCTCTTATAGAGTCCGCAGGAGAGAGCGATCCAGAAGCAATCTCACCACCCACCCCAGTTGAAGATTTAGTGGAAATATTAAACGGCGAGACAGAAAGTTCAGGTGGTGGAGCGACATAAAGCGTTAAATCGGAAACGTTAAAAATAGGGAAATTCCCCAATCAGCGGGTAACTGTAAGAAATATGCATTTTCGCCCAACTTTTTTAACACTCGAAAAGGACCGGCTCGCCTATGCGCCAATTTCTTTATAGCGCCCGAAGGCATTCGTTCAGGGGTGAGACGAACCATTACCAAATCACCAATAGTCAAGGGGACCTCTCGCCGATGTACGTTGGCATTCGACTGATAAATAGCATATTGTTTAGCTAGCATCTCTCTAATGGGCTTATGGAGATTGTGGACGTGCGAGGCGAAATCCTGAGCGAATTGACTAGACTTAAAAGATGGTGGTAATGGGACCAAGTTAAGAGGCACGGGCACCTTATAACCATGAACGATCTCGTTCAGAGACAAACCGGTGGACCTATTCCTTGAATTATTATAAGTTATTTGAGCATGAGGAAGGATAAGGTCCCATGTACCTTTATGATCGCCAAATAAACAACGAAGCAAACTACCCAAGCTACGATTAACCACTTATGTTTGCCCATCCATTTGGGGATGATAGGCCGACGAAAACATCAGTTTTGTACCCATAAGCTTCCAAAGTGTTTTCCAAAAATAGCTAGTGAAGTTAACGTTCATATCAGACACTATCGTTTTGGGGACGCCCCGATGCGCCACGACCTCTTTGAAAAACAATTTAGCAACATGGGATGCATCGTTGGTATTGTGACTAGCAATGAAATATGCTATTTTAGAAAATCGATCAACGACGACAAGGATGGAATCGTGTCTCCGAAATGTCATAGGTAGGCCCAAAATAAAGTCCATACTAACGTCCTCCCAAGGAACAGACGGAATAGGAAGTGGGGTGTAAATACCGGCATTGGTTTTGTTTCCCTTCGCTAACTGACAAACGCGGCAACTCCCTACGATTTTATTGACCATTGGCTTAAGCCCCGACCAAAAGAATTTATCTTCCACTAGTGTTATCGTTTTATCCCAGCCGAAATGTCCACCTAACCCTCCACTGTGTAGCTCCCATACAATGAAATGGCGTAGTGAAGAGCGGGGAATACACAATTGCGTATGCTTAAATAAATAACCGTCACAAATGTAGTATGCCGAAATAGTAGAGGGAGCCTGTTCCTGAGCGGCTAAATAAATATCCTTAAAATCCGGGCATAGGACATACTCGTCCTTAATGCGTTCAAATCCTATTACCGTCACCTCCATTTTAGATAATAATAGGGTGACACGACTGAGGGTGTCTGCCACTCGATTTAACGTACCCTTAAGGTGCTTAATAATGAATGTGTACTCCTGAAGATAGGAGACCCATTTGGCGTGTCAAGGGCTAATTTTACTTTGAGAGTTTACAAATTTTAGCGCCTCATGATCCGAGAGGATTACAAATTCTTTCGATATGAGATAGTGTCGCCAATGTTGGAGACAACGTATCACGGCATAAAACTCACGATCATAATTGGAATAATTTAATTTTGGGCCCGCAAGTTTCTCGCTAAAGTATCCAACCTGATGTCCCTCTTGGCTTAACACTCCTCCAATTCCTATCCTCGAAGCGTCATATGATAGTTCAAACACTTTATTAAAATCCGGCAACCGTAGTAGGGGGGCTTCAGACATCCGATCCTTAATCATTTGAAACGCACTAGCGGCCGATTTGGTCCATGTAAAATCACCCTTCTTCATACATTCAGTGATTGGTGCCATGATACTACTAAAATTGCGAATGAATCGTCGATAAAACGTGGCCAATCCATGAAAACTCCTAACATCCCTAATATTTTGCGGTTCCGGCCACTCTCTAATCACTTGGACCTTCTTAGGGTCTACATGTATACCCTCAGCGCTCACTATGTATCCTAGAAATTCCACGGAAGTCACCCCGAATGCGCACTTCTTAAAATTAATATATAAGTTCTCTTGGCTCAATGTAGTAAGGATTGTCCGCAAATGAGTTTTATGATCGATCGGCGAGGTACTAAACACCAAAATATCATCGAAATAGACTACGACAAATTTACCCATGTATGACTTAAATACTTGAGTCATTAACCGTGAGAAAGTACTTGGTCCGTTGGTGAGTCCCTCTCCTAGCACTAACCACTCGTAAAGCCCGTCCTTAGATTTAAAGGCCGTTTTCCATTCGTCTCCCTCCCGAATCCTTATTTGGTGGTAACCACTCTTTAAATCCAACTTTGAGAACACGGTGGCACCGGATAACATATCTAATAGATCGTCCAAACGGGAATGGGAAACCTATACTTGACAGTTATTTTGTTGATGGCCCGGTAATCTACAAGCAACCTCCAAGACATATCTTTCTTCGGGAACAATAAGACAGGGACGACACAAGTGCTTTTACTATGGCGGATAAATCCCTTTGCTAATAAATCGGAAATTAATGTTTGTAGTTCATTATGTGCGGAGGGATTGAGTCGGTAATGGGGTAGATTAGGCAAGGATGAGCCTGGGACAAAGTCAATTTCGTGTTGAATATCCTTGATTGGTGGCAACTTGGAAGGTAAATCTACCGGATAGACGTCCTTATATTCTTCCAATAACATGCGCAGAGATAACGGTAGGTTCTCTAAAGACGGTGAATCTTCCTTTACTTGTAGACATACTAACGCATAAATGATGCCATCTAGAAATGTTTCACGTTCTAACTCCTTCCTACTTATAAAACTTATCGTTTTCCTTTCCGCAGGCACCACTGTGTCCTTGGAAGCAATCGACAGGTCCTTAGGTGGTGTGGGTTTCAAAACAATGGTCTTACCATTGAACTTGAACTCGTAGGTGTTGGCTTTGCCAAAATGGGTCACATCATAATCATAAATCCATGTACGTCCTAGTAGAACATGACATACATCCATAGGGATGACATCGCACCACACCTTATCGACATAACTCTTCACTGTAAGCGGTACCAAGCATCGTTTAGAAACTGCGATAGACGTTTTGTTCACCCATGCTATCTTATACGAATGTGGACGCGGCTCAGTGACCAAGTGCATTCGAGTGATGGCATTCTCTGAAACGACGTTCGTACAACTACCGCTATCGATTATTAACTTACACCACTTGTCACCGTTCTTAAAATTTACCGAGAAGATATTCGTCCGATTGTAATCGTCCGTCGCACGCAGTGTATTTAGAATACATCTCATAACCGTGATAAAAGAGTCGTCATCAATATCACTCGGCTCGGCGTAAGACTCAGTACCGACTTCATAAACGATCTCGGCGGAATCAGACGTGGAGTCTAAAAGGGCTAGGGGTTTTCCCTTAGTGGGGCACTCACTAGAGTAATGCCCTTGGATTCTGCAAGAATAACAGGTGGCGTTAGTCTTATTAATACGCCCTATTGGAACTCTCTCACCAGTGGGGTTTTTGATGTTCCTAGCGGTAATGACCACGAAGTTCGAATCTGTTGATCGAAACTTTCCTTTGTCTCGCACGGAGGATGAGGGTGGGGGTCATAAAATGGATTTTCCTTTTTGGAAAGCTCGTCCCTTGGACGTATAGGCATTATGTTTTTCAATATCCAAAGCTGCATTAAACGTTGCGTTAAGATCCGTGTGACCGTAGCGCAGAAGCTTGCCTTGGATATCCGGCCTGAGTCCCTTACGAAAATGTGATAGTGTTACTTCGGGCATTTCCCAGACGTCGCATCTCACCATCATGTCCTTAATAAGTCCCATGTACTCCGCTACTGATTGGTCCCCTTGGCGAAGGGTGGCTAGCTCATCGAACATTTGGGTTCGGTGATACGCTGGGACATATTGGTCAGTCAATAGTGCTTTCATGGCAGCCCACCCAATTGGGGGTACTCCATTCACGGTACCCAATCGCCTCTCTTCGTTCAACCAGAACGCATTGGCCCTACTCAGAAGCTTCATTCATGCCACTCGCACCTTATCACCGTCAGACAGGTTGTGCCACTCAAAGTAGCACTCGATCTCCATGATCCAATCTAGGAAAACTTGAGGTTCTCCCATTCCATTGTAGGAGGGTGGATGTAGTCGCACTGCCCTAGTTAAATTTAAATCGTCGTCCTGATCACGAGGGTGATTTTGTCTTTCGTCGCGTTGGTTGGCGGGCTGTGGTGGGGGCCCCTGCCGATTTATCCCAAAGCCGGGATCTTGAGGCGCCGCCTGATTTATGGCCAACCCTTGTATTAATTGGGTGAGTGCATCGAACCAAGTATTGAACTCTTCTCGAAGCGCCGCAATCTCTGTGGGAGCGTACTCATCATCATGGTGGTCGGCCATGTGTGAGGTGGAGGGAAAATACTCCGTACCAAACCTAGTGCACATGAACAACAGGACAACCAAAAATTTTGACCAGATATTTTATAAAGAGGATTTTTTTTAGACTAATAAAGTAGGAGAATGAAATTATTTTTTTAGACTTTTATGCTTAGAAAAATAAGGAGAAAATTCAGGAATTTTTTTTGTAATTTTCTGCAGGAATTGTTTTTTTAGGATTTTGCTATTTTGCAGACCAAAAGAAAATTCTGAATTTCGTTGTCTAATTCGAAACGTGCACGACCAAGTGTGGGTCGACGTCCTAAGACAGGAAAGTGTAAGGATGGTGTCGATTGAGAAATCAACACAACCTCGCTTTGATACCAAATTGATGTAGCGCCGTCCTAAGAGCCTACACGAATGGCGTCGAGTGTTCTCTCGCCACGATAAACAACCTCGTTCCACACGCTAACGAAACGCAGTAGTACCAATTAATTTATTTATCTCACGCGCCAACGTTTTGTTAGCCAATCCGATAGAGATCGAACCACGACTAGAGGCCGAGATCCGATCAAGCTAAAGGGACGAATATTCGCGTCCGTGCGAGCGATGTTGTACCAAAGAAAGATCCACCAAGAAAATTACCGATTCGCAAACGGTTGATCTTTCCCCAACAAGAAATAACGAGGATTGCCAATCCTTCCGAGAGTATTCAAAAATAAAACAAAAGATCCACAAATCTATTAAGAAAACGCCGCGAAATTTTATTCCGTTTCAAAAGTCACGCAAAAATCGTCCACCACACAAAACAATCTAGAAGAGGAAAAACTCTTGATGTAGAAATTTCGTTACCCCTCTCGGAATAGTAGATCCGGGATATTGGTTCCACTAAAAATGATCGCTCTCCCTTGTACTCCACGGAAGATGCTTCAAGGATGAAGAAACTCGGTCGTCTTCCCCGCTTTTGCACCGTGAAATTTTCCCAAGTCCTTTGGTTCTCGCACTCAACTAGTCTCCTCCAAATGGTGGCCGGCTATGATGAATTAGGTGGAGAGAAATCGTGGGGGGTGGTTGTGTAGTAGGCGGGTATAGGGAGAATAGAAGGAGGAGGGAGAGAGAGGGAGGCCGAAACTTGGAGGAGGAGATTCCCAAGGGGGGGCGGCGGCAAAGAGGAGGGGAATAGGAGAAACAAATTAGGTTAGAGGAGCCTTGTTTATCAAGCAATTAAAATCTGAATTTTATTAAGAGTCTTAGCCTTATATAGGCCTTACAACACAAGCGCTAATAGCAGCCCAAAATTAGTGTTAGATGCACACCAAAAGTTCAAAATAATAAAATACAAACCATAATAAAATTAAAGCCATAACTTAGCAAACATAAAAATAATAATTAATTCTTGTGGCATGGACGAAGATTGTAGCCGTGGCCGCCACGGCGCCGCAAGTCTTTAGCCGGTGGGCCAAAATCATCATCATCCGCCCAACTCCATGATCAACCAATGCGCCATGTACGTCATCTTCATCATCAAGTTGGCCGTCATGGTGGCGGTCGCCATCACTATCTACGTGGATGGATTTCGATTTACTCGGGGCTCCTTGAACTCAAAAGAATATAATAGTGATAGCTCAAAGAAAACTAAAAAAGAAACTATGCAAGCTATCAAATATATTGTCAAGGACCCCCCCCCCCCCCAAGCACTACTCACTCCTCCTGATAAGTCTTTATGAGCATTGTGAGGATGAACATCTTGGTTCAAAGATTCATTTCGATCTTGTGCATAAACTCTAACTTAAGCTTGGTGCCCCTAGTTCAAGTTTTGGTATAATATAGATAGACATGTGACATGATCGTTCACTTTAATTCTCTTGTGTTAGCATTTTAAAGGATCAAGATAAAACATGTAAAATATGATATTTCTACTTGGTGTTTTCTCTCTTTTGATGTTACACATACACATGTCATTGCCTTATTTAACGCTTCCATGCATAAGTATTGGACTGAAAATACACTATATGTTTTAGCACATAAGTACTAGCACGCAATTTATACTTTTGACGTTTACAATGTTTCAATGTGATTAACTCTATAACTCTTGTAGTATTGTCGTCTTCCTCGTTGTGTGCTAAGTCCACTCTATACTGTCCAATCCGTATAAACTCTGCAAAATGATTTATTCTTGGGTACTCCGCTCTTTTGTATGACCCGTGTGCTTCATATTCTCTGATTTGCGTTTTTTGGGTCACCCCTATGTTTCTCACTTCTTGCTTTACTGATTGTGTGCACTGTCTGCTGTCTATATCACACTAATCATATATACTGTTTCTCATCCCGCATGTCTGTTTATTGTAGCCCTCCCTTTTTGATACTATTAAAGGGGGAGAAGAGATTGTCCATGAGTATGAGTCACGGGTTAGGAAAGATCACATGTAGGGGGAGCTTGTTACAATGCGTGCACATTGATAGGGAGAGCATGTTGAAGACATCAATAGGGGGAGCACGCGTGTAGGGGACCTATATAGAACCTGAAACCTTACCTTTAGAGATTATCTCGTATATATATGATGTATCATGCACTTCATTTATATTTATCATGAACGAGATTTGATATTATAAAAAGGGGGAGTTTGTTGGAACCGATGGTGCACATATCCTTAGTTTGATAATATCAACTCTCATGTTATATTTGATCACATCTTGTGTTTAAGAGAGTGTGCAGGTTTACAGGTCCAAGAAATCCAAGGAGCTCTCCTCAAGAACCTACTGTCAAGTGGTAGTAGCTAATGCCACATGATAGCATGAAATAAATGGACAAAGTGCTTGGGAATGTACCGTACTGCGCTAAGTCCTACTGCCCGCGTTAGTGTAATGAATTATCTGGACCAGGCGCTCGAGAAGCTACCGCCAAGCGATAGTAGTTAACGACGGGATTAACTCCAGGCGATACTACGCGTGATAGCTGGAGGAATTAATTTCCATGCTCTCGGGAACCTACCGGAAAGTGCTAGTCTTACCACTCCGCACTAGCCCACTTAATGCCACATTGAGTGCATCGAGTCTGAGGCATCGAGTCATAGATACTGCAAAGCAATAACTGTTAACGTGATGCACTAGCACGATGAAAAGGAAAAATATTGGTTTTAAATATTTTTCCAATTTTGCAGGAAAGCTATAAGCATGAAGCGCGGGAACCTACCGCTGGGTGCTAGCCTAACCGCCGATGGTAGTATATTTTCATAAAGATGAATATAAGGCGCCTTGTGTTATGCATTCAAGACCACAATGAAAAGAGATCAAGATGTTGCATTCTAGGGCTCGGCAGCCTCTCTGCATTCCGTTCCAATTGTCTTCATCAAAGGAAAAGAAAACTGACTCCCTCCCGTTTGAGCACGAAGAAAGTCGACGATCCAAGGACTACATTGATTACGAAGAGAAGACCGGTTACAAGCACACAGAGATCTCAAGCACCGGTCGCGGATCGCTCTACGGAGAAATCGTTAATAGGGAGACTTTAATCTTTAGATTCTTTAAACCTTAGCTTTGTAATCTTCTTTTCTTTTCATTCTTGTGTGGTGAGGAAAATCGACCGGTGAAGGTCGTCGGAATCCGAGAAGGATTCCGTGAGAAATCGTCCCGGGGTAGGGACGTCTAGATCGGGAGATCTAGCGGGGCTCTAAGACCCCTTCTTTACATGGAGGTGAAGAGCTGGCTCGAAGACCTTTCTTGGAGGGAAAGGTAGAGAGCCAAACAGTTCGTGGAGTAAGTCGGTATAGAAAACAAAAGATTTTTCTTTCTCACCACCTTCGATCTTCGGCGTCACGGGGATCACAATTTTGTAATTGTCAAAAACAGTTGTTGTTCTAAGTCTTGCAATGAAATTCATTTTCTGCTTTATTACTTCTGTGACTTGTTGTTATTGATAAGTGGTAGTATTATAAGGGGTGTACAAGATAATTTGCATAGGAAATGAGTTCATAGATATATCGTCGCACGTTATCTACCTAACGCCCCGCGGTAGCTTAAACTTGATTTTCTGGGGCAAAATATTTTGAAACCTGATAGTTTACACTAAAAGGTGTTACTAAAGTGGCAATTAGATTCAAATAAACTGGCAGACCCAAATATGGTAAAAATATAAAGAACACATCATAGAATGCTAAAACCCTCATCCTATAAATGGAAATGCCTCTTATGAATCGAGAATCCTCCTTAGAACAAAGATTGTTGGGGAAAAAATCTTTTGATTTAACATAATAAATTATATTATAAGTGATTTTACAACCTAGGATTACTACCCATATGGTATAGAGAGGGTAATGTAGACATAGATGTCCTAGGATGTCAGTTGAGTTAAGGACAAGAAGTAGACACACTGAAATAACAAATAAAATCAAGCTTGGTCAACATACATCGACTAGAAGTCGACACAACATTGACTGGAAGCCAACATCACTTCGACTAGAAGTCATAGAAACCACAGATATTTAGTCAATGCTACTCTATGGCAGAAGACAATGCATGCGTCGATATGATATCGACACAACGTCGATTACATAGTAAAGTTGACTCGACTTTATTTAAAGGGAGAAATCGACGTGCCTTCTACTTGAAGTCAACATAGTGTCAAGTAAAAGCTTAATTTGAAAATAATAGAGGATCTATCTAGGCTTATTTACAAGAAGATATTATGAAATACTTTTTAATATTTCTAGTTGTTGGAAGAAGAAAGGAAAGATTTCCCCACCAAATTTAGAAGAGATTATATGGAAATTTTTTGAAAAAAATGTCGAGATTTAATTGAAGTAGAGTCACAAGAATATAACACAATTCCTTCTGAAGAAAGTTCCTATGAAGAAGAGTAATTCAAAATTCATTCAAGAAGGATAAACTAAAAATGTTAGAAGTGAAGATAGAGACAAGACAGAGAAACATATAATATTGAGACTATAATTAGACAATAGATCTAATCTTCTCCTTCTTATTTCTTTGCAACTACTGTAATAACATATTATAAAAGAATAATCAAAGAGCTACTTGGATTAAGAACATATAATTCTTTTAATTTCTTCAAGCAAGGATTCATCATCAATAGAGGACCCAAAAACACTTAATGTCTTATAGCCCTTAAATTGTTGAGAGATGACTCATTTTTGAAAACTCTTCTTCGACTCCTTTTTTCTTTCTCTTTCTCTCGATGTATTATTGAGTAATGAGTTTTAAGAATCACTCTTCAAAGGATTTAGTCATTGGTAATATAAGTTTTCTTATTAAAATTCTCAGTATGTAAGTGGTTCAAGATCTCCATATCAAAAAACCTGGTATTGGTTCAAGATCTCCTTACCAAAAGATCTAATTATTGGTTCTGAGAGTCTCCTTATCAAAGGAACTTAATGAAAAATGATTTTTAGAAAATTGACCTTTGAAAAATTAGTGTGTGATGTGCAAAAATAATCAAATTGAAATTAAAGAAATGGATGAAACATTTGAAAAATTGAAAAATGATTATGAAACTCGTATAAATTCTATATCTTCAATTCTTAAAAATAACACACTTACATTGCCCTATGTCAATTCATTGTCTAGGTAGGTAAGTCTACACCCTTATGGTGGTTGATGACTATTCTAAGTTTGCTTGGGTTTTCTTTCTTAAGAAAAAGTTTGAAACCCCTAATGTCTTCAAGACCTTTGTCAAGCAGATTCAGAATGAATTAAACAGTACTGTGGTCAAAATCAGAAGTGACCATGAGACTGAATTCTACTCTAATAGCATGACAATGTTCTATGAAGAGTAAGGATTCATCAAGAATTTTCTTCTCTAAGAATACCTCGGCTAAATGAGATTGTTGAGAGGAAAATAGAACTCTTATAGAGGCTGGTAGGACCTTACTAAGTGATACATCTCTCCCAAAATATTTCTAGGCTGAGGCAGTTAATCCTGCATGTCATGTCCTTAATATGGCCTCTATCACCGAGATCCACAAGAAGACTCTCTATGAGATTATGAAGAGAAGGAAACCAAATCTGACCTATCTCAGGATATTTGGTTGCAAGTGTTATGTGCTTAATAATGGGAAGTTCAATATGACTAAGTTTGCTGCGAAATTCTATGATGGGATATTTGTTGGGTACAACAATCATAGTAAGGCTTATAGGATCTACAACTTAGAATGTCAAGTTGTAGAAGAGTCTGTTAATGTAGTTTTTGATGAATCAATTATGATTAATAGTGAGTTGTCAAGCTCCTCTTCTAGTACTTCGGGTACAGAGTTGTTGATGGACAAGCTAACCATCAAAGATGCTGCTCCATTAGTCACAAAAGGAGTGGACATTTCAGAAGAAGGGCAAGGCACACTTGAAATGGATGAACATCAGCAAGATGCTGCCACTGAAGCTGATGTTGAAAGAAGATTACCTCTAGTTGTCAGGCATCTAAGAGATCATCCAAGACACCAGATTATTGGTGATGCAAACCAAGGAGTAGTGAAACGAAGCAAGAGCCTTAATGCAGCTTTGTATTCAAGTTTCCTGTCACAGGTTGAGCCCAAGAGATTTGAAGAGGCCAACATAGATCAGTTCTAGATTGTATCTATGTAAGAGGAACTTAACCCGTTTAAGAGATGCAAGGTCTGGAAGTTGGTTCCCAAACCACAAGGATATAATTTCATTGGAGTCAAGTGGATTTACAGTAATAAACTTTATGAAAATGACATTATAATCAAGAACATGGCTAGGCTAGTAGCTAAGGGGTATAGACAAGAAGAAGGTATTGACTTTGATCAAACCTTTGCCCCAGTAATAAGATTGGAAACCATCAGACTCTTCCTTGCATATGCTGCATACAAAGGATTTAAAGTCTACCATATGGATATGAAGTCAGTCTTCTTGAATGGTGACTTTAAGAAAAAAGTCTATGTTGAACAGCCTCTAGGTTTTGTTGATTCTAACTTAGATGAATTTGTTTATAGACTTAGGAAAGCTCTATATGGGTTAAAGCAAGCCCCTAGAGCATGGTATGAGATATTTTCTAGCTTCCTCATTGAGAATAAATTCTCAAGGGAGAAGATAGACAAGACCTTATTCCTAAGGGAATCTAAGGGCAAGATCATCCTAGTCTAAATTTATGTGGATGACATAATTTTTGGGTCTACTGATGACATCCTTTACAGAAATTTTGCCAAACTTATGCAATGGAAGTTTGAGATGAGCAGTATGGGTGAACTTAAGTACTTCTTGGGTCTCCAAGAAAGGCAGACTGAAGATGGATTGTCCATCTCACAGTCTAAGTTCACCAGGGAGTTGATCAAGAAGTTTGGTATAGAGAATGCCTCCACCATGAAAACTTTCATGGGGTAAAGTATGCTTATAGACAAAGATGAGGCAAGGAAACCTGTTGATGAAACTTTGTATAGAGGGATAATTAGCTCTCTTTTATATCTAACTACTAGTAGGCTAGACATCATGTATGCTACATGTGTTTATGCTAGATATCAGGCTAGCCCTAAATAATCTCATTACTCTGCTGCAAAGAGGATTTGAGGTATCTTAAGGGCACACCAGATCTTGGCCTCTAGTACCCTAAAAATAAGGATTTTGAACTAACAAGCTATTCAGATGCAGACATTGCAGGCTACAAAGAGGATAGGAAGAGCACATCAGGCACCTGTTAGTTCTTGGGAGGAAGACTAGTGCCTTGAAGCATTAAGAAGCAAACAAGTGTTGTAATCTCAATTGCTGAATCTGAGTATATCTCAGTAGGTAGTTGTTGTGCACATTTTTTGTGGATCCGACATCAACTCTAGTACTATAACATTCAGATAAGTAAACCCCCATGTTCTGTGATTCTACTAGTGCAATCTCAATTGCTAGGAATCCTATCTCTCACAGCAGGACTAAGCATATTGAGATTAGGTCTCATTTTATTATAAAGCATGTGGAAAAAGGAAGACATTTGTCTTGATTTTGTCCCCACAGACAAGCAAGTGGCAGACATATTTACTAAGCCACTAGGGTAAGTCAAGTTCAACTCCTTCAAATTTGAGTTGGGTATGTTGAACTTGGTATAGCTTCAGTTGCTCCATATAATATTTCTATTGCAGAACTCACCCTTCTTGCAGGTAGATAAGTCTAAAAAATGGTATCAAGACTGTCAAGTCTGGCATTTGATATCAAGACTCTCAAGTGATATCAAGTGGTATCAAGACTAAGATGGACTAAAGTGTCCAGTAAAGAGAATGACAGCAGATGTTTCAGTTGAGGGAGAGCAAGTCAAGATGCTCCAATTGAGGGGGAGCAAATCTAGCAGCTGCAATAGTGGATCAAAGATCATCACAGCTTATCAGTAGGTCCTCGAGACTATGCACAGTCTGAGGGGGAGAGCAACCTTAGTGGATGGTTGATGTTGTGAAGTCACTGTTGCTGCTGAAAAGATATGATGATGCAGGATTAGAGGAAAAGCCAGCACCTCCCTTACTACAGTTGCATTCTGTAGAAGCTTTAAGTGTATAAGGAGTGGCATTGGCTCAAGTGGAACAATGTTAGCAGCTAGCTTAAGTGGCTGCAGTGATATGTTGTATCAGTGTATCAACGCAAAAGGTATGACTCCTAGTCAAGTAGGTTGATCACTAGGATAATGTCTCAAGGGATATCAACGCAGGATTTTGGCTTGGATAGAGAGACAAATTCTTTAGTGCATGAACCCCTCACCTCCCTCATTAGGAAACCTTGTTTTTGAATAAGCCAGAACGGAGGAGATGGGTGCAATACAACTCTAAAGTCCTAAAGGGTTTAGTGCAATTACTGTGTAATTGCTGAGATGTGAGCAATACCCTAATACCCTCTACCCTAAAGGGAGGAGTTGATCAATACTGAGTAGAGCAATTGCAATACTGAGTAATTCCAATGGCATGTCAAAAGTGGGAGATGGTGTGCAATACATGCCCATGGGGAGATGTGGAAGCAATACTTGACATGACCAAGTCATGTTAAGTAAGTGCATGTTACTTGGAAACATTAAAGTAATATGAAGAGATAAATGTTGAGTCATTGTATAGTATATTTCCACCCTCAAGTGGTTTGAGGAAAGTCCTCCACGTAAGTGTTAAGTAGTGAGGAGAATTGTAAGTTGCTTTGAATTTTCAAGTGGTATTTGGGAGCTTACAGCTACTTCTAAATTTATTTGCTTTATGATAAAATGCTTCTTAGTATTGCTGTGTGTTCTGTCTTATTCAAATAAGAGGAGATTGTTGAGAATATTGCCCTCAATGTTCCTGTTGGGTATTGTATCCACAATCACCTGGATTTGAGGAAGCCTCCTATCAAGCTAAGATGAATTCACTATGTATTTGATGAATTCCTTTAAGTTGTGCTTGCCGTTATTCCACGCTAAGTACACACCAATGTCAGGGTGCAGTGGGTCAATATACACGGGTCTGCGCGACGTAATCCCTCGTTGAGCAGATCAGTGTGTTGGCCTACGTGTACTCTCTCTATTGGGGGTACTTAATTTCAAGTACAGGGCTATGATAAAGCAAGAGCAGACATGGAGCAAGGATGGGCCAAAGATCAGCTTACGGGTTGAAAGAGGAGAAATCGTCCAAGTGTAAATCGTCGAGAATCACTAGATGATTCTCGCCGATTGAGGCCAGCTGACTCAACGTAGCCAGAAAATTCTCTAAAGGCAGAATCGTCGAGAATCACTAAGTGATTCTCGCCGATTCGTCGAGAATGTCTTTTCATTCTCGACGATTCAGCGAGAATCTAATGTGATTCCCGCCGATTCTCCCGGGCCTCTACAACCTGTGATGCCAGAATTAGCCAAGTAGGATTCTGCGAGTATCGCAAGTGATTCTCGCCGATTCGTCGAGAATCACTTACGATTCTTGCCGATTTTCACTTGGGCAAATTTCCAACATTTCCTGGACCGGTCCAGGTTTCAAGCGGTATTTCGAACCGGACTTCGGTCTTTGCTTTGGTGGGGCCCACAATGGTCATCTTTATGATCTAGTGTATAAATACACAGGTATTGGTGTACAGTAAACCACGAATACAGAATCCGAAAGCAAGCGGCCGTCAAACCCTAATCTCGCGAATCTTCTCCGTCGCCGCTGCTCGTACAGTGATCACCATTGCTGATCTCGATCTTCTCCAGATCCACGGTGATAGAAGCCAAGTCTTGCATAGCGTCTCACGTGTCTAACCAGAGATCTTTTGTCTCTTGATTTGAGATAGGGAAGTCCATCCCCGTCCGAATCGATCGAGACGATCGATCCTAGTGTGACCGTTGGAAGACCTTGCCGACTTCGCTAAGAAGATTGAATCTCCAAGTGCTTTGCTGCTGTCTTCAGTTGTCGCCGCCAACACCGAGAGCCTTGCCATCGCTCGTCGCCGCCGCCGGTCTCGGGGAGATTCTCTCCAAGTGAGATCTAGGGTTGTGGACTCTTCGTTGACTTCAAGAACACGTCGTCGAACGAAGAGGGACACCTTAGTCTCCATACGTTGTTTGTATTTCTTACAAGCTATTTTCAATTCTTTGTAAAGGACCGATTGGTCTCTAGTTGTAGGGTTGGGTACAACCCGTGTTGTGGGAGTGTTGACTCCTACGTGTGGAAGGGTTCCTTCCGATAGTGCAAGGATTGGATTTCAATCCTGTTGGTGAAGTGACCGAGTCGACCCTGGATAGGGAGATAGTTCGAAGGGGGAAAGTGGACGTACCCAAATCGGGGAACCACTATAAATTTCCTGTGTTATTCTCTGTGCTGTGTGTTTTGTTTTGATTATGCAGGTACACTTTTAATTCCGCAAATACGCTGCAAGTCACCTATTCCCCCCCCCCCCCATAGATGAAGGTAGTTGACACTAGGTGAACTTTCAAGTGGTATCAGAGCGAGGTTGCTCATCAAAAAGGTTAACACCTTGAGTAGAATCCTGCCACGAGTGTCAACAAGAAGCTCAGACTCAAGCATGGAGTTGGATTGTGATGTCCCTCCTCTAAGACTCCCCTCATGTACAAAGGAGTACTATCTTGTATGGAAGTTGAGAGTACTGTTTCATCTAGAGGCCATCGACCCTCGAGCATCACTCATTCTGGAAGAGGGTCCCTTCATCCCTATGAAGGCTTCCAGCTCGGAGAAAGATCTCCAAATCCCCAAGTGTCCCAAAGAGATGTCAGAGACAGAGCTCTCTCTGTTCAACCTGGACCAGGTGATTCGTCAGATCATCACTGATGTCTGGTCTGGACCTTCTCGCTCTAGAGTGGACAAGTGTAGGACAGCCAAGTCCATGTGGCAAACCATCTCAGGCCTCATGGAGGAATCTGAGAAAACAGGGACCTGTCGTCAACAAGAGGATGAAGCCTATGTAGGGGTCCTCATTTCTGAAGATGAAGGGCATGATCAATCGGTCAGTATCAGGGCTCCTGTGTCCCTGTCAGAGACTGAAGAAGAAGTTGAGGAAAGCAGTTCTGATGAAGCTGACTCAACAGTATCTGCCGATAATTACGGTAACCCTGAACAGCAAAGCCAGGAGCAGGTAACTTCTTCCTCATGCCCCTCTCCTCTTGAAGTTCCTGAAGACAGGAACAATTTAGAGGGTAGTCCCTCCAGAGATGCAAGGGATATAGATAGCCTCAATCAAAGGAGTGAAAATCCTGATTCTCTTGAGAGTGCCCTTCAGAAGAGCAACTCACTTGTGGAGGAGCAAGCTAAGGAGATTGCTCAGCTGAGGACCTTAATGAATCTCCAATTGGAATCCATCAAGGTAAAGGACTCAAAGATCTCGGATCTAGAGAGTCGTCTAGAGACCGAGAAGAGGATTGTTTCTAACTTCTCCAAGATAGAAGCTATAAAAAGAAAAGCAGAAAATGTGTGGATCTCCCAAATTGTCAATTCATGGAGAAATGGGGAAACTGTGTTCAGACCCCCCACCCCGAGCAGGAAGGGCACACATCATGCATTCAGGTATGACCATAGGAACAACCTTGGTCACTGCAAGAATGATCAGCCCTCATATGGAAGTACCCACAGTGCCAGAGCTAACATGGGCACCCAGAGAAAAATACCTCAGGCTTCCACCAAGCCCTTTGTATTCTCGGCCACAGCCCCAACTCGTCATGAATCCGCCAGCATCAGCTCACAATGCGCCTCTCACCTCCCTAGGACTCAGGAAAAGGGGGTTAGAAATCATGTTGTTGGGATTCATGGGGTCCTTAGAAGGGGGCTGACTGAAAGGAAGGCACCACCTCCCAGGCCTCATGACGCCTGCCATATGCATTCTTTCCACCCTTCCAATAGTCACGGTGGAAGAGACAATTCTGGTAGC
Source organism: Platanthera zijinensis (assembly GCA_039513925.1). Classification (NCBI taxonomy): domain Eukaryota; kingdom Viridiplantae; phylum Streptophyta; class Magnoliopsida; order Asparagales; family Orchidaceae; genus Platanthera; species Platanthera zijinensis. The sequence continues at coordinate 60,696,374 of CM077098.1, forward strand.
ATATCCGACTCTATCCCGTTTAGACCTAGAACTATGACTACCTCAGTCACTCGTTCAGGTCACAAACGGCGATACAACATTTATGAATGTTGGTGTTGTGGCAAGGTGGGTCATTCTGCTTTAGATTGTTGGCACAACTCTTCTGTGTCAAAGGCAAGGGGACTTCCACATCCTCGAGGAAATGTTAGTCCTCCCACCAGGATTCCTGAGGGGAGGCATTTCAACTATTATGCTGACAGGAACCTAGGACCCAATACTTATTGGGTTCCTAAGGCAAGATAACTCTTTCCTGCAGGGTGGTCTGGGTTCCCGCAATCCTGATGGGAACCGGACAGGAGATGCTCCAAGAATGACGTGGAAAAAGTGTCGAGAATGGGAGCAGTGCCTTCATTACAGGCACAGGCATACTGACCTCCTGATATACTCTGTGCTGGTAATATGAATGTTATATCTTGTTATCACAGGTAACTGCAATTAGCCGTAAATGTTTGAGCCATAAAGCATAAACAATTCCAATATGTATTTGTGTATGTTGACATATCCACACCATATAATGAGTTCACTTCTTTTGATATTGGATGGTCATATAGAAAAATTATTCACGTATGCTCAGTCACTTAGGGAAGAAGTGTAAGCGTAAGATAACCTTCAGTTACATTAATAGTGATTAGTTTGACATTGTCAGCCACAAGTCCGCCCTTGAAAATTTTGAACCCCTTGGTTGGATTAAGAAACCATTATGCCTATCAAGACTCTCCTACCCTTGACAACGACATAAATTTGGAATCTCAGTGACCTCCCTCATACTAAATTCCACCATAGTATCGTCAAACGAAGGCTTCGGACATTAATAGATGCATAAACCCGGTTATACAATGGAACCCTCAAGTGGTATCAGGCAGACTAAATTTAAATCCCGCCGACTCCTCGGGCCGACTCTTCAAATTCCGCCAAATCACCTTAAATCTCGCCGATCTAACCTAAATCCCACCGACTCTTCAACTTCCAACTATTCGCCGAGACCCTTCCAAGCTCTTGTCCAACGACACCTCCCAGCGGGTTCCTCCTTCGGCGCTGCGTGGTGATCTAACGACACCTCTGGAGTCTTCCTCTCGCAACCAGGGTTCGTCCAAGCCTCTCCTCGGATCGGCGTCTCTCTCGCAACCATGCTCGCCGACTCTCCGGAACCTTCACTGCCTCTCTACACTAGGTAATCTCCTACTTGTCCCCTATCGTAGGTTGAGCTCAGTGTAGATTTTGTTCTCACTCTCTTGATTTCGGAGATCCTTAGACTTGGAAATTGGTATTACCTTTCTTCTAGTTTGCTATGGCCCCACGGACTTCTACTGGGCTGACCACTGGATGCGAGCTTGTGAGAACCGGATTCTCGCAGGCCTCGGACGAGTTCCGGAACATAATCATTATGCTCGAGGAAGCAGGTCTGACGTTCGTGCTGGAGCACCCATGCAAGATCTTGGATAAGGAAGTCCTGGAGTTCTTTGCAACTGCCAAGCTCCGTCACAAAGACACTTCCATCAAGTGCAAGGTTGCTGGGAAGAAGGTCAAGTTATCCGCCATGAAACTGACCCAATGCCTGTGACTATCCAATTGTGAAGAAGAAGATTACCTGGAGGAAGAGGATAGAGCAAGGACCCTATCCTTCTGTGGACTGGCCAGGGGGACCAGGTCAATCAAAAGGAAAGACATGAACGAGGAGGGAAAATTGCTGTCTGACATCGTTGGGAAGGCTCTAATCTGCAAACCTGAAAATTGCTTTCAGGAGAAGTGTTCAAGACTCTAGTGGCAATCGTCTGCCGAAAGCGGTTTAATTGGGGAGCCATGCTCTTTGGAAGAATTAAAGACACACTCCGTACCCCTAGCTTTGGCAGAATCATCAGCCTCTATCTGAATCAGTTGGACGGAGATACATTCGACATGAGCAACGGAGTGCCGTTGCACTATCTGAAAAAGATGGACGTAAGCATATTCGACCGGTGGGAGCGGCAAATAGGGCAGGGTGCCAGGGAAATAAACCAAGAGGAAGCATCTCCGGCCGAGGACACCAGTACTCCAGCACACTCTATGGCTGCACCCAGTGAAGCTCCTGACGTACTGATTGCAAGAACTGAGGGGGAGCCTGCACACTCTTCTGCAAACATCATCTCTAATATTTCTCAGATAGCTAAGGATGTTGTGGAGACTGTGCAAGAAGACGGTGAGGAGGAAGTGGCAGATGAGGAAGAGGAAGAGGAAGTTGAGGAAGATATGAATGACCTGGGAGATGAGGGGCTGATGTGGAGGAGGAGGAAGAAGTAGAGGAAGACATGCACAACTCTATAGATAATACTGAGCACATGGAGACCGAGATGGAGGAAGAAGTAATTGAGAGGGAGAAAGTGGTGGATCCTCGGGAGGATGTTGCTGTTTCATCTGAGGAACTAGCTCCTGAGAGGTCGGATGCAGGAATGCAGGGGGAGCCCTCTCAGCAACCCTCTCTCCACCCTGTGGACTCTATTCTAGTGTCCAGCTCTCCCAGTACTTCTGCTGGGGAGCCTGACCAAGGTCTGCCTGCTGCTCCTCCACTTCAAGCCAACCTAGCAAATCACACTGTTAATTTTGTCCAAGGAATGCTAGATGAGCTCAAGGATACATTTGATAAATCCCACAACAAAGTGCTAAAGAGACTGCGGGATTCTGAGGATCTCATGCTTAAGAATGTGGTTCAGATCAACCACAAACTAGATGTGATGGAGAAGAAATTTGATGAAAAATATACAGAGGCAGGCACAGCCGTATCTCTTCTCATGCAAGGACTGAAGAAGAATACTGACGACCTGGCTGTAGTCAATAAAAATGCACATGTTGTGGCAGACAGCATACAAAAATTCGATGCCAACATGGTAACGCTGAACGCAAATCAGAAATCTCTGCTGGACGAATTCAGTAAAACTGTGAAGCACATTGATGCATCTCTGCATTCATATACAACTCTATAGCCGCCGAAGCCAAAAAGGGGGAGGAAGCGTATAACGCTAAGATGGCGGGGCTTCAAGAGTTAGTACTTCTAAACTTCGATCAGACCAATAGGTACGTGTTTGAAACGGCCCACTGGCTGGTAACAGAGGCATCGGGAATACATGTTCCTGTCGCTCCGCTTGAGGGTGTGGGTCCTGCTGGTACTGGTGCGGGTGAAATAAGGACTGAAGAAGTACAAATGAGCGAAGCCGAGGCAAAGAAAGCTGCTGAAAGGGCTGAACGAAGAAGCTGGTTTGATCAAGATGCCATAGTAAGAGCCAGGGACAAGAGAAAAAGGTCAAGAAGGGACTTCTAGGGAAACACAAGCTGAAAAGAAGATCAGATTGCAGGAGGATGATGTAAGGAATGAAAAATGGAGTCCTGTATCAAAGAGTATTATCCTGGACACATTTTTGTTACTGCAGAGGGGGCAAATAAATTGAAATGATGTATATAGTCAGTACGAATGGGAGCGGCATAAAGAATTTGAAGCTAAACGTAGCATATTTTTTAGGAACAACACCGCGGCAGATAAAGCCCCTCCTCCGAGATACTATCCAAAGCCCAAGGAGTATCTTGAGCGTCAAAGCAGAAAGTTACTAGCTAAGCAACTTAAAGAAGATATAGCTAAGGACAAAGATCTTTAGGATGTTAGCTTTTGGAATTATCACATTTAAACTTTCTTTATCATGTGATCATGTGAACATTTCTGTGTGGATATTCATATTTATATATACATGTGTGTGGTTTATTATTTGACTCTCACATTGATCTAATTACGTTTATTGTTCACTCTGTTGGTTAATGCATATTTTGTCTTAAGTATTCAAATTCATCTTAGCTTAGTAGGATTTTGGCTTCGTCAAATAGGGGGAGATTGTTGGGTATTGTATCCACAATCACCTGGATTTGAGGAAGCCTCCTATCAAGCTAAGATGAATTCACTATGTATTTGATGAATTCCTTTAAGTTGTGCTTGCAGTTATTCCACGCTAAGTACACACCAATGTTAGGGTGCAGTGGGTCAATATACACGGGTCTGCGCGACGTAATCCCTCGTTGAGCAGATTAGTGTGTTGGCCTACGTGTACTCTCTCTATTGGGGGGTACTTAATTTCAAGTACAGGGCTATGATAAAGCAAGAGCAGACATGGAGCAAGGATGGGCCAAAGACCAGCTCACGGGTTGAAAGAGGAGAAATCGTCCAAGTGTAAATCGTCGAGAATCACTAGATGATTCTCGCCGGTTGAGGCCAGCTGACTCAACGTAGCCAGAAAATTCTCTAAAGGCAGAATCGTCGAGAATCACTAAGTGATTCTCGCCGATTCGTCGAGAATGTCTTTGCATTCTCGACGATTTGGAGAGAATCTAATGTGATTCCCGCTGATTCTCCCCGGCCTCTATATCCTGTGATGCCAGAATTAGCCAAGTAGGATTCGGCGAGAATCGCAAGTGATTCTCGCCGATTCGTCGAGAATCACTTACGATTCTCGCCGAATTTGACTTGGGCAAATTTCCAACATTTCCTGGACCGGTCCAGGTTTCAAGCGGTATTTCGAACCGGACTTCGGTCTTTGCTTTGGTGGGGCCCACAACGGTCATCTTTATGACCTAGTGTATAAATACACAGGTATTGGTGTACAGTAAACCACGAATACAGAATACGAAAGCAAGCAGCCGTCAAACCCTAATCTCATGAATCTTCTCCATCGCCGCCGCTCGTACAGTGATCACCATTGCTGATCTCGATCTTCTCCAGATCCACGGTGATAGAAGCCAAGTCTTGCATAGCGTCTCACGTGTCTTACCAGAGATCTTTTGTCTCTTGATTTGAGATAGGGAAATCCATCCCCATCCGAATCGATCGAGACGATCGATCCTAGTGTGACCGTTGGAAGACCTTGCCGACTTCGCTAAGAAGATTGAATCTCCAAGTGCTTTGTTGCTGTCTTCAGTTGTCGCCGCCAACACCGAGAGCCTTGCCGTCGCTCATCGCCGCCGCCGGTCTCGGGGAGATTCTCTCCAAGTGAGATCTAGGGTTGTGGACTCTTCGTTGACTTCAAGAACACGTCGTCGAACGAAGAGGGACACCTTAGTCTCCATACGTTGTTTGTATTTCTTACAAGCTATTTTCAATTCTTTGTAAAGGACCGATTGGTCTCTAGTTGTAGGGTTGGGTGCAACCCGTGTTGTGGGAGTGTTGACTCCTACATGTGGAAGGGTTCCTTCCGATAGTGCAAGGATTGGATTTCAATCCTGTTGGTGAAGTGACCGAGTCGACCCTGGATAGGGAGATAGGTCGAAGGGGGAAAGTGGACGTACCCAAATCGGGGAACCACTATAAATTGCCTGTGTTATTCTATGTGCTGTGTGTTTTGTTTTGATTCTGCAGGTACACTTTTAATTCCGCAAATACACTGCAAGTCACCTATTCCCCCCCCCCCATAGGTGAAGGTAGTTGACACTAGGTGAACTTTCAGGGCTTGCGAGTCCGGAATCGCCCCCGCATTGCGGCGCTATGCGGTAATGTCTTAACTGGCTGCCCCGTGGATCCGCCCGAGGACCTTTGATATAAAGATTAGTATGCGCCTTTAACCTTCAGGCCGGTCTTTTGGTGCAGTTGGTAGCGCTAAGTCCTCTCAAGTGGTATCAGAGGGGGTCGCGGGTTCGAAACCCCGGGGTCGTTTCCGGGGGGGATTGTTGGGGCTTGCGGGTCCGGAATCGCCCCCGTATTGCGGTGCTATGCGGTAATGGCTTAACTGGCTGCCCCGTGGATCCGCCCGAGGACCTTTGATATAAAGATTAGTATGCGCCTTTGACCTTCAGGCCGGTCTTTTGGTGCAGTTGGTAGCGCTAAGTCCTCTCAGTTCCCTAGATTTGATTTGAAGAGGCATCACCATCAACACTAAGAGCATAGTTGTATTTGATGTTGTTCAAGCTCATCATGTGCAGGATGTTCCTATGAACAAATTTAGTCAGGTTATCTAAGTGGTTATGAAAGGTGGTCATAAGGTAGAAAGATGGAGAGACAGAAATCTATCTAAGTCCATAGGCATTGAGTGAAGCCAGTTCACTCAACACCAAATGCCAAGGAAGGATGCTAGAAAGACTGAAAATTGTTTAAGCCCACGGGCGTTGAGTGAAGCCAGTTCACTCAATGCCAGATTCCAATATGCGTCGAGTAAAGGATGGATATTCAAAGCCCAGCAGTTTGCAAGATAGAAATTTGGATTAAGTCCACAGGCATTGAGTGAGGGTAGTTCACTCAACGTCATATAATAAGAGGCATAGAGTAAAGCTGAGTATGTCAAAGCCTCAGCATTGGCAAGTAGAAAAATCAACTAAGTCTAGAATCATTGAGTGAGGACAACTCACTCAATGCCTGAAGAGAAGCATTGAGTCAAGCTCAAGAATTTGAAGATTCTGTCAAGAATTCTAGCTAAGTGTAGAATTGTTGAGTTAGGACAGCTCACTCAACGCCAAAGAAGAAGGAGTCGACAGAGCAATGATCAATCAAAGCATAAAGAGTGATAGGTAGGAAAAATCTGTCTAAGTACAAATGCATTGGCTAAGGACAGCTCACACAACGCAAGCTCACCAAGAAGATTGGCTAAGTACAGAAACGTAGAGTGAAGGCAGTTCACTAAATGCCTCATCAACAAGAAGTCGGGGAAAGATAGAAGCATTGAGTGATGAAGGCTCACTACACACATTCATAAATAAAGTTGCGGATAAGTACAGAAGCGTTGAGTGAAGCCAGTTCACTAAACGCCTCATCATAAAAGCAAGCAGGCAGTGAAGCGGCTAAGTCTAGATGCATTGAGTGATGAAGGTTCACTCAACGCACTTAACGCCTTGCATTGCACTAGAAATTGGCTAAGTCCATATTCGTTGAGTGAAGCTAGTTCACTCAACGCACTCAACGCCTGTCAGTAAAAGATTGTCCAAGGAAAAAAGCATTGGCTGAAGGTCATTCACACAACGCACTCAACACCTTACAATGTAGAAGCAATTGGCTAAGTCTAGATGCGTTGAGTGAAGCCAGTTCACTCAACTCACTCAACGCCCGGTAGTGTAGAAGAAATTGGCTAATTCCATATTCGGTGAGTGAAGGCTATTCACTCAACACACTCAATGCCTAGGTAGAAACTGTGAAAATGGTTAAGTCCAAAGATGTTGATGTCAGCATGAGTCAACAAAGTTTCAAAATGTTGCGGGAAGGCAACAGTACACGACAAATGGCGTCGCAGACCTACTGTATGACTTTTCTATAAAAGAAAAGTTGCATCCAACAACTTCAGGTGGGCCCACATGTCAAATAGTTGTTGGACGACGGAAGATAAAAGGGACAAGTTCTGCGGATGCAAAGACAACTTTTAAGGTTCTATCATTTCGCAACGAGGAGGAACTTCATCATCTTCCTCTCCATTGTTGCAGTGCTTGAAGATGAAGTTTCAAACCCGCTGAACTAAAAGTTCTCACAGTTAGCTGTAATAGTTTTCACCAGCTACAGCAAGTTTAGAAAAGCTTTCTGAGAAAGAAGACTGAGCAGAGTCTTCAAATTTCTACAGTCAAGGTTAGCTGTTTGAAGAGCATATAAAACTGTCAAATCTTTGTCTTCAACAGCAAGTTCAGAGACTTGGTTTCTGAGTTACTTCCAATACAAGCAACAGCTTATTGAAGATCAACTTTCTTGTTGCTAAGAAAAAGTTAGGGCTGAGAAAACTCAACTTAGGAAGCAGTAGACTCAGAAAACTTCTCTGAAGTCATATCAACAATAACAAAACACTTTCTTTTCTATAGAATCTTAACAGATCTGAGTATAGGCTTGATTTATAAAGGATGAGGTAGGATCCAGTTTTGGATCTGAGATAGGGCAGCTTTTCCTGAGGTAGGATCTTGTGTGGATCTGAGTTGTAGGGCCTGTGTGTCTGAGGTAAGGCCATTGGAATGAGGTAGCATCTGGTTCAGATCTGAGTTGTATGAGAGTTTTACTCTCTAAGTGTAGGGCTAACCACATATCCTGAGTGTAGGACTATTAATTTAGTCTGAGGTAGGTGATCTGTTGATCACTGAGCTGTAGGAGCAAGCTTTCGTTGAGGTAGGTCCTTATGCCTGAGGTAAGTCTTGGAGGAGATTGAGAGATCCTGCGGGATATGTGTTGTAAGCTCTTTGGAGTCGAGATTTGGAGAAGTGCCTTATCTAACACATTGTTAGAGAGGTGGGTGGGACAGTAGATGTACACATAATCTGGGGAACCAATATAAACCTTGTGTGTGCTTTTGTGGTGTGTCTTGAAAGCAGGAAATAACTAACTCACAACACACTTTAAGAAGGAAAACTTAAAAGAGACCAAAAAACCTATTCACCCCCCCCCCCTAAGTGTTTAGCTGCCCTTAAAACTAAAGACTTTCATTCCTCTCTTTAGTAAGAGTTTCATTTTTTGAGGAAATCATGGAGTGGCTTTCCCTATACCTCAGAGTGAGACTCACTCCTATAACTCAGAGTATAAGAACTCCAACCTCAGGCTTAATAGCCCTACACTCAGATATTCATAGATCTCCTACCTCAGATCTATACAAAGATCCTTCCTCAGGCACAAGCCTTACCTTAATCCTAAACAGGATACTACAACTCAGAGACTCAGCTCCTACTCTCAACTTTTATAACACAGCCTTACAGCTCAGATCAAATAATGATCCTACAGATTGAGTAATGATTTTGTGATGTTTGACTCCAGAGAAATGGTCCTCCAAGTCACCTTCCTGAACATAGTAAACTCAGTCCTAACTCTTCGCAACAACAAGATTATAGATCTTCAGAGTAGTTTTTCTTGTGTTGAGAAGAACTGATGCAGAGCTCTATATCTTTAAGCTTTAATATATCAATGTTGAAAGCGGTAGCCTTGAAGATGAACATCAACTTTTTTAAGTGCACTGCAATTCCACTTTTTATAGAAAATTAGGTTTTCTATTATTACTGAAGACAACATAGAGATTTTTTATTCTTATCACTACAATCAGCAAGCAACTTTTTGTCTTCTGTAACTCTTCTATAAATCTGAGAGTGATTAACTGAGAAGAAGACCTCTCTTAATTTCTCTGTAAAGTCTTTTATTATCCTATCATCCAATGACTCTTTGATCTATACGGGCAAGCTGAAATAGTAGCTTCAAAGTTACTTTAGATTTAACTGTTATTCAGAAAGTGTTCGGCGCCATTTGGCATCTAGTGCGCAAATCCCGCTTAATTTGAATTTGGATGATGTCAGCATGACTCGGTGCTTGTGGACTTAGCAGTTTTAACCGTCAATATGCACAAGCGTTGAGTGAAGCTATGTGACTAAATGCAAAAACACTTAATAGAAAATCTGCTTCTTGAGACATTGATTAAGCCTTCATCTCTCAATGCTTTTTTCTCAAACACTTGAACGAATAAGGCATTGAGTGAACCTTCATCACTCAACACGTTTGTACTTGGAAGAATTCTTCTAGTTGAAGGCATTGAGTGAAGCTCCTTAACTCAACGCTTCTGTACTTAGAAATTATCCTGACTGAAGGTGTTGAGTGAGCCTTGTACACTCAACGCTTCAAGACTTGCACTGAATTTCTGAATGAAGGCGTTGAGTGAAGCTTTGTGACTCAATGCTTCTGGACATTGGAGAATTATTAATAGGGCATTGAGTGAACCTTCTTCACTCAACGCTTCTGTACTTAGACAGATTTCCTTGAGTAGGCATTAAGTGAGCAGCCTTCACTCAACGCTTCTAGAATTAACCAGATTTGAGTCCAGCACCACTGAGGCTTTGAATGCCTGATATTCTGTCAATGCTTTTAGCCTTGTAGCATTGAGTGAAGTGAACTCACTCAATGCTTCTGGACTTAGTTAGATTTCTTCTTTTCTAGCATCCTGTCTTGAGTCCAAATGGCTTTCTAACCCTGAAAACCTGTTAAATCATGGAACAGTAGATAACATGCATATATTGAACGTGAACATATATCAAATACAATCTTGTGTATACTATTGACATGTGGGCCTTCTTCAAATCTGGGACATTATGATCAATGGACTCAATAACCCCCCCCCCCCTATTAGAAGAAGTTAGAACTCTAGTCAATGATAAACACTACCACATAGAAGAGATAAATTTCACAGCAAATAGGAGAAATAAAAAACACATAATCAAGATATGATTAACACATAAAGTGATAATTATAAACAAAATGTCTTCTCATATAAAAGTTCATATTCCTAAGGCCCTAATGAACCTAATACACAAAACAATTTAGGTTTTTGGTTCCTTGGTGACTATGCCCTTGCTTGGCCTCTTAGCAGCCTTCTCATCTGCTTCAATATTCTTTTTCCTGTCTTTCAAAATAGTTGTAAGGCTTTGAAAAATACTTGCTAGGCTCTAGGTCATCTGATGGCACTATACCTGTCTTCTTATCCCTTCTAAATTGTCTCCCTATTTCTTCATTCCTTTCTAGTTTGGCCCATTCCAGGGAGTTGTATAGCTTTTCCCCTTCTTTTTTCTCTTTGATTTGGTCCTAGGCTGACAGAATGTAAGTCCTAGATTGTGGACTCCATCTCTAAAAGTCGGGCTGGATTCCATTTCTTATCTGTATATCTTTTTGCTTTGTTTTATCTCTTTATCTTCTTCAGCTGTAGTCTTGACTTTCATCCTTGATATTTGTTCAGTGGTGGGGCTGAAGGTAGGAAAATCAGCTATAGTGAGTTTAGCCCCATCAACATCTGTTTGTCATTTTGGAGCGGGAGCATCATCATATGTATACTTATCTAGACCCAATGATCCCCTAATAACATTTGTTGTCAAGATAGCATTTTTTGTATCTGTCTTGATCATTGATTTCTCCCCCTTTATGACTTATTCACTGATGAAAGTAGTCAGAGAGTCTTTGGTAAACGAGATTCTATTAGCCAAATAGTTTACCCCTTTGGTAACATGATTTTTGACTTCAAGCATATGATCATCTAAGATCTGTGTATAGGCATCCATCCTCCTCTCTAGAATGATCTTGTTTTCTTCCATGAGTTTCTTTTGCACATTATGCGCCATTTCCAAGTTGCTTGAGATGATGTTTTTATTCTCTATTATGTCATTCTGTTTTTTCTGATCTCCTCAAGCTTTTCTTCAGTATAAGTCATAGCCGGAGCAACTCTTGTGAATAATGCAATAGTGTTTTTCTTTAGCATATTCACCTCAAATCTGATAGACTTGATCTCAGTAGATAGATCTTTTCTTAGTCCCTTTATCGAATCATCTATATAGTACTCTAACTGTCTCCTCTAGTCATCTAGAATTCCTTTCAGTTGAGCTAGGAAAGTAGAAGACATATCATCAGCTTGATGAGATGCCCCTTGGAAGCATACATCCTCGTCCTCCTTCCTAATATCACCCTTGGTTTTTGAGTCAGCCATGAACTCAGAGAAATGATCAGTAACATCAGCAGCTGGCTTATCAGACTCAAATAGTTCAATAGTTTTTATAGTCTCTTAAGCAGGGAGCTCTATATGAATCTCCCCCTCAACCTCAGCACTATCCAGAGTAACTTGTTGTTCTTCAGCAACTGTATTGAGCACATCTTATTCTACGGAAACTAGAATCTGCTCCCCCTCAGCTTGAGTACTGGAGGATAACAACTGAGATTCATCTGGAATCTGATCTATCCTTCTCTGTAGATGATCGAAGAAGGAGTCAATATTTTCCCCCTCAGCAAGAGCATCCAACCAGAGAGTCTCACCCTCAATCTCTGTACAGATCTAGTCCACCACATCTCCAGCCAGTTTTTCATTTGTTTCTACTGGAATGTCTTCAGATTGAGAAACACTACTTTGGAGATTCCTTGCTGCAGGTTCTGATTATATAGAAACCTGAGCACTCATATCTCTTCTAGTGTTTGCAGAAGATTCAGACAACTATGGGTCATGAGGTTCTTCTCTGCTCTCAGAAGAGCTGCTCTCAGAACTTTCTTCAGTGATGGTAATTGTTTTCCTTTTCTTTTTATCAGCTACCTTTTGGTGTGGGAGCAATACCCTATCCCACCTATCAAACATCTTGGAGTCCATCTTTCTCATGTTATATATCTTTGTTCCTAGCCTCAAAGTGAGGATCCTTGGAACAAAACTATGCAAGTATAATGATAGTATTCTCCCTAAGTTGGGTTCTAGAACACATCCCACTATTCTTTCAAAAAGAATCCTTCCTCAGTCAGTTCTTTTGGATAGAATTACTCTTGCCATTGTCTCAAACATCTTCCTGAAAATTTTGTCATGAGACCATGTTTTGCTGATCAAGGCCTTGCATATTACATCATCCAGGAACTTTCCCTTCAGATTCATTTATTTCCTCAATATAGAACCAGTGGTGTGTTTTGAAAGGCCACACCATTTGAGTGTTGACTTCTCATCTTCAAGAAAAAATTCATCTTCTTCATCTGTTGACCAAAACTTCATCAGGTTTAGAGCTTTGCTCAACCTCCTTGAGATAATCTTAATCTTTTGTCCATTGATAGAAGTCTTGATCTTGTTGCAAGAAGAGTCGATTTTGGCTTTAGAGTAAAGTTCTAATACTTCTCATTTCCAGATAGAACACGATTTTGACCATACAAATTCAGGGTCGGCGACCTGCAATAAGTGAAGAACTAGCAAAACTTCTTCAGGTGCATCCTTGAACCCATTCCTAACAAGTTTAGATCCCTTGAATAGGAAATCCACTCCTCTGGGTGTCATTGGAACTTTGAATTTTTTGAGAGCTGAAGTGCTTGCTCGAGAAAACTTCGTAGGGATGCAGACAGTCGAATAGGGCTAGGATTTATGTTATTTATTGTAAACACACATTTCTATTTATAGTTACCCATATTCAAGAATGTGGAGAGGCGTGTACTTGTCGTGATCAACACGATTCGATCAACGGCTGAGATTAATCCCGGGAGATAGCCGTAATCAGAACTGCCAGAATAAATCTGTTGAGTGAACTTAACGCACTCGACTCTTTCGATGCCTGGAGTTGTCTCAATGCACTTGACACGTGGACAGTTAGTCTATATCTTACTTGATTACCTGCAAAGGTAAATACTGCCTAATGCATATAAGCATGTAAAGAAAATGAAGCTACACTAAGTTCAACATACCACACTCAAATTTGAAGGTGTTGAACTTGGCTTCATCTAGTGGCTTAGTGAAGATATCAACCAATTGTTTCTTTGTGGGGGAAAATTCAAGATTGGTGTCTTCCCTCTCTACATGCTCTCTAATGAAATGATATCTAATCTTTATGTGCTTAGTCCTGCTATGAGACACAGGATTCCTAGCAATAAAGATAACACTAGAAGAATCACAGAGCATGAGAGTTTTACTTAGCAGAAGATTGTAGTCTTGGAGTTGATGTTGAATCCATAGAAGTTGTGCACAATAACTTTCGGCTGAAATATATTCTGATTCTGTAGTGGAGATGGCAATGTTGGTTTGCTTCTTGCTGCTCCATGATACCAGTCTTATCCCAATAAACTGACAGGTGTCAGATGTGCTTTTCCTGTCTTCTCTACAACCTACAAAATCTGCATCTGAATACCCAATTAGATCAAAATTATTATTCTTAGGGTACCATAGACCAAGATTAGGTGTGACCTTGAGATATCTTAGAATTCTTTTAGCAGCAAAATAATGAGACTCTTTAGGGCATGCTTGGTACCTAGCACAAACACATGTAGCATACATGATGTCTGGCGCACTAGTAGTCAAGTAGAGGAGAGATCCAATTATGCCTCTATACAAGGTTTCATCAACATGTTTCCCAGTCTCATCCTTATCTATTAACACACTTGACCCTAAATGAGTTTTCATTATGGAGGCACTCTCTATTCCAAATTTTTTGATTAACTCCTTGGTGAACTTAGACTGAGAGATGAATAACTCATCCTCTGATTGTCTAACTTGGAGGCCCAAGAAATACCTGGGTTCACTCATACTGCTCATTTCAAACTACACTTGCATAAGTTTAGCAAATTTCTTGCAAAGGCCATCATCAGTAGACCCAAAAATTATGTCATCTACATAAATTTGGACTAGAATAATCTTACCCTTGACTCCCCAAAGGAATATTGTTTTGTCTATCTTCCTTCTTGAGAATTTATTCTCAATGAGAAAGCTAGACAAGGTTTCATACCATACCCTAGGGGCTTATTTCAACCCATACAAAGCTTTTCTTAGTTGAAACACATATTCAGGAAAGTTAGGATTAACAAAAGCTAAGGGTTGCTTAACATAGACCTCCTATTTTAGGTCACCATTAAGAAAATCTGACTTAACATCCATTTGGTAGACCTTAAATCCCTTATATGGCAGTTATGCAAGGAATAGTCTAATTGCCTCAAGTCTAGCAACTAGTGCAAAGGTTTGATCAAAATCAACACCTTCCACTTGCTTGTATCCCATATCAACCAGTCTAACTTTATTTTTGATGATAACACCATTCTCATCAAGCTTATTCTGATAAATCCATTAGTTTCCAATAATGTTATCTCCATGTGATTTTTGAACCAGCTTCCAGACATTGCATCTCTTAAACTAGTTCAGTTCTTCTTGCATAGCCACAATCCAAAATGGATCTATGTTGGCATATTCAAACTTTTGGTTCAACTTGAGATAGAAAGCTTGAATTCATGACAATGTTGAGGCTTCTGCTCCTTATTGTAATACTTTGGTTTGCATCTCCTATGATTAGATCTCTGGGATGATCTCTCAAGTGTCTGGCAGCAGCTGGCATATTGTCCTCAATATCTTGAACTTCAGTTACTAGATCCTGATGATCTTCATCAAAGTCCAGTGCACTTGGACCTTCTTCAGGAATGATCACACAATCACTTTCCTCTTATACAATAGGAGGAGTGTCATCGATGCTCGGCTTTTCTAACTTCAATTCAGCACATGCAGATCTAGAGGAGCTTGGCAGCTCACAGTGAATCAGGGAAGACTCATCAAATACTATATTGACAGACTCTTCTATAATTTGGTTCTTCAAGTTATAGAATCTATAGGCTTTGATGTGGTTGTTGTACCCAACAAAAAATCTCTCATAGGATTTGGCATTAAACTTTGTCAAGTAGAACTTCTCATTATTTAGCACAAAGAATTTGCTTCCAAAGATCCTGAGATTGGCAAGATTAAGTTTTTGCCTTTCATAATCTCATTGGGAGACTTCTTGTGATACTTGTTGATATATGCTCTATTCAGTACATGACAAGCAGTGTTTACTACCTCAGCCCAGAAATATTCTGGGAGAGAAGTATCATTGAGTAATGTCCTTCCTGCCTCTATGAGATTCATATTCTTCCTCTTAGCTATCCCATTTTGGGGTGTTCTTGGAGAAGAAAACTCTTGAAGAATACCTTGCTCTTCACAGAACTTTTTCATGCCTTCAGACTGAAATTCAATACCATGGTCACTTTTGATTTTGACCACAAAACTATCTTTTTCATTATGAACTTGCCTAACAAAGGCCACAAAGATGTCAAGGGTTTCAGACTTTTTCTTAAGAAAGAATACCTAAATAAATCTGGAATAGCCATCAACTATCACAACTGTGTAGACTTTCCTACCTAGACTATGAATTGGCATAGGACCAAAAAACTCCATATGTAAGAGGTATAAACACCTCTCAAAATCCTTGGCCCCAATGTTCTTAAAGGAAGCATTTATCTGTTTACCCTTTTGGACTTCAAAACAAATGCCATCTTTGGTGCATATCAGATTGGGTCCATTTCTGACTAGCCCTTCCTTGAAGAGCTTAATGATTGTCTTATAATTCAAGTGAGCAAGCCGCTTGTGACATTGCACACAATAAGAGACTTTCTCATTTGCAATAAGACACATAGGAGAGTTCATACTTATACATAAGAAATTCAAACAGAAAATATTTCTACTCCTACTGCCTGTCAAAATGACCTCTTGGACACTGGACCTTTTGATCAGACACTTATCCTTGTGGAAGACAATGACATAGCCAATATCACATAGTTGGCTTATGTTGATCGGATTGTGTTGCAATCCTTCAACATAAGCTACTTTTGTAATAGAGACTATGTCATTGGTAGTCATACCATTTCCTTTGGCAACTCCTCTGTCTTAACCACCAAAGATAACTTTAGGTCCATTCCTCACTCGAGTGTAGTCCTTTAGATGGCTCCTTGTTCCAGTCATATGACTGGAACATCCACTGTTCAAGTACCATATTAGCATTTTATGGGTACTTGGACTATCCTGCAATCACAGATTAGTTTACCTTAGGAACCCAAAAGAATTTGGGTCCTTCGTTCATGTTAGCCTGAGAATAACTATGTCTACTTGCTATAGCCCTGACAGGAAGACTCATCCTTGCCCTTGGCACACTTGTGTGACCCATCTTGAAATAACACCAACACTCATGGAAATTATATCTCCTCTTTTGAACAGCCTTTGAAGTATGAAAGCTATCCGTTTTTATCTATTCAGAGGGGAGAGCAGCAGCCTTCTTTTTATTTTTTTCAGCAATAATTTGACTGAAAGTAAGTTTGCCAGTAGGTACACTAGGTTTATTCTGAATAACACCAATAGATGTCTTCTTTGCAGCTGACATAGTGTTGATGGCATCAGAAATAGGCATGCGAGACTTACTAACTGACTTTCGCATAGTCTTATTATTTGCTGATAGAACATGGGAATTGGCCACAACCATGCCCTTGAGAGTGGGAGTCAAGCACCATTTCAAATGGTCCATGATGGGCCATTTGGATTTCCTCATGGGGAGTCTTTAGTGCACTCAATATCATGCCCTTTCTTCTTCCATTGTAAGATACACTTGTATCCTTACAAGAAGAACAATCATTCTTTTAGTGAACATACATGTTGTCATGGTTATACCTATTAGAAGGGAGGATTACCTTCTAAAAGGTGGTCTGAGGCACAACTGGAGCATTTCCTTTCCCTTTGGAATGGACAGCTCTAGTATTCCTCTTGAACCCCAAAACTCTCTTATCCTTTTGAGAGGTGAAGGAGTCAATTAGTGACAACACAATTTTGGGCTTAGAAAACTCAGCCACTAACATCCTCTCTTTGAGGAGCTTATCTTCTTGTTCTTCTGGCTAATGGTGCCAATTTGGATGACTAATATTGTCTTCAGTTGACTGACTTCCCTCCTCATCTGAGCTAGCAAAAAAGCTGACTCAGACTACAGGGAAGTAGCTTGCTGAAGAGAGGCAATCTCCTCAGCTTGTCTTTTGACAAGCTTCTTGCTCTTCTTCAGAGAATCCAGAATAGCACCATACTTGTAAATCAGTTAATTGACATCATCATTATCAGATTCTGATCTATCATTCCCACTGGATGAAGTGGATGCTTCAGAGTCTGAGCTAGTTTCATAGACAAAAGGAGAGTTGGGGAGAGAGTGTACCTTATCAGGATTAGAGTTGTCCTGATTGTCTTCAGTTAGGGCCATGAGGCAGAACTCATCATCCTCTTCAAATTCACTCTCAATAGAGGATAGTGGAGCTCTTATGCCAGTTGAGGCAGCTGGATGATCAGCCTCCACTTTAGTAAAAATGAGACCAATATAGGCCTCTTCTTCCTCTGATTCTGAAGATTCATAATCACTATCTGAAAAGCTGATTTTTTTTCTTGGCCAAAAACCTCTTTTTAGCCTTCTTGTCCTTGTAATACTTCTTGTCATCAGATTTCTTGTGCTCCTTCCTCTTGTTTGGACAATCAATAATGACATTTCCACTTCTGTTGCAACTATAACAAACAATATTAGTCTTAATATGTTTGTTCTGCTTAGAATCATTCCTTTCCCTAGTGGGTTTTTTCTAGACTTCTCCATGCTGGAATAAGGCTTTCTTGAGGAGGAGCTTGAAGAGCCCATATTCTTCCACTATCTTCTCCAGCTCAAAATTTTCTTGAACTGTTTGGATAATAGGGTCAGTTCTCCATGTGACAGTTCATTGCTTGAGGAGCTGGGATCTGAGCACTCTGACTTTACAGCTCTCCTTGGTAGAGAAGGAGTCTTTTCTTTGCTCCTCCTTATTGCTTCATCTCTAAAGGTAACATCCTTCTCTTTGTTGAGAGTTATAACAGCATCTTCTTCTGCCCTTCTGGAGTTCAGCTACATCTCATGAGACAACAGCTTCTCAAACATATTTTAAGGCATAGTGTTGGTCAAGTTGTCAACCTCTCTAATGACACATATCTTGATATCACATTCCTTGTTGAGAGATCTCAAGAACTTATCATTCAACTCATAGTTTGTGAACTGTCTGCCATAAGTGATCAAACTGTTCACTATCATGAAGAACTTTTCATAGTAATCAGCTATGGAATCTTTCTTGTCTTACTTGAAGGCCTCATACTGTATATTCTGGATGGATTTTCTGTCATCCCTCACCTCCTCTATCCCTTCTATATACACTATCAGAGAATCCCACATCTCTTTATCTGTTCTGCAGTGTACCAAGTTCTACAATGTGGAGTCATCTATGGCACTAATAATAATGTTTGAGCTCTTTTGTCCATAGTTGCCAAAATGACTTCTTCCTTAGTCATCTAAATGTATTTCTCGGGAGTCTGGATATTTACATCTATAGTAGAGACCTTCATGAGAATGAAAGGTCCCTCTTGAACAGTTATGAATATCCTAGGGTCTAAGGCTTCCATAAATAGCCTTACCCTTTCCTTCTAGATCCCAAAATTTTCCTTCCTACATATAGAAATTTTCATGGAGCTCAACTCCTTATGGCTCTCACCTGATCCCAAGAAGATAATCTTATGCTACCCTTGAAGATCCTTTCAGATTACTAAGTCATTTTTGAACAACCTGCCTCTGATACCACTTGAAAGTCTTTGTTCAAGAGTAGCTACACACCTAGAGGGGGGGTGAATAGGCATGTTATAAATCTTTTTGATTCTTTTAAGCTTATGTCAAGTTATGTTTTAGATTTTATTATTTAGCTTTCAAGAGTCACAACAACACAAAAAATTATAGTGGTTCCCCTATCTAGGGTACATCCACTTCCCCCTATATCTATCTAGCAGTGAACTAGATTCGATTAACTACTCCTTTTACTTAGCTCTTTGAGCTTACACCTCAGATCCCTCAGGATCCTACATCTCAGAGTGATACTCACTCCTATAACTCGGAGTATAGCAACTCCTATCTCAGTCTTAGTTGCCCTACACTCAGAGATTCACAGATCTCCTACCTCAGATCTAGACAAAGATCCTACCTCAGGCACAAGCCTTACCTCAAATTTTAAACAGGATCCTACAACTCAGAGAATCAGCTCCTACACTCAGCCTTTATAACACAGGCTTACAGCTCAGATCAAATAATGATCTTATAGATTGAGTAATGATTTTTTGATGTTTGACTCCAGAGAAATGGTCCTCTAAGTCACCTTCCTGAACTGAGTAAACCCAGTCCTAACTCTTCACAGCAACCAAATTATAGATCTTTAGAGTAGTTTTGCTTATGCTAAGAAGAACTGATGCAGAGCTCTGTATCTTCAAGTTTTAATATATTAGTGTTGAAAGTAGTATCCTTGAAGATGAATAGCAACTTTCTTTGAGTGCTCTACTACTCTACCTTTTACAGAAAGTTAGGGTTTCTGTTCTTACTGAAGACAACTTAGAGATTTTTGATTCGTATCACTTCAATCAGCAAGCAACTTTTTGTCTTTTGTAACTCTTCTGTAAATTTAAAAGTGATGAATTGAGAAGAAGACCTCTCTAAATTTCTCTGTAAAGTATTTTAATATCCCGCTGTGCAATGACACTTTGATCTGTATGGGCAAGCTAAAATAGCAGCTGTAAAGTTATTTTAGCTTTAACTGCTATTCAAAAAGTGTTCGGCATCATTTGTCATTTAGTGCACAAATCCTGCTTAATTTGAATTTGGATGACGTCAGCATGACTCAGCACTTGTGGACTTAGCAGTTTTCAAAGTTAATCTGCATAAGCATTGAGTGAAGCTATGTGAGTCAACGCAAAAACACTTAGTAGAAAATATGCTTCTTGAGGCGTTGAGTAAACCTTCATCTCTCAATGTTTTTGTCTCAAACACCTGAACTGATAAGACATTAAGTGAACCTTCATCACTCAATGCATTTATACTTGGCAGAATTCGTCTGGTTGAAGTCGTTGAGTGAAGCTCATTTACTCAACGCTTCTATACTTGACAGTTATCCTGATTAAAGGCGTTGAGTGAGCCTTATACACTCAACGCTTTTAGACTTACACTGAATTTCTGAATGAAGTCATTGAGTGAAGCTTTGTGACTCAACACTTGTAGACATTGCTAAATTATAATAAGGCGTTGAGTGAGCCTTCTTCTCTCCACTTCTGTACTTAGACAGGTTTCCTTTTGAGTATGCATTGAGTGAACAACCTTCACTCAATGCTTCTGTACTTAACCAGATTTGAGTCCAACATCGCTGAGGTTTTGAATGCCTGATTTTTTATCAACGTTTTTAGCCTTCTGGCATTGAGTGAAGTGAACTCACTCAATTCTTCTGGACTCCGCCATATTTCCTCTTTTCTAGCATCCTGTCTTGAGTCCAAATGGCATTCTGACCCTAACAACCTGTCTAACCATGGAATAGTAGACAACCTGCATATATTGAACTTGAATATATATCAAATACAATCATGTGTATACTATTGACTTGTGGGCCTTCTTCAAATCTGAGACATTATGATCAATGGACCCAACAACAATTTTGAATGAAAACATCCTCGAACAATTTGTAAGTAAGAATAAGAATTAGAGTTATAGTTTAGAAAAGTAAATAATGCATGTACATAGCCATAGTTCAAGTTGATACCATAAAGATTTTGAGAACTATGAACCAAGAGATGTTATTTTAAACAAAATTTTAAAGAATGATCTATTGTAACCAAGCAAAATATTCTCTCCCATATTGGTAGAATCAAAAGAGGCTAGAGGAGAGTGTATGTAATGAGAAATAATGAGATATATGTAGATAAGAAGATATGATGCAAAATCCAAGTTTATAGATACCACTCTACTACTTGCTGACAAATTGTGTGCATGATTGAAATTAATAGAGAGTTTAGAAAATACCACTTACTTAAACATATTTTACCACTTGTTGAGAAAATACTTGTTCAAAAAATAAATAATTATGATAATCTCCCAGTAGTAAGCATAAGAATGGTATTATCATTCTTAAAATAAACATGTTTTTGTAAAATATGATCATACAAAGGATAAAGAGTTTTAAGCCTAATAGGAAGATATTTTAAAATCAAGTTCAAGAGTTCATTGAAATTTTGTAAGCATGATTTCAGAATATAAAAAAGAGATAAAAACTATAATGTAAGCTAATTTGCATTTCAAGTAAAAATAAACATTGCAACAGTCATGCTTCGCTATCTAATGCATTTATTTAAGATTGTAGATAATAGTATATGTATGCATTAGGATCCAATTCTCATGAGTAGAAGTTTTATGAACAATAATGATGTGTACAAATAGTGTTTTGATAAAGTATACAAGTGGATTAATCAAAACACATGGCATATATAATGAATATCATAATATTAAAATATAAAAATAATATTACTTCCATTATTTTTAAATGCACATGAGTAAAGAGTACAACTACCAAGGTGTTCTACACACACAATGCTTATTAAGACTTATCAGGGAGCAGAGTAGCGCTTGGAGGATCACATTTATTCTTTTTAATTTTATTTTAATTTTTTTGATTCGGTGTACTAAGAGAAGTGGTGAATATTTTTTTTGCTATATGACACTTTACAATCCTTTTTCCAAGATGCTTGACACAAATATAAAATATCTGATAGTAGAAAATAATGATACTTGGCATAATTTTTAGAATTTAATAATTTTTGAAAATCTATATCTTTAAGTAAATAGAGCTATCGTCGACGTTAGAAACTATCGTCGGGTGGTAGCAATAGAAGTTCTATTTTTTGAATAATACACGTGATTTTTGCGATTTTCTAATTCTGATTTTCTTGATTATAATTTATCATTATAGGGTTCTCATATGCAACAAGGAAATTAGAAAAATATTTAAAAAGTTATGCATTTAATATTTTATCCTAAGACCCCTTATAGCCTACTCAAATCCCTATTTGAAAGGTATTCAATTTATAGTAAAAATATACGACATTTGTATGCAATGGATTTAAAAGGATAGAATTTAAAAAATTAGTTTATTTTGACCACTTAGCAAGGATATGACTTTAATTCAAATATATTCAATTGCATTGATTTATCATTAAGCTTAATATGTGTAAGTCATATAGCAAATATATATATAATGACCTTGACATGTTCCATCAAGAAAGATACAAAAACAAAAAAAAAAGAATTTAAGCATATCATGAAGTAGGGCAATGTGTATTTCATTTAGATCTATTTCTACTTCTTACAAATTAATGATACCTAATGAATAAGAGAGTTAGGTATCCAATGGGGATCAAATGTAATGGTTCTTTTTGGTACCCAAATACTGTGTGTTGATTTTTGGGGAGAATGTGATGAATGAGATTTTTCAAGTGGAGTTAATGTTTCATCTTTATTTTTGGGCTTCCATTCATACTTTTGTTTAACATTCTTATATTTCAAATTTCCAAAATAATTTTCAAAAATTATATTGTTTAGAAATTTGTTAACATTTAATTTGTAATTTGGAGTAACTAAATGGGTGTTAGAATTTATCATGCTTTTATGATTAAATATTCTACTAGGTGTACGTTTTATGAAGTTTAAAACACTAATAAATACCTTATAAAATTTCGAAGATAAACTAGAAATAAAATATCTTTCATTACTTGTAAATTTTTGTAAAAACAATTTTAGTAATTCTAGTTTATGAACCAAAGTATTATTTTAATTAATTATTTTTTATAACACTCTTTTGAAATATTTAGCTATTTTTAAAAACCTTGAATTCTTCTTTTATTTTAGTACAATCAATACAAGATGTAGAGATTTTGTCTAAAGAGCGTATGGGATAACTTGGCACAACTTGAGTGGATTCTACATTGGCATTTGCTTTAAAATTTTATTTTCTAAACGTAATTTTGAGTTAATATATTACAAATTCTTGATTTTACGTTTAGCAATATTTAGCATACATAATGTAGAAACTGAAGTCACAACAAAGAGAGAATTTTTGCTTATAATGTTCTCGGATGTGGCAAGATTTGAATATGAATTTCCTTCGACATCTTTTTTATACATGATGTACTTTTGTATCCCCATCTGAGCATAATCGTGCAATCTCGCATTCCTCTTTCTTTGATTGATCTTCCTCCAAGAACAAATCCTTATTGATTTCTCCTCTCGGATCCATAGGCAATTACTCTTGTTCATCATCTGTGGAGGGAAGACTATAAGCAATCTCAATAAATTTCCAAATATCAAAAGTAGTAGGTAAAGTATAAATAAGTTTGAAAATTTCTTGATCAATAGCGCAAAGTAAACTATACATTGATTTAGCATTTAAAACCATTTTAGTTTTAGTTAGAACGCTTGGGGGCTTCTTAATTATAATATTTTATACTTCTATATTTAATAATATAAGAAAATGTTCCATTAATATCTTCCACCCTTTATAATTTTCACCTATAAATAAAGGTGGTGCTAAAGAATTTCATTTAGTAAAATTCCATCCCCTCTAGTGAAAGCGAGATCATGAAGTGTCATTATTCCAGGTTGGGAAGCTGTTTTGGAATAACATGGCTCTGATACCACTTGTTGGATCTTTAGGCGCCCTTAGAGGGTGGGGATAAATAAGGGATTTTTGGAAATTTAAATCTAAATAAAAATATCAAAGTTACTTAAAAAGTTTTGGAATATTTTATCAGAAAATATATTTTAATATCTCAGCAAATATTATATTGAAGATTACTTTTAAAGAAGATCGGATTTCAATGTCCCCTCACTACCACCGATTGTAAGAGTTATCGCCTGGCAATAATCAAAGAAAGTGAAATTCATGTGTACCTTTTGAAAAGTAATTTACATTATATTATGCGTTGTTGCCTTAATGGAGAAATATTACTTATAATATTTTAGAATAAAAAATAAAACCAAGACTAATAGAATAATGAAAACGTGATTTTATTTCACAATAAATTGATTACAAAATGTTTGATCTCTATGATGCTAAAAATCAAGGCAAAATATGAAAAACTCTTTTTCCTTTTCTATATAGACCCTTATCCCCAAGGACTGGTTTGTTCTAGCCTATCTATCGTAGATACGGCCTCGAACCGCCCCTAGACCTACTTATGATCTAATCGCCAGCAAATACAGTGAATTCACAGAATCCTCCCAGGAAACCGACGTCTGTGCTAGAAGATTTTTCCCCCTAAGTCTCGCAAGACCTAGTTCCCCCCCCCCCCCCTCTCTGCGAAAAATTTACTACGAAATCCTTCTCGGAATCTGACATTCTCCTCGAACGATTTCTCTACCGATACAAAAAGATAAAAGGAAAATACATGAGAAATAAAACGCAAAAAAAAAATCGCCAAGGATTTCTGAAGGTGATGATGAAGGCATTGTTTACGTTGACATTCTTGGTGCGTTCATCCTTAATGCTGAATAAGCGTGGTAGTACATCCCCTTCAAAAATACTTTAGATCTTTGTGTTTGCACAAGGGATTTCTCTTGATGGTATGGCGATGAGCCTCTCTAAAGATATTATGAGTTGTGGCTTTGATGTATGAGTAATCGATGTCGTAGACGGAGAGGAGATGCTCTTTTAAATAGGCTTTAGGAGCTACCACCATCAGTAGCGGTATCGCCTGACGATAGCTACTTTAAGTAGACTTCTCTTTCTTTTTTCAATCTCTATCTTTGGCAACCTCCATTTTAGGAAACTTTTTTCATCCAAATTAGGAAACTTTTGATCTTTGGGAACATTCTTTTTTTGTTCATATCTTTTCCAAAAAGGGGCGTTCCATAGGCCTATCACCTGGCAGTAGTAGTACCACCTAGCGACAGGACTTTCCTTCCCAAGCTGTTTCCTTCAAGGGCCGAGGCTTTCACTAGCGATAGAGATAGTGCTTGTGGTAGAGAAACCGCTGACAGTATCAACATAACTTTGAAATCTTTGCCTCTTTGATTTGTTCTTCCATGGGGTACTTATCCTGTAGTTCCCACGCCTTATAAATACACAACAAATGTGATCAAATACAAACTAGGATATATAATTCTTAAACCAAGAGATGCGGAACGCATATTCCAACAAAAGGGAGAGAGCCAACTAGTCCATAGGGGGAGGGTTGGTATAGAAACTGCAAGATTATTTGAATCTTCACTACTGATCTCCGGTGTCATGGAGATCTTATTTTGTAATATGATTTGGTTCTCATACAATCAATGAAATCATATTTTTATACTCTAATCTAATGTTGCCTCCTGTTACTTCTAAATCTCTATAGCGTTATTTGTGTGTGTGTGTTAGAACGACATTCTTTAGTCAAGAAATATGATTTATCAGGATACCGCTCAGCGCTAGTGCCCAGAAGCGTGTTAATTATGAAATTTTTTTAATATTCAATATTTTCGAGAGATCCTTATTCACCCCCCCCCCATCTAAGTTTGGCAACCAGATATAAATGGTATCAGAGTGAGGTTACTTCTAAAAGTCTTAACATCACGAAGTAAAATGGCCAACTATAATCATGCATTTCCTGAGGGACAAGGAGTGAGTAGACCTCCATCATTTTTGGGGACTGATTATAGTCACTGGAGGGCTCGCAAGAATTTTTTTTGATGACGCGAAGCATGGATGTATGGGTCATGGTAGAATCAAAATACACTGCTCTAACTATCATGGTAGGAGACCAAACGATGGAAAATCATGAGATAAATGGGATGATGCAGATAAGTTAAGGAGTACGAATAATACAAATACTATGAACTCTTTATTCTTTGTGCTAGATAAAATTGAGTGTAATCAAATATGTAACTATGAAACAACATACGATATTGGGCATTTATTAAAAATAACGCATGAAGGTACCTTACAGGTAAATGAGTCAAAGTTGTTCCGACTCAAATCTGAATATGAACAGATTAAAATGGAGATCGGCGAGGAGGTGGATAGTATGTGCACTCATTTCATGAAGATCGTCAATGCCTCATGATCTATCGGAAAGAAATATACAAATGGAGACTTAGTGAGGAAGATCTTACAATCCTTCCCACTGCGGTTCAATCTGAAGGTGACTTCCATTGCTAAATCTCACGACATCAGTGCCCTGGAGATAGAGAGGCTCATTGTGAACCAGAATACCCATGACCTATAGCTAAAAATTCAAGCTAAAAATTATCCCAGGGAGCATAAGAAGAAGGCTCTCAGACTAAAAGAAGCCAAGGAAAAGGAGTTGATCAAGAAAGCTGATGATAAAGAGAACTTGTATGCCCAAGGGTTTAAAAAATTCATGTGTAACCCTATGAGATGAGAAAGATTTTAAAGATTCATGAAGAGTTATGGAGAATAAAAATAGAGATGGAACAAGTCATCAAAGGTGACGGAAATCAAAGATGAAAACCGCACTCTGGAGTGCTTTTACTGTCACAATCTTGAACACATCGAGAGGGAGTGTCCCAAGATTCTAAAAGAAGACAAAGAAAGGAAGAGTTAGATCAAAGGAAATAAGGTGTTGAAGGCATCATCGTGGGAAGACACTTCATGTGACAAGTCAAGCACCTCAAACTCAAGTAATGAGGAAGTGGAAAATATATGCCTCATGGTGAAGAATCAAAACGAGATAGGCTCCAAAGTCAGTGTCTGTAGTGACACTAAGGTAACTCCTCCTACTTACAAATAACTATATGATCTATATGAAAGCATGTGTGATAGGCTAGATGAGCTGATAGATGAGAATAGTTTTATAACGTTCGAAAACAAGCAATTGGAAAAGGACTTGAAAAGCTCAAACAAAGAACTCACTAAATGTGGTAAGGAGAAAGTCTAGTGCCAAGATTATTCTCACTAAGTGGCTAAATTAATTAACTAAAAGAAAGCCTTTCCAAGACTAAATATAAAATTGAAACTCTCAATAAAGAGAGGAGGGACCTGTAGAATAAGCTACAGACGTCTCTTGGCTACATTGAGGATGAGAAGAAACAATTCTCAAACCGGCGTGTTATGCTTGTCACAAAAAATACTACATTGAAGGATAGAATTTATAACTTGAACAGTATTATCCAGAAATTTTGAATAGGCCAGAAATTACTAGATATATGTTTGGGTGGACCGTGTTAGGGATCTAGAAAGTTTAGATCGGGATACCAAAATTAAAAGTTAATGATAGTCTCTAAAACTAGTGCTGGCATTACCAACTCTCTAGAAATTAGTAAAAAGAAAAATCTAAAAATTAAAAATGAATCTGCTAGTACTAGAAGCTCATCTCCATCGTCTAGCATGAGCCCAACAAAAATATAAGGCCATGGGTGGCTTCCACCGTTCACACATGTTAGGTCCATTGATTCCAATGGCCTTGATTTGATGATGTCAAACAGGTCAATGAGATAGACATAGTTGTATTTGATGTATGTTTAAGTTCATGAATACAGGTTGGTCTTTGTCACAAATATTGGACAGATAGTTCAAGAGATAATGATAGGTGGACTCAAGGTGAGGTTGGAAATTCAGAAAAATGCCTAAGTCTAGAAGCGTTGAGTGAGGTAAGCTCACTCAACTCCATACAGCTAATATTGTTGAGAGAAGGTGGGCAATCAATGCTTATAGTATTACAATGGCAGAAATATGGCTAAGTCCACAGGCGTTGAGTGACCCTAACTCACTCAACGCCATATGGCCAGAATCGTTAAGTCAAGGTTATCATGTCAATGCCTAAGCAGTGGAAGCCAGAAAATTGACTAAGTACAGAAGCGTTAAGTGAAGCTTCATCACTCAACGACATGCTAAGTCTGTCAATGTCAATGTATAAAGAGACAAAAAAAGTCGACTAAGTATAGAAGCGTTGAGTGAAGCTCACTCACTCAACGCCAAGTTAAAAGGCTTTGAGTCTAGTCATTCTAAGAAGAAACCAGAATTCCACTAAGTCCAGAATTGTTGAGTGAGGCGAGCTCACTCAACGCTCTCAACGCCATCAGGCAAAAAGCTGAACAATTTGACTAAGGCAAAAGCGTTGAAATAGCTGAGATAGCTGAGAAGAATGTCTCAGCATAACCGCTGAGACAGAAGATAGTCACAGCTATGAAGAAGAAACTGTTGAGATTGTTGATAAGGAACCGCTGAGACCTTGCAGAGCAGAAATATTTCAAAGTCAAAATTTGTTGAGTATGTCCTATTCACTCAATGTCACTCAATGCCTGGCAGAGATGAAAAATTTTCTAAGTCCAGAATCGTCGAACTCAGCTTATCCACTATTCATCGAGCTAAGCTTTGATTTTGTCGAACGGAGTTCAGAATTCGTCGAACTCAGCTTTCATCTGTAAGAAGAACTCAGCCTTCAGAATCATCGAACTCAGCTTATCCACTATTCGTCGAGCTAAGTTTTGCTTTCGTCGAACGGAGTTCAAAATTCGTCGAACTCAGCTTTCATCTCTTTCACTATTTCATCGAGCTGAGCTCAGGGTTTGTCAAACTGAGCTTGGAGTTTGTCGAACGTAGAACTTTAGGAAAGATAGTTGATGTTGGCTAAGTATAGAATGATGATGACATCCGCAAAGTCAATAAAGTCAGCAAATTTCAGATTCGTTGCAAATCGACGTTAATGTCGTCGTCAGTCTACAGTGAATCTCAATTTGATTAAGCTGAGGTGTTAATCGTTTTTAAATTTGGGACACGTGTCGATCATCTCGCTAATTGACGGAGTTATAAATAGCAGATGAGATCGAGATCAAATAGCTTTCTGATAAAAGAATTAATTCATTCTGAAAAACGAGAAGCAGAGTTCATCGTCTTCTTCCGCCATTATTACAGAGCATTGAAATTCAATTTGAAAATCTGAAGGGGTTCTGAGTTCGCTGAGGCATTCAACATCGTCTACAGCAAGTTTAGAGTATTTATCTGAGGAAGACGAATCAGTCTAGGAGAGCCCTAGCTGAAAGTATCTTCATGATCCAAGTCATGCCAAATCTGAAGATCATTCGCTGGATCTTTGAAGAAGAAGTAGAGAGGGCTGATATCTGCTCCGTCTAGATCGGGATAGATTCCTGAAGAAGAAGAAGAAGAAGTAGAGGTTTATGCTAGTGGCTTTCAGAACAAGCCGAGCTTCAATTCAAGATCGCTTTCTCATCTTGTTGCTGTGAAGATGAAGATAGGGCTGACATCTGCTCAGTCCAGATTGATAGATACATAGAATTTTCACTGGTGTCTGTAATTCATTTCTTTTATATTCTGTGTAGGATTCATATTGAATCCTTGTGGTATGGCTAAGTGCCTGAGCTGTAAGCCTGTGTTATAGAGGCTGCGGTTGGGCAAGGGTTGCCTGAGTTGTAGGAGTGTGGATCACTCTGAAGTAGGGCAGGATTGCTTGAGGTATAGGAGTGTATATTCACTCTAAGGTAGAGTTCTTGGGAAGAATTTGAGCTATAGGATCTTGGTGATATGAGTGGTAAGACTTGTATAGTCTGAGTTGTAGGAGCCAGTTGAGCTCTGAGCTGTAGGATCTGAGGATCTGAGAAAGATAGAAGAAGGTGTCTGGCCGAATCTAGTCTATTGCTAGATAGGAGAAGGGGGAAAGTGGATGTACCCATCAATTGGGGAACCACTATAAATCTGTGAGTACTGTGTTGTGATTGTGTTATAATTGCCGAATAGCTTTCTTGCATTATCTAACAAAGATAGTAATAAAGATAGAGAATCAGATTTCATTAACTTTATGTATCCTAGAATTAAATTGGACCTATTCACCCCCCCCCCACCCCCCACCCCCCACTCCCTATAGGTGTTTAGTTGATCTTGAAATCAAGACTTTCTAGTGGTATCAGAGGGAGTTTTCTCAAGAAAGGACTTAACTGTCTGAGTTGATCTTCAGGGAAGCTATCAGAAGGTCAAGATGGGTTCAGGAGAGGATCACAAATAGCTTGGATCCATGAAACTTCCTCTATATAGGAAGGATACTTTTGGCATCTAGAAGGAAAGGGCCAGATTGTTCATGGAGGCATCTGATCCTAGAATTTACATCACAGTATAAGAAGGACCCTTCATCCCAATGAAAACATCTGTCCTTGATGCAAATATGAAGACTCCAAAGATGTACACCGAGATGACTAAGGATGAAATCATCTTAGCTTCACTGGATAAGAGGGAACAAAATATTATAGTTAGTATCATAGATGACTCAATCTTCCAAAACCTTGTCTACTACAAGACATCTAAGGAGATGTGGGACACACTAAATGTCTTCATGGAGGGAACAGAAGAAGTGAGGGACGATAGGAAGTCCATGATCAATCAAGAGTATGAAAGCTTCAGGCAAAACAAGACAGATGGCATAGCCGAGTGCTTTGAAAAGATCTTCAGGATTGTGAATGAGCTGAAACATATGGCAGAGTTTTCAGCACATATGAATTAAATGACAAATTTCTCAGGTCTTTGACTAAAGACTGGGACACAAAAATATGTGCCATCCAAGAAGTGACAAAACTTGCAGACACTCCACCACCAACCCTGTTTGGAAATTTGTTGTCCTATGAAATGCAGCTGATTGCCAGAAAGGAGGAGGAGAAAATTAGCAATTCTGCAGTCAAGGACAAGTCAGTTGCCTTTAAAGCTAAAGCTACAAGTAGTAAGAGAAAGACTCCTTCTCCACCAAGGATAGATGTTGAATCTGATTCAGAAAGCTCAGAAACCAGTACATCAGACTACCACATATCTGATGAAGACATCGCTGCCTTCTCTAGGAAATTTCAGAAATTCATGAAGAAGAAGTACTTGAGAAGCAGGCCATCCTCTTCTTCTTATCCCAAGGAAGATTACTACAGGGGCAAGAAGAAATCCTCTAAAGAGGGCAGGTATGGCTCTAAACCAAATAAACATGCTTCTTCTAAAGTGGTTTGTTATTGTTGTAGCATGGCAGTGCATGTTATAGTCGGCTGCCCTGTCAAAAGGAAGGGTATTGGAGAAAAGAAGGAACATCAGCATAAGGGCAAGAAGGAGAAATCCGTTATTCCCAAGAAGCAAAAGAGCTAGACTGACTTATCATCATCAGAGTTAGAAAAGGAAGATGAAGATGAAGCCTATATTGGGTTATTTACTGCTGAAGAAGAATCTGTAGAGGCAGACTTCTTAGAGATGTTGGCTGTTATTGCTGGAGAAGCTGATGATGCTGCCAGGTTTGAAGAAAGAAAAGAAGATAGCCATTACTTTTGGTTGATGGCTCTGACTAAAGAAGGACCCAGCCAGGAGCAGCCAAGTCCAAGCAAAGTATATTCTCTTTCCTATGTATCACATTGTGTAATAAGTCCAGAATCAGAGGCATCGACATCAAGAGGTGAAGATGGCTCTGAATCTGAAGGAGACGTCAATCAATTGATTGATGACTATGGTGAACTCCTGCAAGCATTGAAGAGAAGTAGGCTCCTGGCCAAAAAGCAGGCAAAGGAGATTGCCTCACTGCAGCTGGCTGCTTCAAACTCAGCAAACATGCTGAACCAAAAGATGAAAGAAATCAGCAAGATGAAAGACATCACTGTCATTCAAATGGGCACAATCACCTTCAAGAATGACCACATCAGGAATCTTGAAGGTAAACTACAAGAGGAGAAGGAGTTAGTGGCTAAGTTTTCAAAGCCATGTTCTGTATTGCCTTTGATAGATTCCTTCTCCTCCAAAAAGGGTAAGAAGGGGTTAGGCTTCGAAGGGAAAACTATAGCTTCCAATTCCAAAAGTAAGGTCAAAGCTCCAGTGCAACCACTAGTCTCCAAGCCTCAAATTCCTTTCAGGAAAGTGTTGCTACCATCTAATAGGTATGACCATAAGAGCATCTATGGTCACCGGGAGTATGGTGTTATGAATGGAAAGGGTGTGAGTGCCTACAAGGCAGCCCATGGAAAAATCTAAATGGCCCATCCTATACCATTTGTGTTTGGTGTACCAGCCCCAACACTCAAAAATAAGGCTGCAGCCCATTCTCAAAGTCTGTCTGTCCACAATCAGACCAAAGGAAAGTCTGTCAGCAAACCTGACTTGGGTATATCTAAATCCATCAGGAGCATGCACTCTGAAAAGAAGGCAGCTGTTGATAGGGTCCAAGATATCCCAAGTACTTCTACTGCCATACATATCCCAAATCAGGTTGTGATTGGAAGAAATAAGAAAAAGGCTGCTGCTGTATAAGTTGGACTGAGAGTTGCTGACAGCAATGCTGATAAACCAGCTCTTAAGAGAAGGTACAACATTTTTTAGTGCTGGTGTTATGGCAAAGTGGGTCACTATGCTATTGATCGCTGGCACAATAATAGTGTCCAGAGAGATAATGCTGGCTTACCTATCAGAAGAGCTGCAGGCAGGCATGTTCATTTTCAATCTAACATGCACCTAGGACCCAATAAGAATTGGGGTCCTAAGGATAAATGATTTATTTATTGCAGGTGAGTCCACGTGGCCATACCCCTATATGGTACTTGGACAGTGGATGCTCCAGGCACATGACTAGAATAAGGAGAATGTTGAAGGAATATACTCTAGTAAAGAATGGACCTAAAGTCATTTTTGGTGGTTTAGAAAAGGGAGTAACCAAAGGGTTTGGTAAGATTTCAAATGTCATAATTCACTATCACACAAGTAGCTTATGTTAAAGGTTTGTAACACAACCTGATTAGCATAAGCCAACTATATGATCTTGGCTATGACATTTCTGTCCTCAAGGATGAGTGCCAAATTAGGAGGTCTAGTGACCAAGGGGTCATCTTGACAGGCACTAGGAGAGGAAATATATATTGTCTAAATTTTTTTTGTGAGAGTAAGGATTCTCCTATATGCCTAGTTACAAATGAGAAAGCCTCGCATTGCGTCCAATGGCACAAGAGTCTAGCGCACCTGAATTACAAGACCATAGGCAAACTCTTTAGTGAAGAGTTAGTGAGAAATGGTCCTAAGGTAAAGTGCACCGAGGAGGGTATCTGCTCTGAATGTCAAAAGGGAAAGCAGACCAAGACCTCCTTACAGTGCCTTGGTACCAAAGACTCAGTGATGTGTTTATACCTCCTGTATATGGATCTATTTGGTCCTATACTAGTTCATAGTCTAGGTAAGAAAGTCTACACTCTTGTGGTTGTTGATGATTTTTCTAAATTTGATTGGGTGTTCTTCATAAGGAATAAATCTGAAACCCCTGATGTCTTCCAGACATTTGTTAAGCAAATTCAGAATGAATTTAACAGTATTGTGGTAAAAATCAGAAGTGACTATGGGACTGAGTTTCAGTCTGAGTGCATGACAAAGTTCTGTGAAGAGCATGAGATTCATCAAGAGTTCTCCTCTCCTAGAACACCCCAGCAAAATACAATTGCTGAGAGGAAAAACAGAACCCTCATAGAGGCTGGTAGGACCTTGTTAAGCGACACATCTCTCCCAGAATATTTCTGGGCTGAGGCAGTAAGCACTGCATATCATATCCTTGACAATGATTCCATCACCAAAAGCCACAAAAAGACTCCCTATGATATTCTAAAAGGCAGAAAACCAAACTTATCCTACTTCAGGATTTTTGGTAGCAAGAGTTATGTATTAAACAATGGTAAGTCCTATGTGACTAAGTTTGCTGCCAATTCCCAAGAAGGGATCTTTGTTGGGTACAATAATAATAGTAGGGCATATATAATCTACAACTTGACTAGTCAAGTTGTAGAAGAATCAGTCCATGTTGTCTTTGCTGAGTCAAACTTGATTAATTGTGAGCTGCCTAGCTCCTCTTCTAGCTCTGCAGGTTTAAAGGAGGTGATGGACTAGCTTACCATCAGGGAAGATGATCTAGAATTTCTAGATAAGAAAAGAGATAGTTGTTGTCTAGGGAAAGTTCAAGACTCACAAGATGAGGATGAAGAACAACCAGCTGAAGATAGTGAAGTACAGCCAGCTGAGGAAAATGAAGAACAACAAGCTGAAGAAAGATTGCCTCCTACTGATAGATATCTGAGGGACCATCCAGCGCACCAAATCATTGGTGATACAAGACATAGAGTCCAGACCAGAAGCAAGATCATCAATACAGCTCTCTATTCAAGCTTCTTATCTCAAATAGAGCCCAAGAAGCTTGAAAAGGCTATCAAAGATCCTTTCTGGATTGAATCAATGTAGGAGGAGCAGAACTAGTTCAGAAGGTGTAGTGTCTGGAAGCTGGTTCCCAGACCTAAGGGACATAATGTCATAGGAACTAAGTGGATCTACAGGAACAAGTTAGATGAGAATAGCATTATTTTCAAGAACAAGGCTAGATTGGTGGCAAAAGGATACATGCAAGAAGAAGGAATAGACTTCGACCAGACTTTTGCCCCAGTAGCCAGGCTGGAAGCAATAAGGCTATTCCTTGAATTTGCTCCCTATCAAGGATTCAAAGTCTACTAGATGGATATGAAGTCAGCATTCCTGAATGGGGACTTAAAAGAGGAAGTATATGTGGAACAACCACCAAGTTTTGTAGACCCTCA
This sequence comes from Platanthera zijinensis, assembly GCA_039513925.1. Lineage (NCBI taxonomy): Eukaryota > Viridiplantae > Streptophyta > Magnoliopsida > Asparagales > Orchidaceae > Platanthera > Platanthera zijinensis. The sequence continues at coordinate 60,731,066 of CM077098.1, forward strand.
CCTTCCTGATTCTGTTTATAGGCTTAGGAAATCTCTATATGGGTTGAAACAATCCCATGCAGCATGGTATGAAACATTGTCTAATTTTCTCATTGAGAACAAATTCTCAAGGGGGAAAATAGACAAGACCCTATTTCTAAGGGAATCTAAGGGCAAGATCATCTTAGTCCAAATATATGTTGATGACATTATGTTTGGATCCACTGAGGACAACCTTTGCAGGAAGTTTGCTAAACTTATGTAAGGGAAGTTTTAGATGAGCAGCATGGGTGAGCTCAAGTTCTTCTTGGGACTCCAAGTAAGATCGACTGATGATGGCTTGTCTATATCTCAGTCAAAGTTCACCAAAGAGTTGATTAAGAAATATGGTATGGAGAATGCCTCCACCATGAGAAATCTAATGGGATCAAGTATGCCTATAGGCAAAGATGAGGCAGGGAAACTTGTTGATGAGTCTTTGTATAGAGGGATAATTGACTCCCTTCTATATTTAACTGCTAGTAGGCCTGACATCATGTATGTTACATGCGTCTATGCTAGGTATCAAAAAGGCCCTAAATAATCTCATTATTCTGCTACAAAAAGAATTTTAAGTTATCTTAAGGGCACACTAGATCTTGGTCTATGATACCCTAGGAATAGAGATTTTGAGCTAATTGGATTTTCAAATGCAGATTTTACAGGCTGTAAGGAAGATAAGAAAAGTACTACTGGTACATGTCAATTTCTATATGGAAGATTGGTGTCATGGAGCAGCAAGAAGCAAACCAGTATGGCTATCTCAACTGTTGAATCAGAGTATATTTCATCAGACAGCTATTATGCTCAATTGATCTGGATATAATATCAGCTTGAAGACTATAACATTAAGATAAGTAGAACTCCTCTTTATTGTGATTCTACAAGTATCATTTCTACTACTAGGAATCCTTTTTCACACAGCAGGACTAAGCACGTAAGTATTTAGTATCATTTTATTAGGGAGCATGCCGAGAAAGAATACATTTTCCTAGAGTTTGTCTCCACTGACAAGCAAGTGGTTGATATCTTAACTAAGCCACTAGATGAAGCCAAGTTCCACACCTTCAAAATTGAATTGGGTATGCTGAACTTAGAATAGCTTCAGGTACTCCCTAAGGTATTGTTGTTTGGTACAGGCTTGTTCTTCTTGCAGGTGATGCAGACCTAGTGGAAAACAAGATGAAAACAAATGCTCCTATTAAGGGGGAGCAAGTCCAGCAGCTGTAGGACTAGAGAATTTCAAGTGGTATACAAGACATGCCTGTATAAGGGGCAAGTTGGCAGCTGCATAACTGGCTTCATCTACATCAGCTAGGAGGAGAACATAAGAGGAGAGAATGAACTGATGCTCCTACCTGACTATTTGAAGAGGTCAAAAAGGGGGAGAGATAAAATAGTTTGATCATATTCAAGTAGTCTCCAAGGGGGTAAGACAAGAGACAAGCTTAAGAAATCAAGCTCCTTTATGGCATAAAGACAGGGGAGAAAGTCATGGGGAGAAGAGGTTGATCAAGCAAGAAAAGATCAAGCTGAGAGGTAATCCTCTAAGGTAAAACTCACCCTGTAGCAATCCAGGGGGAGTAGGTAAAATTCATCTCACTGAATTTAATAAGTTTTTACTGTCTATGTGTTTTGTATCTCATTGACTAAGGTAATTGAACAGTGGTTTTGACATCTTCAAATAGGGGGAGATTGTTGGGTCCATTTATTCCAATGGCCTTGATTTGATGATGTCAAACAATTCAATGAGATAGACATAGTTGTATTTGATGTATGTTTAAGTTCATGCATACAGGTTGGTGTAAGACCCCTTTTTTTCTTTTTAAACCACTGAGGTCTTAGGCCTAGAACCCCCGCTTTGCGGTGACACCTTCACGCCCGGAAGGTCATCACTACAAAACACTGATCCTGCCGACCAAATCGATCACAGAAAATGTAGCAAAACTATAAGAGTAAGAATGAAACTCAACAAGTCCACCTGAATCACATGTATAATAAATATTCTCCACGAAGGGAGTTTCCACATATATAATAAAAGTACAGAAACTTGGGCTCATGCCCGGTACATCAATGTCCTCGCTACATATCACTCAATGCGGAAGCAAAACTAATCATCTAATAACGATCGGGACTCACAATCCCAGCTGTCTGAACTCCAGTGCTAGACTATCCCATCTCCAAGCATGCCGATCTCCGGGGCTGCTCCTCCATGATGGGCTCATCGGTCCCCTAAAATGATGTGGTTCGAAAACCGTAAGTCTAAAAGTCTAAGTCCTATCATCCCCCCGCCCCTTTCGCCATGGCTCCTAGGCACCGAGCGGGGAGGAGGAAAGGAGAGGAAATGAAGGTGGAGAATGAAAAAGAAGCAGGTGACAGCGGAATTAATCTAGCGGTTCTATGAGTATATAAGGTAGTAATAAAAGTAAGAAAAACTGAACAAGAAATAAGTAACCTTAACTTATATGAAAATACATAAGCTAAGGGATCTTCTACAAGCCTCCTATCATATAAAAAGTCGCATACCAATTTATAGATAGGGTGTCGGCTTTCAAGCAAGCATGTATATATCTTCAGAATATAAACCTTAATTATAAGCATGCTCACGCGAGCTTATAAACCAAGGGGTCGTTTTGCAGGGCCTATTGTATAAAGAGTCCCATACCACTTTATACAATAGGTGTCAGGATTATATGCAATGGTTATACTATGATATGCAATTATGTCATGATGTTAACATGCAAGTGCAACTCACCCACTCGACTCTGTGTACACAGACCTTTAGTTCCCCCTTTCTGGAGCCTAACCTCCCAGGATACCATCGTAGTGGCAAACGGAAGAGGTGGGTTGGGCCTCGCCCACGTCTATATCGGTAATTGCACTACCAGTCAGACCTATCGTACACCTCGATGTTGGTGCACTAAGCAGAGCTCTTGAGTACTCTTGCAGGCTGGCGAACCGGACTTTATATGGAGAAGTGCTAAACCACACTTGCCGAGTCGACGTATTGGCATCGGTGCATCGACCCTCTAATACCGAAGACCCACCACCTTATACTTTATGCACTTGCAACCTTATGTATCACCTACCGAGCCAAGGCTCCCCGGACCATCCCGTCCGTCATAACCAACAACCGAGCCAAAGCTTGACGGGCTAACTTGCCCATCACCAAACCACCGAGCCTACTGCCTGTCACAACCCGCATTTTCTCCGAGGAAAACAGATTATCAGAGTAGGAGAAAACACGCGTCATGATGCCACGTCGAGGAGGGGATAACTGTCGACGCTCAGGCAAACCAATAATAACTATACTTTAAAAAAATTTCTAAGTTATATAATTAGAAAATTAGTTATATTTTTAAAGGCGGTATCCCTCGGCTCAGTGGATCACCTAGTCCAAAATTTAAAAACTATACTTATACGCTGCGGAAAATACTTTATTCAGGTTCGACATCCTAAAAGAGTGCATAAGTGTCCCCAGAGGACAACTTATACTATGCAGGACCCTACTTTTGATTTATACTATATATATAGGAAAATGATCTTTTTACGTTATTTGGAAAATAGTGATGAGTTTTATAAAACATGCTGATCATGAGGAATACTTATAATAGTGTTTTTTAGGTTTAAAAGTAACTAGCAACCTAGCATAAATCATCCCAAGAGCAAGTAGACTAACTCTAGAAAGGTAGCAGCAAAAAGTAACACATCTAGTATCAAGGTAAAACTACTAGTGGGCGCCAACAAACTGACACGAACCCACTGGCAAGTATGTATGTCTGTAAGAAAAAAAGTAAAACTACCTCACAAGACCAAGGAACTAATCTCCACAGAACGAGAGACCACCAGCAACAGCACAGCACAACTAGCCACCTAATCGGCTACTAACCAGAACCTGAGGCATTCAAAGAAGAAAAGAATACCTCAGCAAGCAAAACAAGTAAAAGCTATACGGAAATGTTAGGTTATAAGGTAAGCAAGAAGAGTAAGCAAACCGAAACAAGCACACTTTCCAAGGCAAGACAAAATAAAAAGCACTAAGGGCGAGGAAACAGCACAACCCTGCCCAAAAATAAATCCTACAGAGTTTACCAGGCTACCAAGAGCCCAAACATTGCAAATTTGCAAAGGAAGAAACGTCTAACACCCTAAGCTGTGAGAGATGGTAGTAGAAAAACAACGCGGATCTGGGTTGGAGGCAAACTCAGTCCCCCAACCACCATTTCCAAGAAACAAAGCTCAGGGGTCTACATGTGAAAGCACTAGGGACCTCCCACCCCCTTGCCTAGCCCGTACGTGGAGCAAGATAAAAGAAAAACGGTGGCCTTGGCTAAATTACACAACACCTCCCCCATTAAGAGCTTCAAACCACTACTACTAACCACGACCCACGATTCGGCCTTTTTGGAAAAAAGAAAATAGCCGACAAGGAACCTCAAAATCAAGGAATTCACTCGGGGGAGAAAATCAAGGTAAGGGAAAAGCGTTGAGATGACTCAACATGGCACGGCGTTGAGTGAGCCTAACTCACTCAACGCCTAAACAGACGGTGGCGTTGAGTGAGCTAGCCTCACTCAACGCCAAAACAGAATTGGCGTTGAGTGAGGTTCACTCACTCAACGCCTTATGCCACACTGGCTGTGGCGTTGAGTGAGCTAACCTCACTCAACGCCAAAACAGCTATGGCGTTAAGTGAGGTCCACTCCCTCAACGCCTTCAGCAAAGCAGGCTGTGGTGTTGAGTGAGCTAACCTCACTCAACGCCAAAATAGTTATGGCGTTGAGTGAGGTCCACTCCTCAACGCCTTCAGCAACACAGGTTGTAGCATTGAGTGAGCTAACCTAACTCAACGCCAAAACAACTATGGCATTGAGTTAGGTCCACTCCCTCAACGCCTTAGCACTTAACCACAAAACCCAACTGTGGCGTTGAGTGAGTCCACCTCTCTCAACGCCAAAACAGCTTTGGCGTTGAGTGAGGTCGACTCTCTCAACGCCAAAGTACTTAGCCGCGAAAACAAACTGCGGCGCTGAGTGCACCCACCATTCTCAACGATAGAACAGCTTTGGCTTTGAGTGAGGTCAACTCACTCAACGCCAAAGTACTTACCCGCAGGAAAAGGCTGCGACATTGAGTGAGCCCGCCTCACTCAGTGCCTAAACCGCCATGGCGTTGAGTGAGGCGCACTCTCTCAACGCCATCCGGAAGAGGTTGGCGGGAATGCAGATTGATTCTCGCCGAATCGGCGGGAATGCAGATCGATTCTCGCCGAATCGGAGGGAATCACTAATGATTCTCGTTGAAGTCGGCGAGAATCACTTAGTGATTCCCGTCGATTTTGACTTAGAAGAATTTCTCACTCAAGGCCACACTACTTAGCCGCAAAAGAACAGATCAAGGGGCAATGGCATTGAGTGTGTGCACCACACTCAACGCCAAGTCCTAGCAGACCCGGTGTTTAGTGTGTGCACCATACTCAACGCCAAGTCCAAGCAGACCCGGCGTTGAGTGTGTGCACCACACTCAACGCCAAGCCCTGAATCCTCCATCGCTAACTCCAGCAAGTCTATTCCTGTAGTAATATTAATCTAACAGCCAAACACGTTTCTAGGGTTATAATGAGGACTAGCACAATTTTCGAGTTAAAGCTTCTAACTCCTACCCGGCTATAGCTACGGCACAGGAAAATGCTAACCTAACCCTTACTTCCTTCCCCGGCCCGAGAACAAACAAGCTACAGCGAGGGAAAAAGAACAGAGAACATACACAGTTGTTTTGGGCAAGGTTCTGTACAGGTAATTTTCTAACAGCAAGCTTAGGCATCATCACCGGTTCTTGTACAAGAAGAGAAAGCATCTATTATGCAGGAAAGAAAACTGACTATGGATAAAGCAATGCTCAGTTGTATCAAATAGGCTAACTGGGCATATAAGAAAAACAGGAAAACTAAATGGCAAGGGCAAGAGTACCACTTGCCTCGTTTTCCAGCAGAGCTTGGTCGGCCTCCCCTATCCTTACTCGGTACCAACAGCAGCAACACCGTAGGAATGAAGGTCTAGGCGAGAGCAATCCAAATCCACTTTCGGAATCGAATTCCGTCCACAAACGCTCCCGGAATCGGCGTCTGAAGGGGAGCAGTTCTGACGGTTTCTCTGCTTTCCGCGAATAGGCGCGGACTGGTTCGGTCTTTCGGGAAGATGAACAGGAGCGGTTTCCTCTTAAGTATAAACTATCCTATATATAGCATCCTCTTAATATTAATTAATTAATCAATTAATTAAGGCTAAAAATGACAAGGCAAAACCGCCAAGCATCCGCACCCTTTCAAAATAATTATTAATATAATAATTATTAAATAGTTTTATTTTTCATAAAATACAAAACGACGTGAAAATCGAACATCCTCGGAATTCGACGAAATTCGCAATGTAGCTTAATATTCGTGCTACGAACACAACGACGAAGTCGAAATTAACTTTCGACGAACAGAACTCGAGTTATACCCACCCGAAGCCAAAACACAAGCATCCCCCGAGAGGCCACACCGGGTCACCCAAAACGACCCGGCTTGCTAGGGAGATCTTTCCAATAGACTACAAAATAGGCCACTCAGTTCTAAGTAGTTAATACCACACTCCACAGATGACACAAGCCAATAAAATGCGTCGACGTAACGCCAAGCAAGAATTAAATAATCGTAGAAAAAATCGGGAGCGTTACAGTCACTCCTCCTAAAAGAAAGTTTCATCCCGAAACTTTACGCACAACAATTCTACTATAGAAGGAAACGTAACAAGCCAAACATTACAAGAAGAAAACAACCCAATCTAATCAGGGAAACAGTTAAGGGTGAGCCTCCCTCATAGCCGACTCTAACTCCCAAGTCGCGCTTTCCAAACCCTAATTCTTCCATAGAACTTTGACCATCGGCATGGACTTCCTTCGCAGCACCCGATCTTGAGTATCCAAAATGCGGACCGGCACTTCAATAAAAGAGAGGTTAGGCTCCAACTGGGGCACAGCATCCAAGACTTGCCCACTACTGCGCACACACTTCCGCAATTGGCTTACGTGGAATACATTATGAACACTTGGGAAGTTTGCTGGCAATTCCAACCTATAAGCTGACACGCCAATCCGTTTAACAATCTTAAACGGGCCCACATACCTCGGGTCCAATTTCCGGTTCTTACCGAACCTCCTAACTCCAACCATCGGGGAAACCTTAAGAAACACAAGGTCCCCTACAGAAAACTCCAAGTCAAACCTATGTCGATTGGCGTTCTTTTCATATCTCTCCTGAGCTATACGAAGCTTTTCTCGAATGAGCTTCACCGCGACTTCCATCTCCTCGAGCGCATCCGGACCCAACAAGGGTCTCTCACCTATCTCAGCCCAAAATAGGGGGGTTCTGCAGCGCCTCCCATACAAAGCTTCAAACAAAGTCATTTGCAAACTTTCTTGATAACTGTTATTGTATGCAAACTCCATAAGTCGCAATCGCTCATCCCACGCTCCACCATGGTCTAGAATGTAGCATCTGATCATATCCTGAACTATCTGATTCACCCGCTCCGTCTGCCCATTGGTCTGTGGGTGGTAAGCAGTAGAATACCTACGATCTGTACCCAAACCCTCCTGCAGACTCTGCCAAAAATGAGAAATAACTGGGAGTCTCGATCAGAAATGATGCTAACAGGCACACCGTGCAATCTAATGACCTCATTCAAGTACAACTCTGCTATCTTCTTCATCGGATAGTCAATCTTATACGGCACGAAGTGAGCACACTTCGTCAGTCTATCCACTATGACCCAAACAGAATCAAATCCCCTTGGAGATTTCAGTAAGCCCATGATGAAGTCCATAGAAATACTTTCCCACTTCCAAGTCGGGATCTCTAGCGGAGTCAACTTGCCATCAGGCCTTCCGTGATCGGCCTTAACACGCTTGCAAGTGTGGCACTTAACAACAAATCGGGCTATATCACTCTTCATCCCATACCACCAGGCAATCTGCTTCAAATCACGATACATCTTTGTAGATCCCAGATAGGCAACACTGGATCCATGAGCCTCTCTACATACCATACCCCTGATGTCTCAAACAGCGGGGATGCAAAATCTACCGCGGTACTTCAAAGTACCCGCATCATCGATAAAAAAATCCGGCAACTCCCCTCTCTCAGTCCTGAGGTATAAGTGCAGAAGGTCCGGATCATCCTTCTGGTGCAACCTAGTAAGGGAAATCCAAGACGGCTCTGCCACTGCCAAACTACTCTGCATGCCATAGCATCCCACTGAGATATCCATAATGAGGAACTCTTCCACTAAACGATCGACGAAGAGATTAAAGATTTTCCCCGTCTTCCGGCTCAGGGCGTCGGCCACTACATTGGCCTTGCCTGGATGGTACTAGATTTCTACATAATAATCGGCCACATACTCTAGCCACTGCCGCTGGCGCAGATTCAACTCCTTTTGTGTGAACACGTACTTCAGGCTCTTGTGATCAGTGAAGATCTTGCACTGAGCCCCATAAAGTAGATGCCTCCACAACTTCAACACATAAATCACCGCTGCAAACTCAAGGTCATGCGTAGGGTAATTTCTCTCATGAGTCTTTAATTGCCTTGACCCATACGCAAACACTTTTCCAACCTGCATCAACACGCAACCCAAACCAACATGCGAAGCATCCTCGTACACATCATACTCCACACCCTCAGTAGGTAGGGTCAGGACGGGAGCAGTGCACAATCTGTTCTTTAGCTCTAGGAAGTCTTCTTCGCACTTCTCGCTCCAAACAAAGACCGCGTTCTTCTAAGTCAACCTTGTCAAAGGTGCAGCCGGGGTAGAGAAACCCTCCACGAACCTCCTGTAGTAGCCGGCCAACCCTAGTAAGCTTCTGATCTCCTTAGGCGTGCCCGACCTTCTCCAATCCATCACTACTGCGATCTTTTCTGAGTCGAGCGAGATCCCATCCTTGTTCACCACGTGGCCCAGAAACGAGACCTGAGGCAACCAAAATTCTCACTTGCTCAACTTGGCGAATAACTTGTGATTCCTCAACTCCGATATAACTAAGCGCAGATGTAGTTCATGCTCCTCAGCGCTGCAGGAATAGACCAACACGTCATCGATGAAAACCACAACGAACTTGTCTAGGAAATCCTTGAACACCCGGTTCATCATATCTATGAAAGCTGATGGTGCGTTGGTCAATCCAAACGACATCACCAAGAACTCAAAATGTCCATGCCTCGATCTAAACGCAGTCCGTGGAATATCTGCCTCACGGATCCTGAGCTGATGATAACCAGAATGAAGATCGATCTTGGAGAACACCGTGCTACCACGCAATTGATCAAATAAGTCATCGATCCTCGGCAGAGGGTACCTGTTCTTAATAGTGACTTTGTTCAACTCCCTGTAGTCGATGCAAAGTCGCATCGACACATCCTTCTTCTTTACAAACAAAACAGGAGCACCCCAAGGCGATGAACTCTGCCTGATAAACCCTTTTGCCAATAACTCATCTAACTGGACTTACAACTCCTTTAGCTCACGAGGGGCCATCCGGTACGGCGCCTTAGCAATAGGACGCGTACCCTGTTCCAAATCAATCACAAATTCGACATCCCGATCGGGAGGAAGACCAGGAAGGTCATCAGGAAAACATCAGCGAAACCACGAACAACGGGAATCTCCTCTAAGCGCGGTATACTAATAGCGGTCCCAACCATCGAGACTAAATAAGCAAAACAACCAAAAAGAAACAACTTCTGAGCACATACCGCAGAAATGACAGGAGAATCTTGGCACGGATCAGCATACACGCTTCCCGGCTGACCATTGTCCTTGATGAAGTCCAAGCGCTTCCCTTTGCACTGAATGACCGCATCATACCTAGACAGCCAGTCCATGCCCAGAATAACATCAAAGTCTTCCAGATCAATCATCTTCAAGTCTTCCTTCGCAAGAAAATCCCCTAACAAAACAGGGCAATCTAGAATGCCCAAATCTGATAACACAGATTCACCAGAATGGAACTTGACGCGGAAGGTATCACGAACTCGATCTAGAGTTAACCGATGCCGCTCCACAAAGGCTCTAGCCACAAATGAGTGGGTAGCGCCGGAGTCGAACAGAACGCGCGTCCAGCGGTTCTTCACCTTAAATTTCCCTATAGGAGTATATACAACTAAGGATCTACCAAAACCCAACTGTAACTATTCTATTAAATAAAACTTTCAAGCAGGAAAAAGAAACAACTAACCTGAGATGACCTGAGTCGAAGCTTGAGCCTCCTCGGAAGAGATCACGTTCAGCTTTCCTTTGCCCTTTTCCACACGCTAAGGCAGAGGTAGTTCCTGAAGTGGAACTGCATGAAGAGCAGGCTTGACCTGAGGACACCTAGACTTGATGTGACTCTTCTGCCCGTAATGATAGCAGACTTTATCCTTAGACCAGCACTGGGCAACATCATGCCCGGGTCGCTTGCAAACAGAACAGGAAACATCCCTCCTAGGAGCACCCTGAATAGCATGAACTTGATCCTTCTTCTGAGTTGCTGCCTTTTTGAAACACCTCTTAACAGGGTGGCCTGACCGACCATAGAAGCTACACACCACCTTACTCTTCTTTCCCGAAGCAGCACCGGGTACCTGGGGTTTCTTCTCCTAAACAGACTTCAGCTTGTCCTTCCTCATATGTTGGCCTCTGCTCTTTGCGGTCTCGATTGCCTCCACCTTTAGTGCAGCCTCCACTACCCCTGCATAAGTCTCTGATCCATAAGCATTGGTCAACTACTGCACCTCGCTCCTTAAGCCACCAAGGAATCGCTTGACTCGATCAGCCTCAACACTTACCAACCCAGGAGCAAACTGGCTCAACTTGCTGAACTCTACCTCATACTCACCGACCGTGAGTTGCCTTTGATTCAGGTGGAGGAAGACGTTCATAAGACGGTCATGCTCGACCGAAGGCAAGAACTTCCTCAGCAGCATTTCCTTGAACACTTCCCATGAGCAACCAGCTACCAAACTCTCCTTTTCTCTAAGCCACCAACTCTTCGCCAAACCCTTGAGCTAATAGGCGGCTATCATCACTCTCTAATCAACTGAAATACCGGAGTACGAGAACATCTCCTCCATGGAGATCAGCCAATCGTCTATGACCATGAAATCTGCCTTCCCATCATAAGTAGGAGGGTTAAGTCTCTGAAACTGTGAGATAAATGCCATCTCCGCTGGCACCACCACTGGAGGTCTCAGGGGTGCAGGAGGAGGAGGAACAGCTAACCCCCCCTGCAGGTCCTTGCACTCCCTGAGTCTGCCCTGCCACAACTGCCACCAAAGACTGGATCTAGGCTCGCACCTCCACCATCTTCCTGCTCAAGGAATCGCTACTCTATCGCAGGCTCTCGACCACCGAATCATTCTGCGCTCTCGATGACTCACCCTTAGATAGGGGGGTCGATCTAGTCAAAGGGCGTCTCTCCATCCTAAAATCATAGCAACCTTAGTCAGATCCTAGTACGACAGCTACAACTAACTATAATTACAGACAATACATACATAAATATGAACTTAAAGCTGCTAAACTTGCTCTGGGAGTTTATTTTTTTACAAGAATTGATGTTATGCCTTAACCTAGGATGGTTAACCACCACCATACTAACTCTTGTGCCAAGATCGGGAATGCATGACTTATATTATTTTTGACTCGAAAACTTATGTGTGTACATATGTTATCCTGCCAGTCTTTAGCTTGGCACGTTGTGCTTATGCACTGTTATGCTATGCATGTTTGTGTTATGCATTCTAAAAAGGCCCTAATGCATGTTATGAGCGGCATACACATGAAAATGTTATGCATCCCATACTACATAATATTTTCATGCAACGAAAAGAAAACGAGCTAGTCGCAGCCATGTGGTGAGGTTATGCATCCCATACTACATAACCCTCACATGTTGCCCCTATGGTGGATCCATATACTAACACATATTATGCATCCCATACTACATAATATGCCTTGTATACTTCATGTTATGCTATGAGTGTAGTGTTCGTGCTTTTGCCAAGATGTGCTGATGACATATCGGTGTGGGAATGACATGATGCTAAACTGCTAATGCAATCAAAAGGGACGGTTGCCCGACTAACTTTTCAAGCAACCTCCCTCTGATACCAACTGTCACAACCCGCATTTTCTCCGAGGAAAATGGATTATCAGATTAGGAGAAAACACGCGTCATGATGCCACGTCGAGCAGGGGATAACTGTCGATGTTCGGGAAAACCACTAACAACTATACTTTAAGAAAAATTTCTAAGTTATATGATTAGAAAATCAGTTATATTTTTAAAGGTCGTATCCCTCAGCTCGGTGGATCACCTAGTCCACAATTTAAAAGCTATACTTATACGCTGTGGAAAATACTTTATTCAGGTTCGACATCCTAAAAGAGTGCATAAGTGTCCCCAGAGGACAACTTATACTATGCAGGACCCTACTTTTGATTTATACTATATATATAGGAAAATGATCTTTTTACGTTATTTGGAAAATAGTGATGAGTTTTATAAAACATGATGATAATGAGGAATACTTATAATAGTGTTTTTTTAGGTTTAAAAGTAACTAGCAACCTAGCATAAATCATCCCAAGAGCAAGTAGACTAACTCCAGAAAGGTAGCAGCAAAAAGTAACACATCTAGTATCAAGGTAAAACTACCAATGGGCGCCAACAAACTGACACAAACCCACTAGCAAGTATGTATGTCTGTAAGAAAAACAGTAAAACTACCTCACAAGACCAAGGAACTAATCTCCACAGAACGAGAGACCGCTAGCAACAGCACAGCACAACTAGCCGCCTAATCGGCTACTAACCAGAACCTGAAGCATTAAAAGAAGAAAAGAATACCTCAGCAAGCTAAACAAGTAAAAGTTGTACGGAAATGTTAGGTTATAAGGTAAACAAGAAGAGTAAGCAAACTGAAATAAGCACCACTATCCAAGGCAAGACAAAAGAAAAAGCACTAAGTACGAGGAAACAGCAACAACCCTGCCCAAAAATAAATCCTGCAGAGTTTACCAAGCTACCATGAGCCAGAACGTTGCAAATTTACAATGGAAGAAACGTCTAACACCCTAAGCTGTGAGAGATAGTAGTAGCAAAAACAACGCGGATCCGGGTTGGAGGCAAACTCAGTCCCCCAACCACCATTTCTAAGAAACAAAGCTCAGTGGTCTACATGTGAAAGCACTAGGGACCTCCCACCCGCTTGCCCAGCCCATACCTGGAGCAAGATAAAATAAAAAGGGTGGTCTTCGCTAAATTACACAACACCTCCCCCATTAAGAGCTTCAAACCACCACTACTAACCATGAACCACGATTCGGCCTTTTTGGAAAAAAGAAAATAGCCGACAAGGAAACTCAAAATTAAGGAATTCACTCGGGGGAGAAAATCAAGGTAAGGGAAAAGCGTTGAGATGACTCAACACGGCATGGCGTTGAGTGAGCCCCACTCACTCAACGCCTAAACAGAAGGTGGTGTTGAGTGAGCTAGCCTCACTCAACGCCAAAACAGCAATGGCGTTGAGTGAGGTTCACTCACTCAACGCCTTCTGCCACACTGGCTGTGGCGTTGAGTGAGCTAACCTCACTCAATGCCAAAACAGCTATGGCGTTGAGTGAGGTCCACTCCCTCAACGCCTTCAGCAAAGCAGGCTGTGGCGTTGAGTGAGCTAACCTCACTAAACGCCAAAATAGCTATGGCGTTGAGTGAGGTCTACTCCCTCAACGCCTTCAGCAACACAGGCTGTGGCGTTGAGTGAGCTAACCTCACTCAACGCTAAAACAACTATGGCGTTGAGTGAGGTCCACTCCCTCAACGCCTTAGCACTTAACCGCAAAACCCAATTGTGGCGTTGAGTGAGTCCACCTCTCTCAACGCCAAAACAGCTTTGGCGTTGAGTGAGGTCGACTCTCTCAACGCCAAAGTACTTAGCCGCGAAAACAAACTGCGGCGCTGAGTGTGCCCACCATTCTCAACGATAGAACAGCTTTGGCGTTGAGTGAGGTCAACTCACTCAACGCCTAAGTACTTACCCGCAGGAAAAGGCTGCGGCGTTGAGTGAGCCCGCCTCACTCAGCGCCTAAACCGCCATGGCGTTTAGTGAGGCCCACTCTCTCAACGTCATTCGGAAGAGGTCGGCGGGAATGTAGATTGATTCTCGCCGAATCGGCAGGAATGCAGATCGATTCTCGCCAAATCGGCGGGAATCACTAACGATTCTCGTCGAAGTCGGCGAGAATCACTTAGTGATTCCCATCGATTTTGACTTAGAAGAATTTCTCACTCAAGGCCACACTACTTAGCCGCAAAAGAACAGATCAAGGGGCAATGGCGTTGAGTGTGTGCACCACACTCAATGCCAAGTCCCAGCAGACCCTGCGTTGAGTGTGTGCACCACACTCAATGTCAAGTCCAAGCAGACCCGACGTTGAGTGTGTGCACCACACTCAACGCTAAGCCCTGAATCCTCCATCGCTAACTCCAGCAAGTCTATTCCTATAGTAATATTAATCTAACAGCCAAACACGTTTATAGGGTTATAATGAGGACTAGCACAATTTTCGAGTTAAAGCTTCTAACTCCTACCCGGCTACAGCTACGGCATAGGAAAATGCTAACTTAACCCTTACTTCCTTCCCCGGCCCGAGAACAAACAAGCTACAGTGAGGGAAAAAGAACAGAGAACATACACGGCTGTTTTGGGCAAGGTTCTGTACAGGGAATTTTCTAACAGCAAGCTTAGGCATCATCACCGGTTCTTGCACAGGAAGACAAAGCATCTATTATACAGGAAAGGAAATTGACTATGGCTAAAGCAATGCTCGGTTGTATCAAATAGGCTAACTGGACATATAAGAAAAACAGGAAAACTAAATGGCAACGGCAAGAGTACCACTTGCCTCATTTTCCAACGGAGCTTGGTCATCCTCCCTTATCATCACTCGGTACCAACAACAGCAACACCGTAGGACTGAAGGTCTAGGCGAGAGCAATCCAAATCCGCTTTCGGAATCGAATTCCGTCCACAAACGCTCCCGGAATCAGCGTCCGAAGGGGAGCAGTTCCGGCGGTTTCTCTGCTTTTCGCGAAAAGGCGCGGACTGGTTCGGTCTTTCGGGAAGATGAACAGGAGCGGTTTCCTCTTAAGTCGAAACTATCCTATATATAGCATCCTCTTAATCTTAATTAATTAATTAATTAATTAAGGCTAAAAATGACAAGGCAAAACCGCCAAGCATCCGCACCCTTTCAAAATAATTATTAATATAATAATTATTAAATAGTTTTATTTTTCATAAAATACAAAACGATGTGAAAACCAAACATCCTCGGAATTCGACGAAATTCGCACCGTAGCTAAATATCCGTGCTACAAACACAATGGCGAAGTCGAAATTAACTTTCGACGAATAAAACTCGAATTATACCCACCCGAAGCCAAAACACAAGCATCCCCCGAGAGGCCACACCGGGTCACCCAAAACGACCCGGCTTACCAGGGAGATCTTGTCAATAGACTACAAAATAGGTCACTCAGTTCTAAGGAGATAAGACCACACTCCACAGATGGCACAAGCCAAGAAAATGCATCGACGTAACACCAAGCAAGAATTAAATAATCGCAGAAAAAATCGGGGGCGTTACACTGCCCGTGTGACCCAACCTAACATCCCGAGACATCAAGGTGAGTGAAAGTGAATCCCTATTTATGCTAGTTACTCTTGTAATTCAGTTTTGCCTATAGTTTTGGTTAGCTCAGGACTGCCCCCGACAAACCCAGTTAAGGGCTCTCAAAGGGCACTAGGAACTACGATGGGCTGAAGCTCAAAGCTCCTTTTCACAAGTCACTTATTATTGGTTAATACCCGATTTCCAATCCCTTTTGTATTACTCTAGATCTAACTCTAATGTGTTTTGACCTTCTCTCTCCCTCCATAGGAAAGACGATCTTTCGTCGATCCCGAGCACCTCTTAACACTAGTCAAACCTCCAGCTCCTCATCACAACTCCCGATGATGAACTCATTTCACTTACCAGATCAATACACTGATATCCCAACTCTCTGGGTTCATTTTGCACCATATTATGATTTCTGCAGTTTTACTAAACGCAGACCATCCTAAGCTATATGATGTATACAATGGGAGGTACTCCAAATTATCATCCAAATTCCCTATAATATTTATTAGAGGTCTATCATGACATGATTAGCTTAAATCCAAATGTTTATAATTTTCTTAATTAACTTGATAATTTATTTAATTTCCTACGAGATCAAAATGCCTTAGTTTGAACATGAAGTACTATTTTCAGGCATGCAAAGTGTTCCACAAAATTATGATAAATACAAGACAACTACTTATCAAATTCAAGGTCTCCAAATTTTCAGTAAGACTTAAAATCCTAAACATAATTTTTGAACATAACCTACATTAACAATTTTAAAGTGACAAGTACTGTCAATATACTTCCAATAATTCTGAGAAAATTCAAGGATGATAATAAAGACATATAAACACTCCAGGTCAAGTTTCATAATTTATCAGGAAATAATGAACTCTAAACTTTATTTTTCATAATAATCCAAGTTAATAGGCTAATGAACTAAGTAAAACAAATATTCATCTAAAATTTTTAATAAAATTCCCATATGAGTATATTGACCTAGAAACGCTACTGATCAAGTTTCATAATTTTCCAATAAAAAGGGAACTCTAAATCTATTATTGATCGTATTCTCATATTTATATACTTGTGAAGTAAGTACTGAAAATTTACATATAAAAATTACAATAAAATTCATGTATGATCATAATGGTCTGAAACTTAACCTGCCCCAGTTTCATAATCATCTAATGGATATTAAGGTCATAAATAAAATATAATTAATTAGGGCTAATACTGGTATTGCAAGAGTGATACAAAAATTATTTATCTAAAATTCCCAATAAAATTATCCAAGGCTTAAGATAACATTATGACTAAACTACCCAAGTTTCATGGCTTTTCATTAAGTTTTGGTGGCATATCTTGCCTGTATAAAGGTTGTGCCCTAAACTAGGGTTAGGGTCTTGAGGGGTCTATCCATCTCCAAATCCTCTAAGATTTTTACCAGAGGACTATAGCTACTTTAGTATCCTCCCTACCAAATTTTCAAGTCCATACAAAGGCATTTGACCCCATGCCCTTCTCAAACCCCCAAAGTCCTAACATTGGGTTTTAACTTGGGACCTAGGGAAATCCTACCCCAAACCACCTCATAACCCATATGTGGGTGTTATATGTCATGCCAAACCAGTGGCCCAAATCTCAGCATCTATTGAGGTGGTTTGACCACTCAAACTTCAAAGTGCACTTTTGACCTAAATACCCCTTATTAGGGCAAGGCTAGGGTTTGCTCAAATCCTACTCAAATCAACTCAAAAAGTTGTGGAAATTTATACAGACCCTCCTGATGACCCCAAGGACCACTCACCAAAATTTGGGAGGGTTTGGAGATCATTATGTTCCCTAATTAATTTACCCTAGGATATTTAAATAATTACATAAACTATAGAACGATTATCCCCAAAAATTATCATTTTTGGTTAGGATTTAGGTATAGATTAGTATGACTCCCTGTCCATATTTCAAGTCATTTGGACAAGGGATGAAATGGGGGCACTCATTTTAATTTCTATCTAACCCTAAGTATAGACCCCACCAAAATGGATGCCCTGGTCAAACTAGTTGTCCAAATTGAATTAAATCAATTTTAAATTAAAATGGACCCCTAGGGCTACATTTTATATATTGATTACTTTCTCTGATTTAGCCTCTAAACATTTTAAAATTAATTTACAAAATGACTGAATATGTGTGACAGAATAGCAAATGAAATAATTATTATCCTATAGTTGAAAACAGTGGCGAGATGAATTTTGGCGCACATCTGGACGGCATGAAAGAGAAGGGATAGATACTACTCTAGAGGGGGGTGAATAGAGTAATCAAAAATTGCACTAGCAAAGTTGACTTTCTACTCAACTCCCTTGGAGTTAAATGCAGAATGAAAGTTATAGATATTTAAGATTAAACCTTTGAGCCTAACACAAGTGTTGTGCACAAACTAAAGCTAACTGTAATTACAGTTAAAGCTTTAGATCCTATCCAACAACTAGCAAACCTAGTTAAGATCTAATCACAGACACAATGCAAGTAATTAAATAAGGCAATCCAGACGACACAAGGAATTTATAGTGGTTCCCCAAACAACTTGGGTACGTCCACTCTTCTAACAACAAGGTAGGAATCCACTCAGGTTTTTGATCAGGTGCCCTGCCACCAACAAGATCTGCTTCAGGTAGATCAAGAAACCCTTTAGACTTTTGATCAGGTGTCTAAAAACCAACACAGGTTTTTGATCAGGTGCCCTGCCACCAAGGGATACTTTTGAAGGGAGTAATAACCCAGTACAGGAGGGGGAAAAGGGGTTAAGGTGTCTTCTCTATTTTACAATAGATTAGAGAAGCATAATAACTTGCACTGAGCTAGATAGCTCTAAAAGAATCAAGGCTCCCCCTGGCTCAAAGAACATCCAGGTGAAGTCTTGCTTCAGTGCAGAAACACTTCAGTAAATACTGAAGGAAGAACTACAAGAAGATATAAAATAAGAAATGAAAATCTTCTAGCAGCTATCTTCTTCTTCTTCTTCTTCAAACGATCTCTGAGTCAGAACTTCCTGGAACAGGAGAACTCAGGTTGAAGAAGAGCAGAAGAGCTAACACTTCTCAGTTGAGTGAAGATTGCTGAGAGCAGTTAAACTTGTTCTTGCTGTAAGCTTGCTGAATGAATATTATCTGAGAACTAGTTGATCTCTTTTTTTATGTGGACTAGTTGATTTCTTCTTCAAAGAAGTCTTTATATATCAGCAGCAGCAACGGCTCTGATTGAGTTTGAATCTTGTCTTTTTCTGAACTCTGCAAGCTGGGCTGCAAAAAGCATAAAGCAAAACAAAAAATACTGCAGGCAGATATCCTATAAAAGGATAAAGCTTTCTAAGAAGCTGCAAATACTTCTGATGAAATAATATAAGAGAAAGTCACATCAGAAAGAACTCTTTACGGCCAAGGAAAACTTTTTGAGTCTAACGGCTATAAAGGACAGCTTGGCAGATAAAGCAGATTGCATATCTCAGCTATAAGACAAACAACTTTGTCAGAAAAGATTAGCTCATGCATATAGAATAGAACTGATATTGCATGGAAATAATGTCACAAATTATTCAGATAATCTTTTATAAAATATGCCAGAATAAATATGAAATTAGTCACATCATAGAAGACGACAAAACTAAATAAGAGCATACAGCAAAACGTCGAACGACCCTCGGAGATCGTCGAACGGCGCACGGAGATCGTCGACCTATCGGACAGATAGTCGAACGATCCAGATAGTCGAACTATCAAAGAAGATAGTCGAACTACCTCGGCAGATAGTCGACCTATCAGAACAGATAGTCGAGTTATCAGATAGTCGATCTATCCGGACAGATAGTCGAACTACCAAACAAAAACAGATAGTCGACCTATTAAGCAGATAGTCGACCTATCACAGAAAACAGATAGTCGACCTATCAACAGATAGTCGACCTATCAAAACAAAACAGATAGTCGATCTATCAACAGATAGTCGAACTATCAGATAGTTGAACTATCCAAGCAGATAGTCGAACTATCAAAGCAACACAGATAGTCGACCTATCAACAGATAGTCAAACTATCAAAGCGACATAGATAGTCGACCTATCAACAGATAGTCGAGCTATCAAAGCAACACAGATAGTCGATCTATCAACAGATAGTCGAACTATCAAAACAAGCAGATAGTCGACCTATCAACAGATAGTCGAGCTATCAGATAGTTGAACTATCAGGACAGATAGTCGAACTATCAAAGACGATAGATAGTCGACCTATCAACAGATAGTCGAACTACCAAGACAAACACATAGTCGATCTATCAACAGATAGTCGAGCTATCAACGCAGACAGAACGTCGACCAACTGATAGACGATCGTCGATCAGCCGATAGACGATAGTCGAGCGACATTCGACTATAGTCGAACGAAAAACTACTTAACCAAATATTCATCTGGAAAAGCAATTCTACACAACTAGAGAATCTAACCTATCAACTAACCTTTGACCATAGATAAATCTTAGGTCAAGAGACAGAAAGAGAGGACTGAACTCAAATCAAAACCTAGGGTACCAACAATCTCCCCCTATTTGAGTTAAGTCTCTCAACAAATAAAACAAACAACACTAATTACAGAAAGTAAATAAAATGCATAAAGGGAAATAACTAAGCAGATATCATGAATCAATCAGATAAAAATAACTATCAATCAATGACTAATTAAGGTGCTTTAGAGTTAGATTCAGGATTAGAAGAACTAGAAACAAAAGTAATTTTCCTTGTAGGATCTAGAGCTTCTTTCTTCGATTGCTTCAAATCTTATTCTCCAATAATTTTCAATTCAGTTGTTCTTGGGACCACTGCCTCTGGATGCTTTTCCATATATTTTGAAGGATCAAACATCTCAGGTCTGACCTGGAACTTTTCGAGCTCCTTCTTTCTGAATTTAGACATTGTAGTTAATCCGGCAGTGTCCTTTCCTTCTTCTCTAGTTTTCCTGATCTGCGCAGCTCCAACCAGTTCGAGAAAACGAGCCATCCTAAAGTTAGGATCAAGCTCAGGGCTTTCATAAACAATCTCAGAAGGAGTATCATCTGGTTCTTTATCTTGATTAACTAGATAAGACAGGGGAGCAGACTTAGCAAAGTTCTTGCTAGAATTTTAAAAAAAAATAAATTACTTACCTTTTGGAACAACTTTCTCAGTATGCACTGGCTTTGGAGATGGAACCTTTTTCTTTGGAGAAGGAGGAGGGGAAAAGGTTGGTCTTTGATAAACTACCTCCTTAACTTGTTCTTTAACTGAATCAGTTCTTTGATAGCCAGATTGGCTTTTACCTTGGAAACCTTGAGAACTTCTCCTTTGAACAGGTTGAGATGGATTTGATCTTTCAGATTGAGAGGCAGATTTAGAAGATAAATTTCCTGAGGCTCCTGCACCGGGAGGTGGAGGAGGAGGACCTCTAGGATTCCATCTAGGAGTAGGAGGGTCATACCTCTTAGCCTTTTTCCTTTGCTTTTGTTGATTTTTAGAAAACCACATCCAATGCTGGAATTCTTTTGACTTAGGATCAATCCCTTTCAGTATATAATATGGTGTATCATTGTCTGGATTTGCAGGAGGAGGAGCTACAACCTTTCTTTTCTTTTTAGCAATCCTTTTTCTCTTAGAATCAGCAGATTCATCAGAATCAATTTCTTCTTCAGAATTTGAAGAGATAGGCATATCATAGGGATCAATAGCCTCTTTCAGAGCTCTTTCTTTTTTCCTTTAAAGCAGCGTTTTCCATTTCTTCTTCCATGGCATCCTGTGTTAGGAGAGTATCTAAGTCCAAACCTGGGGAATCATCCCATACGGTAGATTTTTCAATTTGACTTTCAGAATCCATTTCTTGAAGCTCAGGAACTGTCGTGGGGACCAGTTCAATTTGCACTGCTTGCTCAGAAGCCTCAGAAGCTAGAACAGCTACTTCTGGTTCAGGTTGAACTTCAGAAGCAGGTTCACTTACTGGCTCTACAACCACTTGATCTTCAGGGGCAGACACAGGTTCAGGCTCTATAGCATCTAAAATCTCTAGAGCAGGTTCTGGTTCTGGTTCTGGTTCTGGCTCTTTGATAACAACAACTTCTTCCATTATATCTGTAGGATTAGGAATAAAATCTTGCTAAATGACATCTAGTCATCCCTTCCAGATATTCCCATACTAGCATATCAATTAAGTAATCTACAAATTGAGAAAGAGACATACCTTCATGATATTCTTCAGGGTTTCCTAACTCCCATAAATCATCTAGAAAGGAGGTGATTATTCCTTCTAGGTACTGGGCAACCAAGGGAGTTGAGGATTCTTCTAAGTAAACTTTTACTACAAACTCTGTCAACATGATTGCATCAGATATTTCCTTTTCAGATGGAGGAGGAGGAGGAGCTGAATCTTCTGCTACTTTCTCTATTACTGCAAGATGAACTGCTGGAGGGGAGGCCAAAGGCTGCTCTGAGATATTTTCATCAAGCATCTCCCCCTGCCTGATTCCAGTAGAAACTAAAACCAGGCCCCTAGAAGAAGAGGGCTCAGCAGACTTTGAGAGTGCCTGAATAGCAGCAGTCAAAGAAGATATAGAAGAAACAAGGGGAGCAATTGCCTCATCAATCATAGTTTTGATTGAGGGGGTAATTAACTCCACAATGCTAGCAATAAATGCTGGAGTTATAATAAAAGAAGATGATGAAGATGAAGGGATTCCTGAGGGTGGAAGAACAGCAGGGGTGGTATGTGCAATATGAGCTGGAGAATGAGCTGGAGATGGAGCTAGAGAATGATGTGGAGATGCATGGGTGGATGCAGGGTGATCAAGATGATCTGAAGATAGAATTGGAGAGTGAGAAGGAGTTGGAATTGGAGAATGAATTGGAGAAGATAATTCAGACGCCAACAAATCAAAGCTGGGTTGAGAAATCCCAGCAAGATCAGTCGGGAGAGAAGATGTAGGAGGAGAAGCAGAGTGTCGTACTTCAGTTGAAGTTGAAGGAACTTCAACTGCAGTAGACGGCAAGGCTGATGAAGAAGATGGAGGAGATGAATTTGCTGAGCCAGCTGCTAAAAGGGGGGAGTGACTGCGACAGTCCTGGTGCTCTCAGATATAACTGGAGCAACCCCTGCGGGAGGGGGCTTTAGGAATGTCCTTTTCCACTTTGAGAACAGTGAAGGATCCATCTTCTTACTCGCGTTGATGGAGGTGGCGGCAGACACAAGCAAATGGGGGTATTTCTCCTTTAGAAAAATACCAACAACCCTTCCTAGGGTAACCTCTTTCTTTCCATTCTTCTTTCTTATTAAATCAAACATAACGCCAGCCCAATTTATCTGCTTCTTATTAACAATTGCACACATTAGTGCAAATTGTTGCCTTGTGATATTGTCGTGGGCTGAGTGCTTTCCCAGAAGCACTTTTCCAACTATTTCTGCAAGAAACTTGATCTTGAAGGGAAAATTTACTTTGAGGAGCTTGGAGGGAATGCCTTCAGCATGTCCCAGCTCTATTAGCATTCTTCCGAATTCAGGAGCATCTTGCTCATACTCTTCTTCACCATTAATTAATCCAAAAATTTCAGTTAGAACAGCAGGAGTCAAAATTACCTCTTCTCCGCTGATTGTTCCGGTCATCGAATCATCAGTCGACGATGAAGTGAAAGCCCATTCCTTGATTTCCTGAGTGTTTATCTTTACTCTGTAAGACATGAGTCTCTCTAGTCCTTGTTCTCTGCACAGATTTAGGATTTCTACTATCCCTGGTTCGCAACTGCTGAAGGCGTCGAAATCAACGCTGAATCCAGCATCAAACTTTACCACTGCAAGAAGCGCTGGAGCAATCGCCATCGAAAACGCTGTAGACGTCGAGAGAGAGACGGCGAGGACGGAGCGCAAGACAGAGAGCAAGACAAAGAGCAAGCGGGAAGACGGAATGCGAAAAGATGCTCTCCGTTGACGATAAAAGCAACTATCTTTTAACCTAGGTTGACTATCGGCTTTATATTAAAACAGCGATCGTCGATCTATTTAAAAGATACTGGAGACGATAGTCGAACTGTCGTTCGACAATCGGCCCTGAAGCAGAGTAGTCGATCAATCGTTCGACTATTTCTGTCTTCACAAACAGCAAGCTGTCGTCAACCATAGATCGACGATAAGCTCGACCTGTTCGACGATCTTCGAACGCCGATCGACGATCTTCAAGCAGATAAGCCATCATCAACCATAGGTCAACGATAGGCTTGCTCCGCTCGACTATCGTCGAACGTCGTTCGACTATCTTCGAACAGATTTCAACAAGGCAAACGTCACACTTAGTCTCGTCCATTAATCATGCCTAGTTGAACTAAAAAGAACAGATGCTTCTGTTCATCTAAGGGCTTGGTGAATATATCACCTCTCTGAAGGTCTGTGGATATGAACTCAAGGCTAATCTTGTTCTTTTCCACACAATCTCTCAGGAAATGGTGTCTAATCTCAATGTGCTTCGTTCTAGAGTGGTGCACTGGATTTTGTGCAATGGAGATAGCACTTGTACTGTCACACATGATTTTAGTGTTCTTGTGTGAGTACCCATAATCCAAAAGCTGATTTTGTATCCACAGGATCTGTGAACAACAACTGACAGCTGCTATATATTCAGCTTCTGCAGTTGAAGTTGATACAGAGGCCTGCTTCTTACAGAACCAAGAGACCAATCTCTCTCCCAGGAACTGACAAGTTCCTGAGGTACTTTTCCTGTCAACTCGACAACCAGCATAATCAGAATCAGAATATCCAATTAATTCAAATTCTGACTCAGCTGGGTACCAAAGTCCTAGATTTGGACATCCCTTCAGGTATCTCAAAATTCTCTTGAGAAGAATCAGATGAGATTCCTTGGGGTTGACCTGGAATCTAGCACAAAGGCATGTAGCAAACATTATGTCTGGCCTACTTGCAGTTAAATACAATAGGGAACCAATAATGGCCCTATAATTCTTTTGATCTATAGGCTTTCCCTGATCATCAGAATCAATAACTACATTAGTAGCCATAGGTGTATGCATTGCTGAAGCATCTGCCATCCCAAACTTCTTTACCAATTCCTTGGCATATTTGGATTGGGAGATGAAGATGCCATCAGCATCTTGCTTTACTTAGAGACCAAGAAAGTAAGACAGCTCACCCATACTACTCATCTCAAACTTGGAATGCATCAAGTTAGAAAACTTTTTGCACAGTTTGGGATCAGTGGAACCAAAAATAATGTCATCCACATACACTTGAACTAACAGGATTGTGTCCTTGTGGTGCTTGACGAAGAGGGTTCTATCAACTACTCCCCTAGTAAAGTTGTGCTCTAACAGGAAACTAGCTAAAGTCTCATACAAGGCTCTGGGAGCTTGCTTTAGTCCATAAAAAGCTTTCTGCAACTTGAAAACATGTGAGGGCTGAGTTGAAGAAACAAAACCGGGTGGTTGTTCAACAAACACCTCTTCCTTTAGCTCACCATTAAGAAAAGCACTTTTGACATCCATTTGAAAAACCTTAAACTTCATGTAGGCTGCATAGGCCAAGAAGATCCTTATTGCTTCTAGCCTTGCAACAGGAGCAAAGGTTTGGTCATAATCTATACCTTCCTCCTGTCTGTAGCCCTGAGCTACAAGCCTAGCTTTATTCCTTACAATGATGCCATTTGCATCCAACTTGTTTTTATACACCCACTTGGTGCCTATGATCAGTTGGCCTTTAGGTCTTGGAACCAAAGTCCAAACTTTACATCTCTCAAACTGATTGAGTTCCTCTTGCATAGCAATGATCCAGTGGGGATCTAGCTCTGCATCTTTAATGGTGAGGGGCTCAATCTGTGAGAGGAAACAAGCATGCATCACATCCTGTCTTAACTGATGTCTTGTTTGAACACCAGCTGATATGTCTCCTATCACTTGAGATGTGGGGTGATCTCTAAGTGTGACAACATCAGCAGGTGGGATGTGATCTTCAGCAACAGTTGGGATTAATTCCTCAAGAGGAATTTGATCTACTGTTGGTGGAACAACAACAGCTTCAGCAATGTCTTCATCACTGTCTAATTCAGTGATATGAAGAGTTGAAAGATGGAGGATATCTTGAGTGACATCTTTGGAAGATTCTTGTACCTGTAATGAACTTGAGGAAGGAGAATTTTCCTTCTCCTTGTAAAACATTTGGGATTCATCAAAGGACACATGAACAGACTCTTCAATTTTAGAAGATGATTTATTAAATACCCTATAAGCTTTGCTTACTTGGGAATATCCTAGAAAAATTCCCATTGAAGCCTTTGCTTCAAACTTTCTAAGATATTCTTTATTGTTATTATGAATATAAAAAACACAGCCAAAAACTCTAAAATAATTTATTTTAGGTTTCTTTCCTTTAAGTAACTCATAGGGAGTTTTACACTTAAGCTTGTGTATCAGACTTCTATTCAAGACATAGTTGGTTGTACTAACAGCTTCTGCCCAATAGGAAAGAGGCATATTAGCATCTGCCAACAATGTGCCAACAGCTTCAATTAGTGTTCTGTTCTTCCTTTCAACCACCCCATTTTGTTGGGGAGTTCTAGGAGCTGAGAAGCTATGTTTGATACCTTCTCTCTCACAGAATTCTTGCATGAGAAGAGAGTCAAACTCAGTACCATGATCACTTCTGATCAAGGCCACATGAGTAGAGTACTCAGTCTGCACACATAATAGAAAGTCTGTAAGGGCTTTGAAGTTATCAGCCTTAGTTCTCAAAAAGAACACCCAAGTGAATCTAGAGAAGTCATCTACAATGACTAGGGTGTAATACTTCCCTCCTAAACTCTGTACATTTATTGGGCCAAATAGGTCCAAATGTAATAAATACAGGATTCTAGGAGAATCACTTTTATTTACTGATTTAAAAGAATTCTTGGTTTGCTTGCCTAGTTGACAAGCCTTGCATAGGCTCTCCTTCTTGTAGGGGCAAGAGGGTAAACCTCTAACAAGGTTGTGTTTAGATAACCTAGATATATTCTTGAGGTTAACATGGTTAAGCCTTTTATGCCACAAGGTGTTATTATTAGTTACTTCATTAAGCAGGCAGATTTCAGAATCGGTTGAGTTAAAATCTACTAAATAAATGTTACCTTGTCTAATGCCTACCAATACAACACTATTATTTAAAGTAATATTATAGAGAGAGTTAGAGAAGGATACCTGGTATCCAGCATCACATAATTGACTTACTGAAATTAGATTGTGCTTCAGTCCAGTCACATAAGCAACTCTCTTGAATGTAACAGCTCCAATTGTCATCCTGCCATAGCCTTCAGTTTGACCACAGCTTGAATCTCCAAAGATTACCTTTGGGCCAAGCTTTGCCTTGAACTTTGACAGATGTTCTTTATTTCCTGTCATATGCTTGGAGCAACCACTATCCAAATACCACTTATTTTGAGTGATAGGATAGGTCTTCACCTGCAAATAAAACAATTTAAACATTGTGGACCCAGGTAACCTTGGGTCCCTTGTTTTTCACATAAGAAAAACTGGAAATAAAAGAATAAGCAGGCTGAGGGTAATAACCTAATGGGTAAGATCTCCTAGGTGGGATTCTCCATGCAGATGATGGGTCAATGAACCTAGGGTTTCTATTCATATTCGAGTTTCTAAGGTTCTGGGTGTAATTTTGAAATTCATATTGGAAACGTCGACCAGCGTTCGACGATGGCTGCTCAGATCGTCGATCTCCGTTCGACCACTGAGCTTGCGATCGTCGATCGACGTTCGACGATAGATGCTCAGATCGTCGAGCTTCATTCGACCACTGAGCCTGAGATCGTCGAGCAGCGTTCGACGTTTTTTGTAATTCTTTAAATTTCTGTTTTCTTTTCTCTCTTTTAGCTTTATTTAAAGCTCTATTTACTTGATTGACTTGCTCAGTGTTCTTTATCCCATCAGCTGAGATAAAGTTCACTGGAGTTGAAAGTTAGTTTTTAAGAATGATTGGGGGCTCACTAGAAGATGCTCCTAAGCCTAATTTGTTATTGCCTATCCTAGTGTTAGACATGCTGGTTATTTCAAGCAACTTAAGGCTTCTACCATTTAGAGACTCTTCTAACCTTTTGGATTTAGCTAACTCATTCTTAAGAAATTTAATTTCTTCACTAGAATTAGTGAGATCTTCCTTTAACTTAATGTTTTCAATAGATGTGATTTCTGATTCAGCTAGCCTATGTCTAAGTTCTTTAATCTCTTTTTCAGAACTAATTAAATCTAAACATAAAGATTTAAATTCTAATTTAAATTCTGCAGAAGTGAAATCATAGGAAGATAGTACCTCATCTTCTGTTGGCATTTCTTCATCTGAATCTGAAATCTCTACAGCTGAGTGATTGCTGCAGGCATCAATTGCCATTAGGCAAACTTCCTTTGCCTTCTTTTCTTCTTCATCCTCACTGGAGCTTGAGGAAGAGGATTCCTCATCAGAATCACTCCAGGTTTCAGCGACAAAGCCTCTCTCCTTCTTTTTATTCTTGTAGGAGGATGGCTTGGAGTGCTTCCTGTGCTGATCTTTATCTTTCCTCTTTTCTTTATTCTTTTCCTCTGGACAATCTGGAAGGATATGTCCAGGCTTCTTGCAACCATAGCAGATAATTTCTTTAGAAGGGGTGCGATCATACCTTAGTTTATCTTCATACTTTGAAGACTTCTTTCTGAATTCCTTCCTTCCCATCTTGAGAAATCTTTTGGCAAATAATGCCATCAGTTCCTCATTTGACTGGCTTCCTTCGGAAGTGTCAGCAGCTTTAAGAGCAAGGGTTTGCTCTTTACTTGTAAGAGTTGGTGTCTTTGCTTCAGCTTCAGCTTCCCTGGACTTCAGCACTTGCTCAAAAGACTTGAGCTTGCCGAGAATGGCTTCTGTTGAGATTTCATTTGTGCTTCTGGCCTCCTTGATAGGCCAGATCCTCAGATCCCATGTGCTAGGGAAGCACATAAGAATCTTATCATTGACCTCTGTCAATGAAATATCCTTGTCAAGGGTCCTCAGCTCATTGATGATTGAGCTGAGCCTTGTGTACATGGCTTCAACTGATTCAGCATCAGTTTTCTTGAAATTCTCATATTGTGAGATAAGGTTGGACCTCCTGTCCTTCCTTTCATCTGCTAAACCAGCTACAATCTGGTTCAGTGTATCCCACATAGCTTTTGCTGAGGAGCAGTCAGCAACCTTCTAGAATACTTCATCAGACATTGTCTGAGCCAGAATGTTCATTGCCTTGGCATCTGCTATCTTTGCCTTTTTGTACTCATCATTGTAGTCTGGAGGAGGCACTGCACTCATATCAGATGATGAGGCAGTAGCAGCAGCAGGTGCTCTTGGTGGTCCTGACAAAATAGAAGCAAAAATACTTTCATCAATAGAATTCATATATAATTTGATCCTTGCCTTCCAGATGCCAAACTTAGCTAAGTTGCATGCTGGAGGTCTGGTGCTAGAATAATCCTTGGACTGGGCCATGATAGTGAAAGTGAATATCTATAAACTTTGGTATCTATCAGAATCTTGTGACTTAGGTGTTATCCTATTCAGTCAGTCAACCTCCCTCTGATACCAATTAAAAGAGAAGGGATAGATACTACTCTAGAGGGGGGGTGAATAGAGTAATCAAAAATTGCACTGGCAAAGTTGACTTTCTACTCAACTCCCTTGGAGTTAAATGCGGAATGAAAGTTATAGATATTTAAGATTAAACCTTAGATCCTAACACAAGTGTTGTGCACAAACTAAAGCTAACTGTAATTACAGTTAAAGCTTTGGATCCTATCCAGAAACTAGCAAACCTAGTTAAGATCTAATCACAGCCACAATGCAAGTAATTAAACAAGGCAATCCAGAGGACACAAGGAATTTATAGTAGTTCCCCAAACAACTTGGGTACGTCCACTCTTCTACCAACAAGGTAGGAATCCACTCAGGTTTTTGATCAGGTGCCCTGCCACCAACAAGATCTGCTTCAGGTAGATCAAGAAACCCTTTAGACTTTTGATCAGGTGTCTAAAAACCAACACAGGTTTTTGATTAGGTGCCCTGCCACCAAGGGATACTTTTGAAGGGAGTAATAACCCTGTACAGGAGGGGGAAAGGGGGTTAATGTGTCTTCTCTATTTTACAATAGATTAGAGAAGCACAATAACTTGCACTGAGCTAGACAGCTCTAAAAGAATCAAGGCTCCCCCTGGCTCAAAGAACGTCCAGGTGAAGTCTTGCTTCAGTGCAGAAACACTTCAGTAAATACTGAAGGAAGAACTACAAGAAGATATAAAATAAGAAATAAAAATCTTCTAGCAGCTATCTTCTTCTTCTTCTTCTTCAAACGATCTCTGAGTCAGAACTTCCTGGAACAGGAGAACTCAGGTTGAAGAAGAGCAGAAGAGCTAACACTTCTCAGTTGAGTGAAGATTGCTGAGAGCAGTTAAACTTGTTCTTGCTGTAAGCTTGCTGAATGAATATTATCTGAGAACTAGTTGATCTCCTTTTTTATGTGGACTAGTTGATTTCTTCTTCAAAGAAGTCTTTATATATCCGCAGCAGCAACGGCTCTAATTGAGTTTGAATCTTGTCTTTTTCTGAACTCTGTAAGCTGGGCTGCAAAAAGCATAAAGCAAAACAAAAAATACTGCAGGCAGATATCCTATAAAAGGATAAAGCTTTCTAAGAAGCTGCAAATACTTCTGATGAAATAATATAAGAGAAAGTCACATCAGAAAGAACTCTTTACGGCCAAGGAAGACTTTTTGAGTCTAACGGCTATAAAGGACAGCCTGGCAGATAAAGCAGATTGCATATCTCAGCTATAAGACAAACAACTTTGTCAGAAAAGATTAGCTCATGCATATAGAATAGAACTGATATTGCATGGAAATAATGTCACAAATTATTCAGATAATCTTTTATAAAATATGCCAGAATAAATATGAAATTAGTCACATCATAGAAGATGACAAAACTAAATAAGAGCATACAGCAAAACGTCGAACGACCCTCGGAGATCGTCGAACGGCGCACGGAGATCGTCGACCTATCGGACAGATAGTCGAACGATCCAGATAGTCGAACTATCAAAGAAGATAGTCGAACTACCTCGGCAGATAGTCGACCTATCAGAACAGATAGTCGAGCTATCAGATAGTCGATCAATCCGGACAGATAGTCGAACTACCAAACAAAAACAGATAGTCGACCTATTAAGCAGATAGTCGACCTATCACAGAAAATAGATAGTCGACCTATCAACAGATAGTCGACCTATCAAAACAAAACAGATAGTCGATCTATCAACAGATAGTTGAACTATCAGATAGTTGAACTATCCAAGCAGATAGTCGAACTATCAAAGCAATACAGATAGTCGACCTATCAACAGATAGTCGAACTATCAAAGCGACACAGATAGTCGACCTATCAACAGATAGTCGAGCTATCAAAGCAACACAGATAGTCGATCTATCAACAGATAGTCGAACTATAAAAACAAGCAGATAGTCGACCTATCAACAGATAGTCGAGCTATCAGATAGTTGAACTATTAGGACAGATAGTCGAACTATCAAAGACGACAGATAGTCGACCTATCAACAGATAGTCGAACTACCAAGACAAACACATAGTCGATCTATCAACAGATAGTCGAGTTATCAACGCAGACAGAATGTCGACCAACTGATAGACGATCGTCGATCAGCCGATAGACGATAGTCGAGCGACGTTCGACTATAGTCGAACGAAAAACTACTTAACCAAATATTCATCTAGAAAAGCAATTCTACACAACTAGAGAATCTAACCTATCAACTAACCTTTGACCATAGATAAATCTTGGGTCAAGAGATAGAAAGAGAGGACTGAACTCAAATCAAAACCTAGGGTACCAACACGGCATACCGTCATCGTCCCCGCACACCAACGACCAGGATAAATTCCTCCTAGGCCAACTTCAAGCATCTGTCATCGGCCACCCGGCCACCTCCCTGGTTGGCCACCGCCACCACCACCTCCGTCGAGGTGGTGGCTATCGCCAGGCGGCGGCACGGCCGCCGGAGGGCCCTTTTCCGGCGATCTAGGCAATCTCATTTTCACGAGAAAACCATGAAAACTCAAGCTTCGATCGGGCTCAATTGAGCCCGATTTTTATTCTAAATGATCCCTATGATCTACCCATAGGAGAAGAGGAAGGGGAGGACCTTGTTTGCGGCCTGGAGGCGGGTTGATTGTCGGGATGCCATTTCCGATGGTGGCGCTGCTCGGTTTCTTCAACAGCACAATGAACTACTCTGGCTCCTTCTGGTAAGATGTGTAAACGTCTCTTAGTGGTCCAGTAAAAGTTTTAAGACAGTAAAATGGGGGAGGGGGTGGTCAAGTATCAATGGCCATTGATGAAGTTCTCGGCCAAATGGTGGGGGTGGGGGGGTGAACCTGCCCTGTGGTGGCCGAGAAATGACTAGAAACTTCTCCTCTTCCCCAGAGGAGTTGAATGAAGCCAATAATGGTGGCCCTTGGCCTCCCTAAGCCATGAATGGCCTTTACCTCCTTTTCTCTCTCCTCCATTAAAGAGGAATTGGAGATTTCTCTCTCCTGCCCTTCATGGACGATTTTGTTCATGGCCTTAGCCTAAATGCAGCCCATTAGGCTATTATAAAATGAATAGGAAGTGGTTAGCCAAAGTGGCTAGGGGCTTGAGCTTGAGTTAGCCCCTTTTGAGCTAAGTTTGACTTGACCTAGCCTTGGGTTGACTTTGGTCAAATTGACCTTTTGTGTCACCATCAATGTGTCATTGGTGACCCATTAACCTCACTCTAGGGTTAGGAGGGTATGGGTAGGGTCCACTTGGTTAAGGGAAGGTCAATTGACCCCATGTAGGTCAATTTGACCCAATTAGGGTTAGGGTTGACTTAGCTCAACTCAAGCTCTATCGCTGACTCCAATGGGTCTTTAGTGCCTTTTAATATATTGGTGAGGTCAGGTTGGGGTTTTGGAGTCTCATCATCATCCTAAACTAGAGTTTAAGAATCTACTATTTGCAGACCATTCATCCCAATCACCTTTATTCCTAAGTCTACTTGGTCTTCTTGGGCTTCTGGGGTTTTATCATGACCTAGTCATGACAAAACCACACCTAGGGAGTCTAGTTGTCTGAGAGATGTTACAAATCCCAATACATAAACAAAAAATTTCGTCCTCAAAATTCTAGTTAGGCCTACGGGGTTTCAAATATGAAAAGTAAATTGTAACATCCCGAGAGGTTGTGAGGTATACCTGACTGAAAAATCTCCTGGTACCTTTGTTGCATCAAGTCCTGTGGCTCCCATGTGTGCTCCTCTCGCCCGTGATTCCTCCACGGGTCCTTGACCAATGGAACCTTCTTGCGGCGCAAGACTCGTATTCCCTTGTCGTCAATCCGGATCAGCTCCAGGTGAACTAACCGATCAGATGCTACCGGCCCATCCGTGGCTGTAATCTACTGCTCCGGGCGTAGTAGAGCCCTCCTAAGAGAAGATACATGGAATACGTCATGTAGACCTTCTAGCTCCGGTGGCAGTTCCAGCCTGTATGCTAAGGGACCGATCCTCTCTAGGATCCCGTAAGGCCCCATATATCTCGGGCTGAGCTTCTTCTTCCAACCATGCACCCGTGAAAATCCATGCATCGGTCGGATCTTCAAGAATACCCGGTCCCCCACCTGAAACTCCACCCGACGATTCTGAGCATCGTAATACTTAGCCTGTCGGCTCTGTGCCTCTAACATCCTGTCCCGTATCAACCTCACCTGAGCCTCAGTGTCCTCAACAAACTCCGAGCCCAAAACCTTCGGATCCTCGTCCTGTACCCATGACAGCGGAGTCCTACACCTTCGTCCGTAAAGGGCCTCATAAGGAGCCATCCCGATGTTTGATTGGTAGCTGTTATTATATGAGAATTCGACTAGTGGAAACAGCTTCTCCCAAGGCTCTCTGCAATCATGAATGCATAGACGCAGCAGATCTTCCAAGGTCTGATTGGTGCGTTCCATCTGCCCGTCAGTCTGGGGATGAAAAGCTGTACTGAAAGTCAGTCGGGTGCCCAAGTAAGTCTGCACTGATCTCCACTCCCTGGACGTAAACCGTCCATCCCGATCCGATATAATCGTCCTAGGTATTCCATGATAACGGACGATTTGCTCCACGAATTTCCGAACCAGCACACCAACCGAGGCATCCTTACTGATAGGGATAAATCTAGCTACCTTCGTCTTCCGATCGATGATTACCCAGATCGAATTGTTTCCCGTCTGCGATCGGGGAAGGCCATGTATGAAGTCCATCGCGATATCCTCAAACTTCCACTCTGGCACTGGGAGTGGTTGTAACAATCCTGCGAGGTTTATGCACTCTGCCTTCACCAGCTGGCATGTCTTGCCGTGGGTCACGAAGTAGGTGATATCCTTCTTCATGCCTGGCCAGTACATGGTCTTATTCAGATTCGCAGTCATCTTCGTAACTCCACGGTGTACTGAATACTGACTGTAGTGGGCCTCCGTCATGATATACTCCCGGACCTGGCCTCCGTCTGGTATATAAACCTGTTCTCTAAAGCATACCAGGTCATCTCTTAATGTGTAATCCCCTGTAGTACCTACCTCCAAGGCCCGGAATATCGGCTCCAGCTTAGCATCCTGCCTCTGCCCATCTTTGACTCGGTCTCGAATGTCATTTGTGGCACTCATCGTTACTAAATACTCCTCATAAAGCTCGGGGTCATCAGACGACACTAGCGTGATTTTCATATCCTCTAATCTCTGTACCAGCTCCATGGACATATTCTGGGGCTCAGCTCCGGAGGTGGCGGCTCTCCGACTCAGCGCATCGGCTACAACATTTGCCTTCCCTGGGTGACAGTGCATCTCGTACTAGTAATTTGCTAGAAATTCCCCCATTGCCTCTGCCTGATATTCAGCTCCTTCTGCGTGTCCACATACTTCAAATTTTTATGATCAGAGTATATGTCGCAGTGGACACCGTATAGATAATTTTGCCAGACTTTCAGAGCAAACACGACCGCTCCCATTTCTAAGTCATGAACAGGGTAGTTCTGTTCATGCTTCTTCAGCCGGAGGGAAGCGTAAGCAATCACGTGTCCCTTCTGCATCAGCACTGCTCCCATGCCCTAGTAGGAAGCATCAGTGTAGACCTGGAATCCTTCTCTCCCCGAAGGAAGAGAAAGAATAAGAGCCGAGGTGAGTCGATCCTTCAGCTCCCAAAAAGCTGTCTCGCACTGCGGGGTCCAGACGAAGGGCACATCCTTCCTCGTCAGGGATGTGAGTGGGAGGGCAATTCGAGAGAATCCCTCCATGAACTACTGATAATAACCAGCATGTCCTAGAAAACTCTGCACGTCTGTGGCCGCCTTCAGCTACGGCTAGTTCTGAACTGCCTGAATCTTTGTCGGGTCCACCGCCAACCCGGCTCCACTAATAATATGGCCTTGTAAGGCCACCTCCTTCAACCAGAACTGGCATTTGCTAAACTTCGCATACAGGTGGTGCTCCCGTAGTCTCTCTAGAGACAGCGTTAGATGTCGTGTGTGCTCCTCCTCCTTCCTCGAGTAGATGAGGATGTCATCAATAAACACGATGACGAACCCATCCAGATAAGCCTCTAACACCCGGTTCATGAGGCTCATGAACGTCGATGGTGCATTTGTGAGCCCGAAGGGCATCACGGAAAACTCGAACAACCCATATCTGCTACTGAAGGCGGTCTTTGGAATGTCCTCCTCCCAAATCCGCAGCTGATAGTAGACCCACCTCAAATCCAGTTTTGAGAAGAAATGTGCCCCCTCCAGCTGATCAAACAACTCATCTATCCTTGGCAGTGGATAGGTATTTCGGACTATTAGTCTGTTCAGTGCTCGGTAGTCGATGCATAATCTAAGTGTCTCGTACTTCTTCTTGACAAACAACACTGGGGCTCCCCGTGGTGAAGAGCTCGGCCGAACAAATCCGGCTCCCACTAGCTCCTGCAGCTGGCATTGAAACTCTGTCAACTCCTTCGAGGCCATCCGATAAGGGGCTCTAGATGCCGGCTTAGCCCCCAGCACAAGCTGTATCTGGAAATCTTTCTCTCGGTGCAGGGGTAGTCCTGGCAGCTTCTCTGGGAATACATCAGCAAAGTCCCGCACCACCGGAATACCAGAGATGGAACCCTTGGCCTCGGCCCTTTCAAACAACACTTCATAGACTTCCTATACCTGCAGATGGGCCTTGACGGCCTACACGGATGATAGCAAGAGAGGTGGATAGGTCTAATACCTTCAATGACGATGTCGGAATCCCCATACCTCACAGTGATCCTCTTTGACAGGAAGTCGATCTGGTCATGGTTCCAATGCAACCATGTCATGCCCAGGATCAAATCATAAGCTGGCATCCTTAGGATTGTTGATGGTGCTTCAAACGCCTTCCCACCGATCTCCGCCTCCATGTTGCAGTGGGCAGAGGTGAACAGCTCTGATCCGCCGGGTAGTCGTATCCTCATCATCAAGCCTGTGAATCGCTCCATGCCTTCTAACCCTTTCACGAAGGCCTCCGACACGAACGAGTGCGAAGCACCCGTATCGAACAACGTATAAGTGGGCTTGCCTCTGATGAAGACTTTGCCTGGGGTATTTAATGTAAGATCCGTTTCCCCCTTTCCGGGGCTAACCCGGATCTTATGCCCAGAACCGCCGCCTTACGGTGACACTAACACACGGGTTAGTCGACACCGCAAGTCGCTGATTCTGTCGGCTAGTACGATCATAAACCTGTCGGCCAATATGAGAATAAAAGTATAAAACAGAGTAAATATCACAGTCCACAGCCACAGTACTAATCATATATATATCAAATAAAAAGTACATGAATATAGTCCAAAATGAGTATGAAAATGAAAGTGAATAAGGTCTTATGCCCAGTACATCAATATCAAATCACTCTCTCTCAATCAAACATCAGCGGAATCTAACATCTCAACTCATCACACCTGAACATGTGCTCCAGTAGTAGTAGTAGGTGGTATCGGCATCTGCTCCTCAAGTCCTGGCTCCTCGACGTGCTGCTCCATCTCCTCGTGCTCCTAAAATGATATGGTCACCGGCCATTAGTCAAAAAGACTAAGTCGTTTCCTCCGCACCTCACCCCACAACTCCTAGGCACCGAGCGGGAGGACGAAGCGGAGGACAACAAGGGGTAGCAAAAGTGGAAGCAGGTGACAAGAGTTAACTAGCAGTTGTAATAAGTATTGTTATTCTACTCTAGCAGTTCTAAGTATGTAGTACAGGTAAGTAAAATCAGTACTAGTAAAATAAAAGAATTGAAAGTAAGAGCAGGAATAAAGTAAGCTGAAATGTAAAGCTATCTATCATCACAGACGTACCTTAACTTATAAAAATGCTCATACAAATTTATAAGTTAAGGTTTCCAGGAATTGTAACTTATTATATAAAAGAGCCCATACTAATTTATATGATAAGGATCCATGAAGTGTATGCCCTAATATGAATGGATGTTATGATGCAATTTATGTAGCAGGCAAGTGCAACTCACACACAACGACTCCGTGATCACAGACCTTTAGTTCCCACTTTTCGAGAGCTAGCATCACTCTCAGGTACCGCCGTTGTGGCTACGGCAGCAGCGGAACGGGCACTTCCGCTTTCTAGGCGGGTATACACACTACCAGGCCAAGACCTCTCCTGTACGCCTCTGTACACCGACAAGTGCACTCTAGAGTCTCTGCGTACTATTGCTAGCTACCTGTTAGACTTTTAGGTCGGGTATACGTCTTCAGGGATTGTCTGCCTGACCGCAGTATTAAACAACATACTGGCCCTTCCACCCGTACACCTCACCCGAGTCACCGTACTGCCATCGGTGTGACGATTGGCCCAGTACCGCATGACCCACCACCATTTATGTACATGCAAGTATTTCATCTCGAGCCTCCAGCTCGTAGGACCAACCTATCCTGATTCCTCCAACCCTGCCTGGGTGAGCAAGTAAACCAACACTTCCTTCCAACTCTACACGGGTGAGCAAGTAGTCAACAGACTCCAAGTCCCTCCAACTCGGCATGAGTGAATGAATAACTCATCAATTCCCTCCAACTCTGCACGGGTGAGCAAGTAGTCAATAGACTCCAAGTCCCTCCAACCCAGCACGAGTGAGAACAAGTACAGTTTACTTAGCCTATTAGGCTACTCTTGCCTACCGGTTATTATACTTAGCGAATTAAGGTTAATCCCAGGACTGCCCAGGGTATGCCCAATGAAGGGGTCTCGGGGGCACTAGGAACCAAGATGGAATTAAAATCCAAAGTTCCCTTTCACAAGGATAATTACTTTTAGTTGATGTCTACCCATAATCCACACTCAACTCTCATTGTCACTCTTAGTTGACCCTAATGACTTAAGTTATTATCGGGAGGGCGACGGTCTTCCGCCGACCTCCATTCCAGTGGTTACCCAATGACTTGTACTTTTACTCTCATCACTAAGACAATACTAACCACCAGGGTCATACTTCCAATCATGTTCTCTAGTTCAATTGTCGATCTATCCCTGGTGGGCCTACAGTACAACCTACAATTACTATGCGCAGCCCTTGACCCAACTCCACCCCGGAATCCAACTTCTAGATACTTGGCCCATATGTCTCAAATTATTTATCCTAGGGTGGTATGGACTTATATGATGACCATGATGATTTTCATAATTTTCCCAATTATTTATATCATTAAATTAATTTCTTCAAATAATTCTTCAAGTCATTTAACACATGAAGTATATTATATCATAATCCTAATGTTATGAGAAATTATCCTGACTTGTAACATAGTGAAATATCACTGTCTTCTAAGATTTACAATTTTCCTTTAAGTATTTATATTTATTCCTTAATTAATACAAAATCATTATAATTATCATTTTACAAAGAAAGTATAAGAAATTCAACTACCAAAATTCTAGTAAAATTACATAGCATATAAGACATTAATTTAAGAATAATGGCAGAGTTTCATCAACCTATATAGTGTAATGGCCTATCAAATTCCATTCTTAAATATTTACCAAAATGCTATTATGCTAATTTAAGGATTATCAGTGCATCCAAAAATTCTGAAATAAATCTACAAGACTAATAATACAATTATACAGAATTAGAAATATTTCCAAATTTTTATGATATGTATTTCCATCAATTCATGATTAAATATAATAAGGGTAAAATGGTCATTTCAAGGTATTTTACTCTAGAAGTTCTCAAACAAAAAGATCAATTTTTTCCTAAGTCATATATAACCTTCTTTTTAACTTGGCAAAGTTTGAGTATTTTTTCTTGAGGAAAACCTATTTTCCCAATTTATTTTCAAAAGGAGCTATATTTTTAAAAATTCCAACTAATGGGATTTTTGATCCCAAAAATCCCATAATTAATCTGAGGGGTCCAATTTATCCTAATGATCCTCGGGAACCACTTCCATGATTTTTAGATCCCTCAATTAGGCTGAATACACAATATTTAAAATATTGCTATTTGCACCCCAAGGCTATAACTAGTCAAAACATGCAAGTGGATTAACCAACATGCAATGATCCAAATGTAGTGAAATTTTTATCACATACTTATAATGTCCCCAAGGAACTTCCACCAAAATTTGGGGCCATTTGGAGGCTTAACACTCCAATTATACCATTTATTTAATTATTGATATTATGACCAAAACTATAGGAATTTTGTCCCCAAAAATTCCTAAACTTTGGCAGGGGCTAAATATGCCCAATTTAGTCACATGCCCAAAATTTCAGGCCATGTGGACATCTGGTTTGGCATGGGCTTCACTTTTAATTTCTGTTCTAGCCTAGGACCAGTCCTAGTACAAATGCCCTACAGGCCAGACCACTGGACCAAAACCCAAGTTTAGAGTGGCATTTTAAAGGTAAAACATCAGGCTACATTTTTTATTCAGAAGTCAATATTTGGTTAAGCCTCTATGTACCCTAAATGTCACATGCAAAGTGGTTGTACAAATGTGACAGAATATACATTTCATATCATTTATTATAATAACATTTATATATATTATTAGCACGAATCCTAAAGCAAAATGAAGGGAATCTGGTTATCTTCTCCAGTGGTTCGACGGTTGAGATCGAGCCGACCTGGGGAATATTACGGGGCCGTTTCCGGCCACCTGAGACGGCGCCACCCCCGTCCAACGGTGCCATCACCTTCACGGTGGTGGTGGCTATCTTTTGCCGGTGATGTGGCGGCGGGAGACGGAGGCGACGGCGATCCCGAGCGGTAAGAAAAGCTCGGAAAAATCTCTCATTTCTCACATGGCATCGGACTCAATTGAGCCCGATATCTCCCCTAGTTGATCTAGGATTCTAGTACGGGTAGAGGTAAGGCGAAACGGACCTGGATTGAGGCTCGACGACGAGCTTGGCGGCGGTTTGGCATGGCGGTGGTGCTCCGGCAATCTCCTTCCCGTTTCCTGGATTCTCCACCAAATGCACTGATCCAGCACTCGAATTCCACTCGTTTCCACTCACTGAAGCTGATGGTGAGGTTTGTTTGGGCTGAGGTGGGGTATATGGGGAGATACAACCAAGGTGAGCTCGGGCTCAGCCTTGGTTGCTCCGCCCATGCTTGCCAAGTGGCTCTCAGCCTCTAATTCCTTCTGGAATGATGTGAGGAGGTCGGCCAGCACCTTTTGGGCTGAAGGAGTGAAGGCCACATGGCCACTTCTCATTATATTCCATTTCTCTCTCCTCTTTTTAGGTGATTTCTCCATAATGCCCCCTTGCATGCACTCTCTCTCCTCATTTGGGGGTTAGGGGATGTCCTTGTCCACTTGGGCTGGTCATGGGCCAAGTTTGGTGGGCTTGGCCTAAGGGAAATGGCTTGGGCTTCTATTTTCATCTTTTAGGTCAAATTGTTGACTTGGAGAGTTGACTTAGTCAACATGATGAGTGGGCTGACCCCACTTGATGGTCATGAGCCCAATGGCACCTCCCAACTTGAGTTGGGTCAAGGGGGTGCCCTACTTAGGCTAATTGGGCCTATGAGTGTGGTTTTGACCACTTTAGGCCCAAGGTTGACTTTGGTCAACTGGGGTCAAAGTGTTTACCTAGTGACATGCCCTAGGGTCCACTTAGATTATTTTTAGGGTTAGGGTAATGTGGTGGGGTCATGGTGTGGCTAGGGTCCTTATTTAAGCTGGTTTGACCGAGTTTGACTTGGTCCTATAGTGGGCCCCACATGGCTACAACCCACTACCTAGGGTCAAACCTAGCTAATTTCCCTAAAACCCACCCCATGCCTAACCAAATCTAAGTTAAGGGGTCTAGAAGTAACATGGGATGTTACAATTAAATATCTTAAAAATCTAGTTATGGTTTTCTTTCCTAGTCTATAAATTCTATATCCATGAGTCTAAATATTTAGGAAAGAAAACTTATAATTTACTGGCGTACCTGTAATCACTTGCTCCAGGTTCCGTGGTTGAGCCAGATCCAGTGCATAAACTTGCTCCCTCTCCTGCCTGCGGTCTCCGCCCTGGTATCCACGTCCTCGGCCACGTCCTCGGCCTCCAAAGTACTGAGCAGGCGGGGCAGCCGGTGGTGCTGGTTGTGGTGCCCCCTTTATGGGGTTGTTTCTCCAGATATGCCCCACCTGATGACAGTTGGAGCACTCTGGCGGGGGATATGTCATACCCCCGGTCTCTTTATCTCCCGTATTTGGAGAGGCTGAGGGGCCATCACTACTGGTTCCCTCTGCTCCTGTCTAACCTCCTGACGAGGCTGATCCTCTGCCCTTCTACCATCTCTCCCATCAACAAAGCGGCCCCTTCGCTGATCATCCCTGGCTCCTCGGCCCTGATTCTCAGTTGGCCGCTTCCGGCCACGAGTAGTGTGTCAATATGCCTCAATGCTCTTTGAAATCTCCAATATCCGAGGAATAGGCCCGTCGGACACGAAAAACAGAGCCTCCCTCAGATCCTCTCGCAGGCCCTTATAGAATGTAACACCCATATCCGTCACATAGTATATAACAGTAGGTCCGGCCGGGGCCCGACGCCATATACCATGGACAGACCGGTTGGTTACGCATTGAAACCATTCAACCAATCACAACGTCCTACACAACACCTAGCGGAATCAATTTAATAAGGTTGCAAAGAATAAAGAACCCTGCCAAGCATGAATGTCTACTACTCAAACCCATAGGAATGTATAATACACAAAACGGAAATAGCCTTATGGCCTTACAAGAGTTTGCTTAATAAAAAGTGTCTTCCAAACCTCGGCACGCGGGCCGGTCACACATGAGTACAAAAAGGAAAACACTCAAAACTTGGCCTTTGAGGGCCGGCACAGCAACTCGGGCTTTAGCCTGCTATTTACCTCTCGGCTCCGCAGCACCTACAAGCAACAATCCACCGCACGGTTGTAAACAAAGGCAACGGTCAGCTATGCTGACCAAATTATAATGATTCCGCCCCCAAACCGGTGCGGCAAAGCTTCTTCCCTGCACTTGTTAGCAAAACAAGCAACATAGCAAAATAAGCATCACATCACAGGTGCACGCTCACACGGTCGTACACCCCGTGCTCTCAGGGCACTTACTCGGCGAAGCCAGTCCGAACCCCGTCCGATCCTCGACTCCACCACCACCCCCAGGGTGGCAATCTTGTGAGCATTTAGTCTTCTCAGCCGCAGCCTAGACTCGATATCCAAACCTCGGTAAGTCCCACGTAAAACTTTAGGTCGCTTTAACCGAGCAGGTGGAGCGGTTAGGGGTACACCAGCCCGTTGCTCACCCCGCCATTGCCATTAGGCCTTTGACGCGGACTAAGCTTCCCCAGTCCTAAATAACGATCAAACATGGTACATAGCCCCGCTATGTACCCGGTTGGCTCCCAGGCCACCGATATGACAGAAATGCGTTTCCGTCCAGATTTCTGGGTGCACCTCGGGGTTAATCCCCCAGATTCCCTGATGCATACTACCGCATAGCAACCCGAAAACAAACACCACGCTCGTAGTCTTCTCCGGCCAACAATGCATAGCAAATCATCACCGATCCGGACCAACACGTCCGGGTAGGCTTCACACATAATGCCTATGTCCGTACTACGATTCCGGACTCTAACAAGGGGGACTTCACATATCTACCCCGAGGAATACCACGATCTCGCCGCACACTTGCGGGAGAGGGGTTTTCCCATGCAAAGGAAGAAGAGCTTCACATGCTCAAGAAGAGAATCGTTACCCTTTCGCTTTTCCTCGGCGCCATGACGATCTAGCCGGATGGAAAGCACCGTATCGGCCTCGCCTTCGCGGATCCGAACTCGGATCGTGATTTGGAGCTTCGAAGCTCCGCCGGTGACCGGATCTAGCTTCTTCTTCCTCCTCCAAGCTCTCTCCTCTCTCTAACTCTTAGAGAGAGAACCAACCAAAGGGAATGAGGGTTTCTAAACCCTATTCCCGGATATAACATCCCAGCAATAGCCCCCCACCGTTGGATCCAAAACCAAGGAAACGATCGGCCACGATTAGGCCTAAAATACAAAATCTGGGGCCGAACACGGGTTATAACACGGCCGCGTGCCTGGCCGTGTCACCCATTCGCCGTCTCGACCGACTCGAAAAACCAGCACACGGCATTCGACACGGCCTCCGACATGCCCGTATCACATGTGTCACGCCCGTGTCGAGACCCGTGTCACGCCACCCCCCCCCCCCCCCCCCCCCGTGTGCAATCGGCAAGCTTTCCCAACCCGAGAAGGAAACGGCCTGCGACACGGCACCCGACACGCCCGTGTCGCATGTGACATGCCCGTGTCTGGGCCCGTGTCTGGCCCGTGTCATGGCCCATGTGCATGACTCAGAAACTGCCCAAAGTGACACGCCCTGGGACACGCCCGAGTCCCAGGCCGTGTGCCTCAACTCGACGATCTCCGATCGTCAAAACGTCGACCACATGACCTGTGGCCGAACACGCCCGTGACACGCCCGTGTTATGCCCGTGACACACCCGTGTCACGCCCGTGACATGCCCGTGTCACGCCCGTGACATGCCCGTGTCACGCCCGTGACACCTGCTTCAAAACCTAGACTTGGCTTAAAACGAAATCCGTCCCTCTTTTGAGTTTCGGGGGTGTTACAACTCTCCCCCCCCCCCCTTAAAAGAATTTCGTCCACGAAATTACTAAAGGAGAGAAAACAGAAACTCTCAACGGTACCCAGGCGGAGCAGCTCCGAGTACACAACCAGCATAGATTGCTCTCGCTCCTAAGAGCTCCTGGCTAACACAAAAGTCCCACCGGACCACGACTATCCAGATCTCCTTGAGACAAAGTCGCTCGACTTCACAGTCTCCAAAACGAACAGGTTTGACCCTAGACGTCAACCTTTCATCCACCAAAACTTGATCACTCACGATCAAGTTCGAAGGCTCTTGCGCCGCCTCAGCAAACCGCTCCAAAACCTCAAGTGGTCCAAGGTATACCGGGCTCAGCTTCCCCAAGCGTCGCTCCCGTGAAACCCTCTTGAACGACTAAAACTTCCCGTGCGCCATCCGATAACTCCACATTCCGTTACGTGGC
The DNA here is from genome assembly GCA_039513925.1 of Platanthera zijinensis. NCBI lineage: Eukaryota > Viridiplantae > Streptophyta > Magnoliopsida > Asparagales > Orchidaceae > Platanthera > Platanthera zijinensis. The sequence continues at coordinate 60,775,562 of CM077098.1, forward strand.
GTTAAAGCACTTAGTCTGCCTCTCCTAAGCGATTATCAAAAGTTCTCATATGGTTCGCACCAAAAAGGGTAGTGTTTGCCACCTCTTACTTTAAATACAACTTCGTGTCATCCGTTCCTAGCCTCGACAACGGCATGCGACGACTTCTACCAAAAAGGGCCTCGAAGGGCGCCATTTGTATGCTCGCTTGGTAGCTAAAGTTGTATGCAAACTTTACCAAAACAGATGGCCTTCCCACTGCTTCCCGAAGTCCAGAACGCACATGCAAAGCACGTCCTCCAACGTCCTGTTGACCCACTCGGTCTGCTCATCTGTCTGCGGATGTAAGGCTGGACTAAACTACAGCTTAGTCTCCAGCACATTCTGTAAACACCTCCAATCATTGGACGTAGAACGCCCACCTCGATTGCTCACGATGTTGCGGGGGCACACCATGTAGTCTAACTATGTTATCCAAACACATTTGCCAGTTACTCCGCCGAATTATCCTTCCTATGCGGAACGAAGTGCGACACTAAAGTTAACACAATTAAGATCACCCACACAACGTCGCTACCCCACTGTGACTTTGGCAAACCATGCACACAGTCCAATCGAACTTCTATTCCGAACTAGGCAAGGATTCACGAATTCCCCGGCACTTGGCACACTGCCTCCACTAAGGAGCAAGGCTGACACTTAGCCACAAACAACGCTACGACTCTCTTGAGCCCTGGACACTAAAGCAATTTCTTAGATATCGGCACAACTTGTGCCTCCTAAGCGAGTTGAGTACTTGGTAAGACGTATCACAACTCCACCCATAAATTACCCATGCTTGGGCTGCACAAACGATTGTCTTTCCATGGTAGCCTACCCACAACCGTCGACTTGGGATTTTGACCCACCGAGCCACACCCATGATTTCCTTTATGCAGCTATACAAACCATAGTCTGCCAACTACGATCAGCCAGGTCATACTATACTTCCGACCACTTCAGTTATGCTTCGACGCTAGCCTGCTTGTCAACGCAAGAGATAGCTAACATCTCCAAATCCCGGTTCAAACCCTCAACATGAAACTACAACTAGTTGGCTTGGGCGGAAGCCTGCGTCTCAACGCATCCGCAACACATTGCCTTACAACGAGCACAAAATAACTTTCGAACGTATAGTCCCCCAGGAACTCCATCCATTTTTGCTGCCTCAATTTCAGATCCTTTCGATCTCACCGATGTATCAGGCTCATAGGATCGGTACAGACACCGACTTTTGCACCATACACATAAAGCCTCCCTAGATTTTGTGCAAAACACACGGCCACGAACTCCAGATGACGGACTGGACAATACCCCTCGTGCTCTTGCAACTAATGCGAGCCATAGGCCACAACATTACCACGCTACAGCAGCACGCAGTCTAATCCGCTGCCTAAGGCAGTGCCGTAGATCTCACAGCTTCTGGTTCCACTCGACGAACTTAACACTGGCGCCGCGGTTGACCAACTCTATAACCCTTCACAGCTTGGGCGTACTCGCGCATCTAAGCAATCCTTTTAAGCTTTTTCTTGACAACGACGCGAGGGGTAATACTATCCGCGGGAAGTCCTCTACGAAGCGCTTGTAGTAGCCGACCACACCAGAAACTCTGGATTTCCGCTACCGAGACAACACAGGCCACACTCGTATTGCGACTAACAATGCTGGACCCACACGCCCTCACTCTACCAACTAAAGAACCAAGAAGCGCTACGAGAATAACCCAATACTCGAGTTCGGAGAACTTGGTGTATACATGGTTCCTTCTTAGCGTCCACAAAACCAAGAGTAGATATTCAGAAGCGATACCCTTCGCACTAAAATTACCCCCAATGTGTCGTCAATGAAGACGATCACAAACTGGACAAGGTACTCCATGAACGTTCCGTTCATCCGGTCTATGAACACTGATGCCACACTTGACTGCCAAGACAGCACGATTGTAGACTCGGATTGCTCATCACTCGTGCTTAACACCGCCTTTGCGATAACACTTACCCTTATTCTCAGATGAGGGTAACCAGACTTACGATCCACTACTAAGTCCACCGAAGACCCGACTAACTGATCAGAAGATCATCGATCATTTGGATCGATTACTTGTCCTATTTCTGCAAACTTACAAAATTGCAAACTCCCGTCCTTCTTCTGAGTAAAGAGAACCGGTGCGCTCCAAGGCAACGAGCTTGGACGCACATACCCTTGCTCCATCAACTTTTCTAGTTGAACCTTTAACTCCACTATCACCTTAGGCATCAGCCTATAAGGAGAGCGTGACACAGGTTTAGCACCTGGCACAACTCCATCGTGAAATCGATCTCTCGCTACAGTGGGGCTCCAAGGAGATTGTTCGGGAACACATCGGGATGCTCAAAAACCACTGGGATACTACCCAGAGTGGACTTAGGCGTTACAGCCTCCACTAACGTGAAGAACAGCTTTGTATCAACACAAAACTGTCTTGACCACGGGGAGGGCAGACGCCAGTGTCCTGCTCGATCCCTTCGGTTCCGCAAACGTTGTCTCCTGCCCAATACCCAGCTAGATCTCTTTGCGGTTGCAAACGATAAAAGCCTTCTGCCCCCAAAAGCTAGTCCATAACAAAGATGACGTCAAACTCTACTAATGGCAACAGCGACGCTAGCAAGTCGAATCCTTGACTTTCAATAAGATTCTTACCGCACAGACTGTATCTCCGCGCGCACTGGACGTCTACTGGGTAATAACCCATCCGGATTGCCAAGATTCCAAAATAAAGCCTAGAACTTCAAGTTCTAAGTAAACACGCATAAGGCAAGAAGCAAGGTTGCTAACAATTAAACCATACCTGACGACCCGACGGTCGGCCACATGACCTCCTGCTGACCAAGGATGTTCACTCCCGGTTGGGCCGGAGTAAACAGCGATGCGGCGAACGCCGCCGCCTTGCCTTTCTCTTCAGATATCGACCCCGACTTCTTTTTGGACATTGGGCGTCCACTCCAACAATCCCGTGCATAGTGCCCCGGCTTTCCACAAACAAAGCATGCATCCGGGGTTTGAACTGTAGTCGCTCCAGATGTGCTAGAGGAAGGGACTAGACCCGACCTCCTCGCCTTCTTATGCCACCTACGGTACCCAGATTTTGAGGTTGGCATTTTGAACATCGTTTCCTTTACACCAGAGGCTTCAACTGCTCCTGCCAAAACTTTCCTTGTCTTCTGAGCACTCTCCCAACACTCTCTGGCGAGATTCCCTTTCTTTCTACAAGAATAACAATTGAGGGTAGTTCGGGTAGTAGATGACCCAGCCTCCTTTCTCGGCATCTTTCGATAGACAGTCCTTATAGGATCAGTAGGGTTTGGTACCCTATCCACTGGTACTTGGTGAGTTTTCCCCAACTCCACCTCCAAAGCTCTAGCCGACTCCGCCAAAGCTCGGAATCCCAATAACTTTGGTCCTAGCAGTAGGATACGCAACTCGTTGCGCAGACCGTTATAAAACCTATCAACTATAGATTGCTCGCTTTCCCATTCAAAGCCTGGGTGGCGCCTTAACATAAGGAACGTCTGCAAATATGCGTCAACTGAATGCGCTCCCTGCACCACAGTCATGCTCATCTGCTGCTCTAATGGACCCCCAAATGCCCTTTGCTCCAACATACCGCCCGATGTTGGGGCCATCTCAGGGACAAAGGGTTGCACATTACTCCCATGTTGTGCGTTGGTCACAGCGAATACCGCTTCAACCACCCTTCTTATGGTTTCCAGAGACGTAGGGGTCTCAGGAACGTTACTTGGTCCCGTACTTTGCTCAGCAAACGTGTGTTCAGACTGCCACGCTCCACTTCTGGACACCTATAGCCGTTCAAAACACCATAAGTGACTGAACAAAATTTGCAAAAAGCAATTATAGGAACACGTAGGTTCCTCAAACATGTGTATTTTCATTCCTAAGTGGACATTCATGGGTTCTTTTCATGTTATAACGATGACGCACACACATGTGCTCACCACCCCTTAAAGTGAATTCGTCCACGAATTCATTTAACCTTGACCGAAACCAGTAGTCTGATACCAGTTTGTAATACCCATATCCATCACATAGTATATAACAGTAGGTCCGGCCGGGGCCAGACACCATATACCACGGACAGACCGGTTGGTTACGCATTGAAACCATTCAACCAATCACAACGTCCTACACAACACCTAGCGGAAGCAATTTAATAAGGTTGCAAAGAATAAAGAACCCTGCCAAGCATGAATGCCCACTACTCAAACCCATTGGAATGTATAATACACAAAACGGAAATAGCCTTATGGCCTTACAAGAGTTTGCTTAATAAAAAGTGTCTTCCAAACCTCGGCACGCAGGCTGGTCACACATGAGTACAAAAAGGAAAACACTCAAAACTTGTCCTTCGAGGGCCGGCACAGCAGCTCGGGCTTTAGACCGCTATTTACCTCTCGGCTCCGCAGCACCTGCAAGCAACAATCCACCGCACGGTGGTAAACAAAGGCAACGGTCAGCTATGCTGACCAAATTATAATGATTCCGCCCCCAAACCGGGGAGGCAAAGCTTCTTCCCTGCACTTGTTAGCAAAACAAGCAACATAGCAAAATAAGCATCACATCACAGGTGCACGCTCACACGGCCGTACACCCCGTGCTCTCAGGGCACTTACTCGGCAAAGCCAGTCCGAACCCCGTCCGGTCCTCGACTCCACCACCACCCCCAGGGTGGCAATCTTGTGAGCATTTAGTCTTCTCAGCCGCAGCCTAGACTCGATCTCCAAACCCCGGTAAGTCCCACGTAAAACTTTAGGTCGCTTTAACCGAGCAGGTGGAGCGGTTAGGGGTACACCAGCCCGTTGCTCACCCCGCCATTGCCATTAGGCCTTTGATGCGGACTAAGCTTCCCCAGTCCCAAATAACAATCAAACATGGTACATAGCCCCGCTATGTACCCGGTTGGCTCCCAGGCCACCGATATGACAAAAATGCGTTTCCGTCCAGATTTCCGGGTGCACCTCGGGGTTTATCCCCCAAATTCCCTGATGCATACTACCGCATAGCAACCCGAAAACAAACACCACGCTCGGAGTCTTCTCCGGCCAACAATGCATAGCAAATCATCACCGATCCGGACCAACACGTCCGGGTAGGCTTCACACATAATGCCTATGTTCGTACTACGATTCCGGACTCTAACAAGGGGGACTTCACATATCTACCCCAAGGAATACCACGATCTCGTCGCACACTCGCGGGAGAGGGGTTTTCCCATGCCAAGGAAGAAGAGCTTCACATGCTCAAGAAGAGAATCGTTACCCTTTCGCTTTTCCTCGGCGCCATGACGATCTAGCCGGATGGAAAGTGAAAGTGAAGGGATAGATACTACTCTAGAGGGGGGGTGAATAGAGTTATCAAATTTTGCACTAGACAAAAACTTAATAGTCTACCCAACTCCCTTGGAGTGAAATGCGGAATGAAAAGATTATAGATAAGGAGATAACCCTAAAGCCTAACACAAGTGTTGTGCACAAACTCAACCTAACTGTAATTACAGTTAAGGCTTGGAAAACCTAATCAGCAACTAGCAAACCTAGTTATATCTAATCACAGCCACAATGCAGGAATTAAATTAAGCAAGCCAGACGACACAAGGAATTTATAGTGGTTCCCCAAACAACTTGGGTACGTCCACTCTTCTACCAACACGGTAGGAATCCACTACAGGTTTTTGATCAGGTGCCCTGCCACCACAAGATCTGCTTCAGGTAGATCTAGAAACCCTTTAGACTTTTGATCAGGTGTCTAAAAACCAACACAGGTTTTTGATCAGGTGTCCTGCCACCAAGGGATACTTTTGAAGGGAGTAATAACCCTGTACAGGAGGGGGAAAGAAGGTTAAAAAGTCTTCTCTATTTTACAATAGATTAGAGAAGCACAAAGACTTGCACTGAGCTAGAAAGCTCAAAAGAATCAAGACTCCCCCTGGCTCAAAGAATGTCCAGGTGAAGTCTTGCTTCAGTGCAGAAAACACTTCAGAAAGTTCTGAAGGAAAAACTACAAGAAGATATAAAATATAAAATAGAAATCTTCTAGCAGCTATCTTCTTCTTCTTCTTCTTCAAAATAACTCTGAGTCTGAACTTCCTGGAAGCAGGAGAACTCAGGTTGAAGAAGAGCAGAAAAGCTTAACACTTCTCAGTTGAGTGAAGATTGCTGAGAGCAGTGAACTTGGTCTTGATGAAAGCTTGAAATGCTTTTTGAATAACTGGTTAGCTAGCTGAAATCCTTCTCCAAAGGATTCCTTTTATAGCAGCAACAAGCAATGGCTCTTTTCAATTTGAACTGTTTGTCTTCTTCTGAAACTTGAAACCTGGGCTGCAAATATCACAAAGACAAACAAACTCTGCAGCAAAATATTCTATAAAAGGGATAAACCTTTTTCAAGGAAGCTGCAGGAAGCAATATGATAATATAGGTACTAAATAAAATCACATCAGAGACAAACTCTTTATAGCAGAAGGAAGACTTTTCAGTGTAACGGCTATAAAGGACTGACAGCAGATAAAGTAAAATATACTATCAACTAATAAAACAAACAACTTTATCTGAAAAGATTTGACTCAGGCAAAAGAGATGGAGCAGATATTGCCTGGAAATATTATCATAAAACAACTGAAATAAAATGCCAGATAATGTATTAATTTATTAAATAGAATAAATAAATATAAAATAAAAAGGCAAACAGAAAACGTCGAACGACCCTCGGAGATCGTCGACCGAAGACCGGAGATCGTCGAACTATCGGACAGATAGTCGAACGATCCAGATAGTCGAACTATCAAAGGAGATAGTCGAACTATCACAACAGATAGTCGAACTACCAGAAGATAGTCGAGCTATCAGATAGTCGACCTATCAACAGATAGTCGAACTATCAAAGCACAACCGATAGTCGACCTATCAACAGATAGTCGAACTATTAGAAGAGAAACAGATAGTCGATCTATCAACAGATAGTCGAACTATCAAAGAACGACAGATAGTCGAACTATCAACAGATAGTCGAACTATCAAAGAACGACAGATAGTCGAACTATCAACAGATAGTCGAACTATCAGATAGTTGAACTATCAAAGCAGATAGTCGAACTACCAAGGGAAAATAGATAGTCGACCTATCAGCAGATAGTCGAACTATCAGAAGAAAGCAGATAGTCGATCTATCAACAGATAATCGAGCTATCAGATAGTTGAACTATCCAAGCAGATAGTCGAACTATCACAGCACACAGATAGTCGAACTATCAACAGATAGTCGAACTATCCTCGCAGACAGAACGTCGAGCAACTGATAGACGATCGTCGAACAGTTAGTCGACGATAGTCGAGCGGCGTTCGACCATAGTCGAACGAACAAACTACTTAACCAAATTCTTCATCTGGAAAAGCGGGGACTCTACAGCTAGACCACTAACCATTGACCATAGATATTTCTTGGGTCAAGGGACTAAAAAGACAAGACTAAACTCAAATCAAACTAGGGTACCAACAATCTCCCCCTATTTGAGTTAAGTCTCTCAAAAACTAAAACACAGAACTAGCTATAGAACAATAAAATCAATACAGGAAATAGTTAAGCAACTAACTAGCAATTAACAATCAGTCAGATATATAACAGCAGTCAATCAAAATTAAGAATCTACAGAATCTGGTTTAGGGTCAGAAGAGCTAGGAACAAAAGAAACTTTCCGCAAGGGATCAATGGCTTCTTTCTTAGACATCTTCAAATCTTGCACACCAATAATCTTCAGTTCTACAGCCCTTGGAACAACTGCTTCTGGGTGCTTTTCCATATATATAGAAGGATCAAATACCTCAGGGCTAACCTGGAATTTATCGAGTTCCTTCATTCTGAACTTTGACATTGTAGTAAATCCTGTAGAGTCCTTTCCTTCAGCTTTAGCTTTCTTTATCTGGGCTGATCCAACAAGTTCTAGAAATCGAGCCATCCTGAAGTCAGGATCTAACTCTTGGCTTTCATACACATTTTCAGATGATGTATCTATTGGCTTCACAGTTTTAAACTTAACAGATAAATCTAATAAACTTTCGGCTGTATCTTTAACTTCTTGAATAACTAAAGATGATGGAGGAGCAAACTCAGCAAACTTTTTACTGGATTTTTCAGAGAAAATGGTTCTTTTACCTTTTGCAACATCCTTAGCAACATGAACTGGTATATCAGGAGAAACCTTTCTCTTGGGAGATGGAGGAGGTGAAAAAGTTGGCTTTTGATATACAACCTCCTTTACTTGCTCTTTAGCCTCAGTATCATGCCTTTGAGTACCAGTATATGATTTGCCTTGGTGGCTTTGAGAACTTTTCCTTGAATGAGGCTGAGAAGGAGCAGATTTTGCAGATGGAGCAGATGGATTAGCAGATAAATTGCCAGAGGCTCCTGCACCGGGAGGTGGAGGAGGAGGACCTCTGGGAGTCCATCTGGGAGCATGTAACATCCCATTTCCGGCTAGACCCCTAGGAGTCAGATTTGTCGTGACGGAACCCTAGGAAGCCCAGAATTGGAAATAAAGCGACCAGTATTGCGGGTCACGGGTTGGTCACGCCCGTGACCGGCCCGTCACGCCCGTGACCTGGGAGTGTCTACTTCGACGATCGTCGATCTCCACGAGACGATCGTCGAACGCGCTGTCTGGGCATGTCACGCCCGTGACCATGAGTGTCACGCCCGTGACCTAGGGCGTGACCAGCCTTCGACGATCGTCGACCTCAATTCGACGATCGTCGAGCTCGAAACTTGCCGTTCGGGCATGTCACGCCCGTGACCTGGAGGTCACGCCCGTGACCTAGGGCGTGACCCGCCTTCGACGATCGTCGATCTAAATTCGACGATCGTCGACCAGAAATTTGCCGTTCGGGCATGTCACGCCCGTGACCTAGAGGTCACGCCCGTGACCTAGGGCGTGACCAGCGTTCGACGACCGTCGATCTCAAGTCGACGATCGTTGACCAGATTTAACCGCCCTACGCTGTCACGCCCGTGACACAGGTGTCACGCCCGTGACCACCGATCGACGATCGTCGATCTCAGTTCGACGATCGTCGAACCCAGAATGGGCTACTCGGGCCTGTCACGCCCGTGACCCATGTGTCACGCCCGTGACATTGGCCGAAACGACGGTTCAGGCCCGAAATAATTCTAACGCGCGTGGAAATAAATGCTGGCTTGGGAAGTTACACCAGGAGTAATTTCAGGCCGTTTTCCTTCTGTAAATATATAATAAATGAGGAAAATGTGGTCCAATAGAAAACCGCCAGCTGGATACACCGGTTCAGTTTTCCACCGTTTCTTATCCCTGCATCATAACCGAAACGTTAAGGGGAGGAGCCTTCATGGCCATTAAGGATTTACCCATTCACCTTCCCACTTCCTGATTTATAAAAGCCCACTTGGACAAGAGGAGAGGGTTACACGCTCAAGCAAACGAAGCAGATCCTTGTTCTTGCTGTAAAGAGGAGTTCAGCAACGCCACCACCGCGCTATGGCACCTCGTCGCTCTTCTCGCCTCCAAACCGCGAACAAGGTCCTCCTCTACTCCTTCTCTTTCATGGGTAGATCTTAGGATTCTTAGAAAGGAGATTCGCGCTCAACGGAGCCGGATCCATCTCTCGTTTTCATGGAAAAACCATGAAAAAGATATTTCGAGTTCGCCGGAAACCGCCACCTCCGGCGGCCAACCACCGCCGACCGCTAGCCATCGCCTCAACGGAGGTGGTGGGGGTGGTGGCTGGCCAGGGAAGTGACCGGACGGCCGGCAACGGATCACGGAATGTTTACAGGAAAAATGATTTTTCCTGTGTCTGGTTTTCGGGTTCATGAAGAAGATGAACAGTAGGATAAACTTTATAATATACAGATTATTATAAATTTCAAGATGGGAAATTGTATTATTAGAATATATTTTTGGGGCTGTAAAATGAGGCACTTAGAGGCCGTTTTAGGAAAAATGACCAGTCACAAAAGTTGTAGCCCTCTGGGTCTACTTTAATATAAAATTGATTTTATTCAATTTGGGTGAGTGGTTTGACCACAGCACTCATTTTGGTGGGATCAAGACCTAGGCTAACCAGAAATTGAATTGGTTGCCCACGGTTCATAACACGTCCAAATGACTTGAAATTTGGACTGGAGGTCTATAATATGTATATCGAGAGGCTGTCCAAAAATGAGAATTTTTGGAGAACTTTTGTCTAAAGTTTTTGTAAAAATTTAATAAACAATATAAAATTAATTAGGAGATGAAATTAAGCCCAAACTCCCCCAAATTTTGGGTGGTGGTCCCTGGCATCAATATTAAGATCTGTACAAAATTTCAACTCGATTGGTCGAGTTTTGAATAGGGAATTATCAAGTCCTAGATAGGCCTTGGTGAGGGGTACTTTGGGGAAAAGTACAATTGGAGATGGAGTGGACAAATCTCCTCAAGAGAGGCTGAAGTTGTCGGCCACTGATTTGTTGAGTCTATGTCTACCCTCTTGGGTAACATGGTGTGGCTTAGGGTGGATTTTACCCTAAGAGATTGGCTCAACTCCAACGGGTGGGAGTTTGAGGTTTGTGAAGGACGTAGGAGCAAAAGCTCCTGTATGCCCTTGAAATTTGGAGGAGAGGGGGATGATATGATGAAAACCCTCTGGTTGAAATAGTGATGGATTTGGAGGTAGTTAGGTACCTCAAAAGTCGAGATGTCGGATTAGGATAGAAATGTAATTTAGTTATTTTAAGCACTAAAGCTAATCCAAAAATTATGAAACTCGGGAGGAGGGAGTTTTAGGATGTTTTAGACTCATGGTAATTTTTCTGGAATTTTATGATTAATATATATTATACTTCATGTGTTAAAGGATTATTAGCCCAATTTGTTGCTTCAATTAATTTGAGGCTTTACATTAATTATAATCAGTTAAAATTCTGGATTTAGATCTTACCTTGTAGAACATTGATCCCTGAATTTTTATAGAATTATATGTTGAGTAAATCTAGTACTTTATTCACAAATGATAGAAAGGGCTTTTATGTTTAAAAAAAATTATTATGGATAAAATGCTTGCTGGAAAATTATGAAACTTAGCCAGTGCAAATTTTAGGCCTTAATCAGCATGTCATAATTTATTTAGAATTTTTGGAAGAACATTTTCTGTACTTGATTCATAAACTATAGAAATTAGAGATTAATTCCAAAATAGTTTACATGTCATTTTGATGATAGAAAAATTATGATACTTAGGATTTAGCCTCCTAAGATAACCTACTAATTATCATAAATTTGCTGGACATCTTGCATGAATAGTTAGGGTAGTTCATGTTCAAACCGGTAGTCCTTGGATTTTTGGGGAATTTAATTAAATGCCAAATAAATTAGGAAAATTTCCATTTTCTGGATTTAGGTTATTTATATCATGGAAAGTCTCCAGTAATTAATTTAGGGCATTTGGATGAGTAATGGACCATTGCATAACCGGTTCGACATGTAGATTAGGTCGGTCTGCATATAGCAGTTTGTGATATGCAATAGGACATGATCTGATGAAGATATAAAGAGTAGTGAGTAGTGGTGTTAGTTAGAGTTAAGAGGTGCTCGGGTTTGGCGAAAGATCGCCTTTCCCGAAGAGTGGAAGGTTTAAAAATCACCCTAGGATAGTCCATCGTAATATGAGAAGGGAATCGGGCTAAGGGAAAACAACCAATAACAATAAGTGCCTTGCGAAAGGGAACTTCGGGCCGTAATGCACCGTCTTGGTTCCTAGTGCCCCTTGAGAGCCCTTCACGGGGTATACCGGGGGCAGTCCTGGGCTAACGTAAACTGTAATAATAAACCGTCAAGAGTAACTTAGTAACTAGGGTTGCACTCTTCACGAACACTGTTGGCACAGGAAAAATGATGAGAGCTTCGGCTCGGTTGGTTTGGAGACGGACGGATGGTCCGGGGAGCTTCGGCTCGGTTGGTTTGGAGACGGACGTTTTGGTCCGGGGAGCTTCGGCTCGGTTTCTGTTTGTTTGCGATTAAACTTGCATGTGCATAAGATAGGAAAGTTAAGGTGGTGGGTCTTTCGATATCGGGGAGTTCGATTGCACCGATACCGATATCGTTGACTCGGCGGGGTGATTAGCACTTCGCCAGCAGAAGTCCGGTGCGCCAGCCGGCAAGAGTACGCAGGCGTCCGCTTAGTGCACCAAGCGTTGAGGCGTACGATAGGTCAGACCAGTGGTGCTTTTACTGGTTTTGAGGTGGGCGAGGCCCAACCCACCGCTTCCGTCTGCCACTACGGAGGTATCCTGGGAGGTAACGGCTCCGAAAGGGGGAACTAAAGGTCTGTGTGCACAGAGTCGGGTGTGTGAGTTGCACTGCATGACATAACATACCCACCATATAGTTGCATTTCATAATCATTCATAACAACCTCGACACCTAAAGTATAAGTGGAATGGGACGCTTATACATTAGGACCTGCAAAACGACCCCTTGGTCTATAAGCTTGTGTGGGCAAGTTTATAAATCAAAGGTTATTTTCAATATATAATAACCCCTGCTGTTTGATAACCGACACCCCAAGGTATAAGTGGTATGGGACACTTATACGATGGGAGCCTTGTAAAAGATCCCTTTGCTTATGTGTTCTCGCATAAGTGAAGGTTTAAATTCTTATAATTGCTTTTCTTACTGCTAGACCTATTATAACAATTTATTAACTGCTCACCTAACACAACTTGCTAGAATTAGTTCCCGCTGCCATCTGTTTTCATGTTTAATCTCCACCTTCATGTCCTTCCCTTTCTTCCTCTCCGCTCGGTACCTAGGAGCCATGGGGGAAGGGGTAGGGGATGATAGGGCTTAGTCTTTATGACTAACGGTTTTCGAACCGCATCATTTAGGGGATCGTGGAGCCCAGCATGGAGGAGCAGCCCCAGAGATCGGTGCGCCTAGAGATGGGGCAGTCTAGCTCCGGGGTTCACACAGCCGGGACCGTGAGTCTCGATCTTGAGTAGTTTACTGTTTCGCTTCCGCATGAGAGACTTGTAGTGAGGACATTTTGTACCGGGCATAAGCCCGTATTTATAGCACTCTGATGTTTCTGTGGACACTCCCTTCGTGGAGTTTTATTATATATATGTGATTTTTATTATTGTGGACTGATTACTCTTACTTCAATAATTGTGCTACTTTCTGTGATCGAAATTGGCCGGCAGAATCGGCGCCTTGTGGTGATGACCCTTCGGGACGTGAAGGAGTCACCGCAAAGCGGCGGTTCTGGGCCTAAGACCCCGGTGGTTAAAAAAAAAGAAAAAAAAAAGGGGGGTCTTACAGAGCAGGACTACCATATCTCTTAGATTTCGTTCTCTCCTTTTGTTGGTTCTTGGAAAACCACATCCACTGCTGGAAGTCTTTCGACTTAGGGTCAATCCCTTTCAATATGTAATAGGGAGTATCATTGTCTCGATTAGGAGGAGGAGGAGCAACAGCTTTCCTTTTTCTCTTTGCAGCTTTCTTTTTCTTAGAGTCTTCAGACATATCTGAATCATCTTCATCTTCAGAATGAGATGAGAGAGGATGATCATAAGGGTCATAGGCTTCTGATACAGCCTTTTCCTTTGCTTTCAGAGCAGCTTTCTCTTTCTCTTCTTCTATGGCATCCTGTGCCAGAAGGGTATCTAAATCCAACCATGGGGAATCATCCCAAACAGTAGATTTTTCATCTTGCAAAACTTTTTCTTTCTCTTCCAAAATATCTTGTACTCTTTGCTGCCAGGCAGCTCTTGCTTTCTCTTCTTCTAAACTCAGTACTGGGGTCTTTTCATCTTGACTTTTAGATTCAACATATTCTATATCAGCTAAGAAAAGATCCAATTCTGGATCTATTTGCACATCTGACTGAGCTGGTTGAGCAGACTCAGTATCTTGAGCAGCAGGCAAAAGATCAGCTGGAACTTCTGGAGAGGGTTCTGATACTGTCATTATCACATCTTGAACAGCTAAAACATCTGAAACAGATTCTCGAACAACTACTTTTACTTGAGCAGCTATATCTTCTTTAATATAATCTGTAGATTCATGAACACAAATCTGCTATATAAGCTAAAAGCATTCCTTCTAGGTATTCACAAACTAGCAAATCAGTTGACTCGTCAATAAAACAGATGAGTGAATTACCTTCATACTTTACCAACTCCCAGGATTCATCTAGATAGGATGTAATAATGCCTTCTAGGAACGGGCAACCAAAGGAGTGGTGAGATCTTCTAAACAAACTTTGACAATAAATTCTGTTTCCAATAGAGCATCAGCAATCTCTTTTTCAGATAACACTAAAACTGATTCTTCTTGAGCTGGAGCAGTCTCTTCTTGAACTGTCATCACTATATCTATCACCGCTGGAGGATCTGCTGGAGGGGAGGCTGGAAGCTCTGAGACATCTTCATAGAACATCTCCCCCTGCCTGATTTCAGTGGGAACTGAAACCAGGCCCCTGGAAGAAGAGGGCTCAGCAGAATTAGAGAAGGATTGGATGGTAGCAGTCAAAGTAGCAATGGAGGAAGCAAGTGGAGCAATTGCCTCTTCAATCATGATTTTGATTGAAGGGGTAATCAACTCCAAGATGCTGGATATGAATGCTGGGGTGATTTCAAAAGACTGTGGGGGAACTGCAGATGATAGAAGATCAGCAGGAGGAATGTATTCCTGTTGAACTGGAGAACGAACAGGAGATGGAGAATGATGTGGAGATGGAGGAGGAGATGGAATGGGAGAATGAACTGGAGAAGATATTTCAGAAACCAATAAATCAAAACTGGGTTGAGATGTCCCAGCCAGATGAGATGGTATAGGAGATGCAGGAGGAGAAGGAATAACAACTGTGGTTGTATCTCGAACAGGAGAAGCAGAAAGTCGTACTTCAGCTGAAGTTGATGGAACTTCAACTGAAGTAGACTGCATAGCAGAAGAAGATGATGGAAGAGAAGGATGAGCTGAGCCGGCTTCTAGAGGGTGAGGAGTGACTGAATCAGTCCTTGTGCTCTCGGATGCCGCTGGAGCAACCCCTGCGGGAGCGGGCTTCAAGAAGGTCCTCTTCCACTTGGAGAACAAGTTCGGATCCATCTTCTTGCTGGCATTAATGGTTGTAGCAACTGAAACAAGCAGATGAGAATACTTCTCTTTCAGAAAAATCCCAATAACCCTGCCTAGGGTAACCTCTTTCTTACTGTTCTTCTTCCTTATCAAATCGAACAAAACCCCTGCCCAATTAATCCTTTTCTGATTTACAATTGCACACGTCAGTGCAAATTGTTGTCTAGTAATGTTGTCATGGGCGGAGTGCTTTCCTAGAAGCACTTTTCCAACTATTTCTGCAAGGAACTTGATCTTGAAGGGAAAATTCACCTTGAGGAGCTTGGAGGGAATGCCTTCGGCATGTCCCAGCTCTAACAACATTCTTCCGAACTCTGGAGCATCTTGCTCAAATTCTTCTTCACCATTTATCAATCCAAATACATCAGTCAGAATGGCGGGAGTCAAGATTACCTCTTCTCCGCCAATTGTTCCTGTCATTGAATCTTCAGTAGAGGATGAAGTAAATGCCCATTCCTTTATCTTTGGGATGTTTAACTTAATCCTTGTAGACATTAGTCTTTCTAACCCTTGATCTCTGCATAACTGGAGGATTTCCACAATCCCTGATTCACAACAGCTGAAGGCATCGAAGTCGACACTGAAACCTACGTCAAACTTCACAACTGCGAGCAATGCTGGAGAAATCGCCATTGAAGGAGCTGGAGAAGGCGCGAGAAAGACGGAGAAGACGAATCGGCAGAAAATCGCAAGAGGAGGAGCAAGCGGGAAGACGGAATGCGAAAGGACGCTCTCCGTCGACGATAAAAGCGAAGATCTTTTAACCTAGGTCGACTATCGGCTTTATATTGGACCGGAGATAGTCGATCTATTTAAAAGATACTGGAGACGATGGTCAAACGGTCGTTTGACGATCGGTCCAGAAGCAGAGTAGTCGAGTAATCGTTCGACTATTTCTGGCTTCTCAAACAACAAGCTGTCGTCATCCAGAGATCGACGATGAGCTCGACTTGTTCGACTATGGTCGAACGCCGGTCGACGATCTTCAAACAGGCAAGCTTTCATCAACCATAGGTCGACGATGGGCTTGACCCGATCGACTATCTTCGAACGTCGTTCGACTATCTTCAAACAAGTTTCAACATTGGCAGATATAGTCACACTTAGTCTCTTCCATTAATCATGCCTAGTTGAACCAAAAAGAACAGATGCTTCTGTTCATCTAAGGGCTTGGTGAATATATCACCTCTCTGAAACTCAGTGGATATGAACTCAAGACAAATCTTGTTCTTTTCCACACAATCTCTCAGGAAATGGTGTCGAATCTCAATGTGCTTCGTTCTAGAGTGGTGCACTGGATTTTGTGCAATTGAGATAGCACTGGTACTATCACACATGATTTTGGTGTTCTTGTGTGAGTAACCATAATCCACAAGCTGGTTTTGAATCCACAGGATCTGTGAACAACAACTGGCAGCTGCTATATATTCAGCCTCTGCAGTTGAAGTTGAGACAGAAGCCTGCTTCTTACAGAACCAAGAGACCAATCTCTCTCCCAGGAACTGACAAGTTCCTGAGGTGCTCTTCCTGTCAACTCTGCAACCAGCATAATCAGAATCAGAATATCCAATCAATTCAAATTCTGACTCAGCTGGGTACCAAAGTCCTAGATTTGGACATCCCTTCAGGTATCTCAGGATTCTCTTGAGAAGAATCAGATGAGATTCTTTGGGGTTGACCTGAAATCTAGAACAAAGGCATGTAGCAAACATTATATCAGGCCTACTTGCAGTTAAATATAATAGGGAACCAACAATGGCCCTATAATTCTTTTGATCAACTGCCTTGCCGTGATCATCAGAATCAATAACTACATTAGTAGCCATAGGTGTAGGCATTGCTGAAGCATCAGCCATCCCAAATTTCTTTACCAATTCCTTGGCATATTTGGATTGGGAGATGAAGATACCATCAGCATCTTGCTTAACTTGGAGACCAAGAAAGTAAGACAGCACACCCATACTACTCATCTCAAACTTAGAGTGCATCAAGTCAGAAAACCTTTTGCAAAGTTTGGGATCAGTGGAGCCAAATATAATATCATCCACATACACTTGAACTAACAGGATTGTGTCCTTGTGGTGCTTGACGAAAAGGGTTCTATCAACTACTCCCCTAGTAAAGTTGTGCTCTAAAAGGAAACTAGCTAGAGTCTCATACCAGGCTCTGGGTGCTTGCTTTAGTCCATAAAGAGCTTTCTGCAACTTGAACACATGTGAGGGTTGAGTTGAAGAAACAAACCCTGGTGGTTGTTCAACAAACACCTCTTCCTTAAGCTCACCATTCAGGAATGCACTTTTGACGTCCATTTGAAAGACCTTTAACTTCATGTAGGATGCATAGGCCAAGAAGATCCTTATTGCTTCTAGCCTTGCAACAGGAGCAAAGGTTTGGTCATAATCTATACCTTCCTCCTGTCTGTAGCCCTGAGCTACAAGCCTAGCTTTATTCATCAGTTGGCCTTTAGGTCTTGGAACCAAAGTCCAAATTTTACATCTCTCAAACTGATTGAGTTTCTCTTGCATAGCAATGATCCAATGGGGATCTAGCTCTGCATCTTTAAAGGTGAGGGGCTCAATCTGTGAGAGGAAACAAGCGTGCATCACATCCTGTCTTAGCTGATGTCTTGTTTGAACACCAGCTGATATGTCTCCTATCACTTGAGATGTGGGGTGATCTCTAAGTGTGACAATATCAGCAGGTGGGATGTGATCTTCAGCAACAGTTGGGATTAATTCCTCAGGAGGAATTTGATCTACTGTTGGTGGAACAACAACAGCTTCTGCAATGTCTTCATCACTGTGATTCAGTGATCTGAAGAGTTGATAGTTGAAGAATCTCTTGAGTAGCATCAGGTACCTGCAATGAACTGGAGGAAGGAGAATTTTCCTTCTCCTTGTAAAACATCTGAGACTCATCAAAAGATACATGCACAGATTCTTCAATTTTACAGGTTGATTTGTTATAAACCCTATAAGCTTTGCTTACTTGGGAATATCCAAGCATAATTCCCATTGAAGCTTTTGCTTCAAACTTTCTAAGGTATTCTTTATTGTTATTATGAATGTACACTACACAACCAAATACTCTAAAATAATTAATTTTAGGTTTCTTTCCTTTAAGCAACTCATAAGGAGTTTTACACTTAAGCTTGTGTATCAGACTTCTATTCAAGACATAATTGGCTGTACTAACAGCTTCTGCCCAATAGGAGAGAGGCATATTAGCATCTGCCAACAATGTACTAGCAGCTTCAATGAGTGTTCGATTTTTCCTTTCAACTACCCCATTTTGTTGGGGAGTTCTAGGAGCTGAGAAGCTATGTTTGATACCTTCTCTCTCACAGAATTCTTGCATGAGAAGAGAGTCAAACTCAGTACCATGATCACTTCTGATCAAGGCCACATGAGTAGAGTACTCAGTCTGCACACATAATAGAAAGTCTGTAAGGGCTTTGAAGTTATCAGCCTTAGTTCTCAAAAAGAAAACCCAACTGAACCTAGAGAAGTCATCTACAATTACTAAGGTGTAATACTTCCCTCCTAAACTCTGTACATTTATTGGGCCAAAAAGGTCCAAATGTAATAAATACAGGATTCTAGGAGAATCACTTTTATTTACAGATTTAAAAGAGTTTTTGGTTTGCTTGCCTAGCTGACAAGCCTTGCATAGGCTCTCCTTCTTATAGGGGCAAGAAGGTAAACCTCTAACAAGGTTGTGTTTAGATAACCTAGATATATTTTTAAGGTTAACATGACTAAGCCTCTTATGCCACAAAGAATTATTATTAATTGTTACTTCATTAAATAAACAGATTTCAGAATGAGTTGAATTGAAATCTACTAAATAAATATTACCTAATCTAATGCCTACTAAAACAATATTATTATTTAAAGTAATATTACAAGAAGAGTTAGAAAATGAAACCTGGTAGCCAGCATCACATAGCTGGCTGACTGAGATCAAATTGTGCTTCAGTCCTGTTACATATGCAACTCTCTTGAAAATAACATCTCCAATTGTGATCCTGCCATAGCCTTCTGTCTGACCACAGCTTGAATCTCCAAAGATAACCTTTGGGTCGAGCTTAGCTTTGAATTTTGACAGATGATTTTTATTTCCTGTTATATGCTTGGAGCATCCACTATCCAAATACCACTTATTTTGAGTGATAGGATAGGCCTTCACCTGCAAGACATTTATTTAGACATTGTGGACCCAGGTAACCTTGGGTCCCTTGTTTTTCACATAAGAAAAGCTAGAAATAAATGAAAATGCAGGCTGAGGGTGATAACTTAATGGGTGAGATCTCCTAGGTGGGATTCTCCATACAGATGATGGGTTAACAAACCTAGGGTTTCTATTTTCATTTAGGTTTCTACGGGTTTGATGATGATTTTGAAAATCATATTGAAAACGTCGATCGACGTTCGACGATGGGCGCTCAGATCGTCGAGCTTCGTTCGACCATTGAGCTTCCGATCGTCGAGCAGCGTTCGACGCTCTTTGTATTTCTTTAAAAAAATTCTTCCTCTTTTCTCTCTTAGCTTTATTTAAAGTTTTATTAACTTGGTTTACTTGCTCAGTGTTCTTCATTCCACTAGCTGAAATGAAGTTCACTAGAGTTGAAAGATTATTTTTAAGAATAACTGGGGGTTCACTGGGAGAAGCTCCTAAGCCTAGTTTGTTATTGCCTGACCTAGTGTTAGTCATGCTGGTTATTTCTAATAACTTAAGGCTTCTACCATTTAGAGATTCTTCTAACCTCTTAGATTTAGCTAACTCAATTTTAAGAAACTTAATTTCTTCACTATAATTAGTGAGATCTTCCTTTAACCTAATATTTTCAGTAGATATGATTTCTGATTCAGCTAGCCTATGTCTAAGTTCTTTAATCTCTTTTTCAGAACTAATTAAATCTAAGCATAAAGATTTAAAATCTAATTTGAATTCTGCAGAAGTAAAGTCATAAGACGATAGTACCTCATCTTCTGTTGGCATTTCTTCCTCTGAATCTGAAATCTCTGCAGCTGAATGATTGCTGCAGGCATCTATTGCCATCAGACAAACTTCCTTTGTCTTCTTCTCTTCCTCATCCTCACTGGAGCTGGAGGAGGAAGATTCTTCATCAGAATCACTCCAGGTTTCAGCAATGAAACCTCTCTCCTTCTTCTTGTTCTTGTAGGAGGATGGCTTGGAGTGCTTCCTGTGCTGTTCCTTTTCTTTCCTCTTATCTTTGTTCTTCTCCTCTGGACAATCTGGTAAGATATGTCCAGGCTTCCTGCAACCATAACAGATAATTTCTTTAGCAGGTGAACGGTCATACCTTGGTTTGTATTCATAGCGTGAAGACTTCTTTCTGAATTCCTTTCTCCCCATCTTGAGAAACCTCTTGGCAAATAATGCCATTAGTTCCTCATTGGATTGGCTGCCTTCAGAAGCATCAGTAGCCTTAAGAGCTAGAGATTGCTCTTTTCTTGTTGGAGTAGGGGTCTTTGCTTCAGCTTCTGCTTCCCTTGACTTCAGCACTTGCTCAAAGGATTTGAGCTTGCCGAGAAGAGCTTCTGTTGAGATCTCTGTTGTACTTCTGGCTTCCTTGATAGGCCAGATCCTTAGATCCCATGTGCTAGGGAAGCACATAAGAATCTTATCATTGACCTCTATCAATGATATGTCCTTGTCAAGGGTCCTCAGCTCATTGATGATTGAGCTGAGCCTTGTATACATGGCTTCAACTGATTCAGCATTAGTTTTCTTGAAGTTCTCATATTGTGAGATAAGGTTGGACCTTCTGTCCTTCCTTTCATCAGCTGAACCAGCTACAATCTGGTTCAGTGTATCCCACATAGCTTTTGCTGAAGAGCAGTCAGCTACCTTCTGGAATACCTCATCAGACATTGTCTGAGCCAGAATGTTCATCGCCCTTGCATCTGCTATCTTTGCCTTCTTATACTCATCATTGTAATTTGGAGGAGGCACTGCAATCATATCAGATGATGAGGCAGTAGAAGCAGCAGGTGCTCTTGGGGGTCCTGACAAAATAAAAGCAAAGATACTTTCATCAATAGAATTCATATATAATTTGATCCTTGCCTTCCAGATGCCAAACTTAGCTAAGTTGCATGCTGGAGGTCTGGTGCTAGAATAATCCTTGGACTGGGCCATGATAGTGATAGTGAATATCTATAAACTTTGGTATCTATCAGGATCTTGTGACTTAGGTGTTAGCCTATTCAGTCAGTCAACCTCCCTCTGATACCAATTGAAAGTGAAGGGATAGATACTACTCTAGAGGGGGGTGAATAGAGTTATCAAATTTTGCACTAGACAAAAACTTAATAGTCTACCCAACTCCCTTGGAGTGAAATGTGGAATAAAAAGATTATAGATAAGGAGATAACCCTAAAGCCTAACACAAGTGTTGTGCACAAACTCAAGCTAACTGTAATTACAGTTAAGGCTTGGAAAACCTAATCAGCAACTAGCAAACCTAGTTATATCTAATCACAGCCACAATGCAGGAATTAAATTAAGCAAGCCAGACGACACAAGGAATTTATAGTGGTTCCCCAAACAACTTGGGTACATCCACTCTTCTACCAACAAGGTAGGAATCCACTACAGGTTTTTGATCAGGTGCCCTGCCACCACAAGATCTGCTTCAGGTAGATCTAGAAACCCTTTAGACTTTTGATCAGGTGTCTAAAAACCAATACAGGTTTTTGATCAGGTGCCCTGCCACCAAGGGATACTTTTGAAGGGAGTAATAACCCTGTACAGGAGGGGGAAAGAAGGTTAAAAAGTCTTCTCTATTTTACAATAGATTAGAGAAGCACAAAGACTTGCACTGAGCTAGAAAGCTCAAAAGAATCAAGGCTCTCCCTGGCTCAAAGAATGTCCAGGTGAAGTCTTGCTTCAGTGCAGAAAACACTTCAGAAAGTTCTGAAGGAAAAACTACAAGAAGATATAAAATATAAAATAGAAATCTTCTAGCAGCTATCTTCTTCTTCTTCTTCTTCAAAATAACTCTGAGTCTGAACTTCCTGGAAGCAGGAGAACTCAGGTTGAAGAAGAGCAGAAGAGCTTAACACTTCTCAGTTGAGTGAAGATTGCTGAGAGCAGTGAACTTGGTCTTGATGAAAGCTTGAAATGCTTTTTGAATAACTGGTTAGCTAGCTGAAATCCTTCTCCAAAGGATTCCTTTTATAGCAGCAACAAGCAACGGCTCTTTTTAATTTGAACTGTTTGTCTTCTTCTGAAACTTGAAACCTGGGCTGCAAATATCACAAAGACAAACAAACTCTGCAGCAAAATATTCTATAAAAGGGATAAACCTTTTTCAAGGAAGCTGCAGGAAGCAATCTGATAATATAGGTACTAAATAAAATCACATCAGAGACAAACTCTTTATAGCAGAAGGAAGACTTTTCAGTCTAACGGCTATAAAGGACTGATAGCAGATAAAGTAAAATATACTGTCAACTAATAAGACAAACAACTTTATCTGAAATGATTTGACTCAGGCAAAAGAGATGGAGCAGATATTGCCTGGAAATATTATCATAAAACAACTGAAATAAAATGCCAGATAATGTATTAATTTATTAAATAGAATAAATAAATATAAAATAAAAAGGCAAACAGAAAACGTCGAACGACCCTCGGAGATCGTCGACCGAAGACCGGAGATCGTCGAACTATCGGACAGATAGTCGAACGATCCAGATAGTCGAACTATCAAAGGAGATAGTCGAACTATCGCAACAGATAGTCGAACTACCAGAAGATAGTCGAGCTATCAGATAGTCGACCTATCAACAGATAGTCGAACTATCAAAGCACAACCGATAGTCGACCTATCAACAGATAGTCGAACTATTAGAAGAGAAACAGATAGTCGATCTATCAACAGATAGTCGAACTATCAAAGAACGACAGATAGTCGAACTATCAACAGATAGTCGAACTATCAAAGAACGACAGAAAGTCGAACTATCAACAGATAGTCGAGCTATCAGATAGTTGAACTATCAAAGCAGATAGTCGAACTACCAAGGGAAAACAGATAGTCGACCTATCAGCAGATAGTCGAACTATCAGAAGAAAGCAGATAGTCGATCTATCAACAGATAGTCGAGCTATCAGATAGTTGAACTATCCAAGCAGATAGTCGAACTATCACAGCACACAGATAGTCGAACTATCAACAGATAGTCGAACTATCCTCGCAGACAGAATGTCGAGCAACTGATAGATGATCGTCGAACAGTTAGTCGACGATAGTCGAGCGGCGTTCGACCATAGTCGAACGAACAAACTACTTAACCAAATTCTTCATCTGGAAAAGCGGGGACTCTACAACTAGACCACTAACCATTGACCATAGATATTTCTTGGGTCAAGGGACTAAAAAGACAAGACTAAACTCAAATCAAACTAGGGTACCAACAGAAAGCACCGTATCGGCCTCGCCTTCGCGAATCCGGACTCGGATCGTGATTTGGAGCTCCGAAGCTCCGCCGGTGACCGGATCTAGCTTCTTCTTCCTCCTCCAAGCTCTCTCCTCTCTCTAACTCTTAGAGAGATAACCAACCAAAGGGAATGAGGGTTTCTAAACCCTATTCCCGGATATAACATCCCAGCAACATCCCCCCACCATTGGATCCAAAACCAAGGAAACGAACGACCACAATTAGGCCTAAAATACAAAATCTGGGGCCGAACACGGGTTGTAACACGGCCGTGTCACCCATTCGCCGTCTCGATCGACTCGAAAAACCAGTACACGGCATTCGACACGGCCTCCGACACGCCCGTGTCACATGTGACACGCCCGTGTCGAGACCCGTGTCACCCCCCCCCCCCCCCCCCGTGTGCAATCGGCCAGCTTTCCCAACCCGAGAAGGACACGGCCTGCGATACGGCACCCGACACGCCCGTGTCTGGGCCCGTGTCATGGCCCGTGTGCATGACTCAGAAACTTCCCAAAGTGACACGCCCTGGGACACGCCCGTGTCCCAGGCCGTGTGCCTCGACTCGACGATCTCCGATCGTCAAAACGTCGACCACATGACCCGTGGCCGAACACGCCCGTGTCATGCTCATGACATGCCCGTGTCACGCCCGTGACACGCCCGTGTCACGCCCGTGACACCTGCTCCAAAACCCAGACTTGGCTTAAAACGAAATCCGTCCCTCTTTTCAGTTTTGGGGGTGTTACATAGAACCTCTTGGTGTATCCTGCCTTATCCAACTGCTAAGAATCCGCAAATCGGGCCGGATGATTGAACTCCCAGTGGTACTCCACCACCGTCTTGTTGCCCTGTCTAACCTGTAAAAATCTGTCTTCCAGCTCGTCTCTGGCCGACTGCGGAACATAATGCTCCAACAGTGCGGCCCTGAACTCCTCCCAAGCAATCTCTGCAACCACTCTATCAGCAAGCATCGTGTCCAGCAATGTCTTCCACCATCTCTTGGCATGGGATTCCAAGCAAGAGACCACCAAAGGCACCCTCTCCTCCCAAGGGCATTGTATCCCAGTCAACATCTCATACAAGATATCCAGCCACTCCTCTGTCCGAACAACCGTCTCTTTCCCCAAGTAAGACGGGGGAGAAAGTCCTCGAAAGATACTCAACCAATTGGCCCCCGGGTTTGGCTGCGGAGCCGGAACCTGCTGGGCCCTGAAAGCCTCCAGAATAGTTGTCAGAGTCTGCCCCATCTCTGACTGTAGGAATGGAGTGGGGACCAGGGGAGGTGGTGCAACATTCGGAGTCTGCTGGACTCCGCCCTGTGGTGTAGGCTATGGGGGCTGCGTAACAAAAGTCATTTATAAGTAATCGCTCAAACATAATTAAAAGTGGAAAATTTACATGTGATCCCCCATATGGGCACACCACTGCTTCTGCTGCTTAGTTTGTCCCCAAACTAAACTTGCACGGGGGTGACCCAGGGTTTGTGGATTGCTACTTTTTGATCACGGTCTCCTCTAATACCACTTGTAAGACCCCACTGTTTTTTCTTTTTAAACCACCGGGGTCTTAGGCCCAGAACCGCCGCTTTGCGGAGACACCTTCACTCCCGGAAGGTCATCACTACAAAATGTTGATCCTGCCGGCCAAATCGATTGCAGAAAATGTAGCAAAACTATAAGAGTAATAATGAAACTCAACAAGTCCACCAGAATCACATGTATAATAAATATTCTCCACGAAAGGAGTGTCCACAGATATAATAAAAGTACAGAAACTTGGACTCATTCCCGGTACATCAATTTCCTCACTATATATCACTCAGCGCTGAAGCAAAACTAATCATCTAATAACGATCGGGACTCATAGTCCCAGCTGTCTAAACTCCGGTGCTAGAATGTCCCATCTCCAAGCATGCCGACCTCCGGGGCTACTCCTCCATGCTGGGCTCCACGGTCTCCTAAAATGATGTGGTTCGAAAACCGTTAGTCTAAAAGACTAAGTCCTATCATCCCCCACCCCTTTCACCATGGCTCCTAGGCACCGAGCGGGGAGGAGGAAAGGAGAGGAAATGAAGGTGGAGAATGAACAAAGCAGGTGACGGCAGAATTAATCTAGCGGTTCTATGAGTATATAAGGCAGTAATAAAAGTAAGAAAAACTGAACAAGAAATAAGTAACCTTAACTTATATAAAAACACATAAGCTAAGGGATCTTCTACAAGGCTCCTATCATATAAAAATTCTCATACCAATTTATACGATAGGGCATCGATTTTCTAGCAAGCATGCATATATCTACAGAATATAAACCTTAACTATAAGCACGCTCACGCGACCTTATAAACCAAGGGGTCATTTTGTAGGGCCTATTGTATAAAGCGTCCCATACCACTTTATACAATAGGTGTGAGGGTTATATGCAATGGTTATGCTATGACATGCAATTATGCCATGATGTGAACATGCAAGTGCAACTCACCCACTCGACTCTGTGTACACAGACCTTTAGTTCCCCCTTTCTGAAGCCTAACCTCCCAGGATATCTCCATAGTGGCAAACGGAAGCGGTGGGTTGGGCCTCTCCCACCTCTATACCGGTAATTGCACTACCAGTCAGACCTATCGTACGCCTCGACGCTGGTGCACTACGTAGAGCTTCTGCGTACTCTTGCCGGCTGGCGCACCAGACTTTATATGGTGAGGTGCTAAACCACACTTGTCTAGTCGATGTATTGGCGTTGGTGCATCAACCCTCCAATACCGAAGACTCACCACCTTATACTTTATGCACATGCAACCTTATGTATCACCTACCGAGCCAAGGCTCCCCGGACCATCCCGTCCATCACAACCAACAACCGAGCCAAAGCTCGTCGGGCCAACCTGCCAATCACCAAACCACCGAGCCTACTGCTCGTGTGACCCAACCTAACATCCCGAGACATCGAAGTGAGTGAAGGTGAATCCCTATTTATGCTAGTACTCTTGCAATTCAGTTTTCCCTACAGTTTAGGTTAGCCTAGGACTGCCCCCGGCATACCCCGTGAAGGGCTCTCAAAGGGCACTAGGAACTACGATGGGCTGAATCCCAAAGCTCCCTTTCGCAATGCACTTATTATTATCTGTTAATACCCAATTACCGCTCCCTTTAGTATTACTCTGGATCTAACCCTAATGTGTTTTGACCTTCTCTCTCCCTCCACAGGAAAGATGATCTTTCATCGATCCCGAGCACCTCTTAACACTAGTCAAACCTCCCACTCCTCGTCACAACTCTCGATGATGAACTCATTTCACTTACCAGATCAATACACTAATATCCCAACTCTCTGGGTTCATTTTGCACCATATTATGATTTTTGCAGTTTTACTAAACGCAGACCATCCTAAGCTATATGATGTATACAATGGGAGGTACTCCAAATTATCATTCAAATTACCTATAATATTTATTGGAGGTCTATCATGACATTATTAGCCTAAATACAGAACTTTATAATTTTCCTAATTTACTTGATAATTTATTTAATTTCCTAAGTGATCCAAATGCCTCAGTTTGAACATGAAGTACTATTTTCATGCATGCAAAGTGTTCCACAAAATTATGATAAATACAAGACAACTACTTATCAGTAAATTCAAGGTCTCCAAATTTTCAGTAAGACTTAAACCCCTAAATATAATTTTTGAACATAACTTATATTAACAAAATTAAAGAGACAAGTACTGCCAATATACTTCCAATAATTCTGAAAAAATTCAAGGATGATCATAAAGACATATATACACTCCAGGTCAAGTTTCATAATTTATCATAGAATAATGAACTCTAAACTTGATTTTTCATAATAATCCAAGTTAATAGGCTAATGAACTAAGTACAACAATTATTCATCTAAAAATTATAATAAATTTCTTATATGAGTATATTTACCTAAAAACACTACTGATCTAGTTTCATAATTTTACAATAAAAAGGGAGATCTAAATCTATTATTGATCATATTCCCGTATTTATATACTTGTGAAATAAGTACTGGAAATTTACATCTAAAAATTACAATAAAATTCTTGTATGATCACAATGGTCTGAACCTACCCTGCCCCAATTTCATAATCATCTAATGGATATTAAGGTCATAAATAAAACATAATTAACTAGGGCTAATAGTGGTATTGCAAGGGTGATACTAAAATTATTGATCTGAAATTCCCAATAAAATTATCTCAGGCTTATAATGACATTATGACTACACTACCCAAGTTTTATGGCTTTTTATTAAGTTTTGGTGGCCTATCTTGCCTATATAAAGGTTGTGCCCTAAACTAGGGTTAGGGTCTTGAGGGGTCTATCCATCTCCAAATCCTATAAGATTTTTACTAGAGGACTTTAGATACTTTAGTATCCTCCCTACCAAATTTCAAGCCCATTCAAGGGCATTTGACCTCATGCACTTCTCAAACCCCCAAAGTCATAACATAGGGTTTGAACTTGGGACCTAGGTCAATCCTACCCCAAACCACCCCATAACCCATATGGGGGTGTTATATGTCATGTCAAACCAGTGGCCCAAATCGCATCCTCTGTTGAGGTGGTTTGACCACTCAAACTTCAAAGTGCACTTTTGACCTAAATACCCCTTATTAGGGCAAGGCTATGGTTTGCTCAAATCCTACTCAAATCAACTCAAAAAGTGGTGGAAATTTATACAGACCCTTATGATGAACACAAGGACCACTCACCAAAATTTGGGAGGGTTTGGAGATCATTAGTTCCCCTAATTAATTTACCCCAGGATATTTAAATAATTACATAAACTATAGAAATTTAATCCCCAAAAATTTTCATTTTTAGGCAGGACCTAGGTATAGATTAGTATGACTCCCTGTCCAATTTTCAACTCATTTGGATAAGTGATGAAGTGGGGGCACTCATTTTAATTTATTTCTAACCCTAAGTATAGACCCCACAAAATTGGGTTCCCTGGTCAAACCAGTTATCCAAATCGACTCAAATCAATTTTAAATTAAAGTAGACCCCTAGGTCTACAATTTATATGTTGACTACTTTCTCTGATTTAGCCTCTAAACATTTTTAAATTAATTTACAAAAATGACTGAATATATGTGACAGAATAGCAAATGAAATAATTATTATCCTATAGTTTAAAACAGTGGAGGCACGAATCTTGGCGCACATCTGGGCGGCATCCCATCATCATCCCCACGCGCCAATGGCCAGGATCAATTCCTCCTGGGCCAACTTCAAGCATCTGCCGCCGGCCACCCGGCCACCTCCCTGGCCGGCCACCGGCACCACTACCTCCGTCGAGGTGGTGGCTATCGCCAGGCGGCGGCACAGCAGCCGGAGGGCCCTTTTCCGGCAATCTAGGCAATCTTATTTTCACCGGAAAACCATGAAAACTCAAGCTTCGATCGGGCTCAATTGATTCTGATATTTATTCTAAATGATCCCTATGATCTAACCATAGGAGAAGAGGAAGGGGAGGACCTTGTTTGCGGCCTGGAGGCGGGTTGATTGTTGGGATGCCATTTCCGATGGTGGCGCTACTCGGTTTCTACAACAGCACAATGAAATGCTCCGGATCCTTCAGGTAAGATGTGTAAACGTCTCCTAGTGGTCCAGTGAAAGTTTTAAGACAGTAAAACGGGGGAGGGGTGGTCAAGTATCAATGTCCATTAATGGCCATTAATTAAGTTCTTGTCCAAATGGTGGGTGGGGTGAACCTGCCCTATGGTGGCCGGGAAATGGCTGGAAACTTCTAATCTTCCCCAGAGGAGTTGAATGCAGCCAATAATGGTGGCCCTTGGCCTCCCTAAGCCATGAATGGCCTTTACCTCCTTTTCTCTCTCCTCCATTAAAGAGGAATTGGAGCTTTCTCTCTCCTGCCCTTCATTGCCGATTTTGTTTATGGCCCTAGCCTAAATGCAGCCCATTAGGCTATTATAAAATGATTAGGAAGTGGTTAGCCCAAGTGTCTAGGGGCTTGAGCTTGAGTTAGCCCCTTTTGAGCTAAGTTTGACTTGACCTAGCCTTGGGTTGACTTTGGTCAAATTGACCTTTTGTGTCACCATCAATGGGTCCTTGGTGACCCATTGACCTCACTCTAGGGTTAGGAGGGCATTGGTGGGGTCCACTTGGTTAAGGGAAGGTAAATTGACCTTATGTAGGTCAGTTTGACCCAGTTAGGGTTAGGGTTGACTTAGGTAAACTCAAGCTCTATGGTTGACTCCAATGGGTCTTTAGTGCCTTTCAATAGATTAATGAGGTTAGGGTGGGGTCTTGGAGTCTCATGATCATCCTAAACTAGGGTTTAGGAATCTACAATTTGCAGACCATTCATCCCAATCACTTTTATTCCTAAGTCCACTTGGTCTTCTTGGGCTTTGTCATGACCTAGTCATGACAAACCCACTCCTCGGGGGTCTAGTTGTCTAAGGGATGTTATAGTTGGTCTTTGTCACAATAATTGGACAGATAGTTCAAGAGACAATAACAGGTTGACTCAAGGTGAGGCTGGAAATTTAGAAAAATGCCTAAGTCCAGAAGCATTGAGTGAGACAAGCTCACTCAATGTCATATAGCTAATAGTGCTGAGAGAAGGCGGACAGTCAATGCTTACAGTATTGCAAAGGAAGAAATATGGTTAAGTCCACAGGAATTGAGTGAACCTAACTCACTCAAAGCCATATGGCTAGAATCGTTGAGTCATGGTTATTATGTCAAAGCCTAAGTAGTGGAAGCTAGAAAATTGACTAAGTCCAGAAGCGTTGAGTGAAGCTTCATCACTCAACGTCATGCTAAGTCTGTCAATGCCAATGTATAAGGAGACAGAAAAGTCGAATAAGTACAAAAGCGTTGAGTGAAGCTCACTCACTCAACGCCTAGTTAAAAGGCTTTGAGTCTAGTCGTTTTGTGAAGAAACCAGAATTCGGCTAAGTCCAGAATCGTTGAGTGAGGCAAGCTCACTCAACGCTCTCAACGCCATCAGGTAGAAAGCTGAACAATTTGACTAAGGCAAAACCAACAAAACTGCTGAGACAGCTGAGAAGAATGTCTCAGCATAACCGCTGAGATAGAAAATAGTCACAGTTGTTAAGAAGAAACCACTAAGACAGTTGAGAAGGAACCGCTGAGACCTAGCAGAGCAAAAATATTTCTAAGTCCAAATTCATTGAGTATGGTATATTCACTCAACGCCACTCAACGCATAGCAGAGCTGAAAATTTTTCTAAGAACAGAATCGCCAAACTCAGCTTATCCACTATTCATCGAGCTAAGCTTTGATTTCGTCGAACAGAGTTCAAAATTCGTCAAACTCAGCTTTCATCTATAAGAAGAACTCAGCCTTCAGAATCGTCAAACTCACCTTATCCACTATTCATGGAACTAAGTTTTTCTTTCGTCGAACAGAGTTCAGAATTCATCGAACTCAGCTTTCATCTCTTTCACTGTTTCGTCGAGCTGAGCTTAGGGTTTGTCAAACTGATCTTGGAGTTTGTCGAACGCAGAACTTCAGTAAAGATAGTTGATTTTGGCTAAGTCCAAAATGATGTTGACGTCAGCAAAGTCAAGAAAGTTAACAAATTACAGATTCATTGCAAATCGATGTTAATGTCGTCGTCAGTCTACAATGAATCTCAATTTGATTAAGCTGAGGAGTTAACCGCTGTTAAATCTAGGACACGTGTCGATCATCTCGCTAATTGACGGAGTTATAAATAGCAGTTGAGATCGAGATCAAATAGCTTTCTGATAAAAGAATTAATTCAATTTGAAAAACGAGAAGAGGAGTTCGTCGTCTTCTTCCGCCATTGTTACAGAGCCAAGAAATTCAATTTGAAAATCTGAAGGGGTTTTGAGTTTGTTGAGGCATTCAACATCTGCTACAGAAAGTTCAGAGTATTTCTCTGAGGAAGACGAATTAGTCTAGGCGAGCCCTAGCTGAAAGTTTCTTCACGATCCAAGTCGTGCCAAATCTGAAGATCATTCGTTGGATGTTTGAAGAAGAAGTAGAGTGGGTTGATATCTGCTTAGTCCAGATCGGGATAGATTCTTGAAGAAGAAGTAGCAAAGGTTTCTTCTACTCACTTCCAGAACTAGTCGAGCTTCAATTCAAGATCTCTTTCTCATCTTGTTGCTATGAAGATGAAGATAGGGCTGACATCTGCTCAGTCCAGGTTGACAGACACAGAGAATTTTCTCTAGTGTCTGTAATTCATTTCTTTGATATTCTGTGTAGGATTCATATTGACTTATTTATGTCGTGTGAGTACTGTGCTCCATGCCAAAAGAGCAAGTTCAAAAAATCATCTTTCAAGAGCAAACACGACATTACCACTTTTAGACCTCTAGAACTAATTCACATGGATATTTTTTTGCCCATTTAGTGCATATAGTCTAGGAGGTAGATGGTATACTTTTGTTTTGATAAATTACTATTCACGATTTTATTGGACGATTTTTCTATCTGCTAATGTGATGCCTTCTATGAGTTCTCCACCCCAAGTACACGAATCCAAAATCAAATGGAAGTAAAAATTAAATGCATACGATCAAATTATGGGGGAGAATTTGAGATTCAAGATTTTACAGCTTCTTGTAAAGATTTAGGCATTCAACACGAGTTTTCTACTTCGCGCACTTTAAAGAAAAATGGATTAGTGGAAAGGAAAGATCAGACTTTATAAGAATTAGATTGCACCAAGCTAATCGAGTACAACTTACTTAAATCTTTATGGGCTGAAGCGGTCAATACTGCATATTATGTAATAAACCAAACCGTGCTTCACCCAATTCTAAAGCATACTCCATTTGAGTTGTATTTTGATAAGAAGCCGAATGCAATGTACTTCATTTAGGAAAATTTGACGAAAAATCTGACTTAGGCATATTTTTAGGATATTCTTCCATGAGTCGTGCATATAGGGTCTATAATAAAATAACCTTATTTGTAGAAGAATATGTACATGTGCACTTTAATGAAAATACTTCGGATGAAGACTCTAAATCAAATGAAGAAAATTATGATGATGACAATCTGTTAGGAGAGAAAAGTGAAGAAAAAAAGTAGGAGAAGGCGATCATGATCATGTCGAAGGGTACAAGCCCTTAAGCACTCTAAATTTTATGAAACAATATTCACAAGAATTAGTGATTGGAGAACTTTCACATGGGGTACGTACTCGTTAAGACTTGAACAAATCATTTTAAAATCTATTTCATTTCCTAAATCGAGCCCAAGAATATTTCTGAAGCACTAAATAATGAGTCTTGGTTAATGACAATGAATGAGTAATTAAATCAATTAAAAAGAAATAAAGTGTGGACTCCTGTTGAGTGCCCTAGTAACCATCCGGTAATAGGAATAAAGTGGATCTATAAAACTAAGCTTGATGGCGAGTCTAGGGTAACCCAAAATAAAGCTAGGTCAGTTGCTCAAGGATACTCACAAATTGAAATAGTAGACTTTGTGGAGTCTTTTGCACCGGTAGCATGACTTGAGTCCATTAAGATCTTTATTGCATTTGATAGCTTTAAACAAATAAAATAACATCAAATGGACGTCAAGAGTGGATTTCTAAATGGATATATTAAGAAAGAAGTGTATATTGTGCAACCATCCGGGTTTAAGAATAGTGAACATCTAAACCAGGTAATTAAACTAGTAAAAGCATTGTATGGTTTAAAGCAAACTCCTTATGCATGTTACGATAGACTAAAGATATTCCTTTTGAATCATGAATTTAGGATGAGGAGTGCAGATATTATATTATTTGTGAGACATAATGATCATGAAATAATGATTTTACAAATATGTGTTAACGATATTATTTTTTGTGCAACTAATGAACTCTTGTGTAATGGACTTGTAGAAGTGATGCAAACTAATTTTGAAATGAGTCTAGTGGGAGAATTGATATATTTCTTAGGATTTTAAATCTCATACAGATTAGATGAAATTTGTATATGTCAATCGAAATACATAAAAGAAGTGCTTAAGTAATTTAACTTTGAGAACTTAAAACTAGTTAAGACTCCAATGAGCGCATCACTCAAGTTAGGAAAAGATAAAAGTGGCATTTTGATGGACCAAACGATATATCATGGTATGATTGGAACATTGTTATATCTTAGCATGTCTAGACCCGACATCATGTTTGAGGTGTTCCATTATGCTAGATACCAAGAAAATCCTAAAGAATCTCACTTAAAAGTTGTCAAATACATCTTTAGGTATCTTATAGACACCCAAAATCTTGATCTATAGAATCCACTCACTGATATATTTACACTTCATGGATACTCTGATTCAGGTTATGCTGGTTTTTCACATGATTGCAAAAGCACAAGAGGCACTTGTCACTTTCTTGGGCTAACACTTGATTCATGGTCGAGTCAGGAACAAAATTCTATTTCTCTCTTCACGGCTGAGGCTGAGTATATTACCTTAGGAAGTTGTTGCACAAGAGCATTTTGGATGTCATAAACATTAAAAGATTTTGGTCTTTACTTTAAAAACGTTCTTAGGTAGGACAACAAGAGTGTCATAAACTTGACAAACAATTTGGTTCATCGGACTCACTCAAAACACATAGATGTACGCTATCACTTTATTCGCGATCACATTAAATAGTAGAACGTGAGAGTGAGCTTTATTAACGTGCACAAATAGCTTGCATACATCTTTACCAAACCCCTTCCTGATGCAAGATTCCCTATGCTTCGCTTAGAATTGGGTGGTTTTGGATCTCTAGGCTGAATGATTTGATCCGCAACTTTCTCTGCATTATTTTTTCAATTTTTTTGCTGAATTTTTAGGACTTACCTCGATAGAACATATTCTTGAAAAATTAAGAGCGAAAAATATTAAAAAGCAGACTATTTTCACGAAAAATCGAATCTCTATTTGACCTTCTGGTGTTAACTTATCGTTGGCGGTAGCAAAATTTCATGGTATTTTTGAATTTTCATATGTTCATGATTTTTTTCTCTTGCTATTAGATCTGCTTTTGTCTTCATTCCAGTTGAAGTTTTTTTGTTTTGTCTCTCTTTAAAAATGAAAACCCATAAAAATGCTAAAACCATACATTTTAAAAACATGTTCTTGTTATGTTTTCGTTTCGTTTCTTGTTTTTCTTTAAAAATAAAATTAATATAAAAAATTGATCACTCTAAAAGAGGAGGCAAACATGACTTGAAACTGATGATTAACGATTACATACAATGTCTGATTTAGAATTGCTAATCTTTGTTTACATTGTGTCTCTTGGTTATGACGTGTCCCAATCTATCGGTATTAGCTACTGAGTGCTATATAATATGTAATGCATTTTTGATATGCCTCTAGGTATGTATGATAATTTAGGCTAATCAATTATATCTCGCTTACCACGCATCTTTAGAGAATGCACACAAGTAGAAATTTCAAGGTGTACACGTTGTAACTCATGATATTGTAGATAGCACGCTAGGCATGACTTGATAATCAATATCACGTGTTATTTGTTTTTCATATATATAGGGGTTAGAACTCCGGGACAACCATTATATTGTTACAGTTTTTGTGTACAAATTAAAGTGTATCAATCTATTTGGGTAGATTCTATAGATTCAGAAATCTTGTCTAACATAAAAAAATCAAATCCATAGTGAGTAAAATAATACAATAAATAGGCTCTCAATATTTTTGACAAGGATATCCCCTAAGCTCTACTCACTCCTGCTGATAAGCCTCAATGAGAATTGTGAGGTTAAGAATCTTAGTTATTTAGATCTATTTGATCTTGTGCAAAAATTGGAAACATATGTGTGCACCCTTCATTCTAACCTTAAAGTGTGTAGCTTGAAACGTGACATGATTTATCACTTCATTACTCTTGTGCTAGAATATATATTTACTGAGATATAACATGTATTATTAGTTAATTTTACTTGCAACTATTTTCTTTTGATGTTACACTCGCACATGTACTTGTTTTGTCTAACACTTCCATGCATAAGAATTGGATAAAAACTGCATTATATGTTCTTTGCATGAAAGTACTAGTACACGAGTGCTTTTTTTATACACACAATGTTACTTTGTATTAACTCTCAAATCGTATGACATTGTATAATCAATCTAGAGTATTTTGTTTCGTGCATTGTGTTCAAAGCTTATGATTCATTATTTTATAACAAGTGGTAAGACGCGTGCTATCATTCTATAATTGTATTTTTGAACCCTTAGTGCTTTGACATGTATCTCTTAAAATTCTCTAATATTGTATTTGGTCACCCCTATGATTTCTCATGCTTATCTTTAGGTGTGCATACTTTTTGTCTTTCATGATTATCCCATTGCATCTTTCCGTATTTTTTATTATTTTTATCATCCTACCCCTTTTGATAATTTCAAAGGTGGAGAATA
This sequence comes from Platanthera zijinensis, assembly GCA_039513925.1. Lineage (NCBI taxonomy): Eukaryota > Viridiplantae > Streptophyta > Magnoliopsida > Asparagales > Orchidaceae > Platanthera > Platanthera zijinensis. The sequence goes on from CM077098.1 coordinate 60,811,682, forward strand.
GAAGTTCATGAGAAAGAATAGAAAGCTTAGGGAAAGCTTAGGGGAAGAATAGAACATTCATGAGCTTGTCCTCTTGGGAAGACGACAAGAAAGGGGAGCACACATGTAGGGAGAGTCATTCCACTAAAGCAAGATCACAGATGTGCTTCGTGCTACTTTCAAAGAGTATTTTGATATATAAACATGTTCATTTTACAATGATTATAGTTTTTACATTATACCATATCTTATCTTTTTTATGTCTCGTGAACAAGATTTGATAATATCAAGCGGCATTTTGTTCTAACATGCGTTCTGTATCTCTCAGATTTGATAACAACAAACACCAAGATGTATTTGATCACACATGATTTGGGTATAGTATTTAGGTTTACAGGTGTGAAGTCGAGAAAATACTCAAAGATCTGCTAGGTCCCACCAGCAGTAGAATACCGCCAAGCGCTATCGCAGTTTCATCATGACGACCGTCTCACTCGAGCCTATCGCAAATATCATCGTTAAATTGCCTCATGTCATCGTGATAGGTACCATGTCATTGTGACAGGTCCCATGTAATCGTGACTAGGCCTTATGTCATTGTAAATACAACACCAACTGTCGAGAGGTGTATGGAAGGTCTTGACAACCCAATATCGTCAAAGAGAGGGCATAATACCATCGTGTAGACAACACGTAATGTTGTGAAGATTAAGCTACCACCGTGCACTATACCTAATGTCGGCTGCTAGCCACACTGCTTAGAAGAATATGTGAAGAGTTGTGATTATCGTGAAGTGTACTATCATCGTGATGGCAGCACAATTCATCGTGAAACTTGGTTTTTACCGCCAATCCCTACCTCAACCACGTTGCTCTAATTGAATTATGCAGGTTAGTAATCCGAGTGATTCAAAAGGTGGAAAGTGGTTGTAAACAAAATTGTAAATGAAATTTGTAAGGAAAGCCATGCCACCCACCTTATCTGTTACAGGCAGGTTGTCCAATCACGCTCCACACGAAATAGAAAATGACAAAAGAATGCTCTGTAGCTTTCCCATCATGGAGCAGGGCTGCTGGACAAGAAGTGTACCATATGCTATGACGGCACGATATTCTAACACTGGTGGTAGCATTTTTTAATATCAGTTTAAAAAAAAATTCTTTTCCATGACTGAAGGGGCTGAACCAAAAAATAAAAGAGGGAGGCTGTTTTGCCATCTCTATCATAAGGAGCCATCATTCAAGAAGGATTTTTTTTCCTCATTCAAGATAGAAGAAGATCCCTAGAGAAGGCGAGCATGAATGAGATTCTGAAGACGATCGTGTGCACAAAGAACATGTATCAAAAGCACTGTTCGCTCACTGCCTTCAGAGACATACATTTGAGGGAGAAGATCCTCTTTAATCTAGTTCTTTCTTTTCTTCATTTTTAATGTGTTTTGTGATGGGTAAATAATTCGGGGAAGATGTCTTGATCGAGGAGATCTAGAGGGCTCGAAGTCATTAGCCGGGAAGAAAGAGAGCTGACACGAAGACCTTCTGGTGGGAGGGAGAGTGTTAGGTTCAAAGACTAGAGGGGTGAAGGGAGAGACCTGGCTCGAAGACCCTTTGGGGGAAGGAAGAGAGCCAACTGGTCCTTAGGGGGAGGGTCGATATAAAAACTACAAGATTATTTGAATCATCGATTTTGATCTCTAGCATCATGGAGATCTATTTTTATTTTTGGATGCATTTCTCATACAATCAATAAAATCATGTTTTCATACTCTAATATGATGTTTCCTCTCGTTACTACTAAATCTATGAAGTGTTGTTTGTGTGCGTACTAGAATGACACTCTTTAGTCCACGAATACGATTTATATGGATACCGCCAACAGTAGTCTACCGCTCAACACTAGCGCCCAGGAAGTGTATTACTTGCTCAGAAAATTTTAAATCTTCATCATTTTTGAGAGAACCTTATTCACCCTCCCTAAAGGTTGGCCACCATATCCAATAGAAAGTATATTTTTATGTTAATTAAGTACAAATTAAAGGGTCATACTAAAATTTGTTATCGAAGGATCATGAGCACGGTCCTCCAAAAAACCTTTCCATCTATCTGTACCTTTGAGGGGGTTCACAGACCCTCATGGAAGACATTAAATGTGCAGTTTTTTAGTAGATGGGGCAGGCAAATCAAGCACATGGATTATCCTCTTGTTCAACCATATGTGGTTCGTACACCTACTCCTCTTCCTTCGAATAAAGGACATTCTTTACCTTCTCCCCCACTTTCTCCTACTGAGGCTCCTATCCACCTCAATTCTCCCTTTTTTCTCTTAATGATTCTCCTATTCATTTAACTTCTCCATGTCATCCTGATATTCCTACTACTATATCTCTACCACCTCCAACTTCTTCTATCACTATTCACCATGTGGTCCTTCCTTCTGAACATAGGGTTCCAACTTCTACAACTATACATGTTGACTCTCATACTATTATGTCTAGCTGTACCTCCATTTCATCTAAGATGACTGCTGAGATGGCACATTTCTCACATTAATTTAGATGTATATTTCTTCTAAGACAAATCACCTCTCTCTCTACTAAATAATTAAACTTTCTCATAATACAACTTCATCCTCTATCACTAGGAGTTTCTTGATTTCTCTTGCAGATAAAATCAAGGGGGAGAATGTGTGCTCTTCTAGTAGTATTCCTAGTGATAAATCTCAGTTTTATGATCATGGTGTTCATGATGATGATTTTGATGATGATAATGTTGTTATTCTTAATGTTAATGATGAAGATCGTTCTTCTACACAAAGTGCTCCTCAAATTGTTCATCAAATAGATGATGGTGTACAAACTTTTGTTAATGTTATACTTAGCATTGATATGACACCTTTCTCTCAATAAGATGTTTCTTTGCCTATTACCTATTAGGAGTCACCAGCTGATATATTAATAGGTTTAGTTCATGTTTCTCTCACATGATGAGCTAATTTTTTGGGGGGTAAATATATCGACTCCTACTAAAGTAATATCTCATAGGGAGACTCAAGAAATGAATGTAACTCCCTCTTCATCTAAAACTCCAGTAATCCTTTCAAGAAAAGTTTTAGATCTTTTTGAGATCTTATGCCATTTTCTCATGGAGAAATGGTTTATGTAGCACCTCTTGTGAAGCTATCTATATAACTTCTAGAAAATAGTATAAAGCTGGCGATGTGGGATTAAAGCTATTTTTAATATCTCCTATTTGTAGATATATAAAGTTACCATTTAATATCAAAACTACCGATTATATATGTTAATAATGGTTTTTCAAATATAAAATTATAAACTTATAAACGGTTTATATCTTTTATAAACTTATAAAGGATTTATATATGTTAATAAAAGTTTTTCATATATAGAGTTATAAACTTATAAACTATTTATATCATTTATAATTTTTATATTAAGTTATAAATTGTTTAAATTTTTTATAATTTTTATAATTAAATAAATAAATATTAAAATAGTCGGGGGCAGGCGAAGCCCGCTAGAGACTGGTCGGGTACTAACGCGCAGGGCACGGGGGCCCCCTGTGCACTGTCACTCGTATATGTATATAAATTTATGTATACGCACACACATACACGAGTGACAGGCACAGGGCTCCGCCCCTACGACCAACTGCGACAGTATCCCGATCGTGATAGTGCATGGAGCTGGCCTCAAATGCCCCGCCCGACAGCACTTCAGCTACGACATTACTCCAGTGTGAAGCATAATTTATAAATTGCAGATATGCACACATTAGTTTTTTGCTAAAATTTTGTTTACTATTTGGCAGAACAACAACTTTATACATGTAAAGGCAATAAAAAAATGTGCACTAACCTGGATGATCAAGGCCTTTCTTTTGACGCTGTGTCTTGGAAGGGAGATGTAATCTCAACATATAAACTTTGACTTCCTTTTTCGGCGACTTCAAGCTCTTAGAGTAAATTCTTCAAATGTGAAGTGAGAGCACTTTGATGAGACATTGAATAGTTAAAAAGTAAAATGTTTTTCTTAACATAAAATTTAAAAAAGTATATAATTTTTTTCGGCTGTGTTGAATGAATGCATCCAACACAATTTTCATAATTTTCATCAACCAAATTTTAATTTGAATCGATTATTCAATCCAACTAAAAACATAACTAACAGTGAAGGTGATAAGAATGTGATAATGGGAATAAGAGTGAAATACCGGGAAGGAAATGTCTATCACATTGACAATCATAGATTGAGTTTTCTGGCAATATCTGCACCTACATCAGGAAGAGAGACATAAAATCTCCATAATATAAATCAAATCATACATAAACACATCCTATGCATCGCAACATATGCCTATAAGCACAAGCAGAAAACAAAAATAAAAGACTCACCACAGAAAGTTAATTAGGTGTAAGAAAAACATTTTGGAGAAGAGATTGAGTAAATCTATCAATATGCCAATCAATTCCTTAAGATTTGGTTGGCAAAGCCCTAGTGTCAACAATGAAAAGTTTTAGAAGATGTTGCCCGTGAATGGCAAAATCGCCAAAGTCGCCGTAGTTTCGGGAAATGGAAAACATGGTTTCAATTTTCCTATTTCGTATGCTCTGCCTTTATGTTAAAAAGGAAAAAACACAGCGTTATCACGATCCCGTTGGAGCATACATATTCAGCATATGTATACAGTTAAGAGGAAGTCCATATTTAAGTAAATGTGGTCAAACGCATGCGCCTGAAGGGACGCTGACATTAATCAAATCTGGGTAACCTTAAATTGCAAGGTATGTAATTGCAGTACTTATTATGAGTAGCCAAAAGGTTTATTCTTACTTTTCATTTACACAATACATCAAACAGGTGATATTCATATCAATGTGAAATGATTTTCAGGCCCCAAATTACTTCACGTCACATAAAATAGTTCATAGAAATAATTATTGGTAGGAGGGGAAGATGTAGTTTGTTGAGCAATTCAAACGGACCAAGAAAGCCAGTAAGAGTGCTTTATCTTATTATACGAAAACATAAGTATTAGCAACACTTGGCTAGAAATTTCTTAATTTTCAGTCTATTGTTTCTTCTTCTTTCTCCTCAATTCACACACATTTTAATCTCTTGTTTATATATATATATATATATATATATATATATATATATACATGGACTGCATTTGCACATTTTTTAGGTACGAGACTGCATTTTTAAGAAAAATGGTAAACATGAAAGCTATAGATATCGGCGATATCTACAACTTTCATGTTGACCACTTTTCCTAAAAATGGGGGAGAAAAAGCAAAAAAAACTAAGAAGTGGCAGCAAATTTTAGAAGAAGGGGGAGAAGTAGAGAGGTCATACGTAGAGGCTTATAAGAGGCCACAGAAGGAATAGAAATCTATCAAGCTAGTTGTGTGGGCCAAGGCCAAGGCGGCCTTCCTCGCACTATCGCCTTGGTTGAGTGTGTAGCAAAAAATCGACGTACAGGGCTTGGCTGAGATCTTTGACGACGTGGTAAATGAACTCTGTGCAATACAAAGGTGAGGTCGTCTCTTGAAGAGGAGGCATGGAGGAGTGGAGGCCATGCCCTAACTTGTCGTCGAAATATCGAGCAGGAGAGCTGAGTGTTGAAAGCCTGTCGTCTTTGAGCAAGTGAGGAGCGAGATTGGAAAATGGAGGGGTCGGGATGATGCGCGGAGGATGAGATGGAGATGACTAGGATGGAGAGCGCAAATGTGTTGCGGGGGAGAGAGCAGAGGAGGAGGTGCTCTTTAAAAGAGCTCGGGGAGAGGAGCGTTTTGAAGCGGTTTAGTGTTTTTGGGCAGCGTTTGGAGCAAACGTCATCCGACGGAGGGTAATCAAACGAAGCTTCGTCTCTATTTGCACAATTTGCACCCGCAGCAAGGAGGAAACCCCCGCTCCCACTGCTCTGTTTCGACCCCCGCCTCCCGCTCTTCGGTTCGAAAGCTCCGTTTGGACCCACCTGCTCCTCCCGCTACCACTCAATCAAACAAAGCCCGAGGAGCAAGCGGGTCCAAACGGAGCTTTCGAACCGGAGGGGGGAGGAGGGCGTTGAAACGGACCGGGGGGTGTGTTTCCTCCTTACTGCGGGTGCAAATGGTGCAAACGGAGACAGAGCTTCATTTGGTTACTCGTCGTCCAGCAGCATTTGCTCCAAACGCCGCCCGAAAACGCTGAACCAAATAAAGCCTTAGGCTTCGTTTGATTGAGTGGTGGCGGGAGGAGCAGGCGTGTCCAAACAAGGCTTTCAAACCGGAAGGGGGAGGAGGAGGTCGAAACGGAACGGTTGGTGGGGGGGCGTTTCCTCCTTGCTACGGGTGCAAATGGTGCAAATGGAGACAGAGCTTCATTTGGTTACCCGACGTCTGGCGGCGTTTGCTCCAAATGACACCCGAAAACACTGAACCAAATGAAGCCTTAAGGTTGGCGTGTGTTGGGTATTGGGTATTGTATCCACTATAATCCTGATTTGAAGAAGTGCCCAGTCAAGCTAAGATGAATTTAGTTTGAATTTGATGTTATATTCTAGTTATGTACTTGCAGGTTTACTTTGCTAAGTACACACCAATGTCAGGTTACAGTGGGTTAGTAAACACGGGACTATACAATGTAATCATTCATTGTGTAGTGACTCGCGTGTAATCTCTCTATTGGAGTGTACTTCTATCCCAAGTATAGGAGAAGGATCAAGGAAGGCCAAAGACCAGGACTCAGAGAAGAGGAATTTTACCCAAGTAAAATTCGGCGAGTATAGTGAGTCATACACGTCGAATTCATCGAGTATTCCCTTGATACTCGTCGAATTCGTCGTGTATGCTTCTCAATACCCGTCGAATTCGCTGTATATACTTCGGGTAAATTCTCTAGAATTCTAGTATTCGACCAAGGAAAATTCGTCGAGTATCACTGGCGATACTCGCCGAATTCGTCGAGTAACACTGGCGATACTCGACGACTTTGACGAGTATCCCAGGCGATACTTGTCGAATGTGTCGAGCCATTTGTCGACCACTCTGGATTTCTGGCTAAGGCAAATTCGACGAATATCACTCATAAATTCGGCGAGTATCATAATCGATATTCGACGAATTCTACCGAATTTGACTTAGGCCTATTTTTTCGAAATTTCATTGGTTCGAAACTGTCGGTCATGCACAGTAATTCCTAGGGTTCGTTTTTAGAAATCTTTTATAGCCATTATTTCAAATCTCTCAATAAAAAGGATAGGGTGATTTCGAAAATACTAATCTTAACTTAATTGCTATTTGATTTTGAAAAAGCTTCTATAATCAGAACCTTTCGGTCGCACGCACGCCATCGTTCGTAATTTTCTTCCGATCGGCCGCCGACATCGAATGATCTTCTTCTTTGATGACTTATTCGACCGGATCGTGTCTTCTCTCAAGATCTAATCTACTCCAGTCCTAGTTATTTAAAAATCGAAGGTTCAAAATTTAAGATCCATAAGATTTCAAGTTTCCGAGTTCTCTGAGTTTCTAGTTCAACCCTTTCAAAGAACATCGGATCGAAGACTTGCAATCGTGTTTTTTGTTGTAATATTGTTTTAAATATTGTAAGAGATTTATCATCGAGTTAGTAGATTCGTTTGTGGATCGAGAGAGTAGATCCGGTTGTGGATCGAGTTTGTAGATCCATTTTGTGGATCGAGTTGTAGATCCGGTTGTTGATCAAGGTGTAGGAGAGTTTGTTCTCTGAGGTGTTGGAGTGTTGCTCCGAGTTGTAAGATTATGATAATCTGAGAAAGGTGAAGTAGCCGAATATATCCCTTCGTTGTAGATAGGCTAGGCGGGACTGTGGACGTACCCAATAAGGGGAACCACTATAGATCTCTGTGTTTGCGTGCTTGTTTATTTTGAGTTATTTTTAATCCGCGAAAAGACATAAATATCACCTATTCACCCACCTCTAGGTGAATTAGGTAGACGCTAGATACTTTAAGCGTGGAATTGAGGACCATGATTATACTGAAATGGTAGATCATGGAAATGGAGGGCCAAGATTACACTGAAGGATTTTATATTCATGGCTTTAAAAAGTCATTCATATTTCTTTTTATAATAGTATAGAGTTAAATTGACAGATTGTTTGAATGAAGGCAAAACTCGATACTACTTCTTAATGAACTCAACGTTATGTTGAATAGTTTTCTTTATGAGAATTGTTTTGAAGATTAATTTAGAATTAATTAAAGAAAGAATTGAATTGAATAACTAATTCTTTGAGATGCTAGATTCTAGATTAAGGGATTTTAATTCTTGAGATTTTCCTACTCAATGATTCATTAGAGTTCCAGATATGAATTCACTAAGTGCCAAAGAATCATCAGGAATTTGGTAAGAGGACTCATCAAGAAGATCACTAAATCCACAGATCTTCTTTTATTTTCTGTTTTATTGTCATTTTTAGTTTGGGAAAAGAGTTTTGTGAATCCCTTTTCAAAAGATTCAGTTAGAGGTTCTAAGAGTCTCCTTGTGAAAAGACTCATATTGTATTGGTTCAAGATCTTCTTATCAAAAGATTTGGTGATTGTTTCTAAGATCCTCATTATCAAAAGACTCAAACATAGTGATAGTGAATTCCTACCAAAGGGATAGAAAAGTGAATGTACCCAGATTTTAGGGAACCACTAGATTTCTTATGTCTTATGTGTTTGTACATTATTCTGTAATTTCTTATTTGTTCTATCATGATTTTAATTATATATTCTTAATTTTGGTTAATAGCTTGTGTATATGCAAATTTTCTGAATTATATAGTTATTTTGAAATAAATTTTAATCTATATTCACCCCCCCCCCCCCTCTAGAGAAATCTCTAATGAATTAGTCAACTATTCTTTCATTTCAATTGGTATCAGAGTCAGATTAATCAATAAAAGGTTAACCTGGAGAAGGTTAATCAAGAAAAGATTAACACCTTGATTAAAAAGATCATAACAGTTGCACAAGTACATATTTCATTAATTTTTCAAAATTTCCTTCTAATATATTCAAAGGATTTGCATCTACAAAACCTCCAGTCTGTAATTTTGAAAAGTTTACACTCTAGAACACTTGAATCAGATTGTACATTAATTCTATAGATGAAGGTATTTTTGGTTCAATTTTGACAGGACCACATATGCCTTATAGGAAGGATATAAATGGAAATGTTACTGCATAATCAGCATCAAGATGTGAGTGGATAGAAGAAGAAAAGAGAATAAACGACTGGGATATTAAAGCAATAAACATACTAGTCTCAATAATGTCAGATGATGTGTTTCAGAAGGGTGCATAATGTCAATCGGCTAAAGAAATCTGAGAATCTCTATCAAGGATTATTGATGGAAGTTCTGATGAGAGAAAAGATGAAAGATCACTCTTAATCTCTCGATATGAAAATTTTCAAAAGAAGGCCGATGAATATGTTGCTTAAATGTATGATAGATTTAACATGATTATAAATGAGCCAAAAGGTTGAATAAGGATATATCTCTTACTAAGATAAATGAAAAATTAGCCATGTACTTTCCATGTATATGGGATTCAAGGATTTGGGCTATTAGAGAAGCAAGGTGTCATGGAGAGATTACAGCAGATGTCCTGTTAGAAAAGCTTAAATCATATGAATAACTTCTAAAAAGTAGAGATGAGACAAAAGCAAAGGAGAATGTCACTACATCTAAAGAAAAATTTATTACTTTTAAAGTCATTAATGATGAACCATCTGTATCAGAACAAGAGATGTTTAATCTTATGGCAAGGAGATTCAAAAAATGGATCAATACTGAAAGATCCATAAGAAGAGATAGGAATGTGAAAAAGCCAAAGTTGAAAGAAATCCTAATAAGGAAATAATTTACTTTTAATGCATAAAGCCTGAACATATAACAATTGAATGTCCAGACTAACAAAAGGATCAATAAAACCAAAAGGATCAGAAGAAATATCTGAAGAGAAAGGATAAGATAAAAGGGGAAAGGTTTTAAAGAAGAAACCTAGAGTGATACTAGTTCTGAGTCAAGCTCTTCATCAGGTTGTGAAGAAGAAGCTGATGTAGAAGAAACATGCTTGATGACATTAGAAACTAACTTAGATACTGAAGAAAATCAGGTAAATATTTTGATGATATTAATTTTTCATCAGAAGAATTTAAGTTATGCCTTAAAGAATTATGTAAGAGTCAATTATATTCTATAAAGAAGATTAAACATTTAAGAAAAGAACTAGATGAATTAAAAAATAGTAATCATTTTTATAAAAACTATAAGCCTAAAGTTGAACTAGGTAAAATTGAAAAACAAAGAACTAGATTTATTACAGAGAATAAATTTATATTGGTAAATTTAACAAAGATAAAAGCTTTGAAAAACAACTTAACAGAAAGAAATCAAGATTACAAACTCATAACTAAAAAGTTTACAAAAAAGGTTATTTACTTAGATTTGAAAACTGAAACATCTAACTCTAATAAAATTTTCAATATTCCTTCATATGATAACTCAATAGCTATAAATAAAAATAAGGATAGTCAATCCATAATCAAAATAGAAGATAATAATTCTAAAAAGTAACAATTTTTAATAAGGTAATTTCACCTAAAAATAATGAAAGATTTATAAAAAAGAAATCTATAAACAAACAATCTATGAAAATTAAAAATCGAGCCAACTGGGAATATGCTTCGACTGAATATCGGCACAAACTAGAACATGTGTCGAAATATACTAAATGCCAGTATGAAAATACATCGACTTCATTTCAATGTAATCAAAAAGATTATCATACTTATGAATATGAATGTACTAATTGCTTAAGAAAAGTTCATGATGTTAAAAGTTGATGGATAGATAGGCCATTAATCTTTCATCCTAAAGGGTACTATAACAAATCATCATATATTGTTATTACTCCTTTCAATGGTAAAAGAAGCAATGAGCCCAAGGTAACCTGAGCTCCAATTAACTTTTAAATTGTGTGTGCAGAATGGATAAGCCAGGACAACTTGAAAGATGAAAGGGTCTAAAGCATGTCAGTTGATGCAATATTTTTAAAAATAATAATAAATATTTATGATAATAAATATCTCAATAATATATTTAAAGTCACGTCGGATATAAGTAGACGAATTATCACTTCCTTTATTATAATAATATTCTAGATCAGTGATAACGAAGATTTTTTATTTCATTGACACAACATTAAGATGAATCAATGTTTGCATCAATGAAATGTCTGATATAAAAAAATTGGGGTAACGTTGAATTCTAATAAATATAAAGTCGATAAGGACTTAATAATTATATATCTTCTAAGTTACGCTGAATAAAAGTCAACCTTGTGTCGATTAAAGAACCGTGCACCCTAATTTGTCGACATCTTTCTTATTTATATATATAAGACATAATTAAATAAAATGTTGAAAACTCTTTCTCTTCCCTGCTCCTTCATTATGCTTTCACCACCACTTTTCCTTTGTCAAGAATTCTTGCAGGTTTTTGTAATGGCGCCAAAGACAAATTTGGGGTCCAGCATAGATCTGGAATCTTTCAGTGCAGCATCTGAAAAGTTTTGAAGAATTCTCAAATTATTCACTAATTCCAATCTCAATAAACTTATCTCAACACGATGCAGATTATTTGAGACTGAGCTTACTAAGTTTGTTACAAATATTTAGTGCAAAGAGGATGGATCATTGATTGGAACTATTACTACACAAAAGGTATATGTAAAAACAGAAATAATACAGAAGACATTTGATCTCTTATTGGGATTTGATATTATAGAACTATCTGAAGAAGTGATAAAAGAGGTACTAGATGTTACGAACTTTTCAAAGGACAAAGTCATTGAAGCTTAGGAAAACAGATATATCAGAAGAATATCAGTTTCTGGCAGAAATAGTGGGGAAAGTGTTAATTTATAAAACTTCAGCATATATTGCATCCCTAAATTTCAACTATATTTAAGGGGAGTTCTGGTGCTAGGGAAGAAGATCAACTGAGGAGAAAAGCTGATAAAATTATTGCACATAAGTATAAACAGAAGAAGAATGCTTACATGACTATAATGAGTCTTGTTATACAATTTTCAACATCTATGGATATTTAAGGGAATACCAATACCTCCAGGAAAGAAGTTGTCAATAGCCTTTTTTTCTCAAAATGGAGTAGACATATTATTAAACTTGAATCTCAAAGGAGCCTACACCTCAATCTTCTCCACGTGATGTTATTCCTTCTTTTAATAACTATGTGCCAATTCCATCTATTCCACAGGAATCTATATTGCTACGAGAATAAATTGATCAATAAACTCAGAATGATATAACATTACACTAAACACTTGTTGATGTTAATACAACAGATATACACTTAATCATTTCTTCTACTACCATCACTCAAGCAATAAAATTAGTCACTTCCACTTTATTCTCTACGCTCAAAGAGCATGCTTCTCAGATACAAATCATAGTGTATGATATACATTCTTAGTTAGACCTAATTACTACTTTAGTCCTGTTTCTGCAAGCAAAGATTTCTTCTTCCAACATTATCAGATCATTCTTAACCTCTCTTGCTTGTGAGGTCAAGAAGGGGAGAGTCGGGATGAGGAAGAAGAATTAGATGAAGTTACATCATCATTGTATAGACTAGATCCACTTAAGATTGTTGGAAAAGAAAATGTGTTAGCACAATTTGAACTAGAGTATGCATCAAGCCAAAGGGAGGTCAAAGAATTAATTGTTGTTAACATATAACAGAAAGCTGCACAAACTCAGAAGGAGGTATCTATTCATGTTGGGTTTTTCTATACGACACGGCACTTGTGTGCAGCGGGAATAGAATAAGAAAACCCAAAATAGTTCGGATCTAGCGATGAACATTGATTAAGAAGTAAAATCGTTGTTAATAAAATTTACCTTTGCGGGATTGAGTCACTACTCAACCAAGATGCTCCAAGAAATCTGTCGATCACTAGCGGCTGGAGTTCTGAGCGTAGAATAATGTTCACGCCTCTACAGATGATCCACACGAATGGGAGAACCCTTAGACTCTTGTCACACAAGATCTAGGTTGGAAGAAAGCACTTTGTGTCTTCACAGACTGCTAGGTCTGCTCTAGAAGAAGCGACGCCGACAAATATGACGCCTTGAAAACACTTTCCAGCGACGTATAGGGACGGCGGACGGTCGGCGGTGAGATCAGCGTTCACGACCTTGGCGGAACTGTTCTGTCAGGAGGAAGAAGAAGCCAATTCGCAATTAGGTCAAAACATATCGTCTCTTACTCGATTTACTATACATATCATATATATACTAAATACCGAGCCAACCGATACCAGCAGACCACACCGAACTTGACTTAAAGAAAATAAAGCGAATGAAACAGAATTTGCCGAGTATTCACGTCGATAATCGACGAATCAACATTTGACTCGACGAAGCGTCGACTGCACTCAACTCCTAACTCGACAAATCAACATTTGACTCGATGAAGCGTCGAGTGGACTCAACGCCATCAATGCCAGACTCATCGAATCAACACTTGACTCGACGAATTGTCGAGTGAACTCGATGCTCTCAACGCCTATTTTGACGAGTCAACATTTAACTCAACAAAGGATTCGAATGGTCTCGGCGTACTTAACGCCTAATTCGACAAGTCAACATTTGACTCGACAAAGGTGTCAAGTGGTCTCAATGTAATCAATGCCATCATTCGACGAATCAATAGTTGACTCGACGAATCTTCGAGTGGTCTCGACGCTCTCAACGCTAACTCGATGAATCAACACTTAACTTGACGAAAGCGTCGAGTGGTCTCGACACACTCAACGCCTGGCTGAGTAGACTTGACACACTCAATGCCTGAATGAGTCCAGTACTTCACTTATCTCATATGAGTAAAACCAACATAATCCAATCATCCAAATTCTCCAAACGCTCTTATGTGCGACCCTGATAGGCTCATACTGTGTTGGTAATGAGACTACATGCTTGATCACTTCCATATCACAATTGTAACACCAACAGTCTCTCATGTGATCTTGAAAGTATCAAACAAAAATTTCACAAGCAATGAGCGGCATCTAAGAATGCATCATTGAGCTGAAAACTCGAAATCCATTGTGACTAATGTAATAATGTTGTCATTTACCTTCGTCCCTTACATCCGGATAGAACTAGAGGTATAGACCGTGTCACCCTCATAATTATTCAATCCTAGTTTTCTTGATCTAGAATGAACTTCCAGAATTCAATGAGCCCAATATCACATATTAACTCAACCAAGCATGTCCATGCATTTCTTAGTTCCATTCCTTCAAGGGTCCCATGGATGAAACTCCTGTCATATAGGATGACAAATCTCATCTCTGCTCATACGCAAACACCCAAATGATTTGTAATGTACCCAATAACCACCTTTATCATCCAACTTTCTCAAGATTGGACTTCAGGTCAAAGGACCACAAACACCATTATCACTTGAGTCATACTTGTGACACGTTCATATAACTATCCACAAAGTATTCTCATGGTGGGTCTGTCTAGTACAACTTGTTCACTAACAAGTACTCATATGACTTGATATCACAATGTCATGACATGTGAGAACCGGTCATCAGTCAACGCACATGCTAGTCTTAATGTATCATCATCGCCCTTAGCTTCTAATATGACACTCGACTAGGACCATTTAAGAATGATGCTTCAAAGAACATAGGCTCTCACATTCAAGTCACCACTTGACTCCTATGAAAGCAAATATTCTAATGGCATTTATTAGGTTAAATTAATCTATCACAATAGAAATAAATTTACACAATAAAAGAACTTTTCGAAATATAAAATGAAATGTATAGTACTCTATTCAACAATGAATTATTACAACAACCAACAAATACACAATTCACAAGACTCCTACTAGGGATGATCATTAAGGTATCGCATACCCATAAATCTAACATGATCATCATGCTTTCTCTGCGCTAGAGGCTTCGTCAGTGGATCTGTTATATTTTCTTCAATCGGCACTCTGCAAATGCTCACATCTCCTCGATTGACAATCTCTCGAATAAGATGGAATCGCCGTAATATGTGCTTGGAGCGCTGATGAGATCTAGGTTCCGAAGCAAGTGCAATTGCACTGTTGTTGTCATAGTATAGAACTACGGGATCAACAATGCTAGGAATAATATCCAACTCGCCGATGAATTTCCTAATCCATACAGCCTCCTTCGATGCATTCACAGCGGCGATATACTCGACCTCAGTTGTAGAATCGGCAACTGTTTCCTACTTGGAACTTTTCCATCTAACATCTCCTCTATTTAGGCAAAATATGAATCCTAATTGAGACTTTGAGTTGTCCCTATCAGTTTGGAAGCTAGCATTCGTGTAACCCTTTGCAACGAGCTCTTCCTATCCACCAAATACCAAGAACGAATCCTTAGTCCTTCTCAAGTACTTTAGGATATTCTTGATTGTAATCCAGTGACTTTCACCAGGGTCAGACTGATAGCTACTAGTCATGCTCAAAGCATAAGATACATCGGGTTGACTATATATCATTGCATACATGATTGAACAAATTGCCGAAGCATATGGAATCAACTTCATGTGGTCCTTATCTTCACAAGATTTAGGACACTAGTCCTTAGAGAGACTCACACCATGAGACATGGGTAAGAATCCTTTCTTAGACTCAAGCATGTTGAACCGTTTCAACACCTTCTCAATGTATATACTTTGGGTCAAACCCAATAACTTTTTGATCTATCTATATAGATCTTAATACCAAGTATATAAGTAGTTTCGCCCAAGTCTTTCATATAAAAACAGTTCCTTAGGTTGTTCTTAACAACTTGTAGGGTCGGTTTGTCATTCTCGTTCAACAGTATATCATCTACATATAATATCAGGAAGAAAACAATGCTCCACTAATCCTCTTGTAAATACATGGTTCATCCTCGTTCTTGATAAAACCAAACTCTTTGATCTTTTCATCAAAACTAAGATTCCAACTTCGAGAAGCCTATTTTAATCCATAAATGGATCTATGTAGCATGCATATTTTAGTGGCTTCACATGGAGATACAAAATGTTGGGATTTTTCTCCACAATACCTTAGATTTGTAGGAGGTCAGACCTTGAACTAAGATGAATTAAGGTGTATTTGATATTGTGTTTAAGTTGTATGTGTGCAGGTTCTTATTGCCAAGTGTAGACCAATGTCAGTCTATAATGGGTCACCAAACACAGGACCATATAATGTAATCCCTCATTGTGTGATCCAAAGTATTGGCCCATGTATAGCCTCTCTATTGGGATACACTTCCTATACATGCACTTGGATTGGTGGACTGAAGTATCTCTATTGGGATACACTTCCTAGTGGATGTAATTGCAAAGGTACTGTTATGCAAGACTTACTCCATTCGAGACATTTCTATGAAAATGTTTGATATAATGCAAGCCATTATCTGCCGCAAACAATTCCAGTTTGGACTTTTGATCCTAGATAAACTCAGAGAAAGCATTAAGCATCCAAGTTTTGCCAGGATTATTTCCCTCCTTTTTCATGAAATCAACCCGTCAGTCTTTAACTTATCCAAAGGGACTCCCCTCCATCACATGAAAAAGGTTTCTATGTCCTCCATCCAGCGATATGAAATTAAAATTCTGAACACTGCCCAAGCATCCAAAGCTGCTGTCCCTTCAGTAGATTCCCAAGAAACCAGTGTACCTGATGACAGGATTCCATCTCCTCCTCCACATCAAACTGCTGCTACCTCAGGTGCAATAGTTGAGGGGGAGCCTGCCTCATCTCATCCTCAGTACCCAGCTTCATCAGAACCCTCACAGTAAGCAGAAGGCAGGGATTCTACTCCTCCAGTTTCTCCTCTTCCAGCAGATCCCCACTCAGAGATTCCAGATCCAGCAACCCTACTGTCTACTGCAGAAGATATCAATAAATTGATTGATGAGCTTAGCTCAGATGCTCCCCTGTTTCAAAATGAATCAGTTGTAGAGTCTCCTACTTAGACTCCTGCTCAGACTCCTGCTCAGTCCCCTACTGTAGAGAAAAGCCAACCAGAAAATATTCTTTTGTCTGATGACGATGGAGTATCTCCAGAACCAGTGGAGGCTCCTCTGAGGACTTTGGACTTCTCTATTCCCTCCTTCCTAAATGAAGAAGAATCAGTTGTCCTAGAATCTTTCAAGAGAGCTGAAAGCTCAGTGGTAATTACTGAAATCCCACCATGGGTTACTCCTGCTCCTTCAGTCCCTGCCCCAACTTCAACTCCTTCTACTTCTTCAGATCTGGTAAGCAAGATTGAACAGTTACTCAGTGAAC
Source organism: Platanthera zijinensis (assembly GCA_039513925.1). Taxonomy (NCBI): domain Eukaryota; kingdom Viridiplantae; phylum Streptophyta; class Magnoliopsida; order Asparagales; family Orchidaceae; genus Platanthera; species Platanthera zijinensis. The sequence goes on from CM077098.1 coordinate 60,829,057, forward strand.
AAAGAAAGTACTTTGATGACTCTCTAGCCTCAGTAAATAACAAGGTCTCTACTCTTGAAAAGGAGATGAGTAGAGGCTTTGCTGAAATTCAAGCCAATACTGATGAGCTCAAGAAACTCTTTCAGCTAGGTGGAAAAGCAATTGATCATACTATTACAAGTATAGGTGAACTAAGAAATCAAGCTGAAACTGTTGCAAATAATCAGATACAATTGGACAAGAATGCCGATGCTAATCTTATAAAAATATGTGAAGAAGTGGGAACTTTTAGAGACGAAGCCATTGCCAAGCTATTTGTAGATATCAACAAGGGGGAGAAGATAGTAAAAGAACAAGTTGAAAAACTATCTAAACAAGCTCAAGCAGCTGTGGATGGTCTTGTAAAAGATATGAAAGCAGACATCCTAGCCCAGCTCTAGTCTGTAAAGTTCTATACTTATGATACTGTTGTTTGGCTGCACAACCAGAATTTCCCCAATGCCCAGCTCAACCCTATCATAATTCCTAAATTTCTGGATTCTCTTGAAGAAAATCCTCCATCAGGTGCTCCAGCTCAAGAAAATTTTCCAGCTCAGGCAAACATTCCAGGAGGTATGCCAGTCTTCTCACCCAGACCTGCTGGTGATGTGACTGAGCCTCCTCTCTCTTATACTGATATTTGGCAAGATGAACTTCCTCCTAGTTCTCAAGGTGCCCCAAGGAAGAAAAGGAAATATGGTGACGGCGCTTCTGCCAGCCGTTCTGCACCTAGAAATGAGCCTACCCCAGCTTTTGAAGGTAGACCAGAAATTGTTCATACTAAATTTTGGAGTCCAACCTCCAAATCTCTGATCCTTGATACCTTGAAGCTAGTAACAGATCTTGGTGAGCACAGAGATCAGTATTACAGTTATTCAGAATGGAAAGCTTATGAAGTATCCCAGATCAAGATCAGACTTCATGACAGAAATTGGGGATACAACAACCCAGCTGCTCCTCCTAGGCCCAGAACATATTTTCCTAAACCATTCAATTACCTAGAGAGGCAAGAGCTGAAGAGAGAAAGAATGCACAAAGAAGCCCCTTCTTGAGTCAATGAGAATATGGAAATGGACATTTTAATCTGTTAAAAACATTTCTATATATATATTTGATTCTGATTATGGCTAACTTATTATTTATCCTGCTTCAGTTTATTTTTTTAAAGTATATGTGTGTTGTTCTTTTTACTCTAAGTAATTCACCTTAGTATAGAGGGTGCTGACATCTACAAATAGGGGGAGATTACTGGGATTTGTCTCCACAATACCTCAGATTTGTAGGAGGTCAGACCTTGAACTAAGATGAATTAAGGTGTATTTGATATTGTGTTTAAGTTGTATGTGTCCAGGTTCTTATTGTCAAGTGTAGACCAATGTCAGTCTATAATGGGTCACCAAACACAGGACCATACAATGTAATCCCTCATTGTGTGATCCAAAGTGTTGGCCCATGTATAGCCTCTCTATTGGGATACACTTCCTATACATGCACTTGGATTGGTGGACTGAAGTATTGAAGTTTATTTCTTTTCAGAGAAATTTTTCTAAGTCCACATACTCGAGTAGCTTCCTTCATCTACTCGAGTAAGTGACCTAGTACTCGAGTAGATCCTTAGACATACTCGAGAAGACTCTGTATACTCGTGTAGATAAGCTTATACTCGAGTAGATAGTTAGTCACTCGAGTAGGTCAGATTTTATACTCGAGTAGATCCTTCTGTTCTTAGATCTGAAATTTTCTCTAAGTCCACATACTCGAGTACCTCTTTTGTACACTCGAGTAAGTGAGTCTGTACTCGAGTAAGTTGGATTACATACTCGAGTAGACTGAATTGTACTCGAGTAGGTGATAACTTGTACTCGAGTAGTTGGTTAGTTACTCAAGTAAGTGTTCTGTTCATACTCGAGTAGATCTGCACTTCTCATCTCAGAAAGTTTCTAAGTCTACCTACTCGAGTAGTTCCCTATATACTCGAGTAAGTGACTCTGTACTCGAGTAGTTGTTTTTCATACTCGAGTAGTTTAGTGATTACCCGAGTAGTCTTCCCAAGATACTCGAGTAGTTCATTTTCCCCTCACTCGAGTATCTCCAACTCTTCTACTCGAGTAGTTCTTCCTATTTTATCTGAGAAATTTTCTCTAAGTGTTTTTACTCGAGTATATACTCTCATACTCGAGTAGTTCTAAAATCACTCGAGTGTTGATCTCTGAATCACTCGAATAACTTCTCTTCTTATACTCGAGTATGCTCCTCCTATCCACTCGAGTATATAACATCTTATACTCGAGTATGTCTCTTCTCTGTCTCGAGTATATCTGTTCAAACATTCCTGAATTCTCCAAGTACAATTTCGCTTTTTATTTCGAATTAATCATTTCTGATTGGTCCACGTGTCATCCCTAATTAAATTTCTGACCGTTGGAGTCCACCTATAAATAGGTCCTTTCAGATTTGACTAATAATAAGCTTTACAGAGATTATTATTTTAAGAAAGAAAAAAAAAAGTTCCCGTAAACCCTAATTTCTCACGCCGCCGCCATTGCCGTTCACGGAAGAAGGTCTGGATCGACGATCTCCGATCGCTGCTTTCAACTCTGTTTCTCCAGAGATCCAGATGAAAGATAATCACTCGATCTCACCGAGCCTCAAAGATTTCTGATCTATTTTCTCGATCGAGGTGATTCCGTTTTTCAGATCTGTGGATCTCTCTCAAGTCGTCTTCAACATATTCTAATCAAGCCAAAGTTCTCAAGGAAGAAGACTATCAAAGATCCAGATCTGTGCAATATATTGTTTGTATTTTCTTTTCAAACAAATTTCATTGTAGTAGTTTTTCTCCGAGATTTGTAGGAAGGCTTTATCTTCCGAGTGTAGATCCGATTTGGATTGAGTTTTGTAGGAACGTGGTTCCGAGGTGTAGGATTGTTTTCAATCCGAGATAGTGGAGTAGCCGAGTCTAGTAGTTTGCTAGATCGGTGAGGAAAGTGGACGTACCCAAGATTGGGGAACCACTATAAATCTCTTATCGTCTGTGTGATTGCTTGATATGTGCTGTGTTAATTTTTTATTCCGCATTTGACACGCATTTCACCTATTCACCCCCCTCTAGGTGATTTAGGTAGACAACTTAGTTCTCTCAATTGGTATCAGAGGGAGGTTGATCGTTAAAGGTTAACACCTTGATCTAATCCTTACCAAGTTGTCTCAAGAGAAATTTCAAGCATGAGTAAGACCAAGGATTTTGCTAATCTCCATATCTGCACCAAGAACAATTTTCCTATGTGGAAGGAAAGAGTTAAATTCTTTATGGAAGCAGTAGATCCCCGGATCTTCATGATTGTTAAAGAAGGTCCCCACAATCCTATGACCACCTCCACCATAGATTCATCTAAGCAAGTTCCCAAGAAATTGATGGATCTAGATAAGGACGAGATTGCACTTGTCTCTTTGGATAAGAAAGCTAAAAATATTATCGCAAGTGCAGTCGATGACTCAATGCTGCAGAATCTGATTCATTGCCAATCTGCCAAGGAGATGTGGCAATCCCTAGTGACTCTAATGGAAGGTACAGAAGAAGTGAGGGATGATCGAAGGTCCCTACTGAACTAGAAATATGAAGCCTTCAGGCAGGGTCATAAGGAAGCCATAGCTGACACTTTTGAGAACTTCTTCAAGATAGTAAATGGCCTAAGAATTTATGGACGTGTCTTCACCAATGGGGAACTCAATGACAAATTCTTAAGATCCCTAACCAAGGAATGGGACAATAAGGTATGTGCCATTCGGGAGTTTGGAAGGTTAGCTGAGACGGACCCGCAGAATCTGTTCGGAAAGCTTATGTCTTACGAGCTGCAAATCAACTCAAGAAAAGCTGAAGAAGAGATAAGCAGGTCTGCATCCAAGGAGAAGTCTGTCGCTCTAAAGGCAGATAGCTCAAGGAAGACAAAGGCTAGCTCTCCTGCCCCAGTTCCTGAAGCTGATGAAGAATAATCATCTGAGCCAAGCTCATCTGGCTCAGAACTATCTGAAGGAGAGTTCTTATTGCTCTCCTGGTAATTCAAGAAATTCTTAAATAAGAAGAAGCAATGGAGAGGCAAAGATGCCTTATTCAGAAGATCATGACGTGACGGTGATCAGCAAAAGAAAGGCTCAAGTAGCCATGACAGGTATAACTCTAAACAGAACAAACAGATTTCAACTGACATCATTTGTTATTGTTGTAATAAGCCAGGTCACGTCATCGCGGACTGCCCTCACAAGAAGAAAGAGGGCGGCAGAAGAGAGGAAAAGATATCCTCATACCACAAGAAGAGGACAGAGAAGAGTCTAGTAGCTAAGAAGAGCAAAACTCTCAGCGACTTTGACTCATCTGAGTCAAGTGAAGAAGAGGAAGATTACTTTGGGCTCATGGCTCACTCAGATGATGAACAAGTTCCCCAGTTCACTGGGGAGGTAAAATCTCACACTCCCCTCTCTGAATCTGAAAGTTCTGAACATGATCATGAGGACATCTCTTCTGATGATGAGTCAGAACTCATGGCCCAGTACAAAGAGTTGCTCATGACCTACGAAAAATGTCGTCGAGTCGTGAAAACTCAGGCAAAAGAGATTCAGTCTCTAAAGGTCGTTGAGAGCAGCTTGAAAGAAGAAGTCGCTAAGACTAACTCTCTTCAAGAATACTTCGATCTCGCAATGAAAGAATACAATCTAGCTCTCAAGCACCTTGACCTTAAAGGGAAAATCATCAAAGAGTTGGAAGATCAACTCGAAGCTGAAAAGAAACTTTTTGAAGGTTTCTCCAAGCCCAAGAATGTTCTTCCACTCATTGCTGAATTCTCAACAAAGGCTAAGAATGCTGGACTAGGCCATGAGGGTGCTCCTAGTAAATCTTCTAGGAGAAATAAGGCTCAACGGAAGAATAAAGCCGCCAAGAAGGCCTTGGCCAAAGAGAAAGGGAAAGCCCCTCTGGATCAAACTGTATTCAAGAAAGTAATCTTTCCAACGAACAAGTTTGACCTAGACTCATCCTATGGTCACTTGACCAGGCCTACTTATGTAGAGCCAAAGTCTCGGTACCAAGGATGGACTCGCCCTCAAAACTTTGGTGAGAGTGTCTTTAAGGCACCTTATAAAGAAGTGACTCTTCAGAGCTATGGTCCTTATAATCATGGCCACAACGTCAAGAAAGCACCGAAAGTAAAGCCTGTTGAGGAAAGGCCTCTGAAGGAGAAGACTTCATGTAGATGCCATCACCATGAAGCCTCTTCCTCCAAGAGTGATGTTCCTGCTAGACCATCATTTCAGAAAATCAAGCAGGAATTCACTAGGCAAAGATACAACAGGTTCGACTGTTGGTGTTGTGGCAGAATTGGTCACTTTGCCATCGATTGTTGGTTCAATCCTAGTAATGCTACAACCCCTCAAGTTAGCAACGTGAGAATGACCACTCATGAGGCTAATACTCGTAGGGGGAGTTTTCTAACTCAAGACCAAGGACCCAAACGTGTTTGGGTTCCTAAGGCTAAGTGATTGTAATTGCAGGTATGTCCAAAGGCCAGCAAAATGTCAATCTGGTATTTGGACAGTGGATGTTCTCGGCATATGACCGGGACAAGAAGCCTACTCCAGAATTTCACCTCAGTCTGCAACGGACCAATGGTCATCTTTGGAGGTTCAGATCGAGGGATAACTAAAGGCTATGGTATGATTTCTAATGGTAGCATATCCTTTTCGGATGTAGCCTATGTTGAAGGATTGGAACACAATCTCATCAGCATAAGCCAACTATGCGATAAAGGATACGTAGTTGAATTTCATGCTGACAAGTGTTTGATAAAATCGGTTGACCACATGGAAACTATTTTATCAGGCACTCGAAGCAGAAATATTTTCTGTTTAAATTTCATTTGTATAGACTCTTCGACACCAGTGTGTCTTTTAGCAAAAAGTAGTGCATCTCTTGCTGACCAATGGCACAAGAGACTAGCTCATATTAATTTCAAAACTATTAATATATTATTCTCTCAAACCTAGTACGTGATGCCCCTAATGTCAAGTGCGTTACGGACAGTCCTTGTCACGCCTGTATCAAGGGCAAGCAAACAAGGAGTTCATTTAAAAGCATCATAGGCAAGGATTCTAATAGAAGCTTACAGCTTCTCCATATGGACTTGTTTGGTCCACTGCAAGTTAGAAGTTTGGGAGGTAAGGAATATACGTTGGTTATTATGGATGATTACTCGCGCTTTGCGTGGGTGTTCTTTCTGAAACACAAGTCAAATACCTTCAGTATTTTCACCAATTTTGTTAGGCAAATCCAGAATGAACACAACTGTTCCGTAGTCAAAATCAGAAGTGATAATGGAACGGAATTCAAGTCTGGAGCCATGACAGAATTTTGCGAAAGTCAAGGTATCTTTCATGAGTTTTCCTCTCCTCGCACTCCACAGCAAAATGGAGTAGCTGAGAGAAGGAACAGAACACTCATAGAGGCTTACCGGACCATGTTGAGTGATGTCTCACTTCCATAATACTTCTGGGCTGAAGCCGTCAACACCGCTTGTCACATGCAAAATCGAACACTCATCAACAAGAACCATGATAAGACTCCTTAAGAACTTCTAAAAGGCAGGAAACCAACCATTTCATACTTTAGAATCTTTGGCTGTAAGTGCTTCGTACTTAACAACGGCAAGTATCACACTACCAAGTTTAGCGAGAAAAGCTTTGAAGGTATTTTTGTAGGTTATAGTAGCCATAGTAAGGCCTATAGAGTATTCAATAGAAAAACCCTGGTGGTAGAAGAGTCGATACATCTTGTATTTGATGAGACGAGTCTGCTGCACAGCAACTCGTCTAGTGTGCCTATTGTAGATGCAGGTACAAAGTTGAAGGAACTTAGCTTGGATGAAACTACTAAAGATAAAGACGAGACGTTCATCAAGATCACCTCTACAATCCCTATTGGAGAGGTAGATGATCAAGATGAAGAACACATCCCAGCTGAAGATGCAACTCCAGTGGCTGAAGAGATCCCAGATGCAAGGACTTTAGAGTTCAGACACTTGAAGGATCATCCCATTGATCAAATCATAGGAGATCCTCGTGATGGCGTCAGAACTCGTCGAGGTACAACCAACGAGAATTTACACTTAAGTTTTCTCTCACAGGTTGAACCAAAGAAATTTGAGGAAGCCAACTCCGACGCATCCTGAATTCTAGCCATGGAAGAAGAACTGAATCAGTTCAAACGATGCGAAGTTTGGACACTTGTTCCTAGACCTAAGGGTAAGAACGTTATTGGGACAAAATGGGTCTACCGGAACAAGATAGACGAAGATGGAACCATTATAAAGAATAAAGCCAGACTTGTCGCAAAGGGATATCGTCAAGAAGAAGGAATTGACTTCGACCAGACTTATGCTCCAGTGGCAAGACTGGAAGCGATCAGGTTATTTCTTGCCTACGCTGCACTTAAGGGCTTTACCGTCTATCAGATGGACGTTAAGTCCGCCTTCCTAAATGGTGACATAAAGGAAGAAGTGTATGTAGAGCAACCACCAGGTTTCGTTGATTCAACTTATCCAAATTATGTTTACTTATTACAAAAAGCTTTATATGGTCTTAAACAAGCTCCTCGAGCTTGGTATGAGACGCTGTCCACCTTTCTTCTTGAGAACAAGTTCACAAGAGGAAAGATAGACAAGACATTATTTCTTAGGGAAATAAAAGGCAAGATTTTGCTAGTGCAAATCTATGTTGATGATATAATTTTTGGCTCTACAGATAACAACCTCTGCAAGAAGTTTTCTAAACTTATGCAAGGGAAGTTTGAAATGAGCAGTATGGGAGAGCTGAAGTATTTCTTAGGGCTTCAGGTGAAACAATCTGAGGATGGAATTTTCTTCTCACAGACCAAGTTCACCAAAGAGCTACTCAAGAAATTCGGAATGGAGAATGCAACCTCTATGAGGACTCCAATGGCCTCAACTATGTCTCTGGACAAGGATGAGAAAGGGAAACCTTTTGATGAAACCAAGTACAGAAGAATAATTGGGTCCTTGCTCTACCTTACCGCAAGTAGACCAGACATAATGTTCTCAACATGTGTATGTGCTAGATTTCAGGTGAACTCTAAGGAATCTCATTACATTGCTGCAAAGCGAATCTTGAGATACCTCAAAGGTACACCAAATCTTGGCTTATGGTACCCAAGAAGTAATGATAGTGAACTAATTGGATTTTCAAATACAGATTTTGTAGGAAGCAAAGACGACATGAAAAGTACTTCTAGGACTTGCCAATTCCTCGGAAGGAGACTTATTTCCTGGAGCAGTAAGAAGCAGAACTGTGTTGCCATCTCAACAGCTGAATCAGAGTACATCTCTGTAGGCAGCTGTTGTGCACAGCTTCTCTGGATCAAAAATCAGTTTGAAGACTGTAACATGAAGTTCCAGAACATTCCTTTGTTTTGCGACTCATCCAGCGCTATAGCAATCGCCAACAACCCAGTCTCCCACAGCCGGACCAAGCACATAGAGCTTCGTTATCATTTCATCTGGGAGCATGTGGAAAATGGAGACATAGATCTACAATATGTCTCCACAGACAGGCAAGTTGCAGATATACTCACCAAGCCGCTGGACGAGTCCAAGTTTTCGTTCTTCAAAACGGAACTCGGGCTGCTCAACAAAGACGACTAGTGATGGACTCACAAATCAAGAAGATATCAGTGGTGTTGGCTGCTCAGAGTTAAAGATTTCAGTGGCAATATACATCTCCCAAGGAAAATTGTCTTTCAAGTAATATATACTCGAGTATATCCAGACAGATACTCGAGTAAACAGGAATTACTCAAGTAAAAGGATTTACATACTCGGGTACTTGACAATATACTCGTGTACAAACTTGCCCTACTCGAGTATGCTCTGTCTAATACTCGTGTATGATGTTACCTACTCGAGTATACGACATTCATATTTTGGATTTCTAATTTTTCTATTCGCACCGAGCTATTTGCCGCTTCATTCAGGTATGAATTTATCTTTTTTTAAACCTAATTAGAAACATATATATCTAGAAAAATCGGGAAACCCCTTTCCACTTCTCATTCTCTCGAGTAGCCGCCGACTCTTCATCTTCCGAAAAACCGCAAAGCATCGTCGCCTTCGCCTCTCTCGTCCTCCAGAATTGCAGATGGCCCCCTCTTCTAAAATCGGCATCGGCTCAGAACTCGTCCCCGCGGGTATAGCCGACCTTTCAGATGATTTCCAAAATCTTCTGATTTTGTTCGAGACCGCCGAACTGTCGTTCGTTCTCCAGACGCCGTGCCGAGTTATTTTCCCAGTTGTTGAAGAGTTTTATCAGAATCTGAAGGTAAAACGAAATGGAAAGCTCCTGAAATCTAAGGTCAGAGGGATAAAAATCCGACTGGACAAAGGCTCCTTAGCTACTCTGTTAAAACTGCCAGTAATAGATGACGATGCCGAAATGACTGCTGAAGATTCAGTAAAAACTAGTTTATTCTGTGGAGGTAACCCTCAAGCCCATTCCTTTAGCAGAGCTGATTTCAACTCAGAAGGAAAATTTCTAGTGGATGTAATTGCAAAGGTACTGTTATGCAAGACTTACTCCATTTGAGACATTTCTATGGAAATGTTTGATATAATGCAAGCCATTATCTGCAGCAAACAATTCCAGTTTGGACTGTTGATCCTAGATAAACTCAGAGAAAGCATTAAGCATCCAAGTTTTGCCAGGATTATTTCCCTCCTTCTTCATGAAATCAACCCGTCAGTCTTTAACTTATCCAAAGGGACTCCCCTCCATCACATGAAAAAGGTTTCTATATCCTCCATCCAGCGATATGAAATTAAAATTCTGAACACTGCCCAAGCATCCAAAGCTGTTGTCCCTTCAGTAGATTCCCAAGAAACCAGTGTACCTGATGACAGGATTCCATCTCCTCCTCCACATCAAACTGCTGCTACCGCAGGTGCAATAGTTGAGGGGGAGCCTGCCTCATCTCATCCTCAGTACCCAGCTTCATCAAAACCCTCACAGCAAGCAGAAGTCAGGGATTCTACTCCTCCAGTTTCTCCTCTTCCAGCAGATCCCCACTCAGAGATTCTAGATCCAGCAACCCTACTGTCTACTGCAGAAGATATCAATAAATTGATTGATGAGCTCAGCTCAGATGCTCCCCTATTTCAAAATGAATCAGTTGTACAGTCTCCTGCTCAGACTCCTGCTCAGACTCCTGCTCAGTCCCCTACTGTAGAGAAAAGCCAACCAGAAAATATTCTTTTGTCTGATGACGAGGGAGTATCTCCAGAACCAGTGGAGGCTCCTCTGAGGACTTTGGACTTCTCTATTCCCTCCTTTCTAAATGAAGAAGAATCAGTTGTCCTAGAATCTTTCAAGAGAGATGAAAGCTCAGTGGTAATTACTGAAATCCCACCATGGGTTACTCCTGCTCCTTCAGTCCCTGCCCCAACTTCAACTCCTTCTACTTCTTCAGATCTGGTAAGAAAGATTGAACAGTTACTCAGTGAACAAAGAAAGTACTTTTGATGACTCTCTAGCCTCAATAAATAACAAGGTCTCTACTCTTGAAAAGGAGATGAGTAGAGGCTTTGTTGAAATTCAAGCCAATACTAATGAGCTCAAGAAACTCTTTTAGCTAGGTGGAAAAGCAATTGATCATACTATTACAAGTATAGGTGAACTAAGAAATCAAGCTGAAACTGTTGCAAATAATCAGATACAATTGGACAAGAATGCTGATGCTAATCTTATAAAAATATGTGAAGAAGTGGGAACTTTTAGAGACGAAGCCATTGCCAAGCTATCTGTAGATATCAGCAAGGGGGAGAAGATAGTAAAAGAACAAGTTGAAAAACTATCTGAACAAGCTCAAGCAGTTGTGGATGGTCTTGTAAAAGATATGAAAGCAGACATCCTAGCCCAGCTCCAGTCTATAAAGTTCTATACTTATGATACTGTTGTTTGGCTGCACAACCAGAATTTCCCCAATGCCTAACTCAGCCCTACCATAATTCCTAAATTTCTGGATCCTCTTGAAGAAAATCCTCCATCAGGTGCTCCAGCTCAAGAAAATTTTCCAGCTCAGGCAAACATTCCAGGAGGTGTGCCAGTCTTCTCACCCAGACCTGCTGGTGATGTGACTGAGCCTCCTCTCTCTTATACTGATATTTGGCAAGATGAACTTCCTCCTAGTTCTCAAGGTGCCCCAAGGAAGAAAAGGAAATATGGTGACGGCGCTTCTGCCAGCTGTTCTGCACCTAGAAAAGAGCCTGCCCCAGCTTCTGAAGGTAGACCAGAAATTATTCATACTGAAGTTTGGAGTCCAACCTCCAAATCTCTGATCCTTGATACCTTGAAGCTAGTAATAGATCTTGGTGAGCACAGAGATCAGTATTACAGTTATTCAGAATGGAAAGCTTATGAAGTATCCCAGATCAAGATCAGACTTCATGACAGAAATTGGGGATACAACAACCCAGCTGCTCCTTCTAGGCCCAGAACATATTTTCTTAAACCATTCAGTTACCTAGAGAGGCAAGAGCTGAAGAGAGAAAGAATGCACAAAGAATCCCCTTCTTGAGTCAATGAGAATGTGGAAATGGACATTTTAATCTATTAAAAACATTTCTATATATATATTTGATTCTGATTATGGCTATCTTATTATTTATCCTGCTTCAGTTTATTTTTTTTTAAGTATATGTGTGTTGTTCTTTTTACTCTAAGTAATTCACCTTAGTGTAGAGGGTGCTGACATCTATAAATAGGGAGAGATTGTTGGGATTTGTCTCCACAATACCTCAGATTTGTAGGAGGTCAGACCTTGAACTAAGATGAATTAAGGTGTATTTGATATTGTGTTTAAGTTGTATGTGTGCAGGTTCTTATTGCCAAGTGTAGACCAATGTCAATCTATAATGGGTCACCAAACACAGGACCATATAATATAATCCCTCATTGTGTGATCCAAAGTGTTGGCCCATGTATAGCCTCTCTATTGGGATACACTTCCTATACATGCACTTGGATTGGTGGACTAAAGTATTGAAGTTTATTTCTTTTCAGAAGAATTTTTCTAAGTCCACATACTCGAGTAGCTTCCTTCATCTACTCGAGTAAGTGACCTAGTACTCGAGTAGATCCTTAGACATACTCGAGAAGACTCTGTATACTCGTTAAGATAAGCTTATACTCGAGTAGATAGTTAGTCATTCGAGTAGGTCATATTTTATACTCGAGTAGATCCTTCTGTTCTTAGATCCGAAATTTTCTCTAAGTCCACATACTCGAGTACCTCTTTTGTACACTCGAGTAAGTGAGTCTGTACTCGAGTAAGTTGGATTACATACTCGAGTAGACTGTATTGTACTCGAGTAGGTGATAACTTGTACTCGAGTAGTTGGTTAGTTACTCAAGTAAGTGTTCTGTTCATACTCGAGTAGATCTGCACTTCTCATCTCAGAAAGTTTCTAAGTATACCTACTCGAGTAGTTCCCTATATACTCGAGTAAGTGACTTTGTACTCGAGTAGTTGTTTTTCATACTCGAGTAGTTTAGTGATTACCCGAGTAGTCTTCCCAAGATACTCGAGTAGTTCATTTTCCCCTCACTCGAGTATCTCCAACTCTTCTACTCGAGTATCTCCAACTCTTCTACTCGAGTAGTTCTTCCTATTTTATCTGAGAAATTTTCTCTAAGTGTTTTTACTCGAGTATATACTCTCATACTCGAGTAGTTCTAAAATCACTCGAGTGTTGATCTCTGAATCACTCGAATAACTTCTCTTCTTATACTCGAGTATGCTCCTCCTATCCACTCGAGTATATAACATCTTATACTCGAGTATGTCTCTTCTCTGTCTCGAGTATATCTGTTCAAACATTCCTGAAATTCTCCAAGTACAATTTCGCTGTGTATTTCGAATTAATCATTTTTTATTGGTCCACGTGTCATCCCTAATTAAATTTCTGACCGTTGGAGTCCATCTATAAATAGGTCCTTTCAGATTTGACTAATAACAAGCTTTACAGAGATTATTATTTTAAGAAAGAAAAAAAAAGTTCCCGTGAACCCTAATTTCTCACGCCGCCGCCATTGCCGTTCACGGAAGAAGGTCTGGATCGACGATCTCCGATTGCTGCTTTCAACTCTGTTTCTCCAGAGATCCAGATGAAAGATAATCACTCGATCTCGCCGAGCCTCAAAGATTTCTGATCTATTTTCTCGATCGAGGTGATTCCGTTTTTCAGATCTGTGGATCTCTCTCAAGTCGTCTTCAACATATTCTGATCAAGCCAAAGTTCTCAAGGAAGAAGACTATCAAAGATCCAGATCTGTGCAATATATTGTTTGTATTTTCTTTTCAAACAAATTTCATTGTAGGAGTTTTTCTCCGAGATTTGTAGGAAGGCTTTATCTTCCGAGTGTAGATCCGGTTTGGATCGAGTTTTGTAGGAACGTGGTTCCGAGGTGTAGGATTGTTTTCAATCCGAGATAGTGGAGTAGTCGAGTCTAGTGGTTTGCTAGATCGGTGAGGAAAGTGGACGTACCCAAGATTGGGGAACCACTATAAATCTCTTGTCGTTTGTGTGATTGCTTGATCTGTGATGTGTTAATTTTTTATTCCGCATTTGACACGCATTTCACCTATTCACCCCCCTCTAGGTGATTTAGGTAGACAACTTAGTTCTCTCACAAAACCCTCAGGTTGTGTCATATAAACTTCCTCAAGGAGATTTCCATTTAAGAAAGCTATTTTGACATCCATCTGCCAGATCTCGTAGTCATAATACGCAACAATAACAAGCAGAATTCTGATGGACTTAACCAAGACAACAGGTGTAATGCCCCTAATTTTTCGGTGTTTATTTTAATTCCTTTAGTGGCATGTTTCTGACGCCAGGGTGTTACGTTGACACGTAATTGACGGGTACCATTGAAATTCGTTGGGTAATGCTTTGGCGTTGAGTTAAGTCCAATTCATCAAGTATTCTCGACGAATTTGCCGAGTAATGGCCTTTGGCATTGAGTGTAGTCTTAGTGTTAAGTGATTTTTGAGACTAATACAAATTCGTTGAGTATTCACGACAAATTCGTCAAATGATAGCCTTGGCGTTGAGTGAATTGGTCTTGGCATTGAGAGCGTTGAGTAGCCTATGAGACTAAGTCAAAAGCAATGTGTTAACTCGACGAATTCGTTGAGTATAGTCAGTTTGGCGTTGAGGGCGTCAAGTGAAGGCGTTGAGTGAAGTAAACTTTGCTGAGTTAAAGTCCAGGCATCGAGTGAGACTACTTTGGCATTGAGAGCATTGAGTGAACCTTAGATTCGTCGAGTATATTCGATGAATTTTCCATGGACTTAGGTAATTTCGTTGATTCATCAAATATTTACTGTATTCGTCGAGTATACTCGATGAATCAGTATAAACTTAGTATTTTCTCGCTGAACTGAGTCCAATTCATTGAGTATGGGCCTTAGAGTGAATTTCGGGGTTTTTTCCCTTCATTTCCTTGGAGAAGCCCGGTGTTTTGGTTGAGGTTATATAGGTGTTTATGGATGTTTAGGTGTGGCCCATGGTTGGCAGTGGATAAAGGACCACCAATCTAGTGCTGGCTCGTGAATTATTGCACTTGGTGGTTTTGGTGTTTTCTCATGGATTGTTGGGTTCTGTTAGACCTTGTAGCCACCACCATAGTGCCTTTTGAGATGTTTGGACTGTTGGGTTATGTTGGACCTGGTTACTACCACCATAGTGCCTTTTTGAGATGTTTGGACTATAGGGTTGTGTTGGACCTTGTTGCCACCACCGTAATGCCTTCTCGTGTTGTTTGGGTCTGTTAATTTGTGTTGGACATTGTGGCCACCGACTCAGAACCATATTCACCAGTGTTAATAATTCACGTGTGTTGAGCTATTCAGTCTCTTGTTTCTCATTGTTTATACATATTTCTTTATGCTTACTCTTGCAGATATTCTCGAAGCATGGCTTCGTTTCTCACTTGGTGCAATTTCCTTACTCTTGGACTTTTTATGTTAATAACTCATAACTGTATTATTTCTCATTTGTTATGGTTTGGCAGCTTCCCTGTTTGGGTTGGTAACCCTTTAACTTCTTCGCTTTCATCTACTAATGATCTATTTATCACTTGTATTTCTTACTGAGGTATTCTTTTCTATGGAATGCCTCAGGTTTGGAGTAGTAGTCGGTTGAACGGCTAATTTGGGTTGTTGTTGGTGTTTTGTAGTCATTGCAGTCGTATTTCCCTCACCATTGTGAGGTAGTGTTTTTGTTTTGTTATTTAGTTCAGACATACATGTTCTTTTTTAGTGGGTTCATGTCAGGTTGTTGACGCCCAATAGAGATTTTATATTGTTAAGTTACTTGTTAGCTGCTAAGTCTATTTCTTGATTACTTGTTGGATTTACTTGTTCTCTGGGAAGGTTTTATGTTAGGATTGCATGTTAGTTATCTTTAAAGTATAAAAGAGTTATTTTGACTATCTCATTCATAGTATGTTTTAAACCAAAGTCACTTTATTTTAACGAACGTAAAAGC
Organism: Platanthera zijinensis; assembly: GCA_039513925.1. NCBI lineage: Eukaryota > Viridiplantae > Streptophyta > Magnoliopsida > Asparagales > Orchidaceae > Platanthera > Platanthera zijinensis. Next base: position 60,844,680 of record CM077098.1, read on the forward strand.
TATTTTTATACTTATATTAAATCTAGAAGTATGCTTATCATGAGTTGTCCTTTTTTGAAAGTTTATGCTCATGTAGGATGTTAATCAATATAAACAAATTATTTTCCTCAGCGTATATTCATGTTTTTCTTGAGGACTAGTTGATCCACTGAAGCCGAGGGATACGGCTATCAAAACTTAACATAAATTACAGTTTTCTTCAAAATAAACTTGAGGATTTCTTATAAGGTGTTATGTTTGAGTTATTACCTGAGTGTCTGTATTTATCCCCTACACGGCATGGAATCATGACGTGTGTTTTCTCTTACTCTAATATATTATTTAAATGCAGAGAAAATACGAGTTGTGATAATAGGGGAAAAAGTCTCATCATAGTCAATACCATGAATTTGTTTGAAACCCTTAGCCACCAGTCGCTCTTTGAATGTCTGTACATTCCCATCCATGTCGGTCTTCTTCTTGAATACCCACTTGCACCCTATGGGTCGTACCCCTTCAAGTGGTTCCACCAAGGTCCAAACTTGGTTTGCATATATGGAGTCCATTTCAGATTTCATGGCCTCAAGCCACTTCTCGAAGTCTGGTCCACACGTAGTGTTGGGGCTGCGGTCCGGAATCGCCCCCGCGCTGCGGTGCTATGCGGTAATGGCTTAACTGGCTGCCCCGTGGATCCGCCCGAGGACCTTTGATATAAAGATTAGTTGCGCCGTCCTCCAACAGTCCGGGCTTTTGGTGCGAGTGGTTGCGTTAAGTCCTCTTAAGTGGTATCAGAGGGGGACGCGGGTTCAAAACCCCGGGGTCGTTTCCGGGGGGGATTGTTGGGGCTGCGGTCCGAAATCGCCCCCGCGCTGCGGTGCTATGCGGTAATGGCTTAACTGGCTGCCCCGTGGATCTGCCCGAGTATCTTTGATATAAAGATTAGTTGCGCCGTCCTCCAACAGTCCGGGCTTTTGGTGCGAGTGGTTGCTCTAAGTCCTCTCACATAGCCTCTTGGTAAGTTGTAGGTTTATCATTATGATCCATAAGCAACACATTACTTATTTGAGACACGAGAAATCCATATCTCTCAGGCTCAAACCTTGGTCTACCAGATCTACATGGAACTTGTGTTCCTTGACTAGGCTCTCTAGCTACAACAACTTGTAGTCCTTGCTCAGGTTCTAATTATTGTTCATTCACGGTTTGTGTTTCTTGAACCTCTTCAAGTTCTACCATGGTACTCTTTCTACTTAAGAACTCTTTCTCAGAAAGACACTAGTCCTCGAGACAAACACTTTGCCCTCAGACGGTAGGTAGAAGAAGTACCCTTTGGATTCCTTAGGATACCCCCACAAGATAACATTTATCTGACTTCGATTCCATCTTGTCAGGCATTTGACGTCTCACGTATGCCCCCAAATCTTAATGAATGACATTTTAGGACGCTTCTCAGTCCATATCTCATATGGTGTCTTTATAACCGCTTTCGTTGGAGCACGATTTAGTGTAAAAACAGCAGTTACTAGAGCAAAAACCTAAAGGGAAACAGGCAGATCTGCATGACTCATCATCGACCGTATCATGTCTAAAAGAGTACGATTCCTCCGCTCAGACACACCATTATATTGTGGCATTTTGGGTGGAGTGAGCTGTGATACAATACCACACTCTTTCAGATGATCATGAAACTCATGACTCAGGTATTCGCCACCTCGATCAGATCTGAGTGCTTTAACCTTCTTACCCAGCTAGTTCTCTACTTCATTCTTAAACTCCTTGAACTTTTCAAAGGTTTAAGATTTACACTTCATAAGATACACATATCCGTATTTACTAAAATCATTAGTAAATTTAATAAAGTTGAAATACCCACCTTTAGCCATAGAACTCATGGGTCAACATACATCACTATGTATTATACCCAAGAGATCACCAACCCTCTCATTGAAACCAATGAAAGGAATTTTAGTCATCTTGTCTAACAAACAAGACGCACATCTCTCAAATGATTCATAATCAAATGAGTCCAATAGTCAAACTTTATGGAGCTTGGATATGTGTTTCTCATTTATATAGCCCAAACGACAATGCCAAATGTACGTAGGGTTCGAGTCATTCGTTTTTATTCTTTTAGTATTTTTTTATTATAGATCTAATGGTCTAAGTTAAAAACATATAAACCATTAAACATTTGGGTTATACCATAACAAACATCATTCTTAAATATAGAACAACAATTGTTCTTGATAATAAAAGAAAATCCAATCATGTCTAAACATGAAATAGATATAATGTTTCTAGTTATGGAAGGAATATAATAACAATTATCAAGTTCTATTATAAACCCACTGGGCAAAGAAAGATGATAAACACCCACGGCGACAGCAATAACTCTTGTTCCATTGCTAACACGCAGGTCCACCTCCCCTTTACTCAGCATTCTTCTCCTTCCCAGTTCCTGCACATTTATGAGAACCACATTCGGTATCTAATACCCAAGATGAAGGAGTAGAAAGGTTTATCTCTATAACATAGATACTTGAAGCGAAAACCATACCTCCCTTCATCTTTTGCAGACCCTCAATATAAGAAGGACAATTCCTTCTCCAATGACCAGACTTGCCACAGTGGTGGCATTTCCCTTCTTTTGTTAAGCCTTTCTTCTTTAGTATTGAAGACTTGGGCTCAAGAGATGACTTGGGTCCTTCCTTCGTCTTCTTGAAGCCCTTGCCTTTGCCCTTGCCTTTATGCACCATCAGTATGAGACTAGCAGGCTTGACCTTCTTCATATTGATTTCGGCAGTTCTTAACATGCCTAGGAGCTCGTGCAGTGTCTTGTCTATTTCATTCATATTATAGTTCAAGACGAACTGCTCATGAATGTCCGACAACGATTGTAGGATCATATCTGTAGCCAACTCTTAGCCTAGTGGAAAGCCTAGCCTTTCAAGATTCTCTATATACCCAATCATCTTGAGTACGTGAGTCCCTACTAGGTCTTGAGCTCTCATCTTACACTGAAACAATGCCTTAGTGACGTCAAACCTCTCTTGACGAGCCTGCCCTTGAAACATTTTCTTGAGTTGCTCGTCAATTTCCTTGCAACCCATGTTCTCATGTTACTTCTGAAGCTCAGAGTTCATGGTTGCCAGCATGAGGCATTTGACATCCAAGGAGTCGTCTTGATACTTCTTGTAAGCATCTTTATCAGATCGGAACGCATTCCTGACTGGCTCATCATGAGATTCCTCTTCCAAAACATAGAGCTTACGCTCTTGCCTGAGAATAATTCTCAAGTTTCTGTATTAGTCCAAATAGTTCGTCCCACTCAGTTTCTCCTTCTCAAGGATGGCTCTGAGGGACAAGGTGGAATGAGATCCACTTGTCATGGAAATTCTATAAGATTTTATGCAAAGTAAAATTCATTACTACATTTCAAAATATATTTTTCATTTCAATTAGGACTTTAATTAAAATAACTCTCACTATTTTAATCAAACTGATAACCCTTTATATCAATCTAGAGAGTTAATGCGAGTTACTCTCTTAGTGGACAAGATCTGTATTTCACCAATACTATGAGTCAGCTTTGGCTTTTCTCTCACAATGTAGTTATTTAGGTAGGCAACGCTTGCCGATTGCATCACTATACAACTCTTGTATGGTTGATTAATAACTCCTTATGTGCATCCATCATATGGTGCATGCCAACCCTATACCTCTGGGCACTCAACCTTTGAGGTCACCCAGTTAAGTTTGACCCGATGTCGACAGTGGGATATCACAATTATCCGCTCGCACCCTTACCAAGATAGATTAATGCACCTTGCTTTGGCAAACCCACACTTCATCGATCGAGGCAGGAAGAGTGACATCCATCGAAAGGCATCCGAAAACTTAATATTACAGAAGGGATTTTAGATAATCGATTAACACTTAATAATGGTTAACAATTATCCAATGTGCACATCCACAAAATAAAATTAACAACATTCACAATCCAAATGCATCCCATATGTGCACAATAAAATCATCAACACTTGATGAACTGGGCTAAATCTAAACATCTAGAACCCTTCTAAACCTTCAGATTTACATGCATTGGACATGAGCAACACCAACTCCACTTACATAGTAGACAAGCTTGTCTCTCTATGTGAGATTCAAAATCGAACACACTTGGTTTCACAAACCAACAAGAGGGACGGTTAGTGTTAAGGAGTAACATAGATATCAATTAAGATATCATAACAAAATCACATGCATTCTTGGCGGGGTTCCAAGAATAGATTTGGGCATTTAGAACACTTCTAAATTTCCAGATATACACGCAATAGATTTAGCAACTTCTGAAACAATGATCATCGCATCAACCTGCCTCTGATACCACTGTTGGGTTTTTCTACACGACACAATACTAGTGCGTAGCGGAAATGTAATAAGAAAACACAAAATAGTTCGGATCTGGAGATGAACATTGATCAAGAAGTAAAATCGCTGTAAATAAAATTTACCTTTGCAGGATGGACTCACTACTCAACCAAGATGCTCTATGAAATCTGTCGATCACTAGTGGTTGGAGTTCTGAGCACAGAATAATGTCCACACCTCTACAGATGATCCACACGAACGGGAGAACTCTTAGACTCTAGTCACACAAGATCTAGGTTGGAAGAAAGCACTCTGCGTCTTCACAGACTGCTAGATCTGCTCCAGAAGAGGCGGCGCTGACGAATACGATGTCTGGGAAACACTTTCCGGCGACGTACAAGGACGGCAGACGATCGGCAGCGAGTTCACGGCCTTGACGGAACTGTTCCGTTGGGAGGAAGAAGAAGTTGACTCGTGATTAGGTCAAAATATATCGTCTCTTACGTAACGTATGCAAATAAATTCTGAAGGTATACTTTTGAGAACTATGTTGACATTTTAGAAAATTCATTCTAGAGCCTCATATATTTAGTTGTCTCTCATGTTTATATATATATATATATATATATATATATATATATATATATATATATATATATAATCGATATAAAGTCATCTAAAGAAAATGTCCATATGTGCTCTGAACCAACTTCTGCCTTGAAGAAAATGACTATACTCGTTCTGTACTGATCTGAAAACATCTAATGAAAATGTTCATTTTGAGTAATGATGTGCTTCACAACGACGTCGAATTAGTATATTGAGCATTTGTGCTCTGAATCGACTTCTGTCAATTGCATTGGACTCGTATAGTTGATATGAGTGCAACAAATTCATTTCATTCTGATCTGAGGGCAGTTAGAGAAAATGAACATTTTGAGTAATGCTCTGCATCACAACGACGCTGAGTTAGTATATTAATCATATGCATTAAATCAACTTCCCTTAGTTGTATGGACTTGTATAGTTAATACGAGTGGAACAGAATGTGCTTGTTCTGATCCGAGGTCATTTAGAGAAAATGACCATTTTGAGTACTGTTGCGCGTCATGCTACGCCGACTTAGTATATTGAGCATATGTCCTCCAAATTGACTTACATCAGTTGCTTTGGACTCATATAGTTAATACAAGTACAACAGAATTTGTTACATTCCGATCTGAAATCATTTATAGAAAATACCATTTTGAATAACATTGTGCGTCACAACGATGCCGAATTAGTATATTGAGCATATTTGCTTCGAATAAACTTCTATCGGTTACATTGGACTCATATAGTCAATACAAGTGCTATTGAACTCGTTTCATTTCAATCTGAGGTCATCCGATGGGAATAACCATTTTGTGTATCGTTATGCGTTTTCACCACACCAAAATTACCCGTTTGACAAAACGAGCTTGGAATTGACATCAATTAGTTGCATTGAACTTGTATGGTCAATATGATAGTAACAGAGTTTGTTTAGTTCAATTTCGATGTCTTTTGGTCATTTTGACCAAATGCGGTCCAGTCGAGTCATGTGATACATTGAAAAGCATGCACACACTAATATTACTCTAACACACCAATCTTAGTCTGTTACTTGACAATTCAGACCTACTTTGACCTTAACCCACATGGGGGACCCATCCTAATATTGACTTGGTCAAATCCTATCTAAAAGGATTTTCTTTACAAATTGTAAAGCCCACCACTAAACCTCCACCTATGTCCCCATTATGGGTCCAACACTAGCCCTAATGGGCCCGAAAAATCAGGCACCGGCAGGCTTATAATAGATTGGGAAACCAAGCAAAGAAAGGTCCAATCCAAAGCCTCCCCCTCTTCTCTCTCCTTCAAACTCCAAGACACCCTAATGCAAACATCTATTAGTACTTGCCTGCGTAGTTGAAGGCAAGATCTCCTGCTAAACTCAACAAAGGTTGGGGTAACCCTATACTCCCAGGTACCTTGGCCGAGAAGAAATAAAGGGGGCTTCTCCCAGCCCTAAAAATAGGACCCCCTCTCTCCAGTGGAAGCTCACTTTTTTTCCAAGCCCAGGCCGAACCCAGCAACCCCCTGTAGGAGCTCTGCCTCATCAGAGAATCCCTACTCGAGCCCTTCTCTTTCTTCGGCCACATCCCATAGCAACCAAACCAGGGAGATTTAGAGGACCCCTCCAGTAGGTGGATCCATTTTCTCTGCCTCCTACTAGTTTCAGGATGACCTGCGTGGTGCTCCCGACCGTCGAAGTGCCACCGCCACCCGAACCTTATTTTCAGCTCGGGTAGTGGCCTAGTAGGGTGAGTCTCCCAGCGCTTCCCAGAGTAACTAGAAGGTTGTGCCTCACTAGAGAGGGGTCGGCGACCCTCTTCAAGAGGAGATAAGGTGGTGGCACCACCAGAGAAAGGAGCTCTGGCAGTGTCCTATTTTCTTTGTGATATATAAACACAACTCTGGAGGTTGTAGGCAGTATCAAGTCTCTTGAGGGATTGCTGGCCCCCAGCGAGCTGGTCGGGGGTGGTGACGTGTCGAACCGTCGGCCGATCGGGGGTGGGGAGGACCTGTAAGACTACGGTCTCTGTTAGGCTCCAGGATCCTCTCCATTTCTGACGAAATGGAGGGGATCCATTTCACGGACAAGATGTTTTACTTTTTGATCCAACGGGTTCTCTTTTTCCCAACCTTTTATATTTTTTTTAATTCAAAAAAATCTTGTCCACTAGAATTTTTGGGGGACTAATCCTATCCACTAAATATGAAATGGATCCCCTCCATTTCATTTGAAATGGAGAGGATCCCGATCCCTCTGTTAGGCTATATGTGTCGTCCGATCCCGATTAGTCATGATTTTATTATAATATCCAAAATAATCATTAGGAAACCACGTTGGATCCACACTAGATCAGTTGTGGGGCCGTTGCTCAAAATCTACGGCTCAATCTTAGCCGTAGATCTGCATCTAACATATGAGCTAACTCAAATACACGGGCAGAGCGATTTTTTGAGGACTATTGATTGCTCAAAATTAAAAGTGTTGAATATCAAATTTATACAGAGGGCTTAAGATCAATCATAAAAATCTGTGAAAATTACACATATAAAAAGAGCCCTTCCACACCTTCAGTAAATATTCGAGAATTTTAGAATATGTTTTACTATTTTATAAAAACTAAAAAGTGTTTGGATATGTGGTGAAAAATAACAGAGAGCTCTTTTATGATTATTTAATTCTAAGAAAATTATGAAATTCTAAGAAAATTATAAAATGATCATGCCCACAGTAAAAATTTGGTGATTTATTAAATAGTATACCTATTTTCTAGGAATTAAATAGTGGCTTTTCTTGCGTTCTTAGATTAAAAGCGAGCACATGATTGGTGTATTAAATTGATAAAAATATGAAATGCCCTTGATGACTACATGAACCATCAGTTAAAATTTGGAGATTTTTAGATCAAAAAATGAATTTTTAAATATAAAAAATAAGGGTTTACTTTAGGCAAATAATTTAATGTCAAAACTCAAATGATTTGAGAAGATTATGCAGAATGAGTTAGGGCAAATCTAACATTTGGATAAATTTTCATAATTTTCCAGCTCTTTTTGGTATTTATCGAATAAAAGAGGGTTACAATTGGAAGAAATACTATCGGTCATAATAAATGAATTTGAATAGCCCTGATACAAACTATTTTGGTTAAAAGATTTGTACGAATCCTCCTGCAGAGATTTGGAGTCTCGATGATTAAATCGAGTGTTTATAATAAAGGAAAGCTCGGGGTTATAATAGACTCTAACAGATCCTTGTAATTCTATAAGTCGCCCTAAAAGGTGCAACTAAAGTAGCTATCAGATTCAAAAAAAACGGTGGACCCTAATAATGTCAAAATACGAAGAACTTGCCAAGAATTTTAAAACCAGCTCCTTGGAATGGAGAAGTCTCCTTGAAATGGATATTCCCCCTTGAAACGGAGAAATATCCTTAGAACGGAGATGCCTCCTTGTAACGAAGATAAAGTTGTGGATGGAGGAACTTTACTTATTACATGTTCTTTTTATTACCACACTTATTACTACTCTTTATTCCCACATTTTATTTTTGCACTTTACTTATTGCATTTCCTTTACTGCACTTTATTTACAACAATTTATTAATGCTTTTGTTTTTGAATCTTCATTATGGGCCTCGCTCTATTGAGCGATTTGGCTTTTTATGGACCGTAATAGGGTTAAATTGAATATGATGTATTCCTCCTTGACAAACTCTAAATAATAGGCTCACTTGATCATCATGATCCTTATCTAAGTTGAGTGGGATGATCAATTCACATGTAAGATAGATATCTGCCTGAAATATTTCATGCCAAGTAGGGCAAGTCACCGCATACCCGAAAGGTGATAGTTGTTTACCTTATTAAAATGCTTGTGAATTGCTTTGTGGTAAAAGTGGAGGGTCGGTCATACCGGTAGACTGTTGGTACTAGTACATGAAGGTTGACGACCCTAGTTAACAGGTAGATTTGTACTCCGAGAGCATGGCCATGTTTTATTCCCTGCTGAGTCCCTACGTTGGTTATCCAGATTTTGTTATTGTCGTATGTCACTCACATGCATCCATGAGTACACCAGATTGTATATTAGGGATTGGGTAGTGCAGTACGACCACACCTATAAGTGGCAGGACCAGCCACTATTATCGATTTGCCACAATGATGAGGTCTGCATGATTTGCTTCGCTTCTAGAAAAGAAAAGGTCAAATTATATCGACATAGGGTGTTATTATAGGTTGTGCACCTGCGTGATTGCACGCTAGCTACGTGAGCTTATTTAAATAACATTTATAGAATTATCACATTCCCGTGATTTACTACTGTATTCTTTCCACCTTGCAACTAGCTTTACTTCATGTTCATCTATATATATTACGGCTAACATTATTGCTTTGACTATTATAATCTTGTATATACTCACTCTTGTCCCCAAGCTTTAGAGATCTTGGAAATGAGGTGTGAATCAACTAGTCTTATGAGTAATGTGTTGTTGTGCACCCTTTTTAGGCGATGAAACAGCGTGATGCCCAGCCATAACATGAGAGAGTGCCCGTGATAGAGCCCGCTCGAGTAGATGCACCAATCCGATCTCTTGACTTTAGATATGTGAGCTTATAAATCATAGAAAGAGCGAGAGATTTGTATTTTTATTTAGCTCAGTCGAGCCTTATGTATAAACTGATAGGTTCAAATTTTTGAATTATATATACATATAAGGTTTTTGAATAGTTTCTACATGCTAATCTAATGTCCACAGTCTGGAAAGATGATCATTTTAAGCTTGGAAAGTGATCATGTAACCCGCTTCGAAAGTGATCATGTAACCCGCTTGGAAAGTGTAGTGTGACAGTCTTGGGCAACAAGACCTTTCCCTGACCCAATCGCTATTTGGAGGAGGGTCCCTTACTGCCCAAGACGGCCACCCTATGCTTTCCAAGCGTATAACATGTCTACTCTCCATGTGTAGAACGATTTCCTTAGTTGGCTATAGAAAATCATCACATCAGACCAATATGCGAGAAAAAAATCAGAAACCAACACACACACACACATAGATATATATATATACATATATATACACACACGAATGACAGTGCGTGGGGATCCCCTATGCCTTGCGTGGTAGTACCTAGGTGCCCCCAATAGGCTTCAAGAGCACCCCATAGCGGGCTCTGTCTGCCCCCACCCCACCCCCTAGTGTGCTCCATACGTCCTCCTAATAAGGTCTAATTCCCCCCCCCCCCCACAATAGGCTCCACTTATTGTGCACCACGTGACAGTACCCGGTCTCCAATGGTACCTAAAGTTATGCAACGGAGGACGACATCAAACAACACCAAGGAGCAAGTCATCCAAGTGATCTCTCCAGGTGCCCGCAGATGCTCTCCAAGTAGTCTCTCAGGGATACCAACGGATCCGCCCCAATCAGAGGTCTGTACGCTGTAGTGGTCAGCGTGTAAACGGGAAACCTGTTGGAAGGCAGTTTGGTGATCCAATAAAGAGGTCGCGGCGGGATCTACTCTTGGAGCTCGTGCGAACTCGTCTACTCGGCATTACCTCAAGAGGCATCGTGTAGTAACGTATGGTCTCTTCTCTCAACCCCCCGCCGCTCGACTCTTTGTGTACCTCGGGTGGTTGCACATTTAATGTTGTATTTAAGAAGTCATTAATTTCTTGCCATTTCGTGAACCATCCGAGAAGCCTACCCTTAAGCATAAAATAGGGACCAAGGGTGCTCAAGATGGAGGAGCGTACTTAGCCCAGAACCCGCCCTATTGTTGGTGTGTACACTAAGTACCTTCAGATTACTTACTTTTGCATGTCTTGTATTCACACATATTTACGAATATCCGCACCCATCTTGTAATCTTTTTCGGGTATAATCTAAAAGCCCGCCGTAAGAGAGGAATTTGCCACATCAGGTTAGTCTGTTGTTCGATTACAGTCAATGATCTCTCAATTGTACCTCCTAGTTGGTGGTTGAGTGTTGAGGAACTATGTGATAAACATTTCTCCAATAGTTAGAACACAGGACCTTCAAATCTCAACCAACTAGTGAATCCACCCATATGGCAGGTGGGCAATCTCTAGACCCCGAGTAGCCGCCCGTTACTAGCACCGAGTTCTACCGTCAGCTCACCCTCATTGGTAAGTTAGATTTGCAGGAGGTGCACGCGATGGCCTTTAGGCATCCTCGAGAACCCGCGACCCCTAACGAGTTACGGCCTCCTCCGCCAATAAATCTGTGCAATAAAAATGTTCGTGCCCGCCATCAATTTTTTCAGGAAGTCATCCGGGACCATCTAGGATGGGTCCTGAAATTTGAGTGTCAAGAACCAGTTGAAGGGGAAGAAGTCTACTCACATTTCATTTTAGGGATTACTGGGGAAACAGCCCTCAATGGATTCAGAAATCCCCACCTTCCCCGCTTCTTGGGAAAAGAGGATCGGGCTTCTCACCTACAGTATTTGATGCCACTCTATCTCTGCAGCCTCTTTCCAAGGGACTGCATTGTAGGCTATTGTCTACTACTTTCGACGGGAAAGTAAGGGACCGGTTCCAAATCCTCCCCCTCGGCTCTATCACTTCTTTCAGAGCGCTGAGAAAAGATTTTTTGCAATGGTTTTCCACCTCTAAGTCGTAAAGGGCGGATATCGATGCCCTATTTTCTGCAAAGGGAAACTATAGGGCAATACATCATCCGCTTCCAAGGTCTATTCATGGAAGTCCCGGATATGGACCCACAAGTGTACAACATGGCCTTTACCAATGGCCTCAAATCTAGATTGTTCAAATTCTTGATTAGTATAAAGAAGATAAGGACTTTGTAGAGCTCATCAACAGAGCCAATCAGTTCGTCGAAATAAAATTCAACAACAAAGAATTCATCATGAGTCTCTCTAACCTAAGGAGCTAGCACCAACAGAGCTCTTCCGGCCGCCCATATTCTCTCTCAAAAAAGCAATTTTATCCACCAGGAGTATCGGCCCCGGAACTCGCGGGAGCATTTTTCTTGACATCAAGGCCCACGAGACTTCCAACAAATGAGGCCAGGGCATCCCCAGCTACAGCAAGGTGTTGGGTTTTATATACATAAGTAGAATATCACATCATATATGCACAATAGAATAGATTTACAAAAAAACCCTTAATAGTAAAAGATCTTGTGATTTCCATAAATCAAGAAATTAAAGTAAATAACAAATGCATAGTATCTAAATGGGATTGAGTCTTTACTCAATCAAGATGCTCCAAAGATCCAGCCCAAAAAGGTTTGTCGAACAGTAAGCGGTTGAGTCCACGCAAAAACAAATCTATGACCCTACAGGTATCCACACGAGTTAAAAAGAACCCCAAGATCTTGTCACATGAGAACTAGGTCGGAGAAAGAGTGCTCACTGCGTCTCCACAAATTGCTAGATTCGTTTCTAGGAGAGTCAGTAATAATAAGAAACCACGATGGGATCTAGGGTTCGGCTCAAGTGACAGCTTCAAAATCACACAAAATAGTCACACAGGAAAACTCTTTTACAGGTCTATTTCTACCCAAGGATATCAAACAAATGATAGCCTCTTAGAAATCCGCCAAAACACAAGTTGCGTCGACATGCAGTTGACGTGCGTCGATAAGAACTTAACGCAACGTCAAGAAGCATTCAACGACACTCGATGCACCTTGTGTTAACACGCAGTCAAAGCACTTGCGTCGAATAGAAGTCGATATTACATCGATATCTACTCGACATAGCATCGACTAAGGAACCACTTCGACTTTGAGTTTGACTGCGTCGACAACTAGTCAACGTGCGTCGATACACACTCGACGTGCGTCGATATGCACTTGACGTGCATCTATATGCACTCGACGTGCGTCGATATGCACTCGACGTGCGTCGATGTGCACTCGATGCATCCTGCCAGATTTCTTTATATCATAGAACCGGTCCATTACCCATATCATGTATGACCAGGGCCAACACAATCTTTCCTCCAATTTCTCCAAACACTTTTATGTGTGATCCTATAGGCTCAAATCGCATTGGCATTGAGACTAACTGCTTTACTACTTCCAGATCACCATAGAAAAACTAACAATCTCTCACTTGATCTAGAACGTATCAACAGAAGTCTCACAAGCAATGAGCGGCATCTAGCAATACATTATTTCTACCCAAGCAATAAGAGTTCATAACTCAACAAGCTTTTTGTGACCAATTTATCAGTGTTGTCATATCCCTTTGTTTCTTACATTCGGAATTAACTAAAGGTACAGATCGTGTCACCCTCATAATTATTCAATCCCAGTTTCTTGATCCAGAATGGACTTCCAGAAATTGGTGAGCCCAATATCATATGTTGACTCAACTAAGCATGTCCATGCATTTCTCAGTCTCATTCCATCAAGGGGCCCATAAATGTTACTCCTATCATATAGGAGGATAAATCTCATTTTTATCCACACACAAACACCCAAATGATTCATAGTTTACCCAATAACCACCGTTATCATCATCCTTTCTCAAGGAAGACTTTGATGGCATCAATGTACACTCTTCTTCACTTTATGAATGGTGTGACTTCAGGTCAAAGTACTACAAACACCATTGCCATTTGAGATATATTTGTGACACGTTCACATATTAATCCACAAAATAGTTTCATGGTGGGTCTGTCTAGTATAACTTGTGTAACACCACTATCCGTCACATAGCATATAGCAGTAGGTCCGGCCGGGGCCCGACACCATACACCACGGACATACCGGTGGGTTACGAGATTAAACCATTCAACTAATACACACGTCCTACACAGAGTATCTAGCGGAAGCAATTTATTAAGTTGTAACAATAAGAACTCAGCCAATAAGCATGAATGTCCACTAACAAACCAAACAGGAATGAAATACAAAGTACACAAAAGTACTGGCCTTATGGCCTTACAACAGTTCACTTAAATAAATAGTGTTTTACAAACTTCGGCGCGCAGGCCGGCCACACATGATTTAAATAAGTAAACAAACAAGGCCTTCGAGGGCCGGCTCAGCAACTTGGGCTTTGGCCCGCTATTTGCTGCTCGGCTCCGCAGCACCTGCAAGCACAAATCACCGCAACGGTGGCAAACAAGAATAACGGTCAACTAAAGCTGACCAAATTATAATGATTCCGCCCCCAACTTTGGGGTGGCAAAGCTTCTTCCCTGCACTTGTATTAGTATAAACAAACAGGATTGCGAAAGTACAATTTAAGCACACTTCACCACAGGTGTAGGCATGCACGGCCGCACACCCCGTGCTCTAAGGGCACTTACACGGTGAACTCGGTCCACCACCACTCCAAGGACGGAAATCTCGTGAGTATTAAAGTCTTCACGGCTTAAGCCGAAGACCCTCCCTCTATGCCATCGGCAGGCCACTAAACCGAACCACATAGAGCAAGTACGGTTTCACTCAACTCGCTGCCCACACTGCCACGACACTAAAAGTCATCGGCGCGAGCTAAGTTTCCCCGTAGCCCGTAAATCGATCAACCAACGTACATAGCCCGGTTATGTACAAAGATGGCTCCCGGGCCACCAAAGATGGCAAAAACACGCTTCTGCCCAGATTTCCGGGTGCACCTTGGGGTTAATCCCCAAGGATCCCTGCTGCAATCTACTACATAGAAACCCGAAAAATAGAAAAGGCACAGAGTCTTCGCCGGCTAATAATGCATAACAAATCATTACGGATCCAGACCAACATGTCCGGGTATGCTTCACACACCATGCTTATGCCCCTACTTCGATTCCGGACTCTAAACAAGGGGGACTTTACATATCTACACCAAGGAATACCGTAAACTCGCCGCACACTCGCGGGAGAGGGTTTTCCTATATAAAAGAAGAAGAGATTCACATGCTCAAGATGAGAATCGTTACCCTAGCGTTTCTCCTTGGTGCCATGAAAAACTATGCGGATTAAAAGCACCGTGATGATCTTGCCTCCGCAGATCTGGGCTCGATTTGCGATTTGGCGCTCCGAATCTCCTCCGGTGACCGGATCTCCCTCTTCCTTCTTCCTCCTTGCTCTCCCTTCTCTCTAGGATTTAGAAAGAGAAAACCCAAATATAATGAGGGTTTCTAAGCCCTATTCCCGGGTATATCCCAACAAGAACAACCCTGAACCGTTGGATCCCAAAATAAGGAAACGGACAGCCACGATTCGCACTTAAAATGAAATTTCTAGGCCGAACACGGCTTGCGACACGCCCGTGTCCATGACCGTGTGCCTCAATCGACACCGAAGCTGTCGCGTCTCGAAAATAACACGGGCACTCGACACGCCTGTGTCAGGCTTGACACGCCCGTGTCATCCAGTACACGCCCGTGTAGCTGGGTGTGTTCTCCCATCAACACAGGTCCAAAACATCCAGAGCACGACACGGCCATGTGACACACCTGTGTCACATGACGTGTGCTAGACACGCCCATGTCCCAGGACATGTAGTAGCCTTAGCACAACTCGCCAAACGACCCGAGCAGGACACGGGTATTTGACACGCCCGTGTCAAATTTGACACGCCTATTTTGGACCCGAACACGCCTGGGCTCAGGTCGTGCATCCTCACTCAACGATCGTTGAGTGAAAGGCTTTGAGTGACTGACACGCCCGTGTCCCAGGCCATGTTCACCCCCCCCCCCCCGACGATCGTTGACTACAATTTCGCGACCGCGCGACCAACGCCGAACCTGAGCACAACACGCCCGTGTCCCAGGCCGTGTCACCTCTACCAAATCCCAGACTTAGCTCAATATGCCTCCCGTCACTCTTTTGAGCTTCGGGGCATTACAACTCTCTCCCTCTTAAAAGAATTTCGTCCACAAAATTTCCAAGGGAAAGAAAACAGAAAACCAAAAGCGGTACCGGAGTGAAATAACTCTTGGTACTCCTCATGCATGGTCTGCTCGCGTTCCCAAGAGAGCTCCTCATGATCGCAATTGTCCCAACAGACCTTGACCATTCTGATCTCCTTGTTACGAAGTCGCTTGACTTTAGAGTCCTCAATACAAACGGGCTTGACCCTCGTCGTCAACCCTTCGTCCACCGGTACTTGATCAATTGTGATCACCTGCGAAGGCTCTTGCACCGCCTTCCGCAACACTGAAATGTGGAATACGTCGTGTAGACCACTTAACTCCACCGATAGCTTCAGATGGTAAGCTGCTTCACCGATCCGCTCCAGGACCTCAAATGGTCCAAGGTACCTCGGGCTCAGCTTCTTCAAGCGTCGTACCTTTGAAACACCCTAGAACGACTTTATCTTTAGATACACCCAATCGCCAACCGTGAACTCCACGTTCCGGTGCTTGGCATTGTAGTATTTAGCTTTTCTATCCTGAGCAATCAGAAAACGCTCCCGAATGGTTCGCACCAATGAAGTAGCGTTTTCCACCTCTTACTTTTTGTACAACCTTGCCTCACCCATTTCTAGCCACGACAACGGTATGCGACACTTTCTACCATATAGGGCCTCGAAGGGCGTCATTTGTATGCTCACTTGGTATCTGTTATTGTACGCAAACTCCACCAAATACAGATGGTCTTTCCACTACTTTCTGAAGTCCAGAACGCACATGCGAAGCATGTCCTCCATCGTCCTGTTGACCCTCTCGGTCTGCCCATCCGTTTGCGGATGGAAGGCTGTGCTGAACTTCAACTTAGTCCCCACCATTTACTACACCAAACTCCAGTCATTGGAAGTGAAACGTCCATCTCTATCACTCATGATGTTGCGGGGCACACCGTGCAGTCTGACTATATTATCCACATACAGCTTCGCCAGTTTCTCCACTGAATTATCCTTCCTATGCGGAACGAAGTACGACACTTTTATTAACCGATCTACGACCACCCAGATGGAGTCGTTTCCCTTCTGTGACCTTGACAAGCCATGCACAAATCCATCGAAATGTCGTCAAACTTTCATTCCGGAATAGGCAAGGATTTCAAGAAACCCCCTGGCTTTTACTCTGCCTTCACTAAGGTGCAAGTCTGACATTTAGCCACAAATAGTGCCACATCCTTCTTGAGTCCTGGCCACCAGAACAACTTCAGATCTCGGTACATCTTCATGCTCCCTGGGTGAATTGAGTACTTGGTATTATGAGCCTCGTACATCAACTCCACCTGGAAATTACCCACGTTCACTTCAAGGAAATTACCCACGTTCGGGACGCACAAACGATTGTCCTTCCTTAGCAGTCCATCTTCAACTGTAAATTGGGATTTGACCCATCCGAAGCTGCATCCATGATTTCCTTCATGATGCTATCCAAATCCATAGCCTGCCAAATCCGGTCAGCCAGATCATACTGAACTTCCATCCAGTTCAATAACTCTTCGACGCTAGTCTGCTTGTCAACACAATAGATCTCTAATGCCTTCAACTCCCGAATCAACCGCTCATCATGAATCGACAACCAGTTGGCTTGGGCGGGAGCCCTGCGACTCAACGTATCCGCAACTGCATTGCCTTTCCCGGGCACATAATGAATTTTGAACGTATAATCCCCCAAAAATTCCATCCATCTCCGCTGCCTCATGTTCAGATCCTTCTAATCCAATAGGTATTTCAGGCTCTTGTGGTCGGTATAAATATCGACCTTTACGCCATACATAGTGCCTCCACGACTTTAGCGCAAAAATCACGGCCGCTAACTCCAAGTCGTTGACCGAATAATTACTTTCGGGCACTTTCAGCTAATGCGAGCCATACGCAATAACACTACCATACTGCAGCAGCACCCAGCCCAAACCACTGCCTAAGGCATCACTATATATCTCAAAACCTTCGGTCCCACTCAGCGAACTTAGCACTAGTGTCGTGATCAACCGACTCTTCAACTCTTCGAACGCTTGCACGCACTCCTGCGTCCAAACAAACTTCTGATCTTTCCTTGTCAATGTCGTGAGAGGTAACGCTATCCACGAGAAATTCTCCACGAAGCGCCTGTTATAGCCGGCAAGCCCCAAAAAACTCCAGACTTCCGCTACCGAAGATAATACAGACCACTCACGTATAACAACAATGTTCGCCGGATCTACCTCAATCCCTTCACCACCAACTATGTGACCAAGGAACGCCATTGAGGACAACCATAACTCGCATTTGGATAACTTTGCGTATAGTTCGTTCCTCCTCAGAGCCTCCAAAACCAAATGCAGAAGCTTGAAGTGATCTTTTTCGCACTGTGAGTACACCAATATGTCGTCAATAAAGACGATCACAAAATGTTCTAAGTACTCCCTAAATGTCCTGTTCATCAGATCCATGAATACTGATGGCGCATTAGTCAGCCCGAACGACATGACCGTAAACTCGAAATGCCCATACCTTGTGCTAAACGCTGTCTTTGGGATATCACTCTCCCTTATCCTCAGCTGATAATAACCAGACTTCAGATCCAATTTTGAATATACCGACGACCCGACTAACTGATCGAAAAGATCATCAATCCTTGGGATCGGGTATTTGTTCTTTTCCGTTAACTTATTCAGTTCTCTGCAGTCGATATACAGCCGCAAACTTCCGTCCTTCTTCTTAACAAAGAGGACCGGTGCGCTCCAAGGCGACGAACTTGGACGCACATAACCTTGCTCCATCAACTCTTCCAGTTGAACCTTTAGCTCTGCCATCTCCTTAGGCGCCAACCTATAAGGAGAGCATGATACAGGTTTGGCACCTGGCACTAGCTCGATGGATAAATCGATCTCTCGCTGCGGTGGGGCTCCGGGAAGATTGTCCGGGAACACGTCGGGGTACTCGCATACCACCGGGATACTACACAAAGTGGGTTTAGGATTTACAACCTCCACTAGCATGAAGAACAGCTCTGCGCTAGTACGAACTGCCTTGACCACCTGAAGAGCAGACATAAACATCTTGCTCGACCCCTTCAATCCCGCAAACGTTGTCCCCCACCCAGCACCCAGCTTGACCTCTTTACGGTTGCAATCTATAAAAGCCTTCTGCTCTGAAATCCAGTCCATACCGAAGATAACGTAGAACTCTACTAGCGGTAGCAACGACGCTAGCAAGTCGAACTTTTGACTTCCAATATGAACCCTTACGGCACAAACTCTGTCTGCACGCATAGAACACCCATTCGGCAGCAACACGTCCAATTTTTCCTTCGCCATCGAAGAAGGGACTCCGATGTGAGATATAAAACTTTCGGATAAAAAGGACTGCGAAGCTCCTGTATCTAATAGTGCTCTTGCCGGACTATCACAAATCAGAACAAAGCCTATACAAACAGTAATAAGCTAACAAACACTAGGTAACAATATTTAAAGCTAACTTACTATAAATTTAAACTATACCTGTCACCACATCTGCCTGTTTGATGGCCTCTTGCTAGCCCAGATTATAGACTCTTGGTTGAGTCGGAGCATAATGGGTTGCGGTTGACTCCACCGCCTTGCCATTTTCTTCATAGATTTCTCCCTGCTTCCTCTCGGACTTTGCACGTCCGCTCCGACAATCTCGGGCACAGTGCCCCAGCTTTCCATAAGTATAACAAGCGCCCGGGGTTCGGTTGGTAGTTGCCCCCGAGGCACCTGAAGAAGGGGCTGGACCCGATGTCCTAGACTTTTTATTCCATTTACGGAACACCGATTTTGAGGAGTTCGGCCTTTTGAACTCCGACCCCTTCTCATTAGAGTCCTTCTTAGCCTGAACGTTCTTCATGTCTTTTTCCAAAGACCGGGCCGTGTTTACCAAGGTCAGGAAACCCTGTGCCATAGGCCCCGAAAGTAGCAATCTCAAGTCATCCCTTAGACCTTCGTAGAATCGGCTTGTCTTGCGCTCCTCATCAGCAAAGGTAGTTCTTGCATACCGACCTAAACGAGTAAACTTGTGGAGATACTCATCCACGGTACTCTCTTCTTGAACTAACTTCTGGAACTCATTTTCCAATGCAATCCTCTGAGCTGAGGGGAGGTATCGAGCCAAGAACAGTCTCGAAAACTCCTCCAACGAGACATCAGTCAACTGCCTACCCCTCAGATGGTGTAGCTCCAAGCCTTCCCACCATAATCTTATGTCACCATCCAACAAGAACGTGGCAATTGTGGTCTTCTGCCACTCTTTTGTCTCAGTAGCAATCAACACTCTCTTAACCCTGGAGAGCCAATCCTCTGCTTGGGTTAGGGTTCTCATCCCCGAGAACACTGGAGGATTGAAGCCCATCACGTGCTTAAGCTGCTTCTCCGTTGCACTCCTAGGCAACACTGGCTACACTACCACCTTCTCCACTCTCCTTGGCTTCGCCTCTTGGAGTGGTACTTGCTCCACAACAAGGGCAGGATAATGTACTTGCCTCTCAGGCTGCGTGTTGATCATCACAAACACAGCCTCCGCTACCAACCGTATGTTCTCAACCGAAGGAGGTATTACTGGCGCATTATTTGGTGCGCTGCTTTCCAAAGAAACTGGTCATTCTGACGGCCCAACACCACTCCTAGTCACCTATAATCGTACAAAATACCGATAAACAACCAAACAACATTGTGAAACACAATTATAGGAACACGCAGGTTCCTTAAACATGTGTAATTTCATTCCTAAGTGGATATTCATGGGTTCTTTTCTTGTTATAATGATGACGCACACACATGTGCTCACCACCCCTTAAAGTGAATTCGTCCACGAATTCATTTAAGTCTGATCGAAACAGGTAGTCTAATACCAAATTATAACACCCCTATCCGTCATATAGCATATAGCAGTAGGTCCGGTCGGGGCCCGACGCCATACACCACGGACATACTGATGGGTTATAAGATGAAACCATTCAACCAATACACACGTCCTACACAGAGCATCTAGCGAAAGATATTTATTAAGTTGTAACAATAAGAACCCAGCTAACAAGAATGAATGTCCACTAACAAACCAAATAGGAATGAAATACAAAGTACACAAAAGTACTGGGCTTATGGCCTTACAACAGTTCACTTAAATAAATAGTGTTTTACAAACTTCGGCGCGCAGGCCGGCCACACATGATTTAAATAAGTAAACAAACAAGGCATTCTAGGGCCGAATCAGCAACTTGGGCTTTGTCCCGCTATTTTCTGCTCGTCTCCGCAGCACCTGCAAGAACAAATCACCGCAACAGTGACAAACAAGAATAACGGTCAGCTAAAGCTGACCAAATTATAACGATTCCGCCACCAACCTCGGGGCGGCAAAGCTTCTTCCCTGCACTTGTATTAGTATAAACAAACAGGATTGTGAAAGTACAATTTAAGCACACTTCACCACAGGTGTAGGCACGTACGGTCGCACACCCCGTGCTCTCAGGGCACTTACACGGTGAACTCGGTCCACCACCGCCCCAAGGATGGCAATCTCGTGAGGATTAAAGTCTTTGCGGCTTAAGCCGAAGACCCTCCCTCTATGCCATCGGCAGGACACTAAACTGAACCATATAGAGCAGGTACGATTTCACTCAACTCGCTGCTCACACTGCCACGACACTAAAAGTCATCGGCACGAGATAAGTTTCCTCGTAGCCCGTAAATTGATCAACCAACGTACATAACCCGGTTTGTTGGTACCCTAGTTTTTGATTTGAGTTCAGTCTTCTCTTTTAGTCTCTTGACCCAAGATTTATCTATGGTCAAAGGTTAGTTGATAGGATAGATTCTCTAGTTGTGTAGAATTGCCTGTCCAGATGAAAATCTGGCTAAGTAATTTCTGGTTCAACTATGGTCGAACGTCGCTCGACTATCGTCGATCAGCCGATTGACGATCGTCTTCCTGATAGCTCGACTATCTGTTGATAGGTCGACTATCTGCTCTTCTTGATAGTTCAACTATCTGCTTGGATAGTTCGACTATCTGATAGCTCGACTATTTGTTCTGATAGGTCGACTATCTGCTGAGGTAGTTCGACTATCTTCTTTGATAGTTCGACTATCTGTATCGTTCGACTATCTGTCTGATAGGTCGATGAACTCTGTGCTTCGGTCGACGATCTCCGAGGGTCGTTCGACGTTTTGATGTATGTCTTGAGTAATTTTGTCATCTTCTATGATGTGATTTATTTCATATTTCTTTTGGCATATTTTATAAAAGATTATTTGAATAAATTCATGATATTATTTCCATGCAATATCTGCTCCATTCCTTATGCATGAGCCAATCTTTTTCTGACAAAGTTGTTTGTCTTATTAGTTGAAATATGTTTTCTGCTTTATCTGCCAGGCTGTCCTTTATAGCCGTTAGACTCAAAAAGTCTTCTTTGGCCGTAAAGAGTCTCTTCTGATGTGACTTTCTCTAGTATTATTTTATCAGAGTTACTTGCAGTTTCTTAGAAAGTTTTATCCTCTTATAGGATATCTGTCTGCAGTTTTTGTTCTTACTTTATGCTATTTGCAGCCCAGCTTGCAGATTTCAGTAGAAGACAAGATTCAAACTCAAATTAGAGTTGTTGTTGCTGCTGCTATATAAAGAATTCTTTGGAGAAAGAAATCAACTAGTTCTGATAGCAAAAACCAGTTCAGATAGCAAAAAGCTAACAGCAGCATTCAAGCTTACAACTTATAGTTTACAACTGCTCTCAGCTCGTTCACATTCAACTGAGAAGAAGTTTTAGCTCTTCACTCTTCTTCAACCTGAGTTCTCCTGCCTCCAGGAAGATCTTCACTCAGAGCTTTTTGAAGAAGAAGAAGAAGAAGATAGCTGCTTGAAGAAGAATTTTCATTTCATATTTATTATCTTCTTGTAGCTTTTTCTTTCAGATTTTCTAAAGTGTTTTCTGCACTGAAGCAAGACTTCACCTGGACATTCTTTTAGCCAGGGGGAGCCTTGACTCTTTAGAGCTTTCTAGCCCAGTGCAAGTTCTTGAGCTTCTCTAATTCTATTTAAAATAGAGAAGATATTTTAACCTCCTTTCCCCCTCCTATAAAGGGTTATTACTCCCTTCAAAAGTATACCTTGGTGGCAGGGCACCTGATCAAAAACCTGTGTTGGTTTTTAGACACCTGATCAAAAGTCTAAAGGGTTTCTGGATCTACCTGAAGTAGATCTTGTTAGTGGCAGGGCACCTGATCAAAAACCTGAGTGGATTCCTACCTTGTTGGTAGAAGAGTGGACGTACCCAAGTTATTTGGGGAACCACTATAAATTCCCTTGTGTCGTCTGGTTATTTGATTTATTACTTGTGCTATTGGCTGTGATTAGTTTTAACTAGGTTTGCTAGTTGCTGTTTAGGATTCCAAGCCTTAACTATAATTGCAGTTGGCTGCCTTTTGTGCACAATACTTATGTTAGGATTTAGGTTTACTTCTCAAATATCTATAACCTCCATTCCGCAATTAACTCTAAGGGAGTTGAGTAGACAGTCAACTTTGCTAGTGCAATTTTTGATTACTCTATTCACCCCCCTCTAGAGTAGTATCTATCCCTTTTCTTTCAATTGGTATCAGAGGGAGGTTTTCTGACTGTATATGCTAACACCTAAGTCACAAGATCCTGATAGATACCAAGGATTATAGATATTCACTTTCACTATCATGGCCCAGTTCAAGGATTACTCTAGCACCAGACCTCCAGCATGCAACTTAGCCAAGTTCAGCATCTGGAAGGCAAGGATTAAACTATATATGAACTCTATTGATGAGAGTATTTTTGCTTCTATTTTGACAGGACCACCAAGAGCACCTACTACAGCTACTGCTTCATCATCAACTGATATGAGTGCAGTGCCTCCTCCAGATTACAATGATGAATACAAAAAGGCAAAGATAGCAGATGCTAAGGTAATGAACATTCTGGCTCAGACAATGTCTGATAAAGTATTCCAAAAGGTTGCTGACTGCTCCTCAGCAAAAGCAATGTGGGATACACTGAACCAGATTATAGCTGGTTCAGCTGATGAAAGGAAGGACAGAAGGTCCAACCTTATCTCCCAGTATGAAAATTTCAAGAAAACTGATGCTGAATCAGTTGAAGCAATGTACACAAGGCTCAGATCAATCATCAATGAGCTGAGGACTCTTGATAAGGATATTTCATTGACAGAGGTCAATGATAAGATTCTTATGTGCTTCCCTAGCACATGGGATCTGAGGATCTAGCCTATCAAGGAGGCCAGAAGCACAACAGAAATCTCAACAGAAGCCCTTCTCGGCAAGCTCAAGTCCTTTGAGCAAGTGCTGAAGTCCAGGGAAGCTGAGGCTAAAGCAAAGACTCCAACTCCCACAAGAAAAGAGCAAACCCTTGCTCTCAAAGCTGCTGATGCTTCTGAAGGAAGCCAGTCTAATGAGGAACTGATGGCATTATTTGCCAAAAGGTTTCTCAAGATGGGAAGCAAAGAATTCAGAAAGAAATCTTCAAAATATGAAGAAAAACCAAGGTATGATCGTACTCCTACTAAAGAAATAATTTGCTATGGTTGTAGGAAGCCTGGACATATTCTTCCAGACTGTCCAGAGGAAAAGAATAAAGAGAAAAGGAAAGACAAGGATCAGCACAGGAAGCATTCCAAGCCATCCTCCTACAAGAACAAAAAGAAGGAGAGAGGTTTCGTTGCTGAAACCTGGAGCGATTCTGATGAGGAATCTTCCTCCTCAAGCTCCAGTGAGGATGAGGAAGAAAAGAAGGCAAAGGAAGTTTGCCTGATGGCAATTGATGCCTGCAGCAATCACTCAGCTGCAGAGAGTTCAGATTCTGATGAAGAAATGCCAACAGAAGATGAGGTATTGTCTTCTTACGATTTTACATCTGCTGAATTTAAATCGGATTTTAAATCTTTATGTTTAGATTTAATTAGTTCTGAAAAGGAAATAAAAGAGCTTAGAAATAAACTAGCTGAATCTGAATTAATTTCTATTGAAAACATTAGGTTAACAGCAGAACTCACTAATTCTAGTGAAGAAATAAAATTCCTTAAGAACGAATTAGCTAAGTCCAAAAGGTTAGAAGAATCTCTGAATGGTAGAAGCCTTAAGTTGCTTGAAATAACCAGCATGTCTGACACTAGGTCAGACAATAATAAATTAGGCTTAGGAGCTTCTTCTAGTGAACCCCCAATTATCCTTAAAAACCATCTTTCAACTCTAGTGAATTTTATTTCATCTAGTGGAATAAAAAACACTGAGCAAGTTAATCAGGTTAATAAAGCTTTAAATAAAGCTAAGAGAGAGAAAAGGAAACAAAAGTTTATGGAAATACAAAGAGCGTCGAACGCTGCTCGATGATCGCAGGCTCAGTGGTCGAACGGAGATCGACGATCTGAGCACCCATCGTCGAACGGTGATCGACGTTTTCAACATGAATTTCAAAACTTCAACCAGAACTTTAGAAACCCGAATGTAAATAGAAACCCTAGGTTCATTGACCCATCATCTGCATGGAGAATCCCACCTAGGAGATCTTACCCGTTAGGTTATCACCCTCAACCTGCTTATTCATTTATTTCCAGTTTTTCTTATGTGAAAAACAAGGGACCCAAGGTTACCTGGGTCCACAATGTTTAATTGATTTATTTGCAGGTGAAGACCTATCCTATCACTCAGAATAAGTGGTATTTGGATAGTGGTTGCTCCAAGCATATGACAGGAAATAAAGAACATCTATCAAGGTTCAAGGCCAAGCTTGGCCCAAAGGTAATCTTTGGAGATTCAAGCTGTGGTCAAACTGAAGGCTATGGCAGGATGACAATTGGAGCTGTAACATTCAAGAGAGTTGCTTATGTAACTGGACTGAAGCATAATCTCATTTCAGTAAGTCAGTTATGTGATGCTGGATACCAGGTATCATTTTCTAACTCTCTCTGTAATATTACTTTAAATAATAATGTTGTGTTAGTAGGTATTAGACAAGGTAACATTTATTTAGTAGATTTTAACTCAACTCACTCTGAAATCTGCTTATTTAATGAAGTAACAAATAACAATACTTTATGGCATAAAAGGCTTAGCTATGTTAACCTCAAGAATATATCTAGGTTATCTAAACACAACCTTGTTAGAGGTTTACCTTCTTGCCCCTACAAGAAGGAGAGCCTATGCAAGGCTTGTCAATTAGG
The DNA here is from genome assembly GCA_039513925.1 of Platanthera zijinensis. NCBI lineage: Eukaryota > Viridiplantae > Streptophyta > Magnoliopsida > Asparagales > Orchidaceae > Platanthera > Platanthera zijinensis. The sequence goes on from CM077098.1 coordinate 60,870,702, forward strand.
CAAGCAAACCAAGAATTCATTTAAATCAGTAAATAAAAGTGATTCTCCTAGAATCCTGTATTTATTACATTTGGACCTATTTGGCCCAATAAATGTACAGAGTTTAGGAGGGAAGTATTACACCCTAGTCATTGTAGATGACTTCTCTAGGTTCAATTGGGTGTTCTTTTTGAGAACTAAGGCTGATAACTTCAAAGCCCTTACAGATTTTCTATTATGTGTGCAGACTGAGTACTCTACTCATGTGGCCTTGATCAGAAGTGATCATGGTACTGAGTTTGACTCTCTTCTCATGCAAGAATTCTGTGAGAGAGAAGGTATCAAACATAGCTTCTCAGCTCCTAGAACTCCCCAATAAAATGGGGTAGTTGAAAGGAAGAATCGAACACTAATTGAAGCTGCTAGCACATTGTTGGTAGATGCTAATATGCCTCTTTCCTATTGGGCAGAAGCTGTTAGTACAGCTAACTATGTCTTGAATAGAAGTTTGATACACAAGCTTAAGTGTAAAACTCCTTATGAGTTGCTTAAAGAAAAGAAACCTAAAATAAATTATTTTAGAGTATTTGGTTGTGTAGTTTATATTCATAATAATAATAAAGAATACCTTAGAAAATTTGAAGCAAAAGCTTCAATGGGAATTTTTCTTGGATATTCCCAAGTAAGCAAAGCTTATAGGGTATTTAATAAATCATCTTCTAAAATTGAAGAGTCTGTTCATATGTCCTTTGATGAATCTCAGATGTTTTATAAGGAGAAGGAAACTTCCCCTTCCTCAAGTTCATTGCAGGTACCAGATGTCACTCAAGAGATTCTCCATCTATCAACTCTTCATATCACTGAATCATACAGTGATGAAGACCTTGCTGAAGTTTTTGCTGTACCACCAATAGTAGATCAAATTCCTCCTAAGGAATTAATCCCAACTATTGCTGAAGATCACATCCCACCTGCTGATATTGTCACACTTAGAGATCATCCTACATCTCAAGTGATTGGAGACATATCAGCTGGTGTTCAAACAAGACATCAGTTAAGACAGGATGTGATGCATGCTTGTTTCCTTTCACAGATTGAGCCCCTCACCATTAAAGATGCTGAGCTAGATCCCCACTGGATCATTGCCATGCAAGAGGAACTCAATCAGTTTGAAAGATGTAAAGTATGGACTTTGGTTCTAAGACCTAAAAGCCAACTGATCATAGGCACCAAGTGGGTGTATAGAAACAAGTTGGATGCAAATGGAATCATTGTAAGGAACAAAGCTAGGCTTGTAGCTCAGGGCTACAGACAGGAGGAAGTTATAGATTTTGACCAAACCTTTGCTCTTGTTGCAAGGCTAGAGGCAATAAGGATCTTTCTAGCTTATGCAGCCTATATGAAGTTTAAGGTCTTTCAGATGGATGTCAAAAGTGCCTTTCTAAATGGTGAGCTAAAGGAAGAGGTATTTGTTGAACAACCACCTGGGTTTGTTTCTTCAACTCAACCCTCACATGTTTTCAAGTTGCAAAAAGCTCTTTATGGACTCAAACAAGCACCAAGAGCCTGGTATGAGACTCTAGCTAGTTTTCTGTTAGAGCACAACTTTGTTAGGGGAGTAGTTGATAGAACCCTTTTCGTCAAGCACCACAAGGACACAATCCTGTTAGTTCAAGTGTATGTGGATGACATTATTTTTGGTTCCACTGATCCCAAACTGTGCAAAAAGTTCTCTAACTTGATGCATTCTAAGTTTGAGATGAGTAGTATGGGTGAGCTGTCTTACTTTCTTGGTCTCCAAGTAAAGCAAGATGCTGATGGCATCTTCATCTCCCAATCCAAATATGTCAAGGAATTGGTAAAGAAGTTTGGGATGGCTGATGCTTCAGCAATACATAGACCTATGGCTACTAATGTAGTTATAGATTCTGATGATCAGGGAAAGCCTGTTGATCAAAAGAATTATAGGGCCATTGTTGGTTCCCTATTGTATTTAACTGCATGTAGGCCAGATATAATGTTTGTTACATGCCTTTGTGCTAGATTCCAGGTCAACCCCAAGGAATCTCATCTGATTCTTCTCAAGAGAATTTTGAGATACCTGAAGGGATGTCCAAATCTAGGACTTTGGTACCCAGCTGAATCAGAATTTGAATTAATTGGATACTCTGATTCTGACTATGCTGGTTGTCGAGTTGATAGGAAAAGTACCTCAGGAACTTGTCAGTTCCTAGGAGAGAGATTGGTCTCTTGGTTCTGTAAGAAGCAGGCTTCTGTCTCAACTTCAACTGCAGAGGCTGAATATATAGCAGCTGCTAGTTGTTGTTCACAGATCCTGTGGATTCAAAACCAACTTTTGGATTATGGGTACTCACACAAGAACACAAAAATCTTATGTGACAGTACCAGTGCTATCTCCATTACACAAAATCCAGTGCACCACTCTAGAACAAAACACATTGAGATCCGGCACAATTTCCTGAGAGATTTATCTATGGTCTTCTCTTTTAGTCTCTTGACCCAAGATTTATCTATGGTCAAAGGTTAGTTGATAGGATAGATTCTCTAGTTGTGTAGAATTGCCTGTCCAGATGAAAATCTGGCTAAGTAATTTCTGGTTCGACTATGGTCGAACGTCGCTCGACTATCGTCGATCAGCCGATCGACGATCGTCTTCCTGATAGCTCGACTATCTGTTGATAGGTCGACTATCTGCTCTTCTTGATAGTTCAACTATCTGCTTGGATAGTTCGACTATCTGATAGCTCGACTATCTGTTCTGATAGGTTGACTATCTGCTGAGGTAGTTTGACTATCTTCTTTGATAGTTTGACTATCTGTCTGAAAGGTCGACGATCTCTGTGCTTCGGTCGACAATCTCTGAGGGTCGTTCGACGTTTTGCTGTATGTCTTGAGTAATTTTGTCATCTTCTATGATGTGATTTATTTCATATTTATTTTGGCATATTTTATAAAAGATTATTTGAATAAATTCATGATATTATTTCCATGCAATATCTGCTCCATTCCTTATGCATGAGCCAATCTTTTTCTGACAAAGTTGTTTGTCTTATTAGTTGAAATATGTTTTCTGTTTTATCTGTCAGGCTGTCCTTTATAGCCGTTAGACTCAAAAAGTCTTCTTTGGCCGTAAAGAGTCTCTTCTGATGTGACTTTCTCTAGTATTATTTTATCAGAGTTACTTGCAGTTTCTTAGAAAGCATTATCCTCTTATAGGATATCTGTCTGCAGTTTTTGTTCTTGCTTTATGCTATTTACAGCCCAGCTTGCAGATTTCAGTAGAAGACAAGATTCAAACTCAAATTAGAGCCGTTGCTGCTGCTGCTATATAAAGAATTCTTTGGAGAAAGAAATCAACTAGTTCTGATAGCAAAAACTAGTTTAGATAGCAAAAAGCTAACAGCAGCATTCAAGCTTACAACTTACAGTTTACAACTGCTCTCAGCTCGTTCACATTCAACTGAGAAGAAGTTTTAGCTCTTCACTCTTCTTCAACCTGAGTTCTCCTACCTCCAGGAAGATCTTCACTCAGAGCTTTTTGAAGAAGAAGAAGAAGAAGATAGCTGCTTGAAGAAGAATTTTCATTTCATATTTATTATCTTCTTGTAGCTTTTTCCTTCAGATTTTCTGAAGTGTTTTCTGCACTGAAGCAAGACTTCACCTGGACATTCTTTTAGCCAGGGGGAGCTTTGACTCTTTAGAGCTTTCTAGCTCAGTGCAAGTTCTTGAGCTTCTCTAATTCTATTTAAAATAGAGAAGACATTTTAACCTCCTTTCCCCCTCCTGTAAAGGGTTATTACTCCCTTCAAAAGTATACCTTGGTGGCAGGGCACCTGATCAAAAACCTGTGTTGGTTTTTAGACACCTGATCAAAAGTCTAAAGGGTTTCTGGATCTACCTGAAGCAGATCTTGTTGGTGGCAGGGCACCTGATCAAAAACCTGAGTGGATTCCTACCTTGTTGGTAGAAGAGTGGACGTACCCAAGTTGTTTGGGGAACCACTATAAATTCCCTTGTGTCGTCTGGTTGTTTGATTTATTACTTGTGCTGTTGGCTGTGATTAGTTTTAACTAGGTTTGCTAGTTGCTGTTTAGGATTCCAAGCCTTAACTGTAATTGCAGTTGGCTGCCTTTTGTGCACAACACTTGTGTTAGGCTTTAGGGTTACTTCTCAAATATCTATAACCTTCATTCCGCAATTAACTCCAAGGGAGTTGAGTAGACAGTCAACTTTGCTAGTACAATTTTTGATTACTCTATTCACCCCCCCCCCCTCTAGAGTAGTATCTATCCCTTTTCTTTCACGGTTATGTACAAAGATGGCTCCCGGGCCACCAAAGATGGCAGAAACATGCTTCTTCCCAGATTTTCGGGTGCGCATTGGGGTTAATCCCCAAGGATCCCTGCTGCAATCTACCACGTAGAAACCCGAAAAACACAAAAGGAACGGAGTCTTCTCCAGCTAACAATGCATAGCAAATCATCACCGATCCAGACCAACACGTCCGGTTAGGCTTCACACACCTTGCCTATGCCCGTACTTTGATTCCGGACTCTAAACAAGGGGGACTTTACATATCTACCCCAAGGAATATTGCAAACTCGCTGCACACTCATGAGAGAGGGTTTTCTCATGCAAAAGAAGAAGAGATTTGCTCAAGATGAGAATCGTTACCCTAGTGTTTCTCTTCAGCACCATGGAAAGCTACGCGGATGAAAAGCACCGCGATGATCTTCCCTCCGCAGATCTGGGCTCGGTTTGCGATTTGGCGCTCCGAATCTCCTCCGGCGACCGGATCTCCCTCTACCTTCTTCCTCATTGCTCTCCCTTCTCTCGAGGATTAAGAAAGAGAAAACCAAAATAGAATGAGGGTTTCTAAGCCCTATTCCCGGGTATATCCCAGCAAGAACAGCCCTGAATTGTTGGATCCCAAAATAAGGAAACAGACGGCCACGATTCACACTTAAAATGAACTTCGTGGGCCGAACACGGCCTGCGACACCCCCGTGTCCATGGTCATGTGCCTCAATCGACACCGAAACCGTCGCATCTCGAAAAGAACACGGGCACTCGACACGCCCGTATCAGGCTTGACACGCCCGTGTCATCCAGTACACGCCCGTGTAGCTGGGCGTGTTCTCCCATCGACACAGGTCCAAAAAGTCCAGAGCACGACACGGCCATGTGACACACCTGTGTCATATGCCGTGTTCTAGACACGCCCTGGGACATGCCCATGTCTCAGGTCATGTAGCTGTCTTAGCATAACTCTCCAAACTACCCGAGCAGGACACGGGTATTCGACACGCCTGTGTCGATTTTGACACGCCCGTATCAGACCCGAACACGCCTGGGCTCAGGTCGTGCGTCCTCACTCAACGATCGTTGAGTGAAAGGCTTTGAGTTACTGACACGCCTTGGGACACTCTCGTTTCCCAGGCAGTGTTCACCCCCCCCCGACGACCGTTGACTACAATTTCGTCGACCACTCGACCAGCGCCGAACCCGAGCACGACACGCCCCTGGGACACGCCCGTGTCCCAGGCCGTGCCACCTCTACCAAATCCCAGACTTAGCTCAAAACGACACCCGTCACTCTTTTGAGTTTCGGCGCGTTACAACTTGTTCACTAAAAAGTACCTATGTGATGACTTGATATCACAATATTATGACATGTGAGAACCGGTCATCTGTCAATGCATATACTAGTCTCAATATACCATCATCGCCCCGACATCTAAGATGATACGTCGACCAAGGACCATTTAAGAATGAAACTTCTTATAAACATAGTCTCTCATAATCAAGTCACTCATTTGAATTCATATACAAGCAAACATACTAAGGACATTTATTATGATAATTTATCTATCATATATAAACAAAATCACATAACAAAAGAACTTTCCATAAAAGTAAAAAAGAAATATTCAGTACTATATTCATCACATGAATAACAACTGACACATATACAATCCATAAGTCTCCCACTAGAGTTGATCATTTAACCATCTAATACCCATTGATCTTATATGACAATCATGCTTTCTTTTTGCAAGAGACTTTGTCAGTGGATCCATAATATTTTCTTTGATCGATACTCTACAAATGCTCACTTCTCCTCGATCGATAATATCTCGAATAAGATGGAACCACGGAAGTATGTGCTTGAAGCGCTGATGAGATCTATGTTCATTAGCATGTATAATAGCATAATTGTTGTCATGGTAAAGAATTACAAGATCAATAATGCTAGGAACTACATCAAGCTCACTGATGAATTTCCTAATCTGCACCGCATCCTTCGCCGCATTTGCAGTGGCGATATACTCGACCTCTGTTGTATAATCGGCAATTATCTCCTGCTTGGAACTTTTCCATCTTACAGCTCCTCTATTTAGGAAAAACACAAAATATAATTGAGACTTTGAGTTATCCCTATCAGTCTGGAAATGAACATCGGTGTAACCCTTTACAACGAGCTCTTCCTCTTCACCAAACACAAAAAATACATCTTTAGTCCATCTTAAGTACTTTAAGATATTCTTGACTACTATCTAATGACTATCACCAGGATCAGACTGATATCTGATAGTCAAGCTCAAATCATATGAGACATCGGGTCGAGTAAATAACATCACATATATGATTGATCCAATTACCGAAGTATATAGAATCAACTTCATGCGCTCCTTATCTTCCAAAGATTTAGGATACTGGTCCTTGGAGAGACTTATAGTATGGGATATGGGTAAGAATCCCTTCTTAGAGTCAAGCATGCTGAACCGTTTCAACACCTTCTCAATGTATGTACTTTAAACAAACCTAGCAACTTCTTCGATCTATCATTATTGATCTTAATACCAAGTATATAAGTCACTTCGCTCAGGTATTTAATTAAAAATAGTCCCTAGGCTATTCTTAACAACTTGCAGGGTGAATGTTATTTTCAAGTAGCAGTATGTCATCTACATACAATATCAGGAAAACAACAATGCTCTTACTAATCATCTTGTAAACAAAAGGCTCATCTTCACTCTTATTGAAACCAAACTCTTTATTTTTCTCATCAAATCATAGAATCCAACATCGAGAAGCTTGTTTCAATCCATAAATGGATTTTTGTAGCTTGCATATTTTAGTGGCTTCATTTGGAGATACAAAACCCTCATGTTGTGTCATGTACACTTTCTCAAAGTGGTTTCCATTAAGAAAAGTCGTTTTGACATCTGTTTGGCAGATCTTATAGTCATAATATACAACAATAATAAGTAGAATTCTGATGGACTTTACCATAATAATAGGGGAAAATTTCTCATCATAATTAACAATACGAATTAGCTTGAAACCTTTAAATTTGTATATTCCCATCCATATCAGAATTCTTTTTGAAGACACGCTTATAACCTATGGGTCGTACCCCTTCAGGTGGTTGCACCAAGGTCCAAACTTGGTTTGCATACATGGAGTTCATTTAAAATTTCATGGCCTCAAGTCACTTCTAGAGTTTTATCCACTCATAGCCTCTTGGTAGGTTGTAGGCTCATCATCATGATCCATAAGCAACGCATTACCTGTTTGAGACATGAGAAATTCGTATATATCAGGCTCAAATCTTAGTCTATCATATCTACATAGGACTTGTGTTTCTTGAGCAGTATCTCTAGCTACAACTGTTTATATTCCTTGCCCAGGCTCTAATTTTGGTTCATTTATTGTTTGTGGTTCTTAAACTTCTTCAAGATATATCTTTGTAGTCTGTCTAGATAAGAATATTTTCTCCAAAAAGACAATAGTACTCGCGAAAACACTTTGCCCTTAGATGGTAGATTGAATTAGTATTCTTTGGTTTCCTTAGGGTACCCCACAAAATAATACTTATCAAACTTGGGTTCCAACTTGTTAGACATTTGCCATCACACGTATGTCTTGCAATCTTAAATTTTGATGAAAGATATACTAGGATGCTTTTCAGTCCATATCTCATATGACATCTTTAGAACCGTTTTCGTTAATGCATGATTTAAAGTGAAAGAAGCAGTCTCTAAATAAAATCCCCAAAAGGGAACATGCAACTCTGCATGACTCATCATCGATCGAACTATGTCTAATAAAGTACAATTCCTTCTCTCAAACACACCATTATGTCATAGTGTTCTAGGTGGAGTGAGCTGTGATACAATACCACAATCTTTCAGATGATCACAAAACTCATGACTCAGAAAATCACCACATTAATCAGATCAGAGCGCTTTTATCCTTTTTTCCAGTTGGTTATCTACTTTATTCTTAAACTTTTAGAACTTTTCAAAGGTTTTGGATTTGTTCTTCATAAGAAACAATATTCGTATTTACTAAAACATCAGTAAATATAACAAAGTAGTGAAAACCACCTCTAGCCATAAAACTCATGGGTCCACATACATCACTATGTATAACACCCAAAAGATCATCATCCCTCTCAGTATGACCAGTGAAAGGGGCTTTGTTCATCTTGCCTAATAAACATGACTCGCATCTCTCAAATTATTCATAATTAAATGAGTTTAACAACCCATTTTTATGGAGCTTGGATATGATTTTCTCGTTTATATGGCCCAAATGACAATGCTAAAGGAACGTAGGATTTGGTCATTCATTTTTAGTCTTTTAGTATTTTCTATATTATAGATCTGATGGTCTAAGTTCAAAACATATAAACCATTAAACAGCTGGGCTACACTATAAAAAACATCATTCAAATAAATAGAACTACAATTTGAAAGATAGGGGTTAGACCTGATTTACTCTAGAGGGGGGGTGGTGAATAGAGTAATTAAAACTTTTGGCTGTTTTAAAGTTTATCATAGTAAAATAAGTGATACCAATAATAATATAGAAAGGAAATGAAAATAGGGTAAGCTAATCTATCACAGCACAGCAAGAACAAGAAAGAAAATGATCATACACAGACAACACAAGAATTTATAGTGATTCCCCAAACTGGGTACATCCACTCTTCTACCACCCTGGTAGGAATCCACTATCAGGTTTTTGATCAGTGACTGCCACCACAAGATCTATTTCCAGGGAGATCTCACAACCCTTTAGGCTTTTGATCAGGTGCCCAAAAACCAAGAATAAACTTTTGAAGGGAGTTAATAAACCCTTTATACAGGAGGTGAGGGAGGTGATGATGTAAGACCCCCCTCCCGAAACACAATACACGGCACGAGAGGGGTCTTATGCCCAGAACAGCCGCCTTGCGGTAACACTAGCACTCGGGCTAGCCCGTACCACAAGACGCCTATTCTGCCGGCATCAACCAATATCAACACATAATTGCCAACCCAACCATAGTAATATAAGAAGGTCAATCCACACTAAGCATATATCAATAAACATAACAAAAGAGAAGCTAACAAGCTTCTACATAATCAGAGTACGTGAATGTATATGCCACGAAGGGCTACAACAAAATCTCTCTCACTCACATCTATAACAGACGGTAGCGAGGGTATCGTCCCTTCAGGCCCTGTCGTCCTGGCCTGGCTGTCCGGCTGCATAGCCTGCTGCTCCACCTGCGGGGTTTCCTCCTAAAAAGGAAGACGTAGCAACCGTTAGTCATAAAGACTAAGTGGTTTCACATCCGCTCCCCCGGCGACTCCTCGGCACCGGGCAGAAAAAGGAATAGGTACAATATATAAATAGCAGTAGTACAACAGGTGAAGTGAATATACATATCATAAGCAGCAACAACAGTAGTGTATAATAAACAAGCTCTTATTTTGCAAATCTACTATCTACAGCGGCAAGAGAGTATATAGCTACAACAGTAAGTAACTCAACTTATATGGATGCCCATACAAGCATATAAGTTGAGGGTCGTTCAACAATAAGTAACTCATCGTATAGGAGTGCCCATACAAACTTATACGACGAGGGTCTTATGTATGCAATGAAGTGTAATGCTATGAATGCAATGCAATGACACACCCATGATCAAGCACATGCAATCTCTATGTCCACACAGACTTATAGTTCCTACTATTTGAGCAGGTAGCTAACCTCTCAAGCGTCAACCGTCGTGGCCAAACGGTGACAGTAGAGCGGGCATCTCCACTACTAGGCTGGTCTCCACACTACCTAGCCTAGGCCTCCGTACGCCTCAACGCTAAGGACACAACAGCGGAGCTCACATGCATACTACGGCTCAGCGGGTTCTCTTGGGTAAGTGAGCACCAAGATCCTAGCCCCAAACTGGCTTATGCGTGACACGGAAGGAGCCTCAGAAATGAACACGAGGACCAAGCCCAACCGTTCACTTGGCACGGATGGAGCCTCGGGACATGAACACCGAGGACCAAGCCCAACCGTCCAAGGTCTAGCTGTCGACTCCCATCGGTGTGATAATTAGCGAGCCCGTAGACCTGCCACACTATCCTTAACCCGGGGTTACGACACCGTGTGTCAACTCACACCACATGCAATTTCACAATATCGTGACATGGAAGGAGCCTCGGGACGTGAACACCGAGGACCAAGCCCAACCATCCATCAAATGCAGAAGGAGCCTCGGGATATGAACACCGAGGGCCAAGCCCAACAGTCCAACTTTACTCATCTCAATCTCATTCCAACTAGTGGCAGTCAACACTGCACTTGTTACTTCCACAATGCTACCCGTAGGGAGACGACACTCTAAGCATTGGATTACTAATTCCCTTTTTATCCATCCAACATACATCATGGCCATAGTTAAATCATTTATACATTTATCCAATTATATCTACCCAATTATGTCAGGTTCCTTCCTTCAATTAAACTTGTCCACAACCCGTTATATGAATTTAGATTTATAACCTCAACTTATCATGTCACTATGATGATTATGTCAAAAGAGTCCACCAAAGCCTCGAGTTGGATCGCAACATTAAATTCCACCACATCGCATTCCACGTTACACAAGCCCAGAATTTAGGTGCAGCCTTAATCCAGGTAGCCACTTCGACCAAGGATTCCCGAGGCTACAGAAATCCGACGAGTGCGTGTAACCACTCGTTAGAAATATAATTTCATGGGCTACAACTTTCGTGTTTAGTCGAAAGCCCAGATTTGATCACATCACACCAGAAATCCGTTCGAAGCCTGCTGCGTACAGGATACAGATTTCCTGGGTGGAATTTCCCCCAACTGCAGCAGATTCGAACAGACTTTCCCGTGGCTACAGGTATCGCCTGGGAACGTACAACCACTCGTTGGAAATATAATTTCGAGGGCTACTACTTTCGTGTTTAGTAGAAAACTCAGATATGACCAGAACACCCCCGAAATATGCCACGAAGGTCGCTGCGTGCAGAAAACAGATTTTTGCATGCATCTTAAGGCGAGGTGAACGGCATTCGTTCATCTTCCTCTTTGCACCAAACTCCCAAAATCTTCTCCAGAAAATCGTCCACCCTTATTCACCCTCACGAAGCCATATTTCTCCACGAATCCTTCTCTCATCTTCACTTTGAAGGATGAAGAGGTTGGAGAGGGCTAAAGCCTAGAAAACAAACCTAGGCATGGATTTCCTAGGAAATCTCCTCCTCACCATCGAGACTCTATGGAGTCGATATCTCTCCTAGAATATTTCTACAGATCTAGCACCAAGGGAGAGGGGAGGAAGCTCACCTCATTTCCGGCGGTACCAACATTCCCGGCCATGGATCTAGTCGTTCTCCTTTGCGGCATCTCTCGCTTGGTGCTTGTTCTTCACGGCAAAGGAAAGAGAGAGAGAGAAGGCCGCCTCCAAGAGCTCCGATGTCCCTCGGCTCCGACGGTTTCGCGAGATCCACGATGACGGCAAGGGTTGATCGGCACAAGGCTAGGGTTTGGCTTTTAACTCCCTTTTTATAAGCCGATGTATTAGGTTACATCCTCTGCCACATGTCAACGCCCCATTGGACCGCCCATAATGGGTCATATTGAAGTGACCCGGTCCAAGGAATCATCCAGCACGAATCCCGAAGCCCGGTTCGGTCCGCCTGTGAAAGCCAGCGAATCTGCCTGGGCGAAGAAAACGCTCAAGTCAAATTCGGCGGGAATCATCTGTCATTCTCGACGATCGGCGAGAATCATAAGGCATTCTCGACGAATTCGTCGGGTATCAACAATGATACCCGATGATTTTCCCTTAGCCTAACTTATCGAAAATCTGGCGTTGAGTGCGTTGAGTATTCTCATCGATACTCGACGATCGGCGAGAATCACCAGGTGATTCTCGACGATTTTCCCTTGGGTCATTCTTATCGGAAATCTGGCGTTGAGAGCGTTGAGTATTCTCATCGATACTCGACGATCGGCGAGAATCACCCGGTGATTCTCGACGATTTTCCCTTAGGCCATTCTTATCGGAAATCTGGCGTTGAGAGCGTTGAGTATTCTCATCGATACTCGACGATCGGCGAGAATCACCAGGTGATTATCGACGATTTTCCCTTAGGCCATTCTTATCGGAAATCTGGCATTGAGAGCGTTGAGTATTCTCATCGATACTCGACGATCGGCGAGAATCACCAGGTGATTCTCGACGATTTTCCCTTAGGCCATTCCCTTTCGATCCGTTGGATATCACTCCACCCTACACTCCATCCAACGCACTTGATACCTTTTGCCAGTGTGCCCCGAGCCCAAGTCAAGTCTTTTGACTCAAAACTCGTGCGAGGGGCCTAGCGCGAATTGGGACGTTACAAATCCTATAAACAAAGTAAAAGATTTTGTCCCCGAAATCAGGCTAGGGCTATGGGGATGCAAGTACTAAATAATATGCGCTATAAAATGTTATCTTGGAAGAACAGCTCCGAGTAGCGCTTCTGCATCAAGTCCACCGGCTCCCAAGTAAATTCTTCCTTCCCATGATTAGACCACAACACTTTTACCAGAGGCACACTTTTGCGTAGCAGGGTTCTTATCTCATTATCAACGATTCGTACCGGCTCCAGTCGCACAGATCTGTCAGACGCTACAGCACCATCAGTCGTGGGGATTTACTGTTCGGGCCGCAACAGCACCTTCCGAAGTGACGAGACATGGAACACGTCGTGGAGATTTTCTAACTCGGGCGGTAGCTCCAGCCGATAGGCCAAAGGGCCAATCTTTTCCACTATGACATAGGGTCCAACATACCGTGGGCTGAGCTTCTTCACTCCTCGTACTCGTGATACTCCATGCATCGGTCGGATTTTCAGAAACACCTTGTCTCCTACTTGAAATTCCACCATCCGGTGTTTAGCATTGTAATACTTTGCCTGCCGACTTTGAGCCTCCAACATACGATCCCGTATCAACCTAACCACCGCATTCGTGTCATCTATATATTCAACACCCAAAGTCTTCGGGTCATCATCTTGCACCCAAGACAAGGGGGTTCTACACCTCCTTCCATATAGGGCTTCATGGGGTGTCATGCCAATGCTAGCTTGATGGCTGTTGTTGTAGGAGAATTCCATTAAGGGCAAGAGTCTTTCCCATGGCTCTCCCCTATCTATCACACACAACCTCAATAGGTCCTCCAATGTTCGGATGGTCCGCTCAGACTGCCCGTCCGTCTGTGGATGAAATGCGGTGCTGAAGGTAAGGCGCGAGCCCAAATATGCCTGTACCGCCTTCCACTCCTTGGAGGTAAAACGACCATCACGGTCCGAAACTATCGTCTTAGGTACGCCGTGATACCGTACAAACTGCTCCACAAAAAGACGTACTAAGACGTCCACATGAGCCTCCTTCTTCATAGGAATGAACCGGGCAACTTTCGTCAGGCGGTCAATGATCACCCACACTGAATCATTTCCTGAGCGGGAGCGAGGTAGCCCATGTACGAAGTCCATGGAGATATCCTCGAAATTCCATTCGGGGATTGGCAACGACTGCAACAGGCCACTGGGGCTCCTACATTCCGCCTTCACTCTTTGGCAGGCTTCACAATGCGTGACAAAGTACCAGACATCTTTCTTCATTCCTGGCCAACACATCGTCTTCCGTAAGCCGGCGTACATCTTTGAAATTCCTGGGTGCACAGAATATTGAGAGCAATGTGCTTCTCTCATAATATCCTCCCGGATTCTGTCACCTTTGGGAATGTAGAGTAGGCCGCGAAAGTAAACGAGGCCGTCCTTTAGTGTGTACTCATCGGTAGTCCCGTCTTCGATTAACTTTATTGCCGGGGCCAAAGTCGCATCCAATCCTTGCTTCGCTCGGATCCGGTCCCGAATATCACAAACTATGCTCATGCTGGACAGGTACTCCGTATATTCCGAAGAAGCCTTACATATTAAGGTGATGTCCATCTCCTCGATCATCCGTGCCAACTCCATGCTCATCAATCGAGATTCTGGGTTCGAGCCGGGTACTTTCCTACTCAACGCATCGGCTACCGAGTTTGCTTTTCCGAGGTAGTAGTTCAAGGTGAACTCATAGTCGCATAGAAACTCTAACCACCGTCGTTGTCTTAAGTTCAATTCCTTCTGGGTATGGACGTACTTCAAATTTTTATGATCCGAGAAGATTTCGCAGTGGACGCCGTATAGATAATGCCTCCATACCTTCAAGGCGAACACCACCGCTCCTAGATCCAAATCATGCACTGGGTAATGGATTTCATGCTTCTTCAATTGTCTTGAAGCATAAGCAATTACGTGTCCGTGCTGCATCAACACCGCTCCCAACCCCTGATAAAACGCGTCCGTGTAAACTTGGAATCCTTCCTTCCCAGACGGAAGGACAAGGATGGGGCGGAGGTAAGTCTATCCTTCAATTCCTAGAATGCCGCTTCACACTGGGGTGTCCACTCAAATGGCACTCCTTTCTTTGTCAAGGAAGTAAGCGGGAGGGCAATCTTGGAGAATCCTTTTACGAACTTGCGGTAGTATCCGGCAAGTCCAAGAAAACTCCTCACATCGGTCGCCGACTTCAAAGGCGACCACTCCTTCACGGCACGCACCTTGGCCGGATCCACAGCTAGTCCAGCCCCACTAATTACGTGACCCAAGAAAGCCACCTCCCTAAGACAGAATTCACACTTGTTAAACTTGGCGAACAGGGCGTGCTCTTTTAGCTTCTCCAGAACTAAGGCCAAATGTCCGGCATGTTCTTCCTCCGTCTTCGAGTAGACTAAGATGTCGTCGATGAACACAATGACGAAGACATCTAAGTAGGGCTCAAACACTTTATTCATCAAGCTCATGAAAGCTGATGGGGCATTGGTGAGCCCAAACGGCATCACTGTGAACTCATATAAGCCGTACCTTGAGCTGAAAGCCGTTTTCTGTATATCATCCTCCTGTATTCTCAATTGGTAGTACCCCGAGCGCAAATCTAACTTGGAGAACCAATGCGCTCCCACCAGTTGGTCTAACAACTCATCGATCTGAGGTAACGGGTAGGTGTTCCGTACTGTCAGTCGGTTGAGTTCCCGATAGTCTATACATAAACGCAAGGTTCCATCTTTCTTCTTGACGAATAGAACAGGGGCTCCCCAAGGTGACGAGCTGGGGCGAACAAACCCTGATTCTACCAGCTCCTGCAGTTGAACTCTAAACTCCGCGAGTTCTTTTGGGGCCATCCGATAAGGGGTCCTGGAGACAGGCTTAGCTCCTGGTACAAGCTTAATCTGAAAATCCACTTCTCTATGCGGGGGTAACCCTGGCAATTTCTCAGGAAATACCTCAGGGAAATCCCGTGCTACCCGCACATCCTTCACATCTACCTTCATCTCTTTTAGTTCGAAACATATCGTGTAGACTTCATCCCCCCTCATATGAGCTTTCAAGGTCTGGATTGAGGATAAAAATATTCGTGGTGCGAAACTTATACCTTGGAAGACTACATCAGTATCCCCATGTCTCAAATAGATGCGCTTCTCCATACAGTCGATTCTTGCATGGTGCCAATCCAGCCACACCATACCTAGGATGAGATCGAATTCTGGTATTCTCAAAATTGTGGCAGGGGTATCAAAGGTCTTTCCCCCAATGGTTATCTCTAGCTCACACTTCGTGGTTGCCATCATCTCAGATCCGTCTGGGAGGCGTACTCTTCGGGCAATACCAGTGAAATATTGCACTCCGGCTATATTCTTGGTGAAGTCTTTGGACATGAAAGAATGTGAGGCTGATATTTTAACTTTCAAGGCAGCCTAAACACCTAGAGGGGGGGGGTGAATAGGTTCTGCTTCTCTTTCTAAAACTTCTAGGCAGAATTCAATTTAATAACTAATACAATAAACACAGCAATCACAGAAAACAAAACATCACAGATTGCACTATGTTTTATAGTGGTTCCCCAAGGTCTGGGTACATCCACTTTCCCCCTTCACCTATCTAGCAGTATGCTAGATTCGGCCAAACTTCCACTTATCTCAGATCAATAGATCTTACAACTCAGAACCCAACTGGTTCCTACAACTCAGGCACAACTGCCCTACCTCAGCCTTGCCCCAAGGCCTACAACTCAGAGAATATCCTTCTCCTACACTCAGGCAAATAGCCCTACCACTCAGAGTTCAACACTCTTACACTCAGCCTTTATAACATAGGCTTACAACTCAGATCTGTATAAACAGATCCTACAGAAATATAGAAAAGATTGTTTTAATTGTCTTGCCAAAGTTGAGAGAGAAAAGGCAATGACAATTCTTGATCAGCTGATGCAATCAACTGTTTCTTAGCCTTCTTCAAAGCTTCTTGAAAATGTACTTAGCTGAGTTGATTCCAAACAGCTTCTTGAGAATCCACTGGTGGATTCTTTCTTCTTCTTCAAATTCTGACTTGATCTCTCTCTACCCAGAACTTTGAATGATTCTTCTGAATTCTGATTAGAACTCTTCTTAGATCTATCCTTAAATAGTCTTCTTAGATCTCCCGGAGAAGATCTTCTTAAGTGCCTAGCACTTTCTTGAAATGAGTAGAATTGTAATCCTTCTCCACTTTCTGATCCAATGTATTTCAAAAGGTCAGTTCTATATGTTGTTGATTCATTCTTTTCTCCTTCTGAATCTGTCTATTTATAGACATTCTTCATGGTAACCGGCTGATCCGGTTTCTAACCGTTTTCTGACAAGTCTGACAACTTCAGTTAACCGGTGATAACCCACAGCTGTCAAGTCTTCAAACAAGTCCTGTGCCTTAGTCTTGAATCACAAGTTGTTGAAACAGTCTGTCAGAAAGTGTCGAGACAATCTGTCTATTTGTGTCGACATAATTGACTTTGGTGTCGACACAGTCTTCAGTGATGTCGACTAAGTTGCCTTTGAGTCGACACAGCTTCTTCTGCAAATAACTTGATCTTGACTCTTCAGTGTGTCGACACAAGTCCTGTGTGTCGACACAATTGTTGTAGAATCATAACTTTAGTGAGTGTCGACTTAGCCTTCAGGTGTCGACACATTCATTTTTTAACTCTGCTATTATGTGTCGACTTAATCACAATGTGTCGACACATTCTGCTGGTGTCGACTAACTTGAGGTCGACTATTTTCTTCTGTGTCGACACATTCAGATGATGTCGACAATCTTGAGATCGACTATATTCTTCTGTGTCGACACATTCTCCCAGTATTGTGTCGACTCTTTTCTTCTGTGTCGACACAATTTCCCAGTGTTGTGTCGACTCTTTTTCTGTGTCGACACAAATTCCCAGTGTTGTGTCGACTTACTTCTTCTGTGTCGACACTTTTTCCCAGTGTAGTTGTAGACTAACTGCTATGTGTCGACACTGCTTCCCAGTGTTGTGTCGACTATTTTCTTCTGTGTGTCGACACTGCTTCCTTTGTGTCGACACTTGGACTTAGAATTTTTCTGCATACTTTATCAATTCTCCACCTGCACATGTCAACTTAAACTAACATCAAATACACCTTGATGTATATCATTGAGCTAAGTTGGGCTTCTTCAAATCAGGTACACATTTTCCAATGTACCCAACAATCTCCCCCTATTTGGAGAAGTCATAACCCCTATAGCCAATGATATACACCATTTATAAACAGTACTAAATGATGATTAATGACATAGCAGGAATACTTTAAATTTAAACAAAACATAACATAGAATAATTCATCACAGAATGCACATTATAATATGCCAAACAACATTTTGTTTATAACAGGGTAATGTTTGATTACAAAGTTTTACATTTGATGAGTACATCACAACATTACAAAATATTTAAAACAAAATCAGGA
Source organism: Platanthera zijinensis (assembly GCA_039513925.1). Taxonomy (NCBI): domain Eukaryota; kingdom Viridiplantae; phylum Streptophyta; class Magnoliopsida; order Asparagales; family Orchidaceae; genus Platanthera; species Platanthera zijinensis. The sequence continues at coordinate 60,888,904 of CM077098.1, forward strand.
TTGATCAGGCTCTCTAATCATAATCCCTTTGCCAGACTGAATTGTAGCTGTCACAGGAGCTTCTGATTCTTCAGCTAACTTCTTTCCTTTAAGATCAGCCTTCTTCTGAGCTTCTTCCTTGATCCTTTGCCTTTCAAAATAATGAAAAGGCTTTGGGAAGTATTTGCTTGGCTCCTTAGCATCTGATGGCAGTCTTCCCAGCTTGGCTTTCCTTCTGAATTGTACAATTGCCTCTTGCCTTGCCTCATACTTCTGCCATTCAATTTCATTGTACCACTTTCCTCTTTCATGAACTTTATCTTGTACAGCTTTCCATGCAGTGAGTATGATGTTCCTTGAAGTAGGACTCCACTGCTCATAATCTGGCTTCAGTACAGCCTGCTCTCTGAATTTCTTCTTTGCCAATAGAGCATCCTGCTGTTCTTTCAGAGTAGCCTCAGGCTTATCAACTTTTCCAAAGACAATATTAGTAACCTCCTTTGGAGGACTATACATTCCTTGAACTTTCTGATCAATCAAGTCAAAATCTGGAGGGGGGTATATGACTTGGGCAACCTCAGGTTGATTGCCTTCAAGTTGATTAGATTGTATTCCTGACTCAGCTACCATAGCATCATCACACAATGGGGGATATCCCAAAGTGGCTCGTATGCTATTGGTCACCCACTTGGTGTGCTCAGAGCCTGCATGAATTAGCATCCTCTCCCCCTTTATGGCTTCTCTTGAGACATGATCTCTAAGATCTTCTTTTTGAAATCGAATTTGGCCATCCAAATAATTCACTCCCTCCTTAAAAAATGGTCTTAACTTTTGAAGCTTTTCAGATATTTCCTTTTGAGAGGTTGTGATGGCAGTCTTAACAGATGCAATAGCAGCCTGAAAATTCTTATCAAATTCTTCCATTTCTTTGGCTCTATCTGCAGGCATCCCTGGAACAATCTTCTTCACCTCTTGAATGATCTCATTATGAGATTCAGTTAAATTGTCATTCATTCTTATTTGATTTTCCAGAACATAACCTTGCTTCAAAGCAATATCATCCACTTTTGTAGAGATAGCCTCCTGTTGTTTAGCCAGATAAACTACAGCATTGCCACCCTTGTGGAAGCAATCTGTCATTTCAGTTTTATGCAAGTTTACTTGAAATTGGATGGACTTGATATCCTGAGCTAAGTCAAACTGAACTGACTTGCTATTTTCATCAACATACTTCTCCAGAGCCATCCTTTGGTCATCCAATTTTACTTGAAGATCTACCATAAATTTATTGTAATCAAAGGCTGGAGAAACTTGTGGAGTTGTTGTCTGCAATGCCTGCTTATAGTTCTTGCTTCTTCTCTTAAAGACAACAAGTTTTCTTTTCTTAGCCACCCTGGCTTCTTCAGTTTCTGTGTCAGAGGAAGTATCTACATGAATTCTTTCTTGTGGATGATGAATTGTATCTGTTCCAGGGAGTTGTTGCTCTGCTTCAACATCCACATGCTCATCCTCAACCTGTGTTTCCACAGCAGCTTCCTGATCAATGTCCATTCCTATGGACTTCTCAATATCTGGTCCACCTCCTTCTTTATCAGCAGCAGTATCAACATCTGGGAATAATTCCTCCATAGTAAATTCCAGTTGAGTGGTCACTTCTGCAGCAGTTAAATCTTGAGATATGTTTAACTCTGCTTCCTCTTGGACTTGCACCTCAATATTTGTAGTGGCAGGAGTAGGTGTGGACACTAGCTCCCCCTGAACCTGTGCAGTAATAAGAATATGAGCAATGTCTTTTATAGTAAAATACATTAGCTCCCCCTATACCTAAGCAGGAGTAGATACCTTTGGAGCAGAAGTGGAAACTGGCTCCCCCTGCATCTGTGCAGGTGTAGATACTTCCTGGACCACAGTTGAGTCAAGCTGTGTCCCTTCTTGTACTTGTTCAGATTCTTGATTTGGTGTAGGGGATTGCACAGGGGTGTCTGGCCTGCTCTCTTCAGGCACATCCTTGGACAGCACCCTATCCCACTGGAGAATAGTCTCATATCCATTCTTCTCATATGGTTAATCTTACTCCCTTGCAGCTGCTGCATCACATCAGGAATCACTCCAGTGAAGTACAGGCTCATGATCCTAGCCATGTTAGGCTTCTTGATTCCCTCTTTGATCTTGTCAAAGAGCACTCCTGACCAATCAGTAGGAATAGTAAAAACTATCCTGGTCATCAGGCTGAACATATAGGCAGAAATCCTATCATGTCCACCTGTCTTGCAGAGGATTACCTTTCCAACTACTTCAGACAAGAACTTCCCTTGCTGATTCATTCCCTTTCTGTTGAATGCAGCTCCAATCTTCAATCCTGAATCCAGGCCACACCATTGAAGGGCTTCCCTTGTCTTAGATATAGGAACTTCCTCTTCATTCTCAACCACTTGCAGTTGGAAGATCTTTCTTAAACTTCTTTGATTAATCTTTACCTTCGTCCCTTGAACAGTGGACTTAATCTTGAGGCCAGTAGAATGGACTGATGCAGAGATAAAGAACTCGTGCACCTCCTTCTTCCAGATCTTAGTTGGTTCTGAAATGAGAAATTCTAACCCTGATGCAGAGAGAAGGGTGATAACTCCTTGAACATCAGGCGGCGCCTCTGCAAAGGCCTGGCGCACTAACTCATATCCTTCATTGATGTTATCTTCAATCCTTGGCGCCATCGTTGTGTCGAGAAAGCTTGAGAGAAGAGAGAAAGAAAGACTGTCGACACAGGGTTTGAGTCTCGAAAACCTTGAAAGCGTGTCGACACAAAGAGCTTTTGACCTATTTATAGCTTCTGTTGAAAGAAGTTCAAAAGGCGCCAAAAACAGTCTAAATGTGTCGACACAGACGGAATGTGTCGACACAGGCTTCTATTAACTCGACATTTCTTCAGCCTACTATGTGTCGACACCAATTTGTGGTTATGTCGACACCTTGGATACATAGTAGAAAGACAGAAATTCTGTGTCGACACTAAGGACAAGTGTCGACACATATTCTGTAAGTGTCGACACCATAATTCTGGTTGAGTCGACATTACATTTCTGGTTAAGTCGACAATAAAACTCTTAAGTGTCGACACATATTCTCTGTGTCGACACAATATTTCTGACTTGTCGACATAATTTCTCTGAGTCGACACATTATTACTGAATGTGTCGACACATTCTTACTTAGCCAATTTCTGTAACTTCAATGTGTCCTTTTTAACACTTGATTATGTTGTTACTTCTTTTACTTACTTATAAACCATTTCAATAGCATTGTTAATGATTTTGTTTAATACATTAATCAATGGTTAACATACCTAATTCAATTTTGAATTTATTGAATTTGGTTTCATCTAAAGGCTTAGTAAATACATCTGCTATTTGATAATCTGTTTTTACAAATTCCAATGAGATGTCACCTTTTTCTACATGTTCTCTAAGAAAATGATATTTGATTTCTATATGCTTAGTTCTACTATGAGAAACTGGATTATTAGCAATAGAAATAGCACTCTTAGAATCACATAAAAGGGGTGTTCTACTTACCTGAATACCATAATCTTTAAGCTGATGCTGCATCCATAATAGCTGTGCACAGCAGCTTCCAGCAGCAATATACTCTGACTCAGCTGTGGAAATTGCCACACTAGTCTGTTTTTTACTACTCCAAGATATTAGTCTTCCTCCCAGGAATTGACAAGTACCTGTAGTACTCTTTCTATCCTCTCTACATCCTGCAAAATCTGCATCTGAATAGCCTGTTAGTTGAAAATCTCTATTCCTAGGGTACCAAAGACCTAGAGTAGGAGTGCCCTTTAGATATCTCAGAATCCTTTTGACTGCAGTATAATGAGATTCTTTAGGGCAGGCTTGGTACCTAGCACAGACACATGTTGCATACATAATGTCAGGTCTACTAGCAGTGAGATATAGTAGAGACCCAACTATTCCTCTATACAATGATTCATCAACAGGTTTACCTGCCTCATCTTTGCATATTGGCATACTTGTCCCCATAGGAGTTCTCATGGAGGAGGATGACTCCATACCATATTTCTTAATTAATTCCTTGGTGAACTTAGACTGGGATATGGACAATCCATCATCAGTCTGTCTTACTTGGAGTCCCAAGAAGAACTTAAGTTCTCCCATACTGCTCATCTCAAACTTCCCTTGCATAAGTTTGGCAAACTTTTTACAAAGGTTGTTTTCAGTAGATCCAAAGATTATGTCATCAACATAGATCTGGACTAAGATGATCTTTCCTTTGGATTCCCTAAGGAATAGAGTTTTGTCTATCTTTCCTCTTGAGAATTTATTCTCAATGAGGAAGGTAGACAGGGTTTCATACCAAGCCCTTGGAGCTTGTTTTAACCCATACAAAGCTTTCCTAAGCTTATACACAGAATCAGGTTTAAGAGGATCTACAAAACCTGATGGCTGCTCTACATATACTTCTTCTTTAAGATCACCATTCAGAAATGCTGACTTCACATCCATCTGGTATACTTTGAAGTCTTGGTAGGCTGCATAGGCAAGGAACATTCTGATTGCCTCCAGCCTTGCTACTGGAGCAAAGGTTTGATCAAAGTCAATCCCTTCTTCCTGCCTGTATCCTTTTGCAACCAATCTTGCTTTATTCTTTACTATTATTCCACTTTCATCTAGCTTGTTCCTATAGATCCACTTAGTTCCAATTATGTTGTGGCCTCTTGGTTTAGGAACAAGCTCCCAGACTTTGCACCTTCTAAATTGATTCAGCTCCTCTTGCATAGCATCAATCCAGTGCTGGTCTTGGATAGCTTCTTCAAACTTCTTAGGTTCCATTTGGGACAAGAAACTAGAATGCAAAACTGTGCTTTGATTTCTGCTTCTAGTTTGCACTCCTTGTCTTGGATCACCAATTATCTGATCAGTAGGATGATCTCTTAGATATCTTATAGCTGGAGGTAGATTCCCTTCAGGTTGTGCATCTCCAGCTTCTTCATTCTGCTGTTCCTCTTGGTTTTCATCAGCTTCCATTATCTCTTGTACTCCCCCTGGACAGCAGCCTTCATTTTCCAATGCTCCCTCTTCCTTTGAAGCTTCAGCAATGGAGAGCTTGTCCATCTTCTTGCTTATACCTGTTGAGTCATTTGATCTACAAGACAACTCACAATTGATTAATCTTGTTTCATCAAAAACAACATGCACAGATTCTTCAACAACTTGAGTAGTTAAGTTGAAGACTCTATAGGCCTTACTATTTGTGCTGTACCCAACAAATATCCCATCCTGGGATTTGGCAGCAAACTTAGTCAAATATGACTTGCCATTGTTAAGTATATAGCATTTGCAACCAAAGATCCTAAAATAGGATAGGTTTGGTTTTCTGCCTTTCACAATCTCATAGGGAGTCTTTCTGTGGCCTTTGGTGATAGAAGCCCTATTGATGACATGACAAGCAGTGTTAACTGCCTCAGCCCAAAAATATTCTGGGAGAGAGGTGTCACTCAATAGAGTTCTACCAGCTTCAATTAATGTTCTATTCTTTCTTTCAGCAATACCATTTTGCTGAGGTGTTCTAGGTGAGGAGAACTCTTGGAAAATCCCAAAGTCTATACACAAGTTTGTTATGCTTTCAGATTGAAACTCAGTACCATGGTCACTTCTAATTTTGACCACTGTACTATTCAGTTCATTCTGAATTTGCTTTACAAAATTAAATAATACACTTGGGGTTTCAGATTTTTGTCTCAGAAAGAACACCCATGTAAATCTAGAATAGTCATCTACAACCACCAGAGTGTAGACCTTCCTACCTAGACTGTGAACTGGCATAGGACCAAAAAGATCCATATGCAAGAGGTATAAGCACCTCACAGAATCCTTGTTTTCAAGGCTTTGAAATGAGGTTTTTGTCTGCTTGCCCTTTTGACAAGCTGAGCATACCCCTTCCTTTATACACTTAACTTGAGGCCCATTCCTCACTAGTTCTTTACTAAAGAGTTGGCCAATTGTCTTGTAGTTTAGATGAGCCAATCTCTTGTGCCACTTAACACAATGAGAAGCATTGTCATCAGCTACAAGACAAATGGGGGATGCCTTATTCTCACATTCAAAATTAAGGCAATACACATTTCTCTTCCTATACCCAGTCAATATGATCTCTTGATCACTTGACCTTTTGATATGACATCCATCCTTACCAAATGAAATGTCATATCCTAGATCACTCAGCTGGCTTATGCTTATTAGATTATGTTTCAAACCTTTTACATAGGCCACTTGGGTGATAGTAATTAGGTTTGAAGAGATGTTACCAAATCCTTTGATGACTCCTTTTTCAGATCCACCAAAGATCACTTTATGTCCATCTTTGACAGATGAATACTCCTTCAGCAGCCCCTTTGTTCCAGTCATGTGCCTGGAACAACCACTATCCAAGTACCATATAGGGGCATGGTAACTTGGATTCACCTGCAATACAGAATTACTTACCCTTAGAACCCAAGTAAGTCTTGGGTCCTTGGTTCAGGTTAGCCTTAATAAAGTTATCATAACCTCTTCTAACAGGTAGACTTTTATTCTTTATAACACTTGTGTTATACCAGCAGTCCAATGCAAAATGACCCCTCTTGCCACAGCACCAACATTCAAACTTATTGTATCTAGATCTAGATACATCCTTGTCAGAAGCATTTCTGTTCATTGCTGGTGCTGTTGCAACTTCACCTACTGATTTCTTAAAACCATAGGGTTTATGACCATAGGTAGGCCTGCTTGCCTTAACACCCTTGTTCTTCAGAACATTTGTCTTAATATGATCCTGAATGTCTTCATGATCATATATGTTAGAAGGCACTTTCTCCTTACCAAACCTTATGGGGACTGAAAGGTTTAGTGGCTGAATAGGGGCTTTGCCTTTCCTCTTGAATCTGCCAGCCCTGGAGTTACCCTTAAATCCTAATCCAGCCTTACCCTTCTGAGTGACAAATTCATCTATCAAGGGTAAGACAGATTTTGGCTTAGAGTAACTAGCCACTAAATCCCTTTCAATTCTAAGTCTGTCCTCCAGACTCTTTACTTGATCATTAGTATAATTAATTGTGCCCATCTGAATAATAGTTATATTCTTCAGCTTGGCAATTTCAGCTAACTTTTGATCAAGGACTTTTTCTAACTCAGTTGTTGCAACCCTTAGATCAGCAATTTCCTGAGCCTGTGATTTAACCAGGTTCTTGCTTTTCTTAAGGGCCTGCAACAGGTCCCCATACTTGTCTATCAATTGATAGACATCTCCTTCAGATCCAGATACATCTTCATCACTTGATGCAGATGTAGCTGATTCTTCACTTGTATTACAAACAGATGTACAAGAAGGACAGTTTACCTCATTAGAACCAGACTGATTCTGGCATAGGTCCTCTTCTGATCTAGTCATCAAACCCATGCATTGATGTTCATTGATGGAGTCTAGCAACTGCATAAACTCCTCTTCCTCAGATGCAGCATATAATCCAATATATGCTTCAGCTTCAGATCCTGATTCTGAAGTTGACTGGTCTGACAGACTTTTATCTTTCTTTGCTACAAAGGATTTCTCCTTCTTGCCTTTCTGATAAGTCTTCTTCTTTTCTGAAGATTCCTTCCTTTTGTCAGGACAATCAGCCACTACATGTCCAGGCCTATTGCAACAATAGCAGACAATCTTTGAAGTAGTGGCTTTGCTGGGCTTTGACCTGCTTTTCTCTTTCCTTGATGACCTTCTCTTCTGATAATAGTCATCTACTTGCTGTGATGAGGAAGGCCTAGACTTCCATTGCTTCTTTTTCAAGAACCTTTGAAATTGCCTAGTGAATGCAGCAAAGTCTGCATCTGAATCACAGCTGACTGAACCCTTATCTGAATTTTCAGAACTACCTTCTTCAACTTCCTTAGGAGGAGATGGTGATTTCCTCCTATTCTTTCTGGTGGCTTCAGCATTAAATGCCACAGTCTTTTCTCTATGCTCTCCTCTTGAGTTTCTTTCCTCCTCCTTCCTTACCATAAGTTGCATTTCATAGGATAGCAACTTTCCAAACAGAGTTGGAGGAGATATCTCTGCCAATTTTGCCACTTCTCTTATGGCACAGATCTTTGTATCCCAATCCTTTGATAAGGATCTTAAGAATTTGTCATTCAGTTCATAGGTACTGAAGACTCTTCCATAGGAAATTAGCTCATTCACAATTCTATAGAATTTCTTATAGCACTCAGTTTTGCTATCAGATTTTCCTTGTCTAAAACTTTCATACTCCTGATTTAGCATAGATTTTCTGTCCAGCCTTACTTCTTCTGATCCCTCCATGTAGACAATCAATGTGTCCCACATCTCCTTGGAGGTCTTGCAGTGAATCAGATTTTGAAATGTTGAATCATCTATGGCACTGACAATGATGTTCTGTGCCCTTTTGTCCATGGTTGCCAAGATGATTTCATCCTTGGTCATTTCAGAATAAGTCTTTGGTGTTTGGATATTTGCATCAAGAACAGATATCTTCATTGGTATGAAGGGGCCTTCCTGTACTGTGATGTAAATCCTTGGGTCAGATGCTTCCATAAACAATCTGACTCTTTCTTTCCAGATCCCAAAGATTTCCTTCTTGCATATGGGTAATTTCATTGACCCTAGCTCCTTATGATTCTCTCTAGAACCCATCTTCTTGATTCTTGAATCTGCCTATCAGATCTACCTCAGACTGTTAAGTCCTTTTTGAGGAACCTCCCTCTGATACCACTTGATAGTTTAACTTTCAAGGCAGCCTAAACACCTAGAGGGGGGGGTGAATAGGTTCTGCTTCTCTTTCTAAAACTTCTAGGCAGAATTCAATTTAATAACTAATACAATAAACACAGCAATCACAGAAAACAAAACATCACAGATTGCACTATGTTTTATAGTGGTTCCCCAAGGTCTGGGTACATCCACTTTCCCCCTTCACCTATCTAGCAGTATGCTAGATTCGGCCAAACTTCCACTTATCTCAGATCAATAGATCTTACAACTCAGAACCCAACTGGTTCCTACAACTCAGGCACAACTGCCCTACCTCAGCCTTGCCCCAAGGCCTACAACTCAGAGAATATCCTTCTCCTACACTCAGGCAAACAGCCCTACCACTCAGAGTTCAACACTCTTACACTCAGCCTTTATAACATAGGCTTACAACTCAGATCTGTATAAACAGATCCTACAGAAATATAGAAAAGATTGTTTTAATTGTCTTGCCAAAGTTGAGAGAGAAAAGGCAATGACAATTCTTGATCAGCTGATGCAATCAACTGTTTCTTAGCCTTCTTCAAAGCTTCTTGAAAATGTACTTAGCTGAGTTGATTCCAAACAGCTTCTTGAGAATCCACTGGTGGATTCTTTCTTCTTCTTCAAATTCTGACTTGATCTCTCTCTACCCAGAACTTTGAATGATTCTTCTGAATTCTGATTAGAACTCTTCTTAGATCTATCCTTAAATAGTCTTCTTAGATCTCCCGGAGAAGATCTTCTTAAGTGCCTAGCACTTTCTTGAAATGAGTAGAATTGTAATCCTTCTCCACTTTCTGATCCAATGTATTTCAAAAGGTCAGTTCTATATGTTGTTGATTCATTCTTTTCTCCTTCTGAATCTGTCTATTTATAGACATTCTTCATGGTAACCGGCTGATCCGGTTTCTAACCGTTTTCTGACAAGTCTGACAACTTCAGTTAACCGGTGATAACCCACAGCTGTCAAGTCTTCAAACAAGTCCTGTGCCTTAGTCTTGAATCACAAGTTGTTGAAACAGTCTGTCAGAAAGTGTCGAGACAATCTGTCTATTTGTGTCGACATAATTGACTTTGGTGTCGACACAGTCTTCAGTGATGTCGACTAAGTTGCCTTTGAGTCGACACAGCTTCTTCTGCAAATAACTTGATCTTGACTCTTCAGTGTGTCGACACAAGTCCTGTGTGTCGACACAATTGTTGTAGAATCATAACTTTAGTGAGTGTCGACTTAGCCTTCAGGTGTCGACACATTCATTTTTTAACTCTGCTATTATGTGTCGACTTAATCACAATGTGTCGACACATTCTGCTGGTGTCGACTAACTTGAGGTCGACTATTTTCTTCTGTGTCGACACATTCAGATGATGTCGACAATCTTGAGATCGACTATATTCTTCTGTGTCGACACATTCTTCCAGTATTGTGTCGACTCTTTTCTTCTGTGTCGACACAATTTCCCAGTGTTGTGTCGACTCTTTTTCTGTGTCGACACAAATTCCCAGTGTTGTGTCGACTTACTTCTTCTGTGTCGACACTTTTTCCCAGTGTAGTTGTAGACTAACTGCTATGTGTTGACACTGCTTCCCAGTGTTGTGTCGACTATTTTCTTCTGTGTGTCGACACTGCTTCCTTTGTGTCGACACTTGGACTTAGAATTTTTCTGCATACTTTATCAATTCTCCACCTGCACATGTCAACTTAAACTAACATCAAATACACCTTGATGTATATCATTGAGCTAAGTTGGGCTTCTTCAAATCAGGTACACATTTTCCAATGTACCCAACAGAGGCGCCGGTGTCAAATAACGTATAAGTCGGTTTCCCGCCGACCATCATGGTGCCTAAGTGTCATTTAATAATACTCAAGCTAGACGCCTAATATATCTTAAGCCACTAGAGAATATTAATGGAAGCAAAATGACTAATTCAAATCGAACCTGCAATCATCTCTTGAGGGTTCCGCTCTTGGGTCATGTCCAAGGCATACATCTGATCTCGAGCGGGTTCGTGGTTTCTTCCTCGTGGTCCTCGTCCTCGACCACGCACATACCCTCTCCCCCGCGGGGCTGCTGGAGGGAGAGCGAAAGGCGCATCTCCAAACAGTTGCAGGCAGTAGCGTCGAATGTGGCCCGGTTGGTTGCATTCAAAGCACACTCATTCCTGCCTTCCGCCGTGTTGCTGAAATTGTGGAGGTGGAGGTAATGCTGGCGGTTGTGGAACCGGGCGCTCCTCTCTAAAGTTCTGGGGGAAACGCCCGCCACCCCTCCGATATCCTCTTCCTCTTTTATTGTCGAATCCCCTTCTGTTGCTGGGGCCGGCTTCCATCACTCCCTCCACTGGCCTCTTACCACTTTCCAAGTGGTCCGCTTCCAATCTCTTCGCCTTATCAATAATCTCTGCCAGACTAGAGTCCGCTATAAAAAAAAGGGCTTGCCTTAGGGGATCTCGCAAGCCTTTGTAGAATTGTTTGGCGTACCCTCTATCATCCAGCTCATAGGAGTCAGCGAATCTAGCCAGGTGCTGAAACTCCCGTTGGTACTCCATCACCGACATGGACCCTTGCTTTAGTTGTAAAAATCTCTCTTCCAGGCCATCCCAAGCGGCCGAGGGGATGAAATGCTCTAAGAAAGCTTCGGAGAATTCGCTCCAACTAATGTCCATGTACACTCTTCCACGAAAAGTGGAGCCCATGAGGGACTTACACCACCTTTTGGCGTGCAGCTCTAAGAGTGTCACCACAAGGGTCACCGCCATGTTGTTTGGACATCTTATTCCTGCCAACAACTCTTGTATTGTGTCGAGCCGCTCTTCCGTACGCACTGCCGACTCTGTCCCAATATAAGCGGGAGGGGAGAGAGCTCGAAAGACGCTTAACCAACTAGATCCCGGACCCTGTTGTTGTACAGGTGTCTGCTGAGATTGGGACCTAAAGGCATCCAGAATAGATGTGAGCATCTGCCCCAGCTCTGATTGTTGGAATTGTGTAGGTACGGACGGGGCGGGGGTGCCCCTTATTGGCTCAACATGTACTGGGATCTACACATAAGGTACAAACCTAGGGTTAGGTTGGCTAATCTAAGGTTAAAGATGGACAACTTAGTGTGAATTACATATGGGCACACCATTGCTTCCGCTAAGTCAGCTTGTCCCCAAACTGACTAATCAAACGGGGGTGGCACCATTATTAAGTGACTTTCTCCTTGGAGGATCGTAGCAAGCTGATACCATTTGTAAGATCCCCCTCCAGGAACACAATACATGGCACGAGAGGGGTCTTATGCCCAGAACAGCCACCTTGCGGTAACACTAGCACTCGGGCTAGCCCGTACCACAAGACGCCTATTCTGCCGGCAACAACCAATATCAACACATAATTGCCAACCCAACCATAGTAATATAAGAAGGTCAATCCACACTAAGCATATATCCATAAACATAACAAAAGAGAAGCTAACAAGCTTCTACATAATCAGAGTACGTGAATGTATATGCCACAAAGGGCTACAACAAAATCTCTTTCACTCACATCTGTAACCAACGGTAGCGAGGGTACCATCCCTTCAGGCCCTGTCGTCCTGGCCTGGCTGTCCGGCTGCATAGCCTGTTGCTCCACCTGCGGGGTTTCCTCCTAAAAAGGAAGACGTAGCAACTGTTAGTCATAAAGACTAAGTGACTTCACATCTGCTCCCCCGGCGACTCCTCGGTACCGGGCGGAGAAAGGAATAGGTACAATATATAAATAACAGTAGTACAACAAGTGAAGTGAGTATACATATCATAAGCAGCAACAGCAGTAGTGTATAATAAACAAGGTCTTATTTTACAAATCTACTATCTACAACAGCAAGAGAGTATATAGCTACAATAGTAAGTAACTCAACTTATATGGATGCCCATACAAGCATATAAGTTGAGGGTCGTTCAACAATAAGTAACTCATCGTATAGGAGTGCCCATACAAACTTATACGATGAGGGTCTTATGTATGCAATGAAGTGTAATGCTATGAATGCAATGCAATGACACACCCATGATCAAGCACATGAGATCGCTATGTCGACACAGACTTATAGTTCCCACTATTCGAGCAGGTAGCTAACCACTCAGGCGTCAACCGTCATGGCCAAACGGTGATAGTAGAGCGGGCATCTCCACTACTAGGCTGGTCTCCACACTACCTGGCCTAGGCCTCCGTACGCCTCAATGCTAAGGACACAACAGCGGAGCTCACATGCGTACTACGGCTCAGCGGGTTCTCTTGGGTAAGTGAGCACCAAGATCCTAGCTCCGAACTGGCCTATGCGTGACACGGAAGGAGCCTCGGAAATGAATACGAGGACCAAGCCCAACCATTCACTTGGCACGGAAGTAGCCTCGGGACATGAACACCGAGGACCAAGCCCAGCCGTCCAAGGTCTAGCTGTCGAATCCCATCGGTGTGACGATTGGCGAGCCCGTAGACCTGCCACACTATCCTTAACCCAGGATTACGACATTGTGTGTCGACTTACACCACATGCAATTTCACAATATCGTGACATGGAAGGAGCCTCGGGATGTGAACACCGAGGACCAAGCCCAACCATCCATCAAATGCAGAAGGAGCCTCGGGATATGAACACCGAGGGCCAAGCCCAACCGTCCAACTTTACTCATCTCAATCTCATTCCAACTAGTGACAGTCAACACCGCACTTGTTACTTCCACAATGCTACCCGTAGTGAGATGACACTCTAAGCATTGGATTACTAATTCCCTTTTTATCTATCCAACATACATCATGGCCATAGTTAAATCATTTATACATTTATCCAATTATATCTACCCAATTATGTCAGGTTCCTTCCTTCAATTAAACTTGTCCACAACCCGTTATATGAATTTAGATTTATAACCTCAACTTATCACGTCACTATGATGATTATGTCAAAAGAGTCCACCCAAGCCTCGAGTTGGATCGCAACATTAAATTCCACCACATCGCATTCCACGTTACATAAGCCCAGAATTTAGGTGCAGCCTTAATCCGGGCAGCCACTTCGACCAAGGAATCCCGAGGCTACAGAAATCCGACGAGTGCGTGTAACCACTCGTTGGAAATATAATTTCATGCGCTACAACTTTCGTGTTTAGTCGAAAGCCCAGATTTGATCGCATCACACCAGAAATCCGTTCGAAACCTGCTGCGTACAGGATACAGATTTCCTGGGTGGAATTTCCCCCAACTGCAGCAGATTCGAACAGACTTTCCCGTGGCTACAGGTATCTCCTGTGAACATGCAACCACTCGTTGGAAAGATAATTTCGAGGGCTACGACTTTCGTGTTTAGTAGAAAACTCAGATATGACCCGAACACCCCCGAAATTTGCCACGAAGGTTGCTGCGTGCAGAAAACAGATTTCTGCACGCATCTTAAGGCGAGGTGAACGCCATCCGTTCATCTTCCTCTTTGCACCAAACTCCCAAAATCTCCTCCAGAAAATCGTCCACCCTTATTCACCCTCACGAAGCCATATTTCTCCACGAATCCTTCTCTCATCTTCACTTTGAAGGATGAAGAGGTTGGAGAGGGCTAAAGCCTAGAAAACAAACCTAGGCATGGCTTTCCTAGGAAATCTCCTCCTCACCATCGAGACTCTATGGAATCGATATCTCTCCTAGAATATATCTACAGATCTAGCACCAAGGGAGAGGGGAGGAAGCTCACCTCATTTCCGGCGGTACCAACATTCCCGGCCATGGATCTAGTCGTTCTCCTTTGCGGTATCTCTCGCTTGGTGCTTGTTCTTCACGGCAAGGGAAAGAGAGAGAGAGAGAGAGAAGGCTGCCTCCAAGAGCTCCGACGTCCCTCGGCTCCGACGGTTTCGCGAGATCCACGATGACGGCAAGGGTTAATCGGCGCAAGGCTAGGGTTCGGCTTTTAACTCCCTTTTTATAAGCCGATGTATTAGGTTACATCCTCTGCCACGTGTCAACGCCCTATTGGACCGCCCATAATGGGTCATATTGAAGTGACCCGGTCCAAGGAATCATCCAGCACGAATCCCGAAGCCCGGTTTGGTCCGCCTGTGCAAGCCAGCGAATCTGCCTGGGCGAAGAAAACGCACAAGTCAAATTCGGCGGGAATCATGTGTCATTCTCGACGATCGGCGAGAATCGTAAGGCATTCTCGACGAATTTGTCGGGTATCAACAATGATACCCAGCGATTTTCCCTTAGCCTAACTTATCGGAAATCTGGCATTGAGTGCGTTGAGTATTGTTATCGATACTCGATGATCGGCGAGAATCACCAGGTGATTCTCGACGATTTTCCCTTAGGCCATTCTTATCGGAAATCTGGCGTTGAGAGTGTTGAGTATTCTCATCGATACTCGATGATCGGCGAGAATCACCAGGTGATTCTCGATGATTTTCCCTTAGGCCATTCTTATCGGAAATCTGGCGTTGAGAGCGTTGAGTATTCTCATCGATACTCGACGATCGGCAAGAATCACCAGGTGATTCTCGACGATTTTCCCTTAGGCCATTCTTATCGGAAATCTGGCGTTGAGAGCGTTGAGTATTCTCATCGATACTCGACGATCGACGAGAATCACCAGGTGATTCTCGACGATTTTCCCTTAGGCCATTCCCTTTTGATCCGTTGGATATCACTCCACCCTACACTCCATCCAACGCACTTGACACCTTTGTCAGTGTGCCCCGAGCCCAAGTCAAGTCTCTTGACTCAAAACTCGTGCGAGGGGCCTAGCGCGAATTGGGACGTTACAGATGATGTCTTCTCTTTTCTCTATACAACAGAGAAGACTAGTGGATTCGCTATTTGTCAAGACTCCTTCTAAAATGTAGAAATGGTTCAGAAACTTGGAGTCTTGCTCAGGGTGTAGGTCTTCAGCCTTGTCTTGAAAGATCCTGGAACTTCCTGACTGATTCAAAGTTGGATTCCTTTAATGTTCCTGGAGGAGAAGTTGAAGAAGATTCTTGATATTTGATTGTTTTTCTTCTTCAGTCTTCACAAAGATCAAGGGAGAAAACAGAATGTTTTCTACAGAGAGAGAGAGAGTTCTATATGTTGTTGTTCTGTATCTCTTCTCTGTATTCTCAGTACTGCCTGGTCTGTGTGTGCTTGTAGTGATTATTGCCGTCTGAAAAGAGAAAATCTCTTTTATATTTTGTTGTCCAAATTCTCCTTTGAAATTTGAATTCCTGGCATTAATTTTTGATTTCCCTGGAGAAAGAAACGGCTGGAATATTTGCTTTAAATGATTTTCCTCAACTATCTCATTAAAATAAGCAAGTAATTAACCTGATGAAGACCATAATTAATGCTGCCAATAACGGTTATATTCGGGAGAATATTAGCGTTAATTTCTCAGGAAATTACTGCTAAATAATATAGTAAATAAGGAAAGAAATAAGGAAAACTCTCATTTTGGAATGTGACAGAAATCGTCGACCTCAGAACATAATTCGTCGACTGGAGTTCCAAGTTCATCGACCTGAGAATTCTTGTTCGTTGACCTGAGCTCTGTGAACTTCATTCTGGAAATAACTTGCCAATTTTGCGCTCTAAGTTCGTTGTGCTGAGAATCTGTCTAAAAAAAAGGAAATCGTTGACCTAAGCTCGAATATCGTCGAGCTCAACTCAGAGAAGGATTTCTTAGTTCGTCGATCTGAGATCGACAATCGTCGAGCTGAGTTCGAAGAATTTCAAACTGATAATTTTGAACTCTGAATTCTTCTAAGTCTGAGTCTACTGAAGTCCTCTGCTGGCTGGTCCATGAAGGTTGAACCTAAAGACTAGCCTAAACTCTAGGACTCATAGAATTGACCATGGCTATATAATGTGGGTCAAACTCATCCTAATTAGTGAACCTAGCCCAAATCCAAACAAGGGATCCAACACAATTGTTCTTAATAATAAATGAAAATCCTTTCATGTCAAGACATAAAATAGATATAATATTTCGAGTTATAACTGGAGCATAATAACAGTTATCTAATTCTATTATAAGACCAGTGGACACAGAAAGACGGTAAACTCTTATGACAACGACATGAACTCTTGCTCCTTTTCAACATGCAGGTCGACCTCTACTTTATCCATAAATCTTCTTCTTCCTAGTTCCTACACATCTGTGCAAATGTGAGAACCACATCTGATTTCTAATACCCAAGATGAAGGTGTAGAAAAGTTTATTTCTTTAACATAAATACCTGAAGCGAAAGTCACACTCCCTTCTTCTATTATAGATCCTTAAGATATAGGAGATAGTTCTTCCACCAGTGCCCTGCCTTACCACAATAATGACATTTCTCTTCCTTTGTCAAGCCTTTCTTTTTCAATGCTAAATACTTGAGATCAAGATATGAATTAGGTCTTACCTTAGTCTTTTTGGATCCTTTGACCATGCACTTACCTTTATGCACCGTTAGTGTGTGGCTAGCGGGCTTAGTCTTCTTCATGTTGGTCTTGACAGTTCTTAAAATACATAAGAGCTCGAGAAGTGTCTTGTCAATTTCATTTATTTATAGTTCAAGATAAACTGCTCATAACTATCTAACAATGATTGTAAAACCAGATCAGTGGCCAGCTCTAAACCCAAGGGAAAACACAGTCTCTCAAGTTTCTTAATATACTCAATCGTCTTGAGTACATGAGTTCCTACTTGATCTTGAGCTCCCATATTACACTGAAACAATGCCTTAGAGATGTCAAACCTCTCGTATAAATCCTGCCCTTATAACATTTCCATTATGTGCTCGATTATCTCATAAGCACACATGTTCTCATGTTGCTTCCGAAGTTCAGAGTTCATGGCGGCAAGCATGAGGTATTCAACATCTAAGGTATCATCTTCAAACTTCTTATAAATATCTTTGTCTACATGAGAGGCAGATGCAGTTGGCTCCTTGGGGGGATCTTTTCAAAGAAATTTGGCTTACGCTCCTGCTTGTGAATAATTCTCTAGTTCCTATACCAGTCAAGGAAATTGGTCTCATTGAGCTTCTCCTTCTCAAGGATTGCTATAATGGATAAGAAAATATGCAAAGTAATTTTAGTACTATATTTTAAAATACAATTTTATTTTAATAAGGACTTTATTAAAAACTCGCACTATTTTTAATCAAATTGATAACCCTCAATATCAATTTAGAGAGTTTATGTGAGCTACTCTCAGGTAGATTAGATCCGTATTTCACCAACACCATAAGTCAATTTTAGCTAATCACCCATAGTGTGGTTATTTAGGTAGGCATACTTTGTCAATTACATCATCAAACAACTCTTATATGGTTGGTGAATAACTCTTTATTCACAACTATTATATGGTGCATGCAAACCTTAAGCCTCTAGGTACTCAACCTTTGAGGTCGTCTAGTTAAGTTGGACCTGATGTCGATAGTAGAATATCACAATTATACGCTCGCACCCTTACTAAGATTTATTAATGCACCTTGCTTTAGCAAGCCTACATTTCATCGATTGAGGCATGAAGAGTGTCATCCAATAGAAGGCATTTGTATACTTAATGTTAGAGTTTTACGGTTTGATGGACTAGTCTTAGTAGCTTGTAGTTTGTACGGTCAGGCAGTTTTTCCAGACGATCTGATTGTGTGGAGGTTTTGTTAGATACAACGGTTATGTCTGGCGGCTATCTTAGCAGGATTTGCAATCTGATTGTTTAGTAGTGTTGTGGTTTGTAGTTGTCTTCCCGCAATTGCGGTCTAGAGGTAACAACAGCAGCGATCTGGAGGTTATCCACAGTAGCAGCCTGATGGTTAGCCACAATAGCAGTCTGGAGACTTGCTATAACATGGGCCTGATGGTTAGCCGTAGCAGCGGTCTGGAGACTTGCCGCAGCAACGGCCTGATGGTTAGCCGCAGCAGCGGTCTGGAGACTTGTCGCAATAGCGGTGGTGGTCATCTACAACTACGGACAAGCAACTAGCAGTTATGGTCTAGCGGCTTGTAGTGGCGGTCTAGCGGCTTATCTCTATTATCGCTGGGTGATCAAATACTTTATACAGTGTTGCGTTTTAATTGTATCAAATCGCTTAGCCGAGCGGATTATATTTAGTCCCACATCTCTTGTTATATTCTCTCATCTCCCCCATTTTCTATAAATAAGGGGGCATACCTATGTATTATTTATCTTTTTGGAGCAATAAAATTTGTCTTTATTTAGCACCTTTTTTACATGTCATCAGAGATAATCGGTCATTTGCTCTTATTTTCTCGCGGTTTGCTTTTTTATCCACTTCTGGTCTTCTTTTATTCTTGCGGCTTCTTATCGCCCTGCTATCCCTTGCTTGTCATTTTCCTGCGACTTGTCCCTTTACTTTCTTTTCTGTTCGCTCGACTTCGCTGGTGTTCATGCAGGTTCTTTCCCCTATGCCCCTGCGTGGATATTTTTCTCCTCGCACGGTGTCTTTCTCTTCTCTTCTCTTCTTGTGCGGGCTGTGTTCTCTACTCGCACGGTCTATTCTCTGTTTGCCCCTTTTTGGTGGCAGGTCCTCTTTCAGCGAAATTTTTCGGCTTCTCACTCAAACGTGCGGTTTGAGTCCCTGTCGATCTTCTTTTCTTGGTCGTGGTCTTTCTACGACTTGTTTGCTGATCTGTTTGTCAGTCTGTTCTCTTTCGACTTGCTCTGTTTTTGTTTGCGCAATCTCTCTTGCTCTTTTGCTGTCTCGTGTCTAACTGTGTGGTTAGTCTCTTTTCTTTCCGATTCCTTTCTCTATGAGGTCGGTTTCTCTTGTCTCCTCAACAGCTCGTGCTATTTTGGCCTCTTCCAATAGGTGGCTTATTGACTGTGGAGCCACTTGTAACATGACCGGTATTTCTCATTTGTTCTCCTGCTTGAACAACCAGAAATGGGTATCACCTGTCGTTATTGCTGATGGGACTTCTGCTCCTATGCATGGTATAGGCACTGTGCACATCACTCCATCTTTGCAGCTTGAGAAAACTCTTTATGTTCCCACTTTTCCATGTAATTTGTTGTCTGTTCATACTCTCTGCACATAGTTATACTGCACGGTTACTTTTATAGCTAATACTTGTTCTTTCTGGGATTCTATATCCAAGACTACGATTGCTACTGGGACTGCGAGTGGTGGTCTCTTCTTTTATGACGATGTCGTTCCTCTTTCTACTTCTTCTTCCCTTTAGAAATATCATCGTCGTCTTGGCTATCCTCTTTCTCACATCATGAACAGGATGTAGTTCTTCACGTCCTTTTGAACTAGTTCACTCTGACATCTTGTGTCATAACCCGCATTTTGTCCGCAAGAAGGGGGGTATATTAGAGTAAGGGAAAATGAACGTCATGATGCCACGTCAGCAAGAAATAACTGCGGATGCTCAAGCAAAACTCTTACTTGACACAAAAGAGAGATCTTTTAGTGATTTAGAGAAAATCTAATTTAAGTTAAGCATTTAACCGTATCCCTCGGCTTGGTGTCTCATCAAGTCCACGAAAGGAAAATAGTTTATATGTTGCGGAACAATACTTCATTTAAAAGATTAAACATCCTACATGAGTGTAGACATTCCCCAGGGAATAACTCATGGTATGCAAGACTCTAGATTTATAATAGTAATAAAAATAGTTTTTACGGTCGCCAAATATAATGAGTTAGAGTTTTAAAAAAATATGCAATGCATGAAGTAATAATAGTAGATTTTATACTTGAAAACACCTAACATGCATTTCTAGCATAAATCATCCCAGGGAGCAAGTAATCCAATCCATCATAAGGAAAACAACTAGTAGCTAGCAAGTATCCAAAATCAACAACCCTGTGGGCGTCAATAATCTGACACGAACCCACATAGAACAAAGTATGTCTGAGCTAAGTAAAGCAAAATGAAACAACAAACTACCTCACAACGGCGAGGTGTAAACCACAGCCAACACTACTACCCAAGAACTCCCAAAAACCAGCTCCACTACCTGCTAAAGCTTCAGACATGAGGCATTTCATACACAGAACATCTCAGCAAGAAGGTACAAGCGGTGGCGGAAAAGTAAGCCAAAAAGTAAACAAAGGTCAAAAGGGGGTACTAACCCAAAATCAAAAGTACTGAAGTAAAGTACATAAAGGATCAGAAAATAGAACTTACGTGAATCATCACGCACATCAAAATACACCAGATGCACAAGGCTAAAAAGTTGGAAAGCATGATTAAATCATAAGAAAGAATATCACAACAACCCTATTAGCTACATTTGGTCAAATCTACCCAAAAACATGGGAGAGGTGGTCACTCATCTGGACACAGCCTCACAGATATAATATCCGTCTAACTGCGGGGGAGACTCATACACTCCACCATTCACTGCAGACGCCCAAAAACCCGGTAGAGTTCCACAAGGTACTAATAAGTCTCAAAACAATGTGGAGGTGGATACACCCACTAACTCCTGCAAACAAGAGAATCATGATATATCTCAAGAATTGCAACATCAGATTCTACTAGACATTCTATATTAAGAAACGGTTTATCAACCTTAGGAAGGATTTCACAATCCTAAACAACTGTTGACACATCCTACACAATAGTTAGGAACGATTAAAGCCAACAATTAAACATTTCCATCAATCACTACAAAACTACAAGATTGAATCATCATGACAAAAACGAATAACACAAGTGGATTCAAAAGAAGATTAAATATATCTACAAATTGAAATGACAACAGTGCAGAAAGATTAAAGAAAATGATGTTAATAGTTATCATCAAGATTGGGAAGAAGAGAGAAAAGGGAAAAACCACCACTTGTCTTGATTTTGCTGGAAAAAATCTCCAAATCGATCCTTATCGTAGATCGGAACTAAGGAAGATGGGGGAAGTTGAAATCTGAACAAAATGGCTGAAATAGAAGTTAGAGCCAAAAACCCTAACAAGTAAAACTCAAGAAAATGGGGAAGATTTATCACGATGACAAAGCTCTTGCTGAGAGCTTTCAGGATCTATGGTCAGTTCAAGATTTGGAGCACTAAAGCACCGTCGGCGGCGACCGGAAGGTTCACGGAAAACACTTCCTCTCCTACGCTCACGTCGCTCTGGTTCGGGAGATGAACAGTAATTCGGTCTAAGTGAAAGAGGAGAAAGAAGAAGTAGGGTATATTTATATACTAGGTGTGATTTTAGAATAACTGAACTTAAGAAAATTGACCGGGAACTGCTGTACCGGGCTTCTCGAGAAGAAGTCAAGGACAATTCGAGTGGAAGAAAAATATTTCTCGAGTAGAAGATATTTCTCGGGAACTGAAGAAGACATCTCGAGAACTACAGGGCTTCTCAAGAAAAGAGGGAAGAACAACTCCATTCGATGAATTCTGCTCGAAGTTCGTTGAACACAAAACCCGCTCGATGAAAGCTGTTCGGTGTTCATCGAGCATAAGGGAAAACTCCGACTAAAATTCATCGATCAAAGGAAGACTCAGATTGACTATCGTCGAGCTTCGAACTTCGATCGACGCTTGACAAAAACCCAGGCAGCGCCTAAAAAATTTCATCTCCCGCCTCCGTTCGACGAAAAACTGCCCTTAAGGAGGGCTTCCCAAGAATCAACACATGCCTTGCGCTTTTCGAGAACAAGGTAAGACTTTTTGAGAACTAATGGACTTCTCGAGAACTACACTGAAATCTCTGAGAGCTCCAGGTCATCTCGAGAACAAACGGAGGATTTCTCGAGTACTACTGGACCACTCAAGAATAAGGGGGCACTTCTCGAGAGCTTAAACCACTGATCTCGAGATCAACAAGAGTTTTCTCGAGAACTGCAACTCTTCTCGATAACTTACTCTAGGGTCTCTCGAGAAACACAACAAACCTCCCGAGAACTGAGTAGGATAAAATTCGAGGATTCAGATTGTCTTAAATTCTGGGATAAAACGTCGACTCTAAGAATTTAGTAGGAGAGACAACCCTAGAATCTGACGCACCATTCTTGAGAAAATATCATCAAATGCTTACACAAGCAAAAATCATCACAAAGATCCAAACACGCACCGAGACCCAAAATGCTCAGATCGCAATAAAACTGGACAAGTCCAAAACCTCAAAACTTCATCCTTTTCAATCAAGGAAAACATTCAATCAAAATCCCAAAATCTGGTCAAACAAACCCAACGAACGCAAAAACGCACTAACGGTGCAGCGCCATCAACATGACGCAAAAAGTAACGCCTTGACGTCAAAAATATGACGATTCCAAAACAAATAATATGATCTAAAATCGGGGGCGTTACAGTCACTCCACCTAAAAAGAAGTTTCGTCCCAAAACTTAACACAACTCCAAAAACAAACCAAAATGAGAAAATCAAACACTGCCAAAATCATGGAGACATACTAGAAACTAAGGGAAGAGGTGCAGATGGGATTCCCTCATCACCGACTCCAATTCCCACATCGTGCTTTCAACGTCTTGGTTTCTCCAAAGAACCTTCACCGTGGGGATGGTCTTTCTTCGTAACACTCGATCTTGAGATTCTAAAACATGGACAGGTTCTTTCATATACGAAAGGTTGGGCTGAATCTGAGGTACCGAGTAAAGGACTTGACAATCATTGCGAACACACTTTCGCAACTGGATCGCATGGAACACATCATGGACACCAAGGAAGGTAGCAGGAAAATTCTATCTATAAGCTGACACTCCGATGCGCTCAAGAATTTGAAAAGGCCCACATACCCCCGGTCTAACTTATGGTTTCACCCAAACCTTTTAACACCTGACATCGGAGAGACTTTCAGAAAAACAAATTCCCCAACGGTGAACTCGAGATTGACCATTCGTCGATTAACATATTTCTCATAACGCTCTTGCACTATACATAGCTTCTCTCAAATATGAGTCACATCACAATTCATCTCTTCAAGGGCTTCTGGACCTAGCAACAGTCTCTCACCAACCTCAGCCCAAAACAAAGGTGTCCTACAACGCCTTCCGTACAAGGCCTCAAACGGGGCCATCTACAGACTCTCTTCATAACTATTATTGTATGCAAATTCCATGAGTCTGAGGCGTTCATCCCAAGCACCACCATGATCCAATATATAACACCTGATCATATCTTCCATGATCTGATTTACCCTTTTCGTCTGTCCATTTGTCTGTGGATGATAGGAGGTGGAATACCTTAAATCGGTACCCAACCCCTCTTATAAGCTCTTCCAAAAATGAGACATAAATTGGGAGTCTCAATCTGATACAATGCTAACAGGCACTCCATGTAACCTGATGACTTCATCGAGATATAACTTAGCTATCTTTTTCATAGAATACTCAATCTTAAATGGCATAAAGTGAGCACACTTAGTCAATCTATCAACTATCACCCAAATAGAATCATGCCTACAAGGAGATTTTGGTAAACCGGTGATGAAATCCATCTAAATACTCTCCCACTTCCAACTTGGAATATCAAGCGGTGTCAGTTTACCACCAGGCCTTCTATAGTGAGCCTTAACACGCTGACACGTATAACATTCTGACACAAACTTTGCTATATCATTCTTCATTCCCGACCACCAAACGATTTACTTCAGATCTTTATACATTTTGGTAGAACTGGGATGATAGGCAACACTGGAACCATGAGCTTCATTACAAATTTTAGCCCGAATATCACCAAAAGCGGGGATACAAAATCTACCCCGATATTTCAGAGTATTTAACTCATCCAAAGAGAAATCAGGTAGCTCTCCCTTCTCAGTTCTATTTCGGAGATGTAACAAATCAGGATCATCCTTATGGTGCACTCTGGTAAGGGAAATCCAAGAGGGCTCTTCTACTTCAAAACTAGCAGGCATAGTACTACTCCCAACTTCAATGTCCATCAACAAGAATTCTTTCACCAAGGACTGTACAGATAGATTGAAGATTTTGGCGATCTTCCTACTCAAAGCATCGCCTACTACATTAACCTTTCCTGGATGATAGAGAATCTCCACTTCATAATCCGCCACATACTCTAACCACCTACGCTGGAGCAGATTTAACTCCTTCTGAGTGAAGACATACTTAACACTCTTATGGTCTGTATAGATCTTGTACAACGCGCCATACAATAGATGTCTCCAAAGTTTCAGCGCATAAATTACCGGAGCAAACTCCAAATCATGCGTAGGATAGTTTCTTTCATGAGTCTTTAATTGTCTTGATTCATATGCGATCACCTTTCCTTCTTGCATCAAGACACAATCAAGTTCAATGTGTGATGCATCCACATACATAGCGTACTCAACTCCCTCTATAGGCAAGGTCAAAACTGGGGTAGTACACAATCTCTTCTTCAATTCTTGAAAAGCTTCTTCACACTTATCACTCCAAATGAACGAAGTGTTCTTCTGTGTAAGTCTAGTTAGAGGTGCAAACAACACAGAGAACTCTTTCACGAATCTTCTATAATAACTAGCCAGACCTAAGAAGCTTCTAATATCTTTAGGAGTAGAAGGTCTCTTCCATTCTATCATAGCAAAAATCTTGGTCGGGTCTATTGAAATACCGTCCTTGCTCACAACATGGCCCAGAAAGGACACCTGGGGTAACCAGAATTCACACTTACTCAGATTGGCATAGAGTTTGTGCTCCCTCATGGTTGACAAAACTAAGCGTAAGTGTTGTGCATGCTCCTCAACACTGCGGGAATACATGAGAATGACATCTATGAACATAATCACAAAATGGTCCAAGAAATTTTGAACACTCTATTCATTAATTCCATGAAAGCAGAGGGGGAATTTGTCAGACCAAAGGACATCACCAAGAACTCAAAATTCCTGTGTCAGGAAAGAAAAGCCGTCTGTGGAATATCAGCCTAACGGACCCTCAACTGGTGGTAGCTTGAACGAAGGTCAATCTTCGAAAACACAACACATCCCACAACTGATCAAATAGATCATCAATCTGAGGCAATGGATATCTATTCTTGATGGTTAACTTGTTTAACTCCTGATAATCTAAGCAGAGCCTCATGGAACCATCTATCTTCTTTACGAACAAAACAAGGGCACCTCACGGTGAAGAACTCGGCCTAATAAAACCACACTGCAGGCACTCATCCAGCTGAGTGCGCAACTCTTCTAACTCACGTGGAGCCATACGGTACGGTGCCTTAGCAATAGGGCGAGTACCTGGCTTGAGGTCTATCACAAACCCCACCTCTCTCTCAGGAGGAAGTTCTAGAAGGCTATCAGGAAAGACATCTGGAAACTCTCGTACCACCGAGATATGCTCAAGACGTGGTGTAACAAAAACTGTTTCCAAAGAAGAAATAGACACAAGATATGCCTCGCAACCACACTCTAGAGCTCGACAAGCACGTACCGCAGAAAAAATGAGGGAACCCTTGTCCTGAAATCAATAGACACTCAAAGGTTGGCCATTGTCCATTTTGAAGTCCAGTCGCTTTGCCTTGCACTGGATTACCGCATCATACTTGGACAACCAGTCCATGCACAAAATCACGTCGAAATGTGCCAGATCCAACACCATCAGATCCGCAAAAGCTAGGAAATCTCCTAGACAAATAGGGCATCTTTTAATTCCTTGATTGGATATCACCATATCTCCGGAGGGAAGCTTATCGTTGAAGGAAACTCCTAATTGATCTACGTTCAAACGATGTTTATCTACAAAACTTCGCACTACGAAGGAATGGGTGGTACACGAACCAAAAAGAATGCGCGCCCACTTATTCTTCACCTTAAACTCCCCTAAAACTGTAGCATACATAACTAAATTAACGAAAACAAGGACAAACAATGGAGAGTAAAAGATAAACTAGAATCTAGCCTGATATCACTTGGGTAGAGGTCTGAGCTTCCTCTCTGGTCACCACATTTAGCTTTCCTTTCCCTTTGTCCTAGTTTGGCGGCGGCGGGAGAGCCCGAAGTGAGGCAGGCTGCAGTGGGGACTGATCCTAGTGCCATGAAGACTTCAAGTGCCCCTTCTGCTTGCAGTGGAAGCAAGCCTTATTCTTCGACCAGCAACGACTCACTTCATGACCCTGCCTTGAACAGAATGAGCACACCATCTCCCCTTTGGGTGCGCCATGGATGGATAGCACCTACTGCTGCTTCAGAGTGGCAGTCATCTTAAAACACCTCTCATAAGGGTGGCCGGATCGACCATAGAAGATACATATTTCTCCACTTTTCTTTTTCGAAGAAGGGCTAGATGCCCTAGAGCTTCCATCCTCAACACCTTTCCTCTTCTCTTTTCTCACCGCGGCACCTCGATTCTTGGCATTTTCAATCGCCTCAACTTTCAGAGCGGCTTCCACTACCACAGCATAACTTTCATCTCTATAAGCGCATGCCCACTGTTGTACATCGCTTCTCAGTCCTCCTAGGAAACATTTCACTCTTCCCTCCTCTGAATCTAACAAATCAGGAGCAAATCTGCTCAACTTATTAAACTCAATCTCATACTCGCTCACCGTGAGCTGTCTCTGATTCAGATGCAGGAAGTTATTCATCAGACGGTCCTGCTCGACCAAGGGTAGAAACTTTTAGGCAGCATCTTCTTAAAAGATTCCCACGAGCATCCTTCATTCAGGCTCTCCTTCTCCCAAATCCACCAGCTCTTTGTTAGGCCTTTTAACTGATAGGCTGCAATCATTACCTTCGGGTCTTCTACAATCCCCGAATATGAAAACATCTCTTCTATATCGATGATCCAATCATCTAGAACCATAAAGTCGGCACTCCCGTCATAAGTGGGAGGTACCAATTGCTGAAAGTGCGATATAAAATTCATCTTTGGCGGTAGCGTCACTGGGGGCACCAGAGGAGCAGGGGCATCAGGTACGGCTCGATCCACAGTAGAATCTTGCACTAAGGGTTACTGCGCAGGAGCGGCAGACAACAAAGTCTGAATTTGCGATTGCATCGCAACTACTTGCCTCGACAGAGCCTCGTTACTCTGGCATTAACTCTCGATCAACTCATCGCTCTGCGCACCATACGACTCACTCTCTGACTGGGGAGTCGACCTCGTCGCAACACGCTTTGGCGGAATTTCTAAAAGGACAAAATGAACAACTCATCAGAATCCTAGCTTACAACTAGGCCACACACTTAGTTCAGACCATACTTAACAGACACTTGCTTATGCTGCAACTTGCTCTAGGATTTTATAATGATGATATTTTCTACTTAGGATGATATCCTCTCATCCTTTTGACTCATGTGCCTATGATATGAATGCATGAGTTCTTTATTCTTATTTAAAATCATGTGTGTACATGTGTCATCATGTAAACCTTGACTTAGCATGCGTGCTTATGCGATGATATGCTATGTATGTAGTGTTGTGCATTCTAAAAGGCCTTAATGCATGTTATGAGCGGCATACACATGAAATGTAATGCATCCCATACTACATAAAATTGTATGCAATGAGAAACAAAAACGTGCTAATGGCCCCCCATGTGATGGTGGTTATGCATCCCATACTACATAACCATCACATGTTGCCAGCTATGGCGGATCCATATATAGACACATATTATGCATCTCATACTATATAATATGCCATGTATACTTCTTATCATGCTATGAGTGTGGTGACTATGCTTTGGCTAAGATGTACTGATGACAAATCAATGTGTGTATGAAAATGAATGAAGGAAAATAAAACTATATCAGATTGGCTGGTTTGACCAACTTGTCAAACCAACCTCCCTCGGATACCAACTGTCACAACCCGCATTTTGTCCGCAAGAAGGGGGGTATATCAGAGTAAGGGAAAATGTGCGTCATGATGCCACGTCAGCAGGGGATTACTGCAGACGCTCAAGCAAAACTCCTACTTGACACAAAAGAGAGATCTTTTAGTGATTTAGATAAAATCCAATTTAAGTTAAGCATTTAACCATATCCCTCGGCTTGGTGGCTCATCAAGTCCACGAAAAGAAAATAGTTTATACGCTGCGGAAAAATACTTCATTTAAGAGATTAAACATCCTACATGAGTGTAGACGTTCCTCAGGGAACAACTCATTGTATGCAAGACTCTAGGTTTATAATAGTAATAAAAATAGCTTTTATAGTCGCTAAATATAATGAGTTAGATTTTTACAAAAATATGAAATGCATGAAGTAATAATAGTAGATTTTATACTTGAAAATACCTAACATTCATTCCTAGCATAAATCATCCTAGGGAGCAAGTAATCCAATCCATCACAAAGAAAATAACTAGCAGCTAGAAAGTATCCAAAATCAACAACCCTATGGGCATCAACAATCTGACATGAACCCACATAAAACAAAGTATGTCTAAACAAAGTAAAGCAAACTGAAGAAAAAAACTACCTCGCAATAGCGAGGTGAAAACAACAACAAACACTGATGCCCAAGAACTCCCAAAAACCATCTCCACTACCTGCTAAAGATCCGAACCTGAAGCATTCCAAACACATAACACCTCAGCAAGAAGGTACAAGCGGTGGCGGAAAAGTAAGCCAAAAAGTAAACAAATGTCAAAAGGGGATACCAATCCAAAACCAAAAGTACTGAAGTAAAGTACAGAAAGGATCAGAAAATAGAACTTACGTGAATCATCATGCACATCAAAATACACCAAATGCAGAAGGCTAAAAAGTTGGAAAGCATGGTTAAATCATAAGCAAGAATATCACAATAACCCTAATTGCTACATGTGGTCAACTCTACCCAAAAACCCAGGCAAGGTGTTCACTCATCTGGACACACCCTCACAGATATAATATTTGTCTAACTACGAGGGATACTCATACACTCCACCATTCATCGCAGACGCCAAACACCCGATAGAGTTCCACAGGTACAAATAAGTCTCAAAACAATGTGGAGGTGGATACACCCACTAACTCCTGCAAACAAGAGAATCATGATATATCTCAAGACTTAGAACATCGGATTCTACTAGACATTTCTATATTAAGAAATGGTTGATCAACCTCAGGAAGGATTTCATAATCCTAAACAACTCTTGACACATCCTACACAATAGTTAGGAACGATTAAAGCTAATAATTAAACATTTCCATCAATCACTACAACACTACAAGATTGAATCATCATGACAAAACTAATAACACAAGTGGATTCAAAGGAAGATTAAATATATCTACAAATTGAAATGACAATAGTGAAGAAAGATTAAAGAAAAATAGGTTAAAAGTTATCATCAAGATTGGGAAGAACAGTGAAAATGAAAAAACCACCACTTGCTTTGATTTTGCCGGAAAAACTCTCAAAATCGCTATTTGTTGTAGATCGGGACTAAGGAAGATGGGGGAAGATGAAATCTGAACAAAACGACCGAAATAGATGTTTGGGCCAAAAACCCTAATGAGAAAAACTCAAGAAAATGGGGAATATTTTACCACGATGACGAAGCTCTCGCTGAGAGCTTTCAGGATCTATGGTCGGTTCATGTTTTGGAGCACTAGAGCACCATAGGCGGTGACCAGAAGGTTCACGGAAAACACTTCCTCTCCTATGCTCACACCGCTCTGGTTCGGGAGATGAACAGCAGTTCGGTCTAAGTGAAAGAGGAGAGAGAAGAAGTAGGGTATATTTATATACTATGTGTGATTTTAGAATAACTGAACTTAAGAAAATGAACCGGAATCTGCTGAACCAGGCTTCTCAAGAAGAAGTCAAGGACTATTCGAGTGGAAGAAAATATTTCTCGAGTAGAAGATATTTCTCGGGAACTGAAGAAGACCTCTCGAGAACTACAGGGCTTCTCGAGAACAAGAGGGAAGAACAACTCCGTTCAATGAATTCTGCTCGAAGTTCGTCGAACACAAAACCCGCTCGACGAAATCTGTTCGGAGTTCGTCGAGCACAAGGGAAAACTCCGACGGAAATTCTTCGATCAAAGGAAGACTCTGATCGACTATCGTCGAGCGCAAAGGAAAAATGTCGATCGGCTATCGCCGAGCTCTGTTCGACGATTGTCGAGCTTCGTTCGACAATCGTCGAGCTCAGCTCGACGATCAGTCAAAGCCCAGACAGCACCTTACGTTCGACTTTCGTCGAACTCCATTCGACGATCGTCGAACTCCAATCGATGCCTTGACAAAAACCCAGGAAGCGCCTAAAAAATTTTGTCTCCCGCCTCCGTTCGACGAAAATTTTCCCTTAAGGAGGGCTTCCCGAGAATCAACACAGGCATCAGGCTTTTCGAGAACAAGGTAAGACTTCTCGAGAACTAATGGCCTTCTCGAGAACTACACTGAAATCTCCGAGAGCTCCACGTCATCTCGAGAACAAAAGGAGGACTTCTCGAGTACTACCGGACTACTCGAGAACAAGGGGGGCACTTCTCGAGAGCTTAAACCAGACATCTCGAGATCAACAAGAGTTTTCTCGAGAACTGTAGCTCTTCTCGATAACTTACTCTAGGGCCTCTCATGAAACACAACAAACCTCCCGAGAACTGAGCAGGATAAAATTCGAGGATTCAGATTGTCTTAAATTCTGGGATAAAATGCTGACTCTAAGAATTTAGCAGGAGAGACAACCATAGAATTCGACGCACCATTCTTGAGACAATATCATTAAATGCTTACAAAAGTAAAAATCATCACAAAGATCCAAACACGTGCCGAGACCCAAAATGCTCTGGTCGCAATAAAACTGGACAAGTCCAAAATCTCAAAACTTTATCCTTTTCAATCGAGGAAAACATTCAATCAAAATCCCAAAATCTGGTCAAACAAACCCAACGAACGCAAAAACGCACTAACGGTGCAGTGCCGTCAACATGCCGCAAAAAGTCATGCCTTGACGTCATAAATATGATGATACCAAAACAAATAATATGATCAGAAAATCGGGGGTGTTACATCTGGGGTCCCTCTCATACTGCCACTGTTGGTAGAGGTAGCTTGTAGTTTGTTACCATCATTGATGATTTCTCTAGGTGTACTTAGTTGTATCTCTTGAAAGAGCATTCTGAACTTTACTTTGTGTTTATCTTTTTGGTGCAATTAAATTTTGCTTTTATTTAGCTCTTTTTTACACTTAATAATGGGTTAAGAGATTTTTATGATAACTGATTAACACTTAATCATGATTAACATTTAACTATTGTGCACATTCACAAAATATATAAATTACAACATTCACATTCTAGATACATCCCAGATGTGCACAAAATAAAACCATCAACACTTGATATAAAAAGGGCTAAATATGAATATTACATTTTTTAATCTTCAGATTTACATGTATTGGATACAGGCACATGCAATCTTCCTTATGATAGTAGACAAGTTTTTCTTTCATTGTCGAATTCAAAAATTGAGATAAAATTTGGTTTTATAAACAACATAATTGGGCAATTACTGCTAAGGGAAAAGCAATTCTGAAACATGGAAATCACAGCTAATCACAGGCGGTCCTGGCGGGTTCTAAGAATAAATCTAGACATTTAGAACTATTCTAAATCTCATGATTTACATGCACTGGACCGCATACCTAGCTTTGATACCACTACTAGATTTTCTATATCGGAGTAGAGCATCACATTATATGTGCATATCGGAATAGATTTATAAGAAAATTCCAAAATAGTAAAGGATCTTGCGATATGCATGAATTAAGAAATAAGAGTAAACAACAAATGCATAGTACCTAAATTGGATTTAGTCTTTACTCAAAAGAGATGCTTCAGAGATCCAGCCTAAAAGGCTTTTTCTAACAGTA
Source organism: Platanthera zijinensis (assembly GCA_039513925.1). Lineage (NCBI taxonomy): Eukaryota > Viridiplantae > Streptophyta > Magnoliopsida > Asparagales > Orchidaceae > Platanthera > Platanthera zijinensis. The sequence goes on from CM077098.1 coordinate 60,921,418, forward strand.
GGCAGCTGAGTCCACACAAAAATAGATCTGCGACACTACAAATATCCATATGAGTGAAAGATAACCCTAAGATCTTGTCATACAAGAAATTGGTCGGAGAAGGAGTGCTCACTACATTATAACAAATTGTTATATTTGTTTCTAGGAAAGGCGGAGTTGGGAACATTGACTACAATATCCAAAATTTGAAGAAAAAGAAAGAGGCTGGGGAAAAGGCAGCAAAGAAATATGGGGGCATAGTAATTAGGGAACTTAATCCATAGCAATGTTATAAATTTTAGATTTTTAAGGGCATTAGAATATGTAATTTGAAAAAAATTTATATCACTTGTCTGAGTGTTTGGTTTTATTGAGTTGTTTCTTATTATTTGTTTTGAAGTGGTGTATACCGTTGACTAGGATTATTACTTCTTCAAATAGGGGGAGATTATTGGGAACATTGATCGCAATGTCTTATATTTAAAGAAGCCCCAGAAGTCAATAATATACATACATATGTTTTTGACATTTCCTCTAAGTTATCATGTGCAGGAAATCAATTTTTGTTTGACTAATTGCTTGGGAGTAAGTCAGAACATTTCAGTAATGAAGAAAATCTGCTAAGTACAAATGCATCGATTCATCTCACATCATTAGACGCTCGTGGTCTGTAGGCATTGATTCAATATTATTCACCCAGCTCCTCAGAAAAGAACCAGAGTATCTGCCTAAGTTCATATGTGTCAAGTCATCTAACATTACTCGACAATCAAGAATCCAGGCACTGACGGAATGATAATCTCTCAACTCTTCAGTAAAATAAAAGGAATTTCGTCCAAGTACAAATATGTCAAGTGAAGGTCTTTCACTCAATGCCTTAGTAAAAGAGCTGAGTTTCATTCCAAGTTCAAATGCATCGAGTGAAGATCATTCAATTAATGCCTCAGTAGTGAAGCAAAAAAACTATCAAAGTATAAGTGTGTCGAGGCATATGACTTGACTCAATGCCTAAGTAGAATGTGATGAGTTAACTGCAATCACTTGACGCCTCTTCAGAAAAACTTCACTCAATGCTTCAGTAGAAAGGGAAAAGTTGTCTAAGTACAAATACATCGAGATACAAGAGATCATTCAATGCCTTAGTAGTTTGCGATGAGTTAAGCACTGTCTCTCAACGCTTCATCAAAGATCATGAATTTGACTAAGTCAAGTTGCTTCCAGCACTCAATGCCTATATAATTATTCTAAGTCAAATGGCATCTTGTCTATTTAGCTTACGTCATACTAAATTCAAATCGATGCAGATTGCACTCTAAAAGACAGAAAACGTTGTATTTCTCTGACATGCTATCTTGGGAAGATTCAACCATTAAAGCCGACCTTGTCGCTTACCTAAATAGGAGATAGTCATTGCAGTTGTTGTGACATAAAAGCAAAGTGCATGGGACTTTTGTGAGAACTTTTACGAAGACTTTTCTGGACTTAGTGAAACAAACTTTTTTAAGATCTTTTGGAAAAATATTCTGAAACCCTAAGTCGCAAAAAGTTGCCGCCAATAGAGAGAAACAATTTTCAGTGTCTTCAAGCTTAATAATATACAGAACAATATTTCAAAAAGCTTGAGAAATAAGAAGCTCTCTGCAAGTATTCACACAACACAGTCTGTTCATAATCTAAAGATCAAATCATATTGTTCTGGTGAAGAGAAGCTATTTGGTGAAACAGCTAAAGAAAAAGACTCTGGAACCTTTGTTCCTGAGTCATTATAACTCATATTAAATCTTTATTGTAATATCTCACTGAGATCTGAGTGTAGGCTTGATCTGTAAAGACTAAGTGTGGGACTTTTTCCAAAAGTATGAGGTGGGATTCTTGTAGAAAATCTGAGGTAGGCTAGTATTTTAAAGGATGAGATCGGCCTTGCTTGTGAGCCTAAGGTAGGTGACTTATTGTTGTCTCTAAAGTATGACAGTGAGCAGTCTGAGTTATAGGATTGGCAAGTCACCCTGAGCTGTAGAATCCTGGGAAGGATCTGAGGTGTAAGATCTTTTGATTTGAATTATGGAGGAGTTAACTGAATCTATATAACTGCTAGATAGGTGAAGGGAGAAAGTGGATGTACCTTAGATAGGGGAACCACTATGAATTGCTTGTGTGTTCTTTGTGTTCTTGAAAGCAACCAACTTAATAACAACACATTAAGCATAACTTTAAAAAGGTTCAAAAACTGGAAAAAAAACATATCCCCCCTTAGGTGTTTAGCTACCCTTAAAAGACATTCAAGAGGTATTAGAGATAGGTTGTTCAATAAAGACCTAATAGACTGAACAGGATCTCCAATGGTAGTAAAAGTTTATCATCATGTCTTCTAGTGAGAACCACAAAGAGTTGGGCTCAATGAAGCTTCCAATCTGTAAGAAAGAAAACTTTGGAATATGGAAAGAAAGGGTAAGGCTATTCCTGGAAGCCTCATACCCAAGAATTTTTATAACAGTGGAAGAGGGACCTTTCATTCCCTTGAAGGTCTCAACTATAAATATCAACATCAAGAGCCCAAAGAAATACTCTGAAATGACAAATGGTTCTGGCTACCATTGACAAAAGGGCCAAGAACATTATTGTTAGTGCAATAGAAGACTCAATATTTCCGAACCTTATTCACTGCACCGCTGCAAAGGAAATGCGTGACTCTTTGATAGTCTATATGTAGGGGACTAAGGAAGTAAGAGATGACAAAATATACCTTCTAAATCGACAGTATGAGGCTTTCAGACATAACAAGAAGGTTTCCATAACTGTGTGTTATAAAAAATTCTTTAGAATTGTGAATGATCTGAAGACTTATGGCAGACAGTTCTCAAACTATGAACTAATTGACAAATTCTTGAGGTCATTCAACAAAGAGTGGGACATCAAGATTTGTGTTATAAGGGAAGTAGGCAACTTAGCCAACACCTTACCACAAAATCTGTTTGGCAAGTTGTTGTCACATGAACTTCAGCTGAACTCTAGAAAGACTGAAGAAGATTCTACCAAGTATTTCAATAGAGAGAAGTTTGTGGTCTTCAAAGCTGAAACCTCAAGAAGGAGAAGGGATACAACTCCTTCTCCCCTAAGAAGGGTTATTGAGTCAAAAATCTCTCAACCAGCTCATTAGAAAGTGAGCTGTCTGATGGAGAACTGGCCCTATTCTCCAAGCAGTTCAAAAATATGATGAACAAAAGAAGATAGTGGAACAATAAGGTCACTACTGGCTCCAGCTCTAGGAAGCCCTAAGCCAACCATGATAGATACAGAAAGGAGTCCACTGGGGAAAGGTATGTTACTAAATAAAAAACAATTTAAAATTGATGTTGTTTACTACTGTTGCAATAGGTCAGGACATTTCATTGCTGACTGTTCTGTTAAAAGGAAAGAGGGCAGGAGGTATGATGATAAAAAATATCCTAAAGACAAAAAGGTTGACAAGAGCTTCTTAGATAAGAAGAAATCTAGCCTATCTTATAGTGATTTTGAGGCTTTAGAATCTGAGGATGAAAATGCCTATATTAGTCTATTCTCTATGGAAGAGGATACAGATCACCCAACTACCAAGGTGGGCATATAGGCACCCCTATCCTCTACTGATAATGACTGTGATGATGAAGAAGACTACAACCTCATGGACATGACTGAAGAAAATCAGGATAAATCTGATCTCGATGAGGTAATCATTTCAACCATGTCTTCTTTGGAATCTGATTATTAAACTGGCCTAGATTCTGAGGAATCCTCTTCATCCAATAAGGAGTATGAATTAGAACCTGAAGAGGATATTAATCAATTGATTGGCAATTATGGTGTTCTCCTTGAAGCTTTGAAAAAGAGCAAAAAGCTTGTCAAGAGGCAAGATGAAGAGATTGTGTCTCTACAATAGATAATGTCTATCCAATTTGAGTTCGCTTCCCATCTAGCTCAGATGAGCAAATAGCTAAGTCGGCTGAAAATAATCACCATTATCCAAGTGAGAACCATTAGACAAAAGAGCAAGATCATTAAGGATCTTGAAGAGAAGCTCCTCAAAGAGAGGAATCTAGTGGAGAAATTCTCCAAGCCTAAGATAGTGCTGCCACTTATTAATTCCTTCTCCTTCTAAAATAATAGAAGGGGGTTGGGATTCAAGTGGAATGCTGGAGTAGCTCATTCCAAGAGGAAAGGCAAGGATCTAATAAAGCCTCAAACCACCTTTCGGAAGGTAGTGTTTCCTTCTAATAGGTATGACCATGATAGCATGTATGGCTACTAGAAGAATGGAAGTTACTTATGTAAGGGAAATGGTGCACCTTATAATGGGAGAAGAAAGGGCATGGGGTTAGGTTCTTTGAAATCCCCTCATAAAGAAATTAAAATTGCCTATCATGAACCATTTGTATTTGGTGTTACGGCCCCTACACTCAAGGGTAAGGCAGTTTCCTCTTCCCAAAGTCTTCCAGCAAAGAAGGTGGCAAATGGTAAGACTACAATCAACTTTCACTTGACCATTTTTGATGTCATCAACACCATATCAGCTACAAAGCAGACACATATTACTGTCAAATAGATTCAGTTAAGAGAACCTTCTTGTAGACAAACATTAAGTCAGGTTCTGGCTGAGAGATACATGAAGAAATCTGTTTTTTTTTTCTGGTGAACAAAAGCATTTTAATGCTCCATCCACTTCTAAGAATATTCAAAAGAGAAGGTATAACATCCATGAATGTTGGTGTTGTGGCAAAGTAGGGCATTTTGTAATAAATTGTTGGTTTAATCCAACAATACCATATGTTGTGAAATCAAAGCCAAAAAAGTCTATACTTATTGGTCTGAGTGCACCAAAGGCTAACAAGAACCATGGACCAAAATTTTTCTAGGTGCCTAAGGTAAACTAAATCTATTTTACAGGTATGTCCAAGCACCAATCAGATGCCTATCTGGTACTTGGACAGTGGATGTTCCAAACATATGAGTGGAACAATGAGCCATCTAAAATACTTCAATCTAGTAAGGAATGGACCCGAAGTTATATTTGGGTGTTAAGATAGAGGAGTGACAAAAGGTTATGGTATGATCACAAATGGCATAGTGATCATCACAATAGTTGCTTATGCGGAAGGATTACAACACAATCTGATTAACATAAGCCAACTCCGTGATCTAGGTTATGTCATTGTCTTCTACAAGGATAAGTGCCTAATCAAAATGTCAACTGACCAAGAGATTATTCTAAATGGCACTAGAAGTGGAAATATTTATTGTCTTAATTTTCTTTGTATAGATTCCAATTCTCCAATTTGATTTGTAGCAAAGGAGAAAGACTCTTATTGTGTACAATGGCACAAAAGACTTGCTCACTTGAACTATAAGTCTATCAAAAAGCTCTTTAGTGAAGGGCTGATTAGAAATGGACCGAATTTGAAATACACCAAAGAGGGCATTTGTTCTGCATGCCAAAAGGGCAAGCAAACAAAAGCTTCCTTCAAAAGCATTGAGTCCAAGGATTCTGATAGGTGTCTACCTCCTTCATATAGACTTGTTTGGTCATATGCCAATTCATAGTCTAGGTAGGAAAGACTATTCCAAAATTACTTAGATATTCTTTCTTAATAGAAAGTTTGATACCTTAGATAGCTTTGTGACTTTTGTCAAGAAAATTCAGAATGAAAAGGGTTGCACTGTGGTCAAAATTAGAAGTAACCATAGTACAAAATTTCAGTTTGAAAGCATGACAAATTTCTATAAAGAGCAAGGTATCTTTCAAGAATTCTCCTCTCCAACAACACCCCAGCAAAATGGTATTACTAAGAGAAAAAATAGAACTCTCATTGAGGCTGGAAGAACCATGCTGAGTGGCACTTCTCTCCCAGAATATTTCTGGGCTGAGGCAGTAAACACAACATGTCATGTCCAAAATAGGTCCTCTATCAACAAGTATCATAAGAAGACTCCCTATGAGCTTATGAAAGACAGAAAACCATATCTAGCATATTTCATAATTTTTGGAAGAAATTGCTTTGTGCTGAAAATGGGAAGTCCTACTTGACCAAATTTATTGTAAAATCCTATGAGGGTAATTTTGTTGGGTATAGTAGCCATAACAAAGCCTATAGGATCTACAACTTGAAAAATCAGGTTGTAGAAGAGTCTATAAATATTGTATTTGATGAAAATTCTATTATGTACAAAGAGCTGTCAAGATCTTCTAGTGCTGCAGGTGTAGAATTTAGAATGGACAAACTAAGCATTAAAGAAACACCTCTAGTTGAACAAGAAAAGGATGATGGTGTGCTCGTCCTAGAAGAAGGACCTGCTGGAATGTAGATAGAAGATGAACCCCCGACCACTAAAGCTGAAATTCAAGGAGCTGGAGAAAAGATACCAGTAGCTATCAGACACTTTAGAGACCATCCCAGAGATCTGATTATTGGGGATGCAAGCCAAGGTATAATCACAAGGAGCATAAATCACAATATTGCTATATACTCCAGCTTCTTGTCTTAGATATAACCCAAGAAGTTTGAAGAAGCCAACATAGATTCATTATGGATAGGGGCTATATAAGAAGAATTGATCTGATTCAAGAGGTACAATGTCTAGAAGCTGGTTCCCAGACCTCAAGGATATAACATCATAGGAACCAAATGAATATACAGAAATAAGTTAGATAAAAAGGGTGTTATAATGAAAAATAAAGCTAGACTGGTTGTTAAAGATTACATGCAAGAAGAAGGTATTGACTTTGATCAAACCTTTGCACTCGTAGCTAGACTTGAAGCCATAAGGTTTTTCCTTACATATGTTGCTTAAAAAGGATTTAAGGTCTACCAAGTGGATGTGAAGTAAGCTTTCCTGAATGGTGACCAAAAAGAAGAGGTCAATATCAAGCAACCATCAGGTTTTATCAATACTTCTTTTCCTGATTATGTTTTTCATTTAATAAAGGCTTTGTATAGGTTAAAACAAGCCCCAAGGGCTTGGTATGAAACCTTGTCTAGCTTTCTCATTGAGAACAAATTCTCAAGGGGAAAGATAGATAAGATATTATTCCTAAGGGAAGTTAAGGGTAAGATTATCCTAGTCCAAATCTATGTTAATGACATAATTTTTGGCTCTATTGATGATGGCCTTTGCAAAAAGTTTGTTAAACTTATGCAAGGGAAATTTAAAATGAGCAGTGTGGGTGAACTCAAGTATTTCTTGGATCTCCAAGTTAAACAATCTGAGGATGGTTTATTTATCTCTTAGTCTAAGTTCACCAAGGAGTTAATCAAGAAATTTGGAATGGAGAATGCCTCCACCATGAAAACTCCTATGGGGTCAAGTATGTCACTAGACAATGATGAGAATGGAAATCCAGTTGATGAAACCTTGTATAGAGGCATAATTGGCTCCCTTATTTATTTGACTGCTAGTAGACCGGACATTATTTTTGATACATATGTTTATGCTAGGTACCAAGCTTGCCCTAAAGAATCTCACTACACTATTGTAAAGAGAATTCTGAGATATTTGAAGGGCACAGTAGATCTTGGCCATTGGTACCCTAGGAATGATGATTTTGAACTAATAGGCTATTACGATATAGATTTTGTAGGTTACAAAGAGGATAGCAAGAATACTTCTAGAGCTTGCCAATTTCCAGGGAGAAGGCTGGTATCCTGGAGCAGCAAAAAGCAAACTAGTGTAGCAATCTCCACTACAGAATCTGAATACATCTCAGTAGGGAGTTGCTGTGCACAGCTCCTGTGGATACAACATCAACTTCAGGAATATAATGTCTAGCTAAGTAAAACCCCCATGTTCTCTGATTCTTCTTATGCTATTTCAATAACTAAGAAACATGTGTCACACAACAAGACTAAACATATTGCAATGAGATATCACTTCATAAGAGAACATGTTGAGAAAAAAGATATCGGCCTTGAGTTTGTCCCCACAGACAGACAGGTGGCTGACATCTTCACTAAGCCTCTTGATGAAGTCAAGTTGAACATTTTCGTGTTTCAAATGGGAATGTTATATTTGAAGTAGCTTTATATTTTCGATTATAAGCATTACTGTCATATATGTGCATTTGGAGGCTAATCTTTTGCAGGAGAACATAAAGAAGAAAAAGATCAACGGACTTGGCATTGAATGATGTGTCAAGTCAACACTAGGCATCGAGTGAGATGTTCAGGCATCGAGTGAACGCCTCTAGCATCAAATGGACTCGATGTAAACACTATAGCGGGTCAGAAAGCGTCAAATCTATCAGGATAAATCATAACATCCATCTATATTGTAAATCACGATAAGGTAAGCACCTCTCCACCTACTTGAATACAGTAGGGTATAATTAGAAATTGTGCCTAGAATAAACTTTATCATTCTATTTCCCTACCAAATTTCTGTGTCTCGTACCTTAGATTTCTCACACCGACTTCTCCTCCTCTCTCAATCTCTCGGATTCAATGGCTCCCAAGGGTGTTGAATTCTTATTTGAGGGTTGTGAAGTTGTTTGAAATAGATTCAGAGATGCTCTAGAAGAAATTCTATCAGTCATTCATCTCCCATCAGTCATGGAATTGGAATTTGTGTTGGTAGAGTCGTGTGCTATCTAGAAAAGAGAAGTATTAGAACTATATGTTAATACCAAGGTGGACTCTTCCTCCATTAAAATCAAGACAATAATCAATGTAGAAAAAGTTAAAATCACAGTTAGGAAGATTTATAAGGCATTGAAACTCCCCAAGCCCAACCCTAGTGAGGAAAAAGATGAGCTATATCAAGAAGATAAAAATCCACCTTCAAATTCTGTGGTTTGTCCAAGCATACTAGCGGCTCCATACTCATGAAAGACATGAATCTAAAAGTTAAATTCTTGGCAGACATCATTGGAAAAGCCCTAATCAAAACTGGATCTCATGACAAGATTTCAATGAAGATGTTTGACCTAATGGCTAGAGTAATTCTCTCAAAGAAAACTGATTGGGTTAATATGTCCTTCTTTAGGAACTTCATCTTCTGAGCTCTCAATATCAACTTCTTTTTTAAGATTATTCTTTGCAAAAGTGCTTTCTATATTCACCCTAATTTTAAATTCTTTGAAGTTTTCATCCATAATAAACTGTTCCTACAATAATTTTATGGTGGAAGTTTCCTCCCCCTAAGAACAAGCATGAGTTTCATGAAAGACTACATGCATGGATTCTTCAATTGTAAGTGTCCTTTTTATTATAACACATAAAAGTTTTGCTAGATAAGAAGTATCCCAAAAATATTCTAACATCAGCTTTCTTTTTAAATTTTGCTAGGTAACTTTTTTTATTATTAAGAATATAACAAACACAGCCAAATATTCTGAAGTAAGAAACCTTAGGTGGCTTACCTTTCAAAAGTTCATAAGGTGTCTTTAGTTTGGTCTTGTGAATAAGACTTCTATTAAGAACATAATAACAATGTTCACTGCTTTATCCCAAAAGGACCTAGGCCACTTAGTCTCTATTAATAATGTTCTTTCAGCTTCAACGAGTGTTCTATTTTTCTTTTTAGCAAGTCCATTTTGTTTAGAAGTTCTAGGAGCTAAAAACTTAGCCTTATCCCCTCAACTTCATAGAATTTACATATCAACTGATTTTCAAACTCTGTGTAATGATCTCTTCTAATCAAAGACACTTTGGTATCACATTTAGATTGAATCTGTTTAATAAATTTTGTGAAAATTGAGAAGGTTTCAGACTTTGTTTTTAAAAAGAACACCCAGCTAAACCTTGAGAAATCATCCACAATAACAAATGTATAAGACTTACCTCCTAAACTTTGAGGGTAAGAGAACCAAATAAATCCATATATAGTAAGTATAAGATTCTTGGATAATCATTCTTACCAATTGGTTTGAATGAAGATTTCACCTGTTTAGCTAGCTGATAAGCTCTGCACAAATTGACTTTTCTATACTTACCTTTTGGTAAGCCTCTTATTAACTCATTCTTTGAAAGCTTTGCTATGGTTTTGTGATTTACCAAGCCAAGCCTTTTATGTCACAGCTCATTCATATCTGTTTTAGTATTGAATAAACATAATTCATTGTTAGTTGAGTCAAAGTCAACAAAATATATATTGCCTTTTCTAGATCTAGTTAGCACAATGTCATATATTCTAGAATTTACTATTTGGCAATGATTATTAGTGAAAATAACTTTATATTCACCATCATAAAGTTGACTAATGTTAATAAGATTACGTTGAAGTCCTTCAACATGATAAAATTTAATAAAGGTGATATCCCCAATTTTGATCATACCATAACCTTTGGTCTGACCATAAATGGAATCACCAAATACTACCTTAGGATCATTTTTGGCCTTGAAATTTACAAGCATATCTCTTTGTCCAGCCATATGCCTAGAGCATCCACTATCCAAATACCACTGCTGGTTTGTGGAAGGACAGCCTTTTTCCTGTACATGAATTTAAACATTAGTTTGGATCTAGGTTACCTTAGACCCATTACTTCTTTTTCCATTATAGGGAGTAATGAAAGTATATGAAGGCCTTTCATAATATCCCTTAGGATAAAAGAGTGTTGGTCTATTAAATAAACAGCTTCCAGTAATATGACCTTTGATAAAATAATCATGACAAACATCATTTTCAAAAAATCTGATATAAATAATTGCTCTCAAGGGATATGTATCGAGTTGAAGTCAACACAACATTTGGAAGGTTCGATTTGATGTCGACGTTTCACAAGAGTTGCGTCGATATGAAATCAGCGCATGTTCCTAATTCATTGAAACTACTTATTCTTGTTTCTTATCTATCATTAGTTGTTTATTTGCAACACTTTTCCTTTAAACTTTCTCTTATCATTATTGAAATTTGAATAGTTATTATGTACTATTGTAGATGGTACTTCCTTTTCTTTAATGAATTTATAGGATTTTACCAAGTGGGTTTATTATTTATTGTTACTATCTTATTAGGGTTTGCTCCTAAGCCCAAATGATCAAACCTTTTCTTAAGGTTTTTAATAATATTTTTTAGTTTATTACTCCTTCCACTCAAGGAGTCTTCAAATACTTTTGCCTTTGATAGTTCTTCTTTCAATGACAAATTTTCTTCTGTTAACTTTTTAATCTATTTCTTCAAATTATTTATCTCAACTTCTAAATGATTATCTTGTTCTATTTGCTTAATATTATCATGACAGTCTTCATATATTTTCAATTTTTACCCTAATAATTTGATTTCCTTTTCAAGTTTTATTTGATTTATATAAAATTTTCTAAAACATATCTTAAAATCATCAGAAGTAAAGTTTATGTCATGAAAATAATCTAGCACCTCAATTGAATCATGATCAGATTATGTCTCCAGAGCCATGAGACAAGCTTCTTTAGCAGCTTTTTCTTCTACATTATCTGATGAAGAACTGGATTCTGAGCTTTTATCACTCTAGATTTCAGCAATAAAACCTTTTCTCTTTCTACTATCCTTCTTCTTCAGATATTTCTTCTTTTGATCCTTTGAGTTTGATATTTCCTTTTGTAGTTTTAGACATTTTGTTGAAATAGGTCTAGGTTTTCTATAAGTAAAACAAATTATCTCCTTATTGGGAGTCTTGCCAAATTTTGGTTTTCCCATATTTCTGTCTCTTCTTCTTGAACTTCTGATTTAATCCATTTTCTAAAATTTCTTGCCAGAAGATTAAACATTTCATTTTCTGTAACAAATGGTTCATCTTTAGTAACTTTGAATGCAACTGATTTTTTCTCTAAATGATAAGCTTTTCTTTTTAGATTCAGTTTCTACTCTACTTTTCAATAATTGCTCATAATATTTAAATTTCTCAAGAAAAGCATCTATAGTGACTTCCTTGTTACATCTTGCTTCTCTAATAACCCAAATTCTAGAATCCCATATACTAGGAAAGCACATGAGTAACGTATCATTAATTTTGTGAGAGATATGTCCTTATTTAGTCTTTTTAACTCATTAATTATCATACTAAATCTGTCATACATCTCTGCTATAGATTCATTAGAATTTTTTCTGATATTTTTCATAGTGAGAGATTAGAAGTGATCATGTCAAGACTGATTCAATAACTATCAAACCAATCTCTTAAGAGTGATTCATATATCTCTTTTGCTATGAGACATTCTGCAACTTTTTGAAATATGTCATCTGACATGATAGAGACCAAGATATTCATAGCTTTTGCATCACAATCTTTAACTCTCTTCCCTACATCAGTCCATTCATTTCTTGGTACAGGTTCTGTAGTTATATTGTCATTTGCATCCCTTTTATATGGCATCGGTGGTCCTGTAAAGATTGATTCAAAATTGCCCTTATCAATAGAGTTCATATACAATCTAATTATGGCTTTCTAGAGTGTAAATATATCAAGATTATAAACTGGTGGCCTAGTAGATGCAAATCCTTTGAAAGTATTTGAAGCTATTTTGTAAATAAAAATTTGATTTTATTGTTGCAATTTAAATGATCTTTTGATCAAGGTGTTAATCTTTTATAGATTAATCTTCTATAGATTAGCCTATTGATGATCAACCTCCTTCTAATACCAATTAAAATAGGAGTTTAGTTATTATATTCCTTAGAGTTTTATCTAGAGGGGGTGAATATAGATTTAAATTATTTTCAAATACTTTGATTAATTCACAGAATTTGTAGTTACATAAACTATAAACTAGAATCAGATACAGTTAATTAAAATCACAGCGTAACAACAAAGAATAAGAAATAAAAGTAAAATCATATAAGACAAAAGGATTATAGTAGTTCTCCCCTAAATTTGGGTACATCTACTCTTATACCCCCATGGTAGAAATTCATTATCACAGTGTCTGAATCCTTTGATCAAGAGAGACTTATAACCACACCAGATCTTTTGATAAGGAGATCATGAACCAATTATAATCTGATTCTTTTCTCAAGGAGACTCTTAAAACCTTTCACTACATCCTTTGCAGAGGGATTCTTAAAACTCTTTTTCATATATGTCAAAAGAAAATTAAGAGAATATTTGAGTTAAGATGATTCTTCTCTTAGTGTCCACTCTTTAGATTTCTGAGGATAATTCATGATGATCTCCGAAACTTTTGATGAATATGAAAGATAGGGTAAGCTCTGAATAACTATAGAGGGGGGTGAATAGAGTTTTTAAAATCTTTTCAATTCTCACAGAAATAAGAAATCCTTAACAAAATATGTTACTATGATATAGGTGTATGAGTGTACTAGTGTAGCAAGTGAACTAGAGAATAAAATAACTAAGCTACATAACAAAATATATCACAGCACAAGCATACAGGAAAATCACAGCCACATAGACAACACAAGAATTTTATAGTGGTTCCCCAAACTTGGGTACATCCACTCTTCTACCACCCTAGGTAGGAATCCACTACAGGTTTTGATCAGGTGACTGCCACCAATGAGCTTTTGATCAGGTGATCAAAAACCAACCAAAGTCTTTTGGAAGGAGACTTGCAACCAGAATAATTTTGAAGGGAATTAAAACCCTGTACAGATATGGGAAGAGAGGTTGATTGAAATCTTCTTTTCTCAAATAAAAATGAGAAGACTTTGTGGATTCTTTGATGTTGTCAAAGCTCCCCCTGAGATCTTGAATGGTTCAGGAGTGGAAGCTTTGTAAAGGGTGAGTAGGCCTTCTGCTGTAAGATCTACTTTCTGAAATTCTTTGACTGATTTGAATATTTTTGGTCACTTGAGATCTCATAAAAAAAGAAGGAGAAGAAAGACTCTTGATCGTGATTGTTGTTCTTTCTTCTTCTTTTAAGAGCAATTGATTTTTCTTGAGAGAGAGTTGTATGCACTGCCATTGATTGATGTTATGTGTGTCTTGTTGTTCTGTTTTGGCTGAGAGATAATCCCTTTGATAACTGCCTCTTGGTCAAATTCAAAATCCTGCAATCAATGCTCAGCCAAAATCTCGGGAATGAAAACGGCAAGAATGTTGTCATATATTATATTTTATGTCTGTCCCAAGATATAAGCAATTAATTCCATGGGGGATATTTGCAATCAATGCTGCCAGTAACGGCTCGATTCAAAGGATATAAGAGCATTGATTTTTCAAGGAATTAACAACCTATAGTAGATAAAAAAAAGGAGACAGAAAAAGAAAGAATAAATAACAATATGCCTTATAGTTTTCGTCGACCTTGGATCACCGAACAACTACACTGCATAAACTGGCAGATTTTGTGCTCTGAGTTCGTCGAACTGAGAATGGCTTTCGTCGAGCTGAGAATAGTTGTTCGTCGAGCTGAGATCCAAAATCATCGAACTCTGAATGCTGCTTGATAACTTTCTTCTTCTGTGCATCAAGTTCATCGAGCTGAAGTCTGAGATCGTCGAGCTGAGTCTGCGGTCTGGACTTAGAATATTTTCTGATGTTGAGTGTTGAAGTATTGATCTGGCGTTGAGAGATATTTTGCTCTGAGACTTGAAGTGTTAGTTGACTTACAGATAGAGTTCGTCTAGCTGATGTTCTTAGTTCGTCGACTGCGTGTTAGACTTAGAAGGTATTACTTTGTCCAGAGTTCGTCGAGCTGAGATCTGAGTTTGTCGAGCTCAGCTCAGAGAATTGTCTCTGAGTTAGTCTAGCTGAGCACGACGATCGTCGATCGGAGATTGACGAATGTAGATCTCCTTTTTCATAATCTTGAATTCTCTATGTCTTGAGTCTTTAGCAGTATTGGAGGATGGTCCTTTGTACTGTTTGACTCTAAGGACTTGACCTAGACTCTAGGACATAGTCATGACCCTGATCTATACATATTGGGTCATATCCTAACTCAGTGAACCTAGCCCAAATCCAACTAGGGGTTCCAATAGAATATCTGAATATCAAAATAACAAAGATTATGAGCCCAATCTCCAGATGATCTTTCAAACTTTTTCTTTGAATCTATTGCAACTTTCTCTTGAGGAGAAGAAGTATTAATTCTCTTTTTAGATTCAGTAACTATCAAACCAATCGACTGATATTGGAAGAGATTCAATTGCAAATTATACTTTCAAGCTTTCTCTGTTGAATTCAATCTTCTCATGATTTAATATGATTTTCCTGATCGTCTGTTGTTGATGATTGATAATCTGTGATAGATATCTTCATTCACACTCATTTTTGTATCTCATCATGTATATATATAGATCGAAATCTTCTAACATCTCCAAGAATCTGTTATGTAAACCCCTTCTTGATTTAATTCAGATTGAAGCCACAAAACAAATTCTGTTAAGAAATCTAGTCGATGTAACGTCGAGTTCTTATCAGAGCAACATCGATTTTTGGATGTCTGTATGAAAACTTTGTAGTCAATGTTCCATCAAAATCATGTCAAAGCTTGTGTTGATTTAATCCTTAAGTGTCATCGACTTATCCAAATTAAGTTGCTTTGACTTCAATTCAAAGTAACGTCGAATTCCATACTATGTTGCATCGAGATCTAGTTGACACATGTTGGCAATTCATCATTTTTCTCTTAAATTCAGTATGCCTTATATTTATCCTTTATATCACAGACAGTCTAGGACTTCTAAGTGCAAATTACCCTCACTATACAATATAGGTAATAGATCTAGGATATAAAATCACTAAACATAATTTGTTAAGCTAAATCAGAAGGGGTTTTCCCAACAAAAGGGGTTTGGGGGAACAAGAAATATAAAGAGGCTTTTGTTTGTAGGTGATGAATTTTATTCTCACACCCCGCACATTTTTTTCTTTTACTTTTATGCAATATTTGCATATGTTTACCAATAAAATCATGACTTTTATCCTCTCATTTTCCATGACATAAACAAATATATTTTTCTTCTTTTCATATAAAACAAAAATGATTGAGAGTAATTAATTTTATCCTCTTACTCCATCTTTTATTCTTGGGGGTTGCATATGTTTACCAAGGAATGCATGATTCTCATGACATATGATCTAACAATAAAAAGAAAAATGCATATGTTTACCAAGAGATAATGAATTTTATCCTCGTATCCCTATGACATATGATCTAATAAGAAAAAATAAGGGAAAGGCTAAAAAACTTTTAGGTTAAAGTAAAAACTTAGAGAGTAACTATAGTAGATTAAATTTTCATAGAATTCATAAAACATAAAGTGAATTTAATTGAAATCTAAAGATTGTTAAGCAAAGTACCAAAAATTGAAACTAATTAGAATAAAACGAGAATAAGTGCTAAAGAAATTTCTCTAAACAAATTAAATTTATAAGATAATTCTTAAAATTAAATCACCTAAAAATTAAATTTAACTAACAATGATGAAATAAAGACTAGCAAATCAA
The DNA here is from genome assembly GCA_039513925.1 of Platanthera zijinensis. Taxonomy (NCBI): domain Eukaryota; kingdom Viridiplantae; phylum Streptophyta; class Magnoliopsida; order Asparagales; family Orchidaceae; genus Platanthera; species Platanthera zijinensis. Next base: position 60,937,754 of record CM077098.1, read on the forward strand.
AAATAATAAAAAATCTTATACTATTTTTTGTGATAAAATCTAACTAACGATTATAATCTTTCAAGCTTTCTCTAAGGTTTATCTAATATTTTTTGTGTTGATTTTTTATTGTGATTTTAAAAGGCTTTTATAATATTTTTTGGATGTTTGTTTGGAATAAAAAAATAATAAGACTAATTTTGAAATAAAAGAAAACAACAAAAAAATTTTAAATTATTTTTGTGAACTTTGCAAAACAAAGAAAAGAAAAACTTTTTTTTGTATTTTTGAAAAGTTTTAATAATTTTTTTACATTTTTAAATAAAAACACTAATAAGAGATCTCACCCCCATACTTAAAAATAAACATTATCCCCAATGTTTAAAAGTCAAGTAGGAGGGGGAAAATAAGGAAAGAAAATTGCATAAAAAGTAAATTGTAAGAAAATAAATGATATGTGATGGGTGCCTCCCAAGAGCGCTTTCTTTTTCCCGTCTTTAAGCTAGACGGTTATTGTTAGCTAAATGGAAAATAAAAATTAAAGTGTACGAAAAACTCCATTAATTCACGCTTTTGTGAATATTCCAAAGTCGGTTGCCTGGTTACTCCTCCGCTTGATTCTGGATTCTTCTTTTGATGGCCAGTTTAAAAATGTAAATCCAAACCATCTATACATACTTGAGGTGATTTGAATTTTTGTAGATGAATAACAAATGGATCGTTAACAAAGTTTGATTGCAACGGCTCATCTTCTACATGATAATCATTAGTATAAGAAAAATCAAAAATAAACGAGTCAGAAAAATTTTCGTAAGGAGGTGGTTCTTGCAAAACTATATGAAAAAGCTCGGATTGTTCAATTTATAAAATATAATTGTTATCCGAAAATTTAATTAAAATAAAATCATGGGACACAACATTTTCATGAATTTGAATTCCTAAATATTTATATGTGGTGCTTGAAAATTCATGAAGAAGAGGAGAAAAATTGGGAGGAGTAGGAAAAGAACAAGTTCTTCTCTAATTCACCCAGTGCGTTCATACAATTAATAAATTCTTGAAAATAAAAGTTTTCTTCTTTTTCGATATACAAAACTAACACTGTTCATGAATAATCACGTTCCTCCAAAGGTGAAGTACTCGAAGATGGAGAAATATCACTAAAAAGAATTATTTGCATCACAATTTTTGGGGAGGAGAATGAAATTGAATTTGCGAAAATTCCCCAAAATTAGAGGAAGAAGTTTACAGTGCAAAAGATGAAAAACAAAAATTTGGATCTAAAGAATTATCCTCATTGCTCGAGAATCTTTCTGTGTGATCTTACCTCTAAGAATAATCAACATCTGAGTTAGAATACAAATTATTAAAATCAGAAAAATTATTTTCATTGAAGCTTGAAAAATTATTTTCATGAAATTTGTAAAAATTATTTCCATTAAAATCCGAAAAATTATTTTCATGAAAATTATAAAAATTATTTTCATCAAAGTTAAGATAATTATTTTCATTAAAATATGAAAAATTATGGTCATAATAATAATCAAAATTATTTGCATAAGATCGAGAAAAATCATTTTCATAATTTGAATTTGGAAAATTAGAATTTGTAGGATAAGTATTAAAATAACATTCATTACTTTGATGAGCCGCACCACAATATTGACCAATAAATGGGAGCTTCCGCACGGCTTGCAAAAAATTAACTTTATTTTGAAGCTCAACAACCTTAACGGCAAATTGCGATAACAATATTTTTAAAAGAAAATAAAGCAACCTTTACTTAATAGAATTGAATTTTAAAATGAAAAACTAAAAAGGGAAAAAGTGGTAGAGAAAAAGAGAATGATAAAATTAATAGAATTCGTGCTTTTAGAATATCAACAATAATAACTCTCCGGCAACAGCTCCAAAAACTTGATGTGTAAAATTTGAGATTAATAATATCTCTAAATTCTATGAGCTATAGGCAAAAGCACCTAACGTTTATAGTATAGGATATTTAAAAAAAAATCAAGAGTCGTGTTCTTCCGGACCTATTGATTACTTCTACTCATAGAAATTACTATTATTTTATCGAATATAAAATTGATTTTGCGAATAACTTAATGATAAAGAAGAAGAAAGAATTTGATCAGGGATCCTTCTTAAGTAAAATAATTCATAACAAAAAAAGATCAAGAATAATTTGACCGTAGAGGTTACCAATTTATGAAGAGCCTTTCTCGAGGTCACATTCACCAAACCTTAGGATGATCGAACAGCCGGTATGACTTAAGCATGTTTTACGTTGTGAAGCCCACTACTAGGTTTGACCCCAATCCGAAAGATTTGTGTCACCCTCTCTCGAGAATAACATGCAACTCCTTTCACCCTTGAGTGATCTACTCGTATTCATAACCTCTCGATAAACTAGAATACAAATCAAAACTCGATTATCATACTCCGGAAGGTCTCAGTTCAGTATGCAACTATCCAGACACCTAAGAAGTATTCAGAGATGACCAAGGATGAGGTCATATTGGCTACAATGGACAAGAGGGCACAAAACATAATTATTAGTGTCATTGATGACTCAACTTTTCATAACCTTGTCTACTACAGAACTTCCAAGGAAATGTGGGAAACTTTGGCAGTCTACATGGAAGGGACTGAGGAGGTCAGGGATGATAGAAAATCCCTGCTCAACCAAAAGTATGAGGCCTTCAGGCAGCAAGAAGTATTACATATCTGATTGCTATGAAAAATTCTTCAGAATAGTGAATGAGCTGAGGACCTATAAGAGGGTCTTCAGCCATTATGAGCTCAATTACATGTTCCTTAGGTCTCTAACTAGAGACTGAGACACCAAGATATGTTCCATTAGAGAAGTGGCAACGTTGGCTGATACTCCACCTCACACACTATTTGGGAAGCTGTTCTCATACGAGATGCAGCTATCTGCTAGGAAGGAGGAGGAGACAATCAGCAAATCCAAGGCCAAGAAAAAGACTGTTGCCTTCAAAGCTGAGAGCACCAAGAAGAGCAAGAATATGATTGCCTCTCCTCCAAGGAGGCTTGCTGAATCAGATAGCTCAGAGCCAAGCACATAAGACAGCAACATGTCTAATGGAGAATTTGCTGCCTTCTCTAGGTAGTTTCAAAAGATGATGATGAGGAAGTAGTGGAGGAGAAGACCTTCCTTGTAATGACTCCACCCGTTAAATAACATATAATAGAAGTTCCGGCCGGGGGCCCACACTATACGTCACAAACAAGCGGTGAAGCTACAGGTGAATACCAAATCATAAACGCAACCTAACTCAAAGCATGCTAGCGGAAGCTTAAATGTAAAAATAGAACTCAACCATTTGGAATGTCCACTATAGAAAAATTGCACATTTATATATGTACCTCAAAGGAATGTATCAAATACACAAAGTTAGGGCCTTAAGGCCTTACAATTGCTCTTTACATCGTATGGAATACATACATCGGCGCGTAGGCCAGCCATACATGAATAAAAGAAAACACATTTCGCTTAGCCGATAAGGGCAATTAGCAGCAGCGGCAATAGCAGCAGCAGGGACTTCAGCCCTTAATTTCCACTCAGCTTTCCAGCACCTGCACAGGGACAATCCACCCAGAAGGTGGCAAACAAAGCAACGGTCAGCATTCAGCTGACCAATTTATAACAATCCTACCCCTTTCCTGGGGCAGTGGCATTCCTTCTCTGTAGAGCAATGCATTTAGATATATTGTGCTCTCACGCACAAGCAATCCATCACAACCATCAGCCACCCGGCCCAACGATCCGTGTACTCAGGCACACTTGGTTACACCGGAGAATCGGGATCAACCCTTGAGCAGTTAGTCTTAATGGCGCGCAGGCCTAAGACTCTCAATATGCTGCTGACGAAAGTCCAATGCCTTGGCACTTCCTTGTACAGCCAACATAACGCAGGTACAAATCCACAACCCCCCGTTGCTCAAATCGCCTTGCCATCACCAAGCACATCGTACTTGCGGCTAGAATAAAAGACGTGGGTCGGGTTCACCTTTCCTGTTCGGCACGAGGCCTTTTAAGAGCTCGCAGCTCACAATAGCCATAATGCCCGCCAAGGACTGGATTCACAATCAAAAAGGGAAGTTAATGCTGGCGTCCTTCGCGGTCGCTAAGAGGGTTAACCAGAACTCTCTATCTGCACCCAAACTCCACCCAAACCTTGCAGTTCATGTAGTGCCAGAAAACTGGTCTTTCATAGCTACAATACAAGCGTTACAAGGGTGTTTTCCTGGAATTCCTCATTCCAGTACTTCCCACTACTTTCTTTCATAGGCACAACCCATTGACCCCACAAACTACATGTTTATACGCGGAGTCTTCTCCGGTGCGCAATATGCAACATCACAATTCCAGACCAACCTGTCCAGATGGGCTTCACACAGCATGCCTATCCCGTACTACACATTTCCGGGTCTAAATGCAGACTCAAGCTGGGGATAGCAACTATCACCCACTAGAATCACTCACTTTTTCCACCTTTTGGTGGAGAGGATTCCTTACTTATGCATAAAGGATGACTTCACATGTCCAAGAAGGAAGATCGTTACCCTTTACGATCTCTTGGGATTCATCAAAATTCTGGCCGGTTGGAAAGCACCGCAGCAGCTTTGCCTCCACAGAACTAGCCTCGGATCTCGAATCGGACTGCGGGAGCACCACCAAAGCCTTGCTCTTCTCCTCCTTCTCCTTCCTCCAAGCTCTCTCTTATTCTCTCTTGATAAGAATAAGAGAAGAGGCCAACCCTCATCCTTCTCACTACAGGAAAGGGCCTTGGCCATTGGATCAAAATAGAAATAATTGGATGGTCAAGATCTGCCCAAAAGTCCAAATTTGACTTGACACGGCCTGTGACACGCCCGTGTCCCAGGCCGTGTCCCCCAAGCGGTGTACGAACTGACTCAAATTGAACCAGAACACGGGCACCAACACGCCTGTGTCACAGGGCAGACACGCCCGTGTTAACTTTGACACGGTCGTGTGACTGGTCGTGTCACCCTTTTTAACACAAGCCCAAATCACCCGAGAAGCACACGGCTAAGGCACACGCTCGTGTCCATGGTCGTGTGCCCAACACGCCCCCTGTGACACGCCTGTGTCACAGGCCGTATTCCATACTCAATGCCACTCAATGCCATTCCTCTCAGCGCCACTCAACGCCACTCGGTATTCACCCGAGCAGGATACGCCCTGGGACACGCCCGTATCCCAGGTCGTGTCGCCTATCAACGATTAGTTCTCGAGAACTCGAGTCGATGCCTACAGAAAAGGATATGCCCTAGGACACGCTCGTGTCCCAGGCCGTGTGCACTAGACACGCCCTGGGACACGCCCGTATCCCAGGCCGTGTCACCCAGCCTGACTCCATCTTAAGATTTTTGGGGTGTTACAATCCTCCCCCCCCCCTTAAGATAAATTTCGTTCCGAAATTTGTACTCAGCAAATAAACAGGAATCACAAAGCTATAACGTTAAAAGAGATGTTATAACAAAATGTACACGGTCAACAGTTAATACAAAAAGTTCAGGAAACTCAACTCGCATGGTCTGCTCATGCTCCCATGTTAGCTCCTCACGGCCACAATTGTCCCACCGGACTTTGACCATCCCGATTATCTTGTTCCGCAACTGTTTCTCGGCTCTATCCTCAATCTGAATGGGTCTAACATTCGTCGTTAGCCCATAATCGACCGGTACACACTCATTCTCAACAACTTGAGCTGGATCCTTGCCGTCTTTGCGAAGTACTGAGATGGGGAATACATCTTGCAATGCACTCAACTCTGCTGAAAGTGCTAGCCGATAAGAAGTTTCCCTGACTCACTCCACCACTGCAAACGGACCAAGGTATCTCGGACTTAGCTTTTTCAACCGTCGAATCCGAGATACGCCTTTGAAGGGTTTGATATTTAAATAGACCCAATCGCTCACCGCGAACTCCATATTCCGATGTTTGGCGTTGTCATATTTTGCTTGTCAATCCTGGGTTAGCAATAGCCTTTCACGAATAGAGCGTATTATTGAGGTCGTTTCATCGATTTCCTTTCGCCCATTCAGCTTGGATTTGTCTTCCTCTGCCCAAGCTAATGGTGTACGACATTTACGCCCATATAGAGCTTCAAACGGTGCCAAACCGATGCTCGCTTGGTAGTTGTTATTATAGGCAAATTCCACTAGATAAATATACTCTTCCCATTTCTTACAGAAATTCAGTGCGCACATGGAGCATATCTTCCATCTCCCGGTTGGTTCGCTCAGTTTGGCAATCCGTTTGGGGAGGAAAGGCCATACTGAATGCTAAATTTGTGCTCAACATTTGATGAATGAACTTCCAATCAGTTGAGGTGGCTCGCCCATCACGATCACTGACAATGCTCCGAGGAACACTGTGTAGTCAAACAATCTGTTCCACATTAAGATTAGCCAAGGTTTCTCCTGAATCATCTCTCTTGTTTGGGAGGAAGTGAGCCACTTTTATCAACCGGTCGACAATCACCCAGATAGAGTCATGATCGCGTTGAGATCTCGACAACCCGTGCACGAAATCCATTGAAATATCATCAAACTTCCACTCTGGAATCGGTAATGACTTCAGGAAACCACCGGGCTTCTGGCATTCCGCTTTTTCCAAAGCACAAGTGTGATATTCTGCCAAAAAATGTGTTATGTCTTTCTTTAGTCCATGCCACCAGAACAACTTTTTCATGTCTCTGTACATTTTTGTGCTCCCAGGGTGAATTGAGTACTTGGCAAAATATGCTTCGTACATCAACTTCTCTCAACTTCCCCATACTTGGGACGCACAATCAACCATCTTTTCGCAACAATCCATCATCCCAGGAGAATTGGTAACCAGGACCATCCTTTGCATAGTGTTGGAGACTTTCATCAAGCTCCGTTGCTCGCCGAACTCTGTCCGCAAGGTCATATTATACCTCCATCCAGTTCAAGCTTGCCTCGGCCGTAGAATCCTTGTCAACACAAGATATTTCTAATGCTTCCATCTCCTAGATTAGCCGCACATCACGTCTCTATAACCAGTTTGCCCGTACTGGCGCCTTACGACTCAAAGCATCAGCGACCACATTTACCTTTCCGAGCGTATAGTGAGTATCAAAAATGTAGTCCCCAAGGAACTCCATCCACTTCCGTTATCGCATATTCAGATCCTTCCGATCTAATAAATACTTTAGGCTCTTGTGATCTGTATAGATATCCACTTTAATGTCATAAAGATAGTGCCGCCATAACTTTAGCGCAAAGATTACCGCCGCCAACTCTAAATCGTGGATGGGGTAGTTCCGTTCATGTACCTTTAGCTGGCGTGAGCCATAAGCAATCACTTTACCAAATTGCAGAAGAACGCAGCCTAAGCTGCTCCCTGAAGCATCACTGTAGATCTCATAGCCGTATGTACCACATGGCGATATCAACACAGGCGCCGTGGTCAAACGACTCTTCAGCTCTTCAAAAGCTCGTGTGCACTCCGGTGTCCAAACGAACTTCTGATCTCTTCTCATCAATGTGGTCAGAGGTAAAGCAATCCGTGAGAAGTTTTCCACAAACCGTCTATAGTAGCCTGTCAGGCCAAGAAAGCTCCTGACTTCAGCCACTGAAGACATCACTGGCCAATCTCGTATGGCACTTATCTTTTATGAATCCATTGTTATGCCCTTTCCACTAACCACATGGCCCAGAAAAGCCAATGATGATAGCCAGAACTCACACTTTGAGAACTGGGCAGAGTGCTTAGAGCTTAATCCTCCGTAGGGTATGCAATACCAACCGCAAATGGTTTGCATGATCTTCTCCTGATTGAGAGTACATAAGAATATCATCAATAAACACAATTATAATAGATTCAAGTACTCTCGGAACGTCTGGTGCATTAAATCCATGAATATCGAAGGCGCATTACATAAGCCAAATGACATCACCGTGAATTCATAATGACCATTGTGTGTCCCAAACGCTGTCTTAGGAAAGTCGCCTTCCCGAATCCGCAATTGATAATATCCCGATTTCAAATACAACTTTGAATAGACGGTTGACCCCGCTAGCTGATCGAAGAGGGCCCGTGGAATCGGATATTTGTTCTTTTCCGTCAGCTTATTCAATTCGCGGTAGTCAATACATAATCGCAAACTACCGTCTTTCCTTTCACAAATAAAACAGGCGCGCTCCAAGGTGACATACGTGGGCGTATGTATCCTTGCTCCACCAACTCTTGCAATTAGACTTTCAATTCAGCCCTTTCCGTTGGCGCGATTCGCTATGGCGAGCGGGCCACAGGTTTCGCACCGGGCACTACCGCAATAGCGAAGTCGATCTCCTATGGACTTCATCACTCATAAAGGTCATTAGTAAATACATCTTCTAAACCGACCACACACGAGAAGGGTCATTCAACCCGCCTTCGGCTTGCAGACCGCTAGAGGCATGGAGACTCGCTTCAAACATGACCAAACAACTAGCGAGCGGACACGCACTCTTGGTCCTTCGCTCAGCACAGATGGTCCTATGGTCAACGACCTCTACCCATATACATTCTTTCCCCTATGGCCATTCCGTTTCACTGGTATCTCTGATACCCATATTAATTCATATGGTGGAACAAGCTATACACCAACGTTTTGCTTAATCATCAACAAAACATAATTATACATATACAGAACAAGTTTTAAAGACAGCATAACACACGCGGATATGTACAGTACAGAGTAACAATTATTTATGTACAGTCCATCCTTTCTCTTCTTATTTCCACTCGTCTATGGGCCAACTCTACAGTCTTGAGCTTTATGACCTTTATACCACACGAGTAGCAAATGGGTGGAACTCGTCCTGCCACCGCTCCAGCCTTAGCTTTCTTTATCCTTGGCGCATTACCATGGCAGTCCCGGGCAATATGCCCTACGTTTCCGCATGCAAAACAAACACGCCTTTCTTTTGCTCCCATGGTGGTAGAAGAGGTCGACTTCCGCATATGTCTGTTCTTCTTCCGCTTACGAGAACTTGTTGTTGGCATCTTTGTAATGGTGGGCACACTGGCACCGTACCTTGCCCTGAACTAATTTAAGTCCATTTCCAAAGACCGAGCTGTCATGACCAAGGCACAAAAGCCAAGTAACTTTGGACCCACGAATAGACTTTGCAGTTCTTCGCGCAGACCATTATAAAATCTGTTGATCTTTGTCTCCTCACTTTCAGCCACACACTCTGCATGTTGTCTCAGCGCCAAAAATGCATGAAAATACTCCTCGACCGTATATGGTCCTTGGATCATATGCATATTCACCGGCGGGGTCGATGCTCGTTTCCTTGCTATCTGCTCAGGCACACCAACCGGCATGAGAGTTACCATCGGAATAGAGGGTTGTACATGTCCCTCGTGGCGGGCATTGATCATTGCAAAAACCACATCAGTGATCAATCTGACAGTCGCTACCGAAAGAGGGAGTGTTGGCTCATTAATCCCCATTTCATGTTGGGGTTCTTGCTATCCCTCATTACTGCTAGTCGCTTACAAGCATGAAACACATAACTAAGCAACTAAAATGTTGCACAAAGTAGAAGTAGGAACACACAAGGACCCCAAACAAAGCACACATTCGCACCCTCGTGCAAGCAAGAACAACAATTTGGAACGCGCAGGTTCCTCAAACAAGTGTATTTGCATTCCTTAGTGGACATTCCAGAGTTCATTCATATTACAGCGGTTCGCACAGACACGTGCTCGCCACCCCCACAAAAGAATTCGACCACGAATTCGAAAGAGGAAGACCGAGAGAATCTGATACCAAAATGTAATGACTCCACCCGTTAAACAACATATAATAGAAGGTCATGTCGGGGCCCCACACTATACGTCACAAACAAGCGGTGAAGCTACAGGTGAATACCAAATCATAAACGCAACCTAACTCAAAGCATGCTAGCGGAAGCTTAAAGGTAAAAATAGAACTCAACCATTTGGAATGTCCACTATAGAAAAATTGCACATTTATATATGTACCTCAAAGGAATGTATCAAATACACAAAGTTAGGGCCTTAAGGCCTTACAATTGCTCTTTACATCGTATGGAATACATACATCAGCGTACAGGCCGGCCATACATGAATAAAAGAAAACACATTTCGCTTAGCCGATAAGGGAAATTAGCAGCAGCGGCAACAACAACAACAGGGACTTCAGCCCTTTATTTTCCACACGGCTTTCCAGCACATGTATAACTTGCTCTCTCGCATAAGCAATCCATCACAACTGTCAGCCACCCGGCCCAACGATCCGTGCACTCAGGCACACTTGGGTATACCGGCGAACCAGGATCAACCCTTGAGCAGTTAGTCTTAATGGCGCGCAGGCCTAAGACTCTCATTATGCTATTGACGAAATCCCAATGCCTTGGCACTTCCTTGTACAGCCAACATAACGCAGGTACAGATCCACCACCCCCCGTTGCTCAAATCGCCTTTGCCATCACCAAGCACATCATACTTGTGGCTAGAATAAAAGACGCGGGTTGGCTTCACCTTTCCTGTTCGGCACGAGGCCTTTTAAGAGCTTGCAGCTCACAATAGCCATAATGTCCGCCAAGGACTGGCTTGACAATCAAAAAGGGGAGTTAATGTCGGCGTCCTTCGCGATCGCTAAGCGGGTTCAACAGAATTCTCTATCTGCACCCAAACTCCACCCAAACCTTGTAGTTCATGCAGTGCCAGAAAACTGGTCTTTCATAGCATACAATACAAGCGTTACAAGGGTGTTTTCCTGGAATTCCTCATTCCAGTACTTCCCGCTACTTCCTTTCACAGGCACAACTCATTGACCCCACAAACTACACGTTTATACGCGAAGTCTTCTCCGATGCGCAATATGCAACATCACCAATCCAGACCAACCTATTAAGATGGGCTTCACACAGCATGCCTATCCTGTACTACACATTTCTGGGTCTAAATGCGGACTCAAGCTGGGGATAGCAACTATCACCCACTAGAATCACTCATTTTTTCCACCTTTTGGTGGAGAGGATTCCTTACTCATGCATAAAGGAGGACTTCACATGTCCAAGAAGTAAGATCGTTACCCTTGACGATCTCTTGGGATCCATCGAAATTCTGGCCAGTTGGAAAGCACCGCAGCAACTTTGACTCCACAGAACTAGCCTCGAATCTCGAATCGGACCGCGGGAGCACCACCAAAGCCTTTCTCTTCTCCTCCTTCTCCTTACTCCAAGCTCTCTCTTTTTCTCTCTTGATAAGAATGAGAGAAGAGGCAAACCCTAACCTTATCACTACAGGAAAGGACCTTGGCCATTGGATCCAAATAGAAATAATTGGATGGCCAAGATCTGCCCAAAAGTCCAAATTTGACTTGACACGGCCTGTGACACGCTCGTGTCCCAGGCTGTGTCCCCCAAGCGGTGTACAAATCGACTCAAATTGAACAAGAACTCGGGCTCCAACATGCACGTGTCACAGGGCAGATACACCTGTGTTAACTTTGACACGGCCGTGTGACTGGCCGTGTCACCCTTTTTAACACAAGCCCAAATCACCCGAGAAGCACACGGCTAAGGAACATGCCCGTGTCCATGGTCGTGTGCCCAACACGCCCCTGTGACACGCCCGTATCACAGGCCGTGTTCCACACTCAACTCCACTTAACGTCATTCCTCTCAGCGCCACTCAACGCCACTCGGTATTCACCCGAGAAGGACACGCCCTGGGACACACCCGTGTCCCAGGCCGTGTCGCATCTCAACAATCAGTTCTCGAGAACTCGAGTCGATGCCTACATAAAAGGACACGCCCTGGGACACGTCTGTGTCCCAGGCCGTGTGCACTGGACACGCCCGTGTCCCAAGCCGTGTCACCCAGCCTGACTCCATCTTAAGATTTTTGAGGTGTTACATTCCTCCTCCTCTCATCACAGGAAGGACCATTACAAGGTGGAGAAGGAACACTCCAAGGGAGACATGTATGAATCTAAACCTAGTAAACATGTTTCTTCTAAAGTTGTTTGTTATTGCTGCAGCAAGCCAGGACATATCATAGATGATTGTCCTATAAAGAGAAAGGAGATTGGTGAGAAGAAGTACCACCATCTCACGGGCAAGAAGGCAAAGAACTTCCTTGCCATGACTAAAAAGAGCTGGAGTTAAAGTGACTCATCTTCTTCAGAATCTGAATAAGAAGAAGCCTACATAGGGCTGATTATTGTTGAAGAAGAGAAAGACTATCCTACTGCTAGGATAGGCATCAGGTCCCTTCTATCATATTTAGATAGTGACTCAGAAGAGGATGATGAGGATGAAGATGCCAACAGCTACTATGGGCTGATGGCCATGTCAGTTGAAGAGTCCTGCCAGGATCAGCCTGGTCCAGATAAGGAATTCTCTCTATCTAGCTCCTATTTTGACTCAGATTATGAGACTAGTCCAAATACTGATGCATCTTCATCCTGTAATAAAGATGGGTCAGAATCTGAGGAAGATGTCAATCAATTGATTGACAAGTATGGTGCCCTTCTGAATGCTTTGAAAAGGAGCAAGAAGTTGGCCAAGAAGCAAGCTGAGGAGATTACCTCCCTTCAACTAGCTGCTTCTCTACAGGCTGAGATAGCATCCTTGCTAGATTAGAAGATGGTGGAAGTGTAAATCCCCAAAAATCCTAAAAAGGAAGAATTGTAATTTAACACGCAGCAGTAGTGTTAATGTCGGCGTTAGCCCTTGTATTAAATTGACTGTCGGCTTGGATATCTACCGCGCAATGGTAGTAAAGTTAGCGCATGGCGTTACCACTCAACGTACTCAATGCTTTTGAAGAAGCGTTGATAGGACTACTATGTGAAGGTAGTGGGCTAGAGCATGGTGCTATCACTCAATGCTTTTGACGCAGCGTTGAGTGACTACCGCACGGAAATGGGAGAAAATGCATGGTGATAGCTCGCATTAAAGTACTGCTTGGCGGTAGTAACCTGACGCGTGATGGTAGCTTGCCACATTTCAGTAAGGTGGAGGCTATTTTGGAGAAACAACGCGGTGTCGATTGGGCTAAGCGGCAACCTCCTATGATACCGCACAGTGGTAGTAGATACCGCGCGGCAGTAGCTTCTAAATATAAGTTGGTAATGAGATTGAACTCTCACTTTTCTCTCTATCTTGGTACTTCAAGTTCTTAAGGGAAAGAGGAAGGGGCTTAGTGTTGCAAGCTTGGTGAAGGAGATCCCGTGATTGGAATCAAGAGTCGAAGTAAGATTCATGACGAGGAATGCGAGGTGCTCCTTTCCATCCGGATAGAAGACTTATTCATGGATCTGAAAAGATCTACAAGGGTAATGACTTTCTCCTTGAACAAGTGAAGTACTAAATTTGCATACGTGCATGGAACCCATCACCAAAAGGTGAAAAAAAGGTGGTTTCCAGCGGGTAGATCATTGTGATCCCCGATAGAACTTGCATATAGATCCGGAATTGAAGTACAGAATAGGCATGTTGTGTGAAGCCCATCTAGACAGGTTGGTATGGATTTGTGATGAATTGATTTGCATGTCGTAGAAGACTCCGTGGATAAAATGTGTGGTTCAACATGTAGAATTCGGGGTCTGGAGGTGTGCATTATGCTGTAGGGATAGTAATGGAGGTGATCTCCAGGAAAACACCCTAAATGGGGAAGAAGAGAATTCTGTCCCTACCATGCGGCAGTAGTGCTACCGCCGGCGATAGCTTACAGTGAGCTATGTTTATGAGGCCTATCTCTGGGAGACTTTGGGGCCTTTTGTGCTTAAGAACTTAAACTGTTTTGTGGAATGATGTGAGTGGGAACTTAAGCTGTTCAACTATTCATGAGTAGGAACTTAAATTGTTCTGCTTGGGAAAGGGGGACGCCAACCCGCATCGTGACTTGAGGGCCTAACGATTTGAGCAACAGGATTTTGCTAACCTATACCCACCATTTGACGATCAGCTTGGAGTGAGTCACTGGATTGAATCTGAAAGTAGAACTCCTTAGACTTTGTCGACTCATAGGAAGAAAGAGAAATGCTCAAGGTTCGACCATCAAGTCTGGGACTGTGGATAGTGGTGGTACCTGGGAGATCTGGTACATCGTTAATGTGCCCTGAGTGCACGGGGCGTGTGACCGATCGAGCCAGAATCTGTGGTGAATGGTGCTTAAATTGCACGTTCCTATTGCCATATATATATATATGCTGCTGTTTGCAGGGATGGAGAACCGCCGCCCCGAGTGAGGGGTGGGGTCATTATAAATTGGTCAGCTAATGCTGACTGTTGCTTTGTTTGCCACTTTTTGGTGGGTCATGGTATGCAGGTGCTGGAGAGCCAAGTGGAAAGTAGTAGGCTGAATTCCCTTATGATGCAATTGGCTAGCCCTTGAAGACCCAAAGGCGAACGTTTAATGTTTCATATGTTGCCGGCCTGCGTACCAATGTATGAAAGCACTTGTTGTAAAGGGAACAGTTGTAAGGCCTTAAGGACGTAACATTTTGTGAATTTTGTATACATTCCTGAGATATATATATTTATATATTGTGGATATTAGCATGTATTGAGTTCAAGTTAACTCATGAAGCTTCCACTAGAATGCTCTAAGTTAGGATTTGATTAGTAGTAGTTTTGATATTAACATGTAACTCCGCCGACTGTCTGTAGGATATGGCATGGGGCCTCGGTCGGACCCTCTGTTATATTTCATGTGACAGATAGAGGTGTTATAATTTGGTATCAGCTTGTCTCGGTCTTCCTTCTGCAAATTTGTGGTCGAATTCTTTTGAGGGGTGGCGAGCACGTGTATGTGCTTACCGTTATAACAAAATGAACTCAAGAATGTCCACTTAGGAATGAAAATACACCTCTTGAAGGAACTTGTGTGTTCCTATAATTACTTTTAGCAAGCTTATGTGTTGCTTAATTTTATGTTTCACACTTATAGGCAACTAGAAGTGGTGCGGGGCAGTAGGAACCCCAACACTCTGCAAAGAGTAATGCACCAACTGAGGTGCCAACACCTCCTCCTTCTGTGGAAACTATATTATTGGTTGCTGAAGCCGTGTTCACATTAATCAATGTGCAACTAGGAGGGCGAGTACAACCTCCTACCCCTAAGGTGGTCTAGGAACCGGTTGGCGTAGTTGAACATGTGGTGGTACAACAAGTGGTCGTTGAGCCAGTGACCACAAGGCGAGCGACGGAAAAGCAATTGAAACGCGTAATGGGTTTCAATTCTCCTGTGTTTGCGGGTAAGGGAACCCCTACACAAGACAAAGATTGGCTCTCAAAAATAAAGAGAGTCCTGATGGCAACTAAAACAGAGGAGTGGCAAAAATTCACTGTAGCTACTTTCTTGTTAAATGGTGATGCGAGGCTATGGTGGCATGAACTAGAGCTACACCAGTTTACTGGTCGGTCATTGATCGAGATCTCAATGGAGGAGTTCTCAAGGTGTTTTCTGGCGAGATACATTCCATCTTCACAGTGTATTGCAATGGAATTTCAAAGGCTAACTTAAGGCGAGAGTTCTGTAGATGACTACTTGCACGAGTTTATGAGATTAGGAAGGTA
This sequence comes from Platanthera zijinensis, assembly GCA_039513925.1. NCBI lineage: Eukaryota > Viridiplantae > Streptophyta > Magnoliopsida > Asparagales > Orchidaceae > Platanthera > Platanthera zijinensis. The sequence continues at coordinate 60,953,360 of CM077098.1, forward strand.
TGCAGGCTTTATGTTTGCAGACGAGGAACATAAAACAAATCGGTTCTATGAATGATTGAGGGATGACCTGCGGTTGCTTCTCTCAGGACCAATGACGCAAAGGTTTCTTTCCTTGGTCAATACGGCCCATTACCTCGAACTGGATATGAAGCGCGTTTAGCATAAGAATGACTTGGCAGTGAAGAATCCAAAGTTCAAAGTACCTAGTTCTTCAAAGTCTGGGTATCGACGGTGGAATAAGAAGTCTAAAACTTCTACACCGGCTCCTTCTCTTACGTCTGGAGCAACATCTGGGAGAGGTTCTCTCACGTGTTACACATGTGGCAAGGTGGGACACATGGCTCGAGACTATTGGAGTGGACCTCCAAAGATGAAGAAAAAGACGGGTGTGACTTATGCTTAAAAGGGAAAAGCAGTGGTGGAGTCAACTGCATCTCAAGCGCAACCCTGAGTCTATAATCTTGGCAGCAAGGAGGCCAAAAAACAAAGTGACATCATAACAGGTATGAGTTAAGATATAGTTTTTACAGCTTTCCATACTTAGTACCTTGTGTTACTTATGTATGATTTGTTTGAATTAGCCTTTGTCCCGATATCAGAATATCCGGTGAGAGTACTGTTCGATATAAGAGCTTCTCATTCCTTTTTGTCTGAGGACTTCATAGGGTGTATCAGAGTGCCTTCGTTTATACCGATAGATTGAGTGAATGTGTTGCTACCTAATGGGTGCTTGATGTGTGCGGATCGAGCCTGCTTTGTTAAGGTACGGATAGGAAGTCATGACTTTTGTTTGGACGCATCTGTGCTGCCGATATCGGAGTTTGATGTAATCTTAGGTATGGACTAGCCCTCAGAGTAGCGTGCCTATATGGATTGCAACTCTAAGGAAGTCATACTGGGAAAGAATACCGAACGAGAGACTAAGTTTGTTGGTATGCAAGGATCGAGCAAGATATTGATGTCCGCTCTCCAGGTTGTCAAGGCTGTTCAGAAGGGCGTGGAGGTGTTCTTCACGTTGATGGAGGCTGTTGAGCCAAAGTTTAATTTGAGTGACGTTCCTATTGTATCATAGTAAACAGATTTGTTTCCTAAGGATCTCCCTGGGTTACCTCCCCAGCGGGAGATTGACTTCGCTATAGAGTTGGTGCCAGGTGCGAAACCTATGGCCCGCTCGTCGTACCGTATTGCACCAAAGGAGATGGCGGAACTAATGGTTCAATTGCAAGAATTGCTAGAGCAAGGATATATACGTCCAATTATGTCACCTTGGAGTGCATCAGTCCTCTTTATGAAGAAGAAGGACAGAAGCTTACGGCTATGCATTGACTATCGAGAGTTAAAGAAGTTGACGGAGAAGAACAAGTATCTGATTCCACTGATTGATGACTTGTTCGATCAGCTAGTGGGATCAACTATCTACTCTAAGCTAGATTTAAAGTCTGGTTATTACCAGTTGAGGATTCGGGAAGATGACATTCCCAAGAAGGCGTTTGAAATACATTACGACCATTATGAGTTCACTGTAATATCGTTTGGTCTAACAAATGCGCCATCAGTATTCATGGACTTAATGTATCGAACGTTTAGAGAGTACTTGGACCTATTTGTAATCGTCATTATTGACGACATGTTAGTGTACACTCAGTCCGAAGAAGATCAAGCAAATCATTTGCGGATGATTTTGCACACCCTGAGGAGAAACAAGCTCTATTCCAAGTTCTCAAAGTGCGAGTTTTGGATGTCTTCAGTGGCTTTTCTTGGCCTTGTGGTTAGTGGAGAGGGTATTGCGGTGGATCCGGTAAAGATAGTTGCGATACGGGAGTGGCTTGTCTTGTCTTTTGTAGCTGAAGTCGGGAGTTTCCTTGGACTTACGAGCTACTACAGGCGCTTTGTTGAGAACTTTTCGTGGATAGCCTTACCTCTCACCGCACTAACGAGGAAATATCAGAAGTTTGTTTAGACGCGTGAGTTCACGCGAGCTTTTGAGGAGTTAAAAATTCGTTTGACCATGACGCCTATCTTGAGTTCGCCATGTGGTACGGACGGCTATAAGATTTATAGTGATGCTTCAGGGAGCGGCTTAGGCCGCGTTCTTCTTCAGTTCAGAAAGGTTATTGCTTATGGCTCATGCCAGTTGTAAGTGCATGAACGAAACTATCCAGTCCACGACTTGGAGTTGGCGGCTGTGATTTTTGCACTTAAGCTGTGGCGTCATTTCTTGTATGACGTGAAAATGGATATATTCACAGACCACAAGAGCCTGAAATAATTAATAGATCAGAAGGATCTAAATATGCGGTAATGGAGGTGGATGGAGTTCCTCAGGGACTACACCTTCGAGATATACTATACTTCTGGGAGGGAAATGTGGTCACAGATGCCTTGAGTAGTAGGACTCCGGTACGGGCAAATTGGTTGCAGATGCATGATGAGCGTCTGATCTAGGTGTTGGAGGCCTTAGAGATTTCTTGTGTTGAAAAAACTCTACTGCAAATGCGTGCCTGAACGTGATGGAGGTACAATATGACCGTACGAACAGGGTTCGGCGAGCAACGGAACTCCATGAGAGTATGAAATGTTATGCAGTAGATGGGTCAAATTCCCAATTCTCCTTCGATGACGGCCTTTTGAGAAAAGACGGTCATTTGTGCGTCCTGAATGTGGGAAAATTATGGGAGGAGTTGATGTATGAAGAACACTTCACGAAGTACTTGATGAGTCCAAGTTATACAAATATTTTTGGACTCATCTGGGCTAGTTTTCTCGTTGATGCACTACACTTTAGAGCCATATTTGTTCATACTTGTTGTTATGTCTATTCCATGATAAGAGCACTTTTGGCCCGCTTTCAGTGTGATTTTATTAGTTATTATTCTTGTGCTCTACTTGGTGTTTTGCTAAATTTGGAGACTATAATACACCCATCTTGGTGGCTCTGTTGTTGTGGCTACAGGTACAAAGGTTGTGAGCGTGTTTCGGGTTGTTTTGGGAAGTTTCCTGCCTAAGGTACACTGGTCATGCATTTTTTAATGTGCACGATCAGTGGACTCCTTAGCGCACGACCACTGGTCATGCGCGGCCTGCTCATCAAATTCCCAAATAGTCCAAGAACACTGCGCACGATCATTGGACCTATAGCACACAACCACTGGTCGTGAGCCACTGATTGTGCACACTATTCACCACTTTTCCAAGTTCTATTTGGGGCATTCGCACGAGCATTGGACATAGTGCGCACGACCACCGGTCATATGCCACTGCTCGTGCGCGCTAACCATTTTTTCTTGAGTTTTGTCCCTTCTAATCGCACGATCATGGGATCCAGTGCGCACGACCACTTGTAGTGCGCCACTGATCGTGCGCATATATATTATTTTTTCTGGCTGTTGTAGGTTTATCTGGAGCAGAGCGTACGATCATCAACCGTCAGTGTGCACGACCACTGGTCGTGTGCCGCTGATTGTGCGCTCTGATTATCTGCTTCTGTATTTAAGCTTGTGCTCCGCGATTTAGGTCAACGTCTTCGATTTTTGAGTCTGATCCAACCCACCATTTCCGCTCCTCTAAGCGGTAAAACTTCACTCCAGCCGCTATTTTCTCTCTCCTCCTTGGAGAGTTGATCCAGCCACCATTCTTCCTCCAAAAGCTTGCAATAGCTTCATCTCCGGCCACCATTGTCTTCTCCAAGCTCCAAGCTCCGTTTTAAGCTCTTGAGGTGCTGCATTTGTGGAGTTCTTAGGATAGATTTAGCCCAACGATTATTCACGAAGAAGACGGGTTATTGGAAGGAGGTGACAGCCCTTCTGGACCCCGAACATCATACGTAGACCGAGCTCGGACAAGGCCCGATAACCCTTGACTCCGGTCGTGAATGTCTGAAAGCCTTCGTGTGTTTGGTTGTTTCTCTTCCCCTTCACTTGTAGTATTTTTCTTCTGCTTATTTGGATGTTGGATTGATGTGTAATAACATTGTTTAGCTAAATAATTTTAGCATGTCTATGTGTTATTATATCTTAGTTCTTGATTGTGTTGATGAGCTTCAGCTTTTCTTGTTCTTGTTGAGATAGTGACGCTCTACCGATTAGTAGAAGTGTGTGTGGTGAAGATGTGATTGTGATCCTCATTGGCTCATCCATCTTTCATATTACTCTCTTGAGAAAACCACCAAAGTGACACGGTGAAGGCAACCCGCATTAGTTTTGTTAGTGTTAAAATTAGGAAACCCAAATTCAACCCCCTTGCTTCGTTGACACTTGTTATAACTCTTTCAATAGCGAAATCACACTCCCTAGTTGCACTCCTCAAGAGATCGATATCCGGGGATTCAACTCCTCAACTTAATTACTTGACAATGATCGGTACACTTGTCGTGACTGCATCAAGTTTTTGGCGTCGTTGTCGGGGAGTGAAACCATTGTGTGTACGTTTTCTACTAGAAAGGTTTTGCAAGTGTTTTTAGTATTTTGATCTTTTTTTGTGTGTGGTGTGTTGTATGATCATATGGATTGCTTTGAGATTTCTGCAAATTTAGTCGAATTTGTGTCTCACGGAAGATCCTTCTGTGGAGTCTCAGAGGATGACGCTCTTGATCATCTGCAGTATTTTCGTGAAGTTTGCAACACACTCAATTACGAAAAGGAGAATTTGGATTGGGTCAAGAAGAGATTATTCACATTTTCACTTGTTGGAAAGGCAAGGCTATGGTATCGTGAATTCCTAACTGAACCGTTTGTGTCCTGGAGCAGGGTTGAAGAAGAGTTTTTAAAGAAATTATACCCCCGCGAGCGACTATGGGAGTTGCACAATGAGCTGCTTCTATTTTTGCAACAGGATGGTGAACAATTGATAGAAGCCTAGGAGAGATATCAAAAATTGCAAAAATTCTACTTTGGGAATAGTCCGTCTGAAGCAGCACAACTTCAAATGTTCTACTTTGGGGTTTCGACTCAGTACAGACACTACTTTGATTTAGCGGCGGAGGATCCTTGTTCAGTAAGAGGTGTGCCAAAGCATGAAAGATAATTGACAGAATATTGCGGACCAGTGGAATGTTGTGCACATCTGTGGAGAAAGTTGAGGAAGTTAGTTCGATCGGAGCAGAGAATTGTGGGAAGGAAGAACCCTCTCAGGAACTCACCGAAGAGAAATTCCGCAAATTCACCGAATGCATTCTGCAATGCTTGGAAGCTCAGAGTGAAGCATTCCAGAAATTTCAATCTATGGTGGCAAGCGTTATAGCCGCCATCACCGCAATTTTTCTACAGCCCACTGAAGCTGTGAATGCCATGCATATTCGGAGTGGAAAGTCAACCGCAATTAGTAAGCCTCAGTTGGAGTCATCGGAAAGGCAATGTAAAGAACCCATAGAACAACCGAACGCCAAAGATCACAATAAAAGTCAACCTTCAGAGGCTGTAATTCCAGTTGCAGACAATATTTACCCCCCTTTCCCTCATCAATTAAAGGACAAGAGGAAGAAAAACAATTTGTGAAATTTCAAGAAATGATGAAAGGAGTGCAGGTGAACATTCCGTTTGTTGACGCTCTTATCCAAATTCCACTGTATACAAGATATCTAAAAGATATGCTAGCGCAGACGAAATAGTTTGACAGTGCTAATGCGCTTTCAACTATGGGAGATGGAGTCGTCTTTTCTATGGAGCATTGGCCTATGAAGTTAAAGGATCCAGGGACTTACATGATTCCTTATACGATTGGGAATTTCGGTTTTCATCGTGCACTATTTGATTCTGGGGCCTCTATCAATTTGATGCATCTCCACCTTTTCTTAGAACTAGGAACGAGAACTTTGAAGCATACCAACATTACAATTCATTTAGCTGACCGGTCAAGGAAGTTTCCCATGGTGATTTTTTAGGATCTCTCCGTTGCAGTTAACAGATTGGTTTTCCAAGCTGACTTCGTCGTTATGGACATCTCTCCAGATTCTGCAGCACCTCTTATTATGGGAAGGCTGTTCCTAGCCATGGCACATGCGATCATTGACGCCAAAAAGGGTATACTAACGTTGCGCTTCGCAAGTTCCAGAACCGCATTCGATATGTATAAAGCCGCGAGGAAGGATTTCTATGAGGAAAAGGAAGACAGAATTCATCAGCAGCACTATCCATGAATCCTTTCCTCTATTATCAGCCGACGACTTTGAGGAGTTTCAGTGGGAAGTTGATGGAATGGAAATCAATCAGAGTAAACACTACCCAAACCAAATTCCTGAGAGTATATCTGCTGAACATCATCAATCTCACCCAAACTTTCCTCTTAGACCTCTTCCACCGGCATTAAAGTATGTATTTTTGGGGGAAAACTGACATACCTGGTAATAATTTCAGCGTTGCTTTCTCCTGAGGAAGAGGATCATCTCGGTGGTGTTCTACGGTCACATAAAAGGGCTTTCAGATGGAACATACAAGATCTGAAGGGCATTAGCCCAACTGTCTGCATGCACAAAATCCTGTTAGATGATAGCGTCAAGCCTTCTGCACAACCGCAGCGACGATTGAACCCGATGATGCAAGAGGTAGTGCAGAAGGAAGTGATTAAGCTATTGGATGCTGGAATCATCTACCCCTTCAACGACAGCAAATGGGTAAGTCCTATTCATGTTGTTCCAAAAAAGGGGGGAATCACGGTGGTAGAAAATGAACGCAGCGAACTGCTCCCTTCCAGGAAGATCACCGGATGAAGAGTGTGTATTGATTACAAGAAGCTCAACGAGGCTACGCGCAAAGAACATTTCCCACTCCAGTTCATTGATCAAATGTTGGAAAGGCTTGCCAGAAAGAAATATTATTGCTTCCTTGACGGATACTCAGGGTACAACCAAATTCTTGTTGACCCTGAGGATAAATAAAAGACGGCATTCACCTGCCCTGCTGGTATATTCGCATTCAAGAGGATTACTTTCGGACTGTGCAATGCTCCTGCGAACTTTCAATGATACATGCTGGCTATCTTCCACGCCATGGTTGGGAAGTTTTTACAAGTTTTTATGGACGACTTTACTCTTTTTGGCGCAGATTTTTATGCATGTTTGGAGAACCTAGCGACCGTCCTAAAACGTTGTGAAGATACCAATCTGGTGCTGAATTGGGAGAAATATCATTTCATGGTAGAGAAGGGTATAGTCCATGGGCATGAAGTGTCAAGTATGGGTATGGCAGTGGATCAAGCTAAGGTTGAAGTAATTAAGAAACTGCCTCCTCCTACTTCTGTGAAGGGTATCCGTAGCTTCTTAGGGCATGCCGGATTTTACCGACGCTTCATTAAAGACTTCTCCTCTATCGTGAAACTGTTGAGCAATCTTCTTGGTAAGGATGTGTTATTCAATTTCGACGAAAATTGCTTGCAAGGTTTTTGCACTTTGAAGAGTTGCCTGACTAGTGCCCCAGTTCTCACATCCCCGGATTAGACATTACCATTCGAATTGATGTGCGACACGAGTGATTTCGCTGTCGGAGCAGTCTTGGGACAGAGGAAAAATAAGGTTTTCCACATAATTTATTATGCTAGTCATACTTTGAATGATACTCAACGGAACTACACCACTACTGAGAAAGAGCTATTAGCAGTGGTTTTTGCATTGGAGAAATTTCACCCCTACCTAGTGCTATCAAAGGTAATGGTGTACACCGATCATGTCGCTCTTAAGTACATCATGCAGAAAAAGGATGCAAAGCCACGACTCATCCGATGGATTTTAATGTTGCAAGAGTACGAGCTGGAAGTGCGGGAAAAGAAGGGAGTTGAGAACATTATTACAGACCATCTATTGCGATTGGAAATGCATGAAACTTCACAACATGAAGACTCTATAATTTCTGAATCATTTCCCGATGAGACTCTTTTCTCTTTGACTACGGAACATGGTAAGGCTCCCTAGTTTGCTGACTTAGCTAACTTCCTTGCATGCGGAAAATTTCCTCCCAATCTGTCCTTCCAGAAGAAAAAGAAGTTTCTCTCGGATGCTAAGTACTACTTCTGGGAGGATCCACTGTTGTTCCGCACTTGTGCTGACGACATCATCCGAAGGTATATCCCGAAATCTTAACACGGATCAATTCTTCAGCACTGTCACAATCGTGAAGCAGGTGGCCACATGGGAGCGGCTAGGACAGCACATAAGGTTCTACAATGCGGGTTCTACTGGCAACCTCTGTTTAGAGATGCTTACATTCATGTGAAGGAATGCAATGAATGTCAACGGGCTTCCAGAAAAGATGAAATGCCCCTCAAAAATATGTTAGTTTGCGAGCCTTTTGATATTTGGGGAATTGATTTTATGGGGCCCTTTCCTCCATCGTTTGGAAAAAAATAAATTCTCGTGGAAGTTTACTATGTCTCAAAATGGGTGGAAGTTGAAGCAGTTGTCGCCAATGATGGCCATACCGTGCTGCAATTCTTGCACAAGAACATTTTTACAAGATTTGGAGCTCCGCGCTCTGTCATCTCGGATGGTGGAAGCCATTTCTGCAACCGGCAGTTCTCTAATCTCTTGGAGCGATTTGAAGTTCATCATAGGGTTGCTTTGGCCTATCACCCACAAACATGTGGACAAGTGGGAGTTTTTAATATAGAATTAAAAAGGATTCTAGAAAAGTCTATTCTTGGGAATAGAAGGGATTGGGCGAAGAGAGTAGACGAAGCATTATGGGCATACAGGACCGCTTATAAAACCCCTATTGGAATGTCCCCATACCAGCTTGTTTTTAGCAAATCATGCCACCTGCCGGTGGAGTTAGAACACAAGGCCATATGGGCTACTAAACTTCTGATTATGGATCCCACCACAACTGCGAAAGAGAGGGTGGAAAAACTAAATAAATTGGAAGAATTCAGGGTACTTGCTTATGAGAACACGCATAACTACAAGGAGCAAACTAAGAGATGGCATGACCGACATATCGTACCTAAGGATTTCAAGGTCAGAGATAAGGTCCTATTGTACAACTCTCGCTTGAAACTATTTCCGGGTAAGTTGAAGTCAAGATGGAGCGGACCTTTCATTGTGAGCAGAGTGTCACCGTTTGGAGCAATTGAAGTAAATGGTGGAAAGCTAGGGACATTCAAGGTTAATGCACAAAGGCTGAAGCACTACGTTCAAGGGGAGATAATAGATCAAGGACAAGTTGTGGATTTTGCAAACCCTGCCGAAGATGTCACTTGAAATATATTATCAATTATTTAGTCAAATACTTTGTTTTGTAATATAAACTAAATTTTATTTTGTTTTTGAGAGCACGTTTTAATACAGGTATTCAGTCCACCTTAAGGACGGTAAAGAAAAGGGCTTATGGGAGACAACCCAATTTCGTTGCTTTTAAATTGCTTAATTATGCTGCCATAAACATATATATAGTATTCGTGTTGTTCTTGGATGAAAAGTTTTTTGCAGGTGGAGATCATTTGGGGCCGTAGACTTTCTTCTGGAAATAACGCCAATAGACTTGTATGCTCAGTTTTGAGCATAGGTACTTCTTGCCTCGAACTTTTTATATTATTTGGAATGTTTAGTTTTACTTGTTATCGCATTCAAGTCTGGGGGAAGAGCATGCTTGTGGTCACTATACGAGCACCTTTTTATTATAGCATACAAGTTGTTATTTATCTATTTCAAAATCACTATAGCACACACTGAATCACCCACTTGAGCGCGATCTTATCCACGCGAGCTACTCAAGTCAAATTTATTGCTCATGTGTAAACTTTCAAAATAGTGGTGTTGGCTTAGGATTTAGAATAGAGTAGTGCGAAACTCATGCAGTGCTCCTAATCGAGTACTCATGGTCTATGTAGAAAAAGTATTGATTTAATTTTTCTTTAAGCTCGTAGATTTATAATATTTTCTGCAATTGTAAATATTGTTTGTACAACTCAAAAATGTTGAATCTGGAGTAATCAAACGGTAGTGTAGGGATGTGTGTAGCCATCACTAGACTCATTTTGCTCGAGTCGGGGGTAAGGATCATCTTTCTCAGTGGCTAAGAACTTGCCCCAAGCTACCCACAAAGCATTGGCGCATGGTTAGTCAAGCGTGAGCGTGACGTAGGCCATCAATTTGTCTAGTTTGAGCCTTGTTTACCTTGTCCTAAATGCTATCCATTGCAAGCCAAGTTTGTGCCTACCCCTCCCTTGATTCAGCTCCACCTTCTTTCACCAAAGCCTAAAGTCAATCCCCGTATCGCAACCAAATCCATGAGCTGCAATAAATTTAATGTTTTGACGAGGTGTGATATGTGGAATTCATGTGATGTGGTGGAATGAATTCATGACAATTTTACTTGCTAAGTTTGGGGATTGCAAAATAAAAAAAAAGGAAAGAATGGAAAAAGAAAAAAAAATAACGTATTACAATGAGAAACAGAATCCCCAATAGGTTTATTTTGACATTGGTCGGGTTAGGCCGTGTACACACCCGGTTTTCAAGCTAAGTCTGGGGGGGGTGTAGCACGTGCAATTCTGAGGGGCTGTTTTGGGTTTAGCTTGTCATTTGCTCGCTTGGGTTACGTGTAGCCTCCATGTTTATCTTTGACTACCAAACCTTAGCCTAAGCCCCATAATTCTCCTAAAGTCCTACAGATTCAATCTTGAGTGGAACTAGCACCATGGAGAGAGTGTGAACGGGCAAGCATATGGTCACAGACATTAGTGTATTCCTTTGGAGGTGATCCTGAGCCCCGATCTTTGGCAAAGCTCACCTTAGTGACCTGCCTACTTTCTTCCTACATAAGACCGAACAATTCACCATAATTCCAATTTTGAGTAGATACAATATTTATTTACACTTGTCGAAAAGTATAAATTCTGTAGTATAGTTAAAAAGTTCATCTATAATATTTTTATGCACAAGATATACTTGATTTCTCTCAATACTATATCCGAAAATTACTAAGCCAGCTAACTATTTTCTAGTTCACGGAGTGATAATTTTGCTCAGGACAAGCAAATGTTTAAGTCTGGGGGTGTGATGAGTCCAAGTTATACACATATTTTTGGACTCATCTGGGCTAGTTTTCTTGTTGATGCACTACACTTTAGAGTCATATTTGTTCATATTTGTTATTATGTCCATTCCATGATAAGTGCACTTTTGGCCCGCTTTAAGTGTGATTTTCTTAGTTATTATTCTTGTGCTCTACTTGGTGTTTTGACGTTTGGAGATGTAACACCCCTATCCATCACATAGCATATAGCAGTAGGTCCGGCCGGGGCCTGACGCCATATACCACAGACAGATCGGTGGGTTACTAAATGAAACCATTCAACCAATAACATACGTCCTACACAGAGTACATTCTAGCGGAAGCAATTTATAAGTTGCAAAGTTAAGAACCCAAGCCAAAAGCATGAATGTCCACTAAGATACCCAAATAGGAATGAATGTACAAAATCATAAAGTACTGGCCTTAAGGCCTTACAAGGTTTTACTCAATTAAACTGTGTCTTACAAACATCGGCACGCAGGCCAGTCACACATGATTAAAACAAGTAAACATTCGCATGGCCTTTGAAGGCCGGCTCAGCAATAAGGGCTTCAGCCCGCTACTTACTACTAGGCTCCGCAGCACCTGCAAGCAACAATTCACCGCACGGTGGCAAACAAAGCAACGGTCAGCTAAAGCTGAACAAATTATAACGACCCCACCCATTTCTTGGGGCGGCGGTGCTCCTTCCCTGCAATGCATTATTAATACACACAATTTAATTGAAAGTACACACTTGCACAATACACCATAGGTGCAGGCTCGCACGACCACACACCCCGTGCTCTCAGGGCACTTACTCGGTGAAGCCAGTCCGAACCATGTTCGATCCTCAGCTCCACCACCTCCCCCAGGAAGGCAAACCTTGTGAGCATCTAGTCCTTTCATTCGTAGTCTATACTCGTTCTCTAAATTATCGGTAATCTCAATGTACCTTAGGTCGCTTTAACTGAAGCAGATGGAGCGGGAAGGGTTCCACCAGCCCGTTGCTCACCCCGCCATGGCCATTTGGCCTTCGACGCGGGCCAAGCTTCCCCCAGTCCCAACTATCGATCATACAACGGTACATAGCCCCGCTATGTACCAGGCTGGCTCCCAGACCAACTATCGATCATACAACGGTACATAGCCCTGCTATGTACCAGGCTGGCTCTCAGGCCACCAAAATGGTAGAACTTCACTTCCGTCCAGATTTCCGGGTGCACCTTGAGGTTAATCCCCAAGACTCCCTGTTGCAATCTACCACGTAGAAAACCCGAAAACAACCATCAGCACGGAGTCTTCTCCGGCTATTCATGCATAATGAAACATCACTGATCCATACCAACTTGTCCGGGTAGGCTTCACACACCATGCATATGTCTGTACTTCGATTACGGACTCTACATGCAAAATAATGGGGACTATTCATGTCTACCCGAAAGAATACCTCAAAGTCACTGCATACTCATGAGAGTGGGCTTCCTTTGCAAAAAGGGAAAGGGGACTTCACATGTCCAAGTAGAGAATCGTTACCCTAGCATTTCTCTTTGGTGCCATGATGATCAAGTTGGATGGAAAGCACCGTATCGGCCTCGCCTTCACAGATCTGGACTCGGATCGAGAATCAGAGCTTCGAAGCTCCACCGGCGATCAGAGTTGACCTCCTTCTTCCTCCTAGCTCTCCCCTCTCTCTAAACTTTTAGAAAGAGAATGGTGAAGATGTAATAAGGGTTTGAAACCCTATTCCCAGCTTAAAACCCAACCAGGACAGCCCTCAGCCCTTGGATCCCTTTTGAAAGAAACGAACGGCCACGATTTTCCCTGGAAATAATATTTCTGGGCCGAACACGGCTTGCGACATGCCCGTGTCTAAGGCCATGTTCTGCACTCGCCGTAAACCACGAAATCTAGATAGGACACGGCTTGTAACACGACTTGTGACACGCCCGTGTCACCCATGGACACGCCCGTGTCAGGGGCCGTGTACCCCAAACGGCGCTGGAACCGTCACGTCCTGAACAGGATACGGGCTAAGACATGCCCGTGTCAGACATGACATGCCCGTGTCGACCAAAACACGCTCGTGTTCCGGGTTGTGTATCTAAGTTGACACAGGACCAGAAATGTCCCGAGCACGACCAGCCATGTGACACGCCCGTGTCATATGTCGTGTGCTAGACACGCCCCGGAACACGCCCGTGTCCCAGGCCGTGTAACCTCCACAACACAATCCAGCAAACTGCCTGAGAAGGACAAGGCCTCTGACACGCCTGTGTCTCAGGCCGTGTTCCCTGTCTCGACGCTCGTCGACTGCATTTTCGTCGACCACTTGGTGAGTCGTTGAACACGCGCACGACACGGAACTGGGACATGCCCGTGTCCCAGGCCGTGTGACCCTTACCAAGGCCCAAACTCACCTCAAAACGTTGCTCGTTGCTCTTTTGAGTTTCGGGGTATTTCAACTCTCTCCCTATTAAAAGAATTTCGTCCACGAAATTACCAAAAGGAAAAGATACATAAAACTAAAAGCGGTACCTCAGTGGAATAACTCTGGGTACTCCTCAAGCATGGTCTGCTCCCGCTCCCATGAGAGCTCCTCCCGACCGCAATTATCCCAACGGACCTTGACCATCCTGATCTCCTTGCTACGAAGTCGCTTGACTTCAGAGTCCTCAATACGAACGGGCTTGACCCTTGTCGCCAACCCTTCGTCCACCGGTACTTGATCAACCGCGATCACCTGCGAAGGCTCTTGCACCGCCTTCCGCAACGCTGATATGTTGAATACGTCGTGTAGACTACTCAACTCCACCGATAGCTTTAGACGATAAGTCGCTTCACCAATCCGCTCCAGGATCTCAAAAGGTCCAAGGTACCTCGGGCTCAGCTTCTTCAAGCGTCGTACCTGTGAAACACCCTTGAACGGCTTTATCTTCAAATACACTTAGTCGCCAAGAACATACTCAACGTTCTGATGCTTGGCATTATAGTATTTAGCCTGCCTGTCCTGAGTGATCAACAAACGCTCTCGAATGGTTTGTACCAATGAGGTGGCGCTTTCCACCTCTTGCTTTTTGTATAACCTCGACACGCCTGTTTCCAACCACGACAACGACGTGCGACATTTCCTACCATATAGGGCCTCGAAGGGAGCCATTTGAATGCTCGATTGGTAGCTATTGTTGTATGCAAATTCCACCAAGTACAGGTGATCTTCCCACTGCTTACCGAAATCCAGGACGCACATGTGAAGCATGTCCTCCATCGTCCTGTTAACTCTCTCGGTCTGACCATCTGTCTGAGGATGAAAGGTCGTGTTGAAACTCAGCTTAGTTCCCAAGATTTGCTGCACCAGCCTCCAGTCATTGGACATGAACCGTTCATCTCGGTCGCTCACGATACTGCGGGGCACACCGTGTAGTCGAATAATGTCAACCACATACAGTTTCGCCAGTTCCTCCAATGAATCATCCTTCCTATTCAGAATGAATTACGACACCTTCGACAAACAATCTACGATCACCCAGATGGCGTCGTTTCCCCTCCTACGATCTTGGCAAACCATGCACAAAATCCATAAAAATATCGTCGAACCTCCACTCCGGGATAGGAAAAGACTTCGAGAAACCTTCGGGCTTCTGGCACTCTGCCTTCACCAAGGCGCACGTTCGACACTTGCCACGTAAAGTGCCACGTTCTTCTTCAGTCCTGGCCACCAGAACTACTTCTTCATATCCTGTTACATTTTTGTGCTCCCCGAGTGAATCGAGTACTTGGTATGATGCACCTCGTACATCAATTCATCCCGTAGTTTCCCCACACCTAGGACCCACAGACAACTGTCCTTCCATAACAGTCCATCAACGACAACAAATTGGGAATTTAACACATCTAAAGCCTCATCCACGATTTGCTTCATGTTGCTATACAGATCCAAAGCCTGCCGAATCCGATCAGCCAGGTCATACTGAACTTCTGCCCAGTTCAATTGAGCTTCGGTACTAGTCTGCTTGTCAACGCAAGAGATCTTTAATGCCTCCAAAACAAAAATCAATCGCTCATTATGAACTGACAACCAGTTGGCCTGCGTAGGGGCCCTACGACTCAACGCATCCGCAACTGCATTGCCTTTCCTTGGCATATAATGAATCTTGAATGTATAGCCCCCCCTAGGAACTCCATCCATCTCTGATGTCATATGTTTAGATCTTGAAACCTTCGATCCCACTCGGCGAATCATGGAACATGCGTCGTGGTCAACTGTCTCTTCAGCTCCTCGAAAGCTTTCTCACATTCTGGCAACCACACAAACTTTTGATCTTTCTTCGTCAAAGTCGTGAGGGGTAACGCTAACAGCAAGAAGTTCTCTACGAAGCGCCTGTAGTAGCCGGACAGCCCCAGAAACTACGGTCTTATGCTACCGAACACAACACAGGCCACTCCCGTATCGCAACTATCTTCGCCAAATTCACAGCAATTCCCTCTCCACTAACTATATGACCGAGTAATGCCACCGAGGACAGCCAAAACTTGCATTTGGAGAACTTAACGTAGATGGTTCCTCCTCAGCATCGCCAACACCAAAATATCGTCGATAAAGACTATTACAAAGTGGTCTAAGTACTCCCTGAACATTCTGTTCATCAGATCCATGAACACTGATGGCGCATTAGTCATCCCGAACTGCATGACTGTAAACTCAAAATGTCCATATCTCGTGTTGAACGCTGTCTTTGGGATGTCACTTTCCCTTATTCTCAGCTGATAATAACCGGACTTAAGATCCAATTTTGAGTATACCGATGACCCGACTAACTGATCAAATAGATCATCAATCCTTGGGATCGGGTACTTGTTCTTTTCCATTAACTTATTTAGCTCTCTGTAATCGATACAGAGCCGCAAACTTCCGTCCTTCTTTTAAACAAAGAGGACCGGTGCGCTCCAAGGCGACGAACATGGATGCACATAACCCTGTTCCAAAAGCTCTTCCAGTTGAACCTTCAATTCTGACATCTCTTTAGGCGCTAACCGATACGGAGAGCGTGACACAGGTTTGGTACCTGGCACTAGCTCAATTGTGAAGTCAAACTCTCGCTGCGGTGGGGCTCTAGGGAGATCGTCAGGGAATACGGCAGGGTACTCGGATACCACTGAGACACTGTCTAAAGTAGGCTTAGGCTTCAAATCCTCCACTAGCGTGAAGAACAGCTCTTCACCGACACGAACTGCCTTATCCATCTAAAGAGCATACATCAACGTCTTGCTCGACCCCTTTCAAGCCTGCAAAAGTCGTCTCACGACCAGTTCCCAACTTGACCTCCGTGCGATTTCAATCGTTGTATGCTTGCTGCTCCGAGAGCAAGTCCATACCAAAAATTACGTCGAACTCCACCAGTGGTAGTAACGATGCTTGCAAGTCGTACTCCTGACTCCCAATCCGTGACTTTATGCCGCAAACTCTATCTGTGCGCATTGAACACCCATTCGGCAATAACACATCCAATTTGTCCTTTGTCATCGAAGAAGGTACTCCGATGCGCGATATAAATCCTTCGGACAAAAGGAGTGTGAAGCTCCCGTATCGAACAATGCTCACGCCGGATTACCGAAGATCAAAACAAAGCCTAGTACCTCCAGTTCTAAGCTAGCTCGCATAAGGTAACAGGTATAAAAAACGAAATTGCTATCAATTAACCCATACCTATCAACCCGATAGTCGGCCACATAGCCTCCTGCTGGCCAAGGATGTACACTCTCGGTTGGGTCGGAGTATAGTGCAATGCAGTGGACTCCACCGCCTTGCCCTTCTCCGCAAAAGTTACTCGCGGCTTCTTCCCGGACATTGGGAGTCCGTTCCAACAGTCAGGCAAAATGCCCCGACATCCCATAATTGTAGCATACGCCCGGTGCACGGCCTGTAGTCTCCCCTGAAGCACCAGAAGAAGGGACTAGAGCCGAAGTCCTAGCCTTCTTATACCACTTACGGTACCCAGATTTTGAGGATCTTGGCATTTTGAACACCGTTTCCATTGCACCGGAGTCCTCAACTACTCCTTACATAGCTTTCTTTGTCTTCTGAGCACCCTCCCGACAAACCCGGGCAAAGTGCGCTTTCTTGCCACAAGTATGACAAGTGTAAGTAGCTTTGCTAGTAGATGATCTAACCTCCTTTCTCAGCGTTCTGTGGTAGATAGCCCTTATAGGATCTGTAAAGTTCGGTACCCTACTCACTGGTATCTTGTGAGTTTTCCCCAACTCTACTTCCAAAAATCTGGCTGACTCCACCAAGGCTCGGAATCCAAATAACTTTGGTCCTAGCAGTAGGATTCACAACTCCCTACGCAAACCATCATAAAATCTATCGACTATACACTGCTCGCTTTCCAACTCAAAGCCTGAGTAGTGCCTTATTATAAGGAACAGTTGCAAATAATCGTCAACTGAGTGCGCTCCCTATACTAAAAGCATGTTCACCTGCTGACCCAATGGTCCTCTAAATGCCATCTGCTCCATCACACCACCCGGTGTCGAGGCCTCCTAGGGGACAGAGGATTGCACATTCATTCCATGTGTGCGTTGGTCACAGCAAACACCGCCTCAACTACCCTTCTGATGGTTTCAATATAAGGAGGGGTCTCAGGCACGTCGCTGGGTGCAGTACTTTTCTCAGAAAGTGTGCGCTCAGACTGCCACGCGCCACTCCCAGACACCTATAGTCATACAAAACACCATTAAGTGACCGGAAAAAATTGCAAAAAACTATTATAGGAACACGCAGGTTCCTCAAACCTGTGTATTTTCATTCCTAAGTGGACATTCATGGGTTCTTATTATGTTATAACGATGATGCACACACATGTGCTCACCACCCCTTAAAAGAATTTGTCCACGAATTCCAATAAGCATGACCGAAACCGGTAGTCGGATACCAAATTATAACACCCCTATCCGTCGCATAGCATATAGCAGTAGGTCCGGCCGGGGCCCGACGCCATATACCACAGACAGACCAGCGGACTACTAAATAAAACTATTCAACCAATAACATATGTCCTACATAGAGTACATTCTAGCAGAAGCAATTTATAAGTTGCAAAGTTAAGAACCCAAGCCAAAAGCATGAATGTCCACTAAGATACCCAAATAGGAATGAACGTACAAAATACATAAAGTACTGGCCTTAAAGCCTTACAAGGTTTTACTCAATTAAACTGTGTCTTACAAACATCCGAATGCAGGCCGGTCACACATGATTAAAACAAGTAAACATTCGCATGGCCTACGAGGGCCGGCTCAGCAACAAGGGCTTCAGCCCGCTACTTGCCACTAGGCTCCGCAGCACCTGCAAGCAATAATCCACCACACGGTGGCAAACAAAGCAACGGTTAGCTAAAGCTGACCAAATTATAACGACCCCACCCCTTTCTTGGTGCGACAGTGCTCCTTCCCTGCAATGCATTATTAATACACACAATTTAAGTGAAAGTACACACTTGCACAATACACCACAGGTGCAGGCTCGCACGACCACACACCCCGTGCTCTCAGGGCACTTACTCGGTGAAGCCAGTCCGAACCCTATTCGATTCTCGGCTCCACTATCGCCCCCAGGACGGCAAACCACGTGAGCATTTAGTCCTTTCATCCATTGCATAGACTCATTCTCAAAATTATCGGTAAGTCCCATGTACTTTAGGTCGCTTTAACCAAAGCAGATGGAGCGGGTAGGGTTCCACTAAGCCATTGCTCACCCCACCATGGCCATTTGGCCTTTGACGCGGGCCAAGCTTCCCCCAGTCCCAATTATCGATCATACAACGGTACATAGCCCCGCTATGTACCAGGCTGGCTCCCAGACCAACTATCGATCATACAACGATACATAGCCCTGCTATGTACTAGGCTGGCTCTCAGGCCACCAAAATGGCAGAACTTTGCTTCTGCTAAGATTTCTGGGTGCACCTTGAGGTTAATCCCCAAGACTCCATGTTGCAATATACCACATAGAAAAACCGAAAACAACCATCGACACGGAGTCTTCTCCGGCTATTCATGCATAATGAAACATCACTGATCCAGACAACCTTGTCAGGGTAGGCTTCACACACCATGCCTATGTCCGTACTTCGATTCCGGACTCTACATTCAAAACAACAGGGACTATTCATGTCTACCCGAAGGAATACCTCAAACTCACCGCATACTCGCGAGAGCGGGCTTCCTATGCAAAAAGGGAAATGGGACTTCACATGTCCAAGTAGAGAATCGTTACCCTAGCATTTCTCTTTGGCGGCATGGCGATCCAGTCGGATGGAAAGCACCGTATCGGCCTCGCCTTCACAGATCTGGACTAAGATCAAGAATCGGATCTCCGAAGCTCCACCGGCGGCCGGAGTTGACCTCCTTATTCCTCCTAGCTCTCCCCTCTCTCCGAACTTTTAGAAAGAGAATGGTGAAAATGGAATAAGGGTTTGAAACCCTATTCCCGACATAAAACCCAACCAGGATAGCCCTCATCCCTTGGATCCCTTTTGAAAGAAACGAACGACCACGATTTGCCCTGGAAATAATATTTCTTGGCCGAACACGGCTTGCGATACGCCTGTGTCCAAGGTCGTGTTCTGCACTCGCCGTAAACTAGGAAATCCAGAATAGGAAACGACCTGTAACACGGCTTGTGACACGCCCAAGTCACCCATGGACATGCCCATGTTAGGGGCCGTGTACCCCAAACGGCGTTGGAACCGTCATGTCCTGAACAGGACACGGGCTAAGACACGCCTGTGTCAGACTTGACATGTCCGTGTCGACCAGAACACGCCCGTGTTCTGGGTCGTGTCTCTCAGTCGACACAGGACCAGAAACGTCCCTAGCACGACACGGACATGTGACACGCCTGTGTCACATGCCGTGTGTTAGACACACCTTGGGACACACCCGTATCCCAGGCCGTATAACATCCACAGCACAATCCAGCAAACTGCCCGAGCAAGACACGCCCGTGTCTCAAGCCGTGTTCCCTGTCTCGACGCTCGTCGAATGCATTTTCGTCGACCACTCGGTGAGTCGTCGAACATGTGCACGACACGGCCCGGGGACATGCCCGTGTCCCAGGCCGTGTGACCCTTACCGAGGCCCAAACTCGCCTCAAAACGTTGCTCGTTGCTCTTTTGAGTTTCGGGGCATTACAGGAGACTATAGTATGCCCGTCTTGGTGGCTCTACTGTTGTGGCTGCATGTACAAAGGTTGTGAGTGTGTTCTGGGTTTTTTTTGGAAGTTTCCTGCCTAAGGGCCACTAGTCGTGCATTTTTACGCGCACACGATTGGTTGACTCCTTAGCACACGACCACTGGTCGTGCATGGCCTGCTCATCAAATTCCCAAATAGTTCATGAACACTGTGCACGATCATTGGACCTATAGTGCACGACCACTGGTTGTGAGCCACTGATCGTGTGCACTATTATCCACTTTTCCATGTTCTTCCTGGGGCATTCGCACGAGCATTGGACATAGTGCGCACGACCACCGGTCGAGCGCCACTGCTCGTGCGCGCTACCAATTTTTCTTTAGTTCGATCCCTTCTAATCGCACGATCATGAGATACAGTGCACACGACCACCGGTCGTGCGCCACTGATCGTGCGCATATATATTATTTTTTTGACTGTTGCAGGTTTATCTGGAGCAGAGCGCACGATCATCAACCGTCAGTGTGCACGACCACTGGTCGTGCGCCACTGATCGTGCGCTCTGATTATCTGCTATTGTATTTAAGCTTGTGCTCCGTGATTTAGGTCAATGCCTTCCATTTTTGAGTCTGATCCAGCCCACCATTTCCGCTCCTCTGAGCGGGAAAACTTCTTTAGAGCCGATATTTTCTCTCTCCTCCTTGGAGAGTTAATCCGGCCACCATTCTTCCTCCAAAAGCTTGCAATAGCTTCATCTCCGGCCACCATTGTCTTCTCCAAGCTCCAAGCTCCGTTTAAGGCTCTTGAGGTGCTGCATTCGTGGAGTTCTCAGGATAGATTTAGCCCAGTGATTATTCACGAAGAAGACGGGTTATTGGAAGGAGGTGATAGCCCTTCTGGACTTTGGACGTCATTCATAGACCGAGCTCGGAAAAGGCCCGACAACCCTTGACTCTGGCCGTAAATCTCGGAAAGCCTTCGTGCGTTTGGTTGTTTCTCTTTCCCTTCACTTGTAGTATTTTTCTTCTGCTTATTTGGATGTTGGATTGATGTGTAAGAACACTGTTTAGCTAAATTATTTCAGCATGTCTATGTGTTGTTATATCTTAGTTCTTGATTGTGTTGATGAGCTTCAGTTTTCTTGTTCTTGTTGAGATAGTGTCGCTCTAGCGATTGCTAGAAGTGTGCGTGGCGAAGAGGTGATTAAGACCCTCATTGGCTCATCCATCTTTTATATTACTCTCTTGAGTAAACCACCAAAGCGATGCGGTGACGGTGACCCGCATTAGTTTTGTTAGTGTTAAAATTAGGAAACCCAAAATCAACCCCCTTGCTTCGTTGACACTTGCTATAACTCTTTCAATAGCAAAATCACACTCCCTACTTGCACTCCTCGAGAGAGCGATATCCGGGGATTCAACTCCTCAACTTTATTACTTGATAACGATCGGTACACTTGTCGTGACTGCATCAGTACTCAATTCACTTAGTGAGTACAAAGATGTACAAGGACATGAAAAAGATGTTCTGGTGGCCAGGTTTAAAGAAGGACATAGCTCTTTACGTGGCGAAGTGCTAAACTTGTGCCATGGTAAAAGCTGAATGTCAGAAGCCTAGAGGTTTCCTGAAGTCGTTACTAGTTCCGGTATGGAAGTTCGATGATATCTCTATGGATTTCGTGCATGTGTTGACGAGATCGCAGAGCGGGAACGATGTCATGTGGGTAATCGTTGACCGATTAATAAAGGTATCGCACTTCATACCGAACAAGAAGGACGATTCAATGGAAAAGTTGGGTAATTTATATGTGGATAATATAGTACGATTGCACTGTGTGCCCCGTAACATAGTCAGCTACCGAGATGGGCGCTTTACTTCGAATGATTGGAGGCTAATCCACCAGTTATTGGGTACGAAACTGCAGTTCAGTACGACCTTTCATCCACAAACGGATGGTCAGACTGAGAGGACCAACAGAAAAATGGAGGATATTCTCCGGATGTGCGTCTTGGATTTCGGGAAAAGGTGGGAGTACCATCTCTATATGATCGAGTTCACCTATAATAATAGCTATCAACCTAGCATTCAGATGGCTCCCTTTGAAGCTTTATATGGTAGGAAGTGTCGTACTCCTTTAGCTTGGGATAAAACAGGCGAAACGAAGTTATTTAAGAATAAAGAAGTCGAAGATGCAAATTCGACTATATGGGCTATACGTGAGCGGCTATTGGTAGCCCAGGATAGGCAGGCAAAGTACTACAATGCCAAGCACCGAAATATGGAGTTTGCGGTGGGCGATTGGGTATATCTAAAGATAAAGCCATTCAAAGGCATGCCAAGGATTCAGCGCTTGAAAAATTTGAGTCTGAGGTATCTTGGTCCGTTTGAAGTGGTTGAGCGGATTGGAGAAGCTGCTTATCAATTAGCTCTTTCGACGGAGCTAAGTGGTTTGCACGATGTGTTTCACATATCAGTGTTGTAGAAAGCTTTTAAAAAGCCAACGCAATTAGTGGTTGATGAGAAAGTACCGGTTGATGGTGGGCTAACGACGAAGGTCAGGCCTTTTCGGATCGAGGATACAGAGGTCAAGCAGCTACAAAACAAGACAATCAGGATAGTCAAAGTCCATTGGGACAATTGTGGCCATGAAGAATTGACATGAGAACGTGAGCAAACCATGCGAGAGGAATTTCCCGATTTGTTTTTTGTAAAATCATGTTGTAAACTTGTGTACTATATTCCTTTACATATATATCAAATTTTGGGACAAAATTTCTGTAAGGAGGGGAGGTTTGTAATGCCCCAAAAATCCTAAAAAGGAAGGATTGGAAGTTAACGCACGACGGTAGTGTTAAATGCCAGCATTAGACCTTGTATTAAATTGACTGTCAGCTCGGGTATCTACCGCGCGGCGGTAGTAAAGTTAACGCATGGCGTTACCACTCAATGCACTCAACGCTTTCAACAAAGCGTTGAGAGGACTACCACGTGGCGGTAGTGGGCTAGCGCATGGCTCTATCACTCAACAATTTTGACGCATCGTTGAGTGGCAACCATGTGGCGGTAGGAGCAAATGCGCGACAATAGCTCGAGTTAAAGTACCGCTTGGCAGCAGTAACCTGATGCGCGGCGGTAGCTTGTCATGTGGAAGTAATGTGGAGGCTATTTTGGAGCGACAGTGCGGTGTCGATTAGGCTAAGCGGCAACCTCCTATGATACCGCGTGGCGGTAGTAGATACCGTGCGGCGGTAGCTTCTAAATTTAAGCCTGGCATGAGATTGAACTCTCACTTTTCTCTCTATCTTAGTACTTTAAGTTCTTGAGAGAAAGAGTTTGGGGCTTAGTGTTGCAAGCTTGGTGAAGGAGATCCCGTGATCGGAATCAAGAGTCGAAGTAAGATCCGTGACGAGGAAAGAGAGACGCTCCTTTCCATCCAGATAGAAGACTTATTCATGGCTCCGAAAAGATCTACAAGGGTAACGAATTTCTCCTTAGACAACTGAAGTCCTAAATTTGCATACTTGCATGGAACCCCTCACCAAAAGGTGAAGAAAAGGGTGGTTTCTAGCGGGTAGATCGTTGTGATCCCCGATAAAACTTGCATATAGATCCGGAATTAAAGTACAGAATAGGCATGTTATGTGAAGCCCATCTGGACAGGTTGGTCTTGATTGGTGATGAATTGATTTGAGTGTCGAAGAAGACTCTGTGGATAAAATGTGTGGTTCAACGTGTAGAATCCGGGGTTTGGAGATGTGTCGGATGCTGTAGGGATAGTCTAGAGGTGATCTCCAGGAAAACATCCAAGAATGGGGAAGAAGCGGATTCTGTCCATACCGCGCGACGGTAGTGCTACCGCTCGCAATAGCTTCCAGTGAGCTATGTTTGTGAGGCCTGTCTCTGGGATACCTGGGGGCCTTTTGTGCGTAGGAACTTAAAATATTTTGCGGAATGATGTGAGTGGGAACTTAAACTGTTCCACTATTCTTGAGTAGGAACTTAAATTATTCTGCTTGGGAAAGGGGGACTTCGACCTGCGTAGTGGCTTGAGGGCCTGACGATTTGAGCAATGGGATTTGTATAACCTGTACCCACCTTATGACGATCAACTTGGAGTGAGTCATTTGATTGAATATGAAAGTAGAACTCCTTTGACTTTGTCGACTCATAGGAAGAAAGAGACATGCTCAAGGTTCGACCATCAAGTCTTGGATTGTGGATGGTGGTGGTACCTGGGAGATCCGGTACACCGTTAATTTTCCCTGAGTGCACGGGGCGTGTGGCAAGTCGAGCCCGCGTCTGTGGTGAATAGTGCTTAAATTGCATGTTTCTATTGCCATATATATATATATATGTTGTTGTTTGCAGGGATGGATAACCGACGCCCCGAGTGAGGGGTAGGGCCGGTATAAATTGGTCAGCTAATGCTGACAGTTGCTTTGTTAGCCACATTTTGGTGGGTCGTGTTATGCAGGTGCTGGAGAGCCAAGTGGAAAGTAGCGGGCTAAAGTCCCTTATGCTGCAATTGGCTGGCCCTTGAAGGCCCAAAGGCGAACGTTTATTGTTTTATGTGTGGCCGGCCTGTGCGCCGATGTATGAAAATACTTGTTGTAAAGGGAACTGTTGTAAGGCCTTAAGGCCATAACATTTTTGTGTATTTTTTATAAATTTCTGAGATATATATATTTATATATTGTGGACATTTGCATGTATTGAGTTCAAGTTAACCCATGAAGCTTCCACTAGAATGCTCTAAGTTAGGATTCGATTAGTAGTAGTTTTGATATTAACATGTAACTCCGCCGACTATCTGTGGGATATGGCGTGGGGCCCTGGCTAGACCCTCTGTTATATTTTATATGACAGATGGAGGTGTTATAGGAAGTCCACTAACTAAAGATCATAACACTCATCCAGATTGGGACCATTAACTACAAGAACAGTTTCATTAGGGATCTTGAAGAAAAGCTCCAAAGGGAGAGAAGGATTGTGGCTAGTTTCTCTAAGCCTAAGTCAATGTTGCCCCGAATAGACTCCTCCTCGTAAAAGGATAAGAAGGGTTTGGGATTCAAGGGGAACACTAGAGTTGCTCATTCCAAAGGGAAAGGAAAGGCTCAAGCTCAGCCTCCCATCGCTTTTAATAAGGTGATGTTACCATCAAACAGGTATGACCAAGAGAGTATCTATGGTCACTGGTTGAATGGAAGATCCACTAGTGTGAATCAAAATGTTCACATCTATGGTGGAAGATATAGCAAGGGTATGAGTGCCTTTAAGGCTTCCCATGAGGAAATTCAAATAGCCCATCATAGACCATTTGTATTTGGTGCACCAGCCCCCACACTCAAGAATAAGACAGTGGACAACTCTCAAGACCATCCAGCAAAGACTCAAACCAAGAGTAAGTCTATCAGTAAGCCTGATTTCGTTATCTCCAATGCTATTAATATCATGTCCTCTGCAAAGAAGAATGCAGTTAATGGCATTCAGAGCAAGCCAAGTAAGTCTACTAGAAGACTCACTTTCAGTCAGATCCTTGTTTAAAGGAACTTGTAGAAGGCTGATGCTTTTCCTTCTGAACAGTTAGCTGCTACCAGTCTTGCTCAGAAAAGAAGATATAATATTCATGAGTGCTGGTGGTGTGGCAAAGTGGAAAATTTTGCCTTAGATTGCTGGCACAATGCAACTATGCCCAGAGCAAACGGTAGTCTTTCTGTTAGAAAATTTGTAGGAAGACAAGGTCTATTTTAGGCTAACAAGAACCTAGGACCCAATAAAAATTGGGGGTCCTAAGGTAAATTAAATAATATTTTGTACGATAATTCAAGTGCCCATACCCTTATATGGTACTTGGACAGTGGATGTTCCAGACACTTGACTGGAACAAGGAGCTACTTGAAGGAGTACACTCCAGTAAAGGATAGACCCAAAGTAATCTTTGGTGGTTCAAATAGAGGAGTCACCAAAGGCTATGCTAAAATCACCAATTTCATAGTCACCATCTCAAATGTCGCTTATGTTGAAGGGCTGTAACACAACCTAATAATCATAAGCCAAAACTGTGATCTTGGCTATGCCATTGCATTCCACATGGATGAGTGCTAAATTAAGAGGTCAAGTGACCAAGATTTCATATTGACAGACACTAGGAGTGGAAATTTTTATCGCCTAAACTTTTTATATCTAAATAAAGACTCCCCTCTATATCTAGTTGCAAATGAGAAAGACTTATATTGTGTACAATGGCACACGAGACTAACTCATTTGAACTATAAGACCATTGGTAAGCTCTTCAGTGAAGAGTTAGTAAGGAATGGTCCTAAGATGAAATGCACCAAGGAAGGTATTTGTTTTGCATGCCAAAAGGGCAAACAGACCAAAGCTTCTTTCAAAAGCATTAGGACAAAAGACTCTGTGAGGTGTTTATACCTCCAGCATATGGAATTGTTTGGTCCTATGTCAGTTCATATTCTAGGTAGGAAAGTCTACACCCTTGTGGTTGTTGATGACTTTCTAGGTTTGCTTGGGTTTTCTTTCTTAAGAAAAGTCTGAAACCATTAATATCTTCAAGAATTTTGTCAAGCAAATTCAGAATGAATTGGACAGTACTATGGTCAAAATCAGAAGTGACCATGGGACTGAATTTCAGTCTGAAAGCATGACAAGATTTAGTGAAGATCAAGGGATTCATCAAGAATTTTCTTCTCCAAGAACACCCCAGCAAAATGGGATTGCTGAGAGAAAGAATAGAACTCTCATAGAAGCTGGTAGGACTTTGCTTAGTGACACATCTCTCCTAGAATATTTCTAGGCTGAGGCAGTAAATACTGTATGTCATGTCCAAAATAGAGCTTTTATCACCAAGAGCCACAAGAAGACTCCCTATGAGATCATGAACGGCAGAAAACCAAACCTAGCCTATCTCAGGATCTTTGGTAGCAAATCTTACGTGCTCAATAATGGTAAGTCTTAAATGACTAAGTTTGCTGTCAAATCCTATGATGTGATATTTGTTGGGTATAATAATCATAGCAAGGTCTATAGGATCTACAACTTGAAAAATAAAGTTGTAGAAGAATCTATACATGTAGTATTTGATGAGTCTACTATAATTAACAGTGAGATGCCAAGCTCCTCATCTAGACCTGCAAGTATAGAGCTAATGATGGATAAGCTAACCATCAAGGAAGCTGCTCCAATAGTCCAAGATGAAGATGATGGATTGTATATTCCAGAAGAAGTACAAGGCACACATGATGTGGATGAAGATAAGTAAGATACAGTCACTAGAGCTTAAAATGTTGAAGGAAGATTGACTTTAGTTGTCAGGCATCTAAGGGATCATCCTAAACACCAAATAATTGGTGATGCTAACTAAGGAGTGATAATAAGGAGCCGAATTCTCAAAACAACCTGTACTCAAGCTTCCTGTCACAAGTTGAGCCCAAAAGATTTGAAGAGGCCAATATAGACCAGTTCTGGATTATGGCAATATAAGAGGGACTGAACCAGTTCAAGAGGTTTAAGGTCTAGAAGCTGGTTCCCAGACCAAAAGGACATAATTTCATTGGAACAAAGTGGATCTATAGAAATAAGCTTGATGGAAATTACATTATAATCAAGAACAAGGCTAGGCTTGCGGCTAAGGGATACAGATAAGAAGAAGGTATTGACTTTAATCAAACCTTTGCCCTAGTAGCCAGATTGGAAGCCATCAGACTATTCCTTGCATATGCTTCCCACAAGGGATTCAAAGTCTACCAAATGGATGTGAAGTTAGCCTTCCTGAATGGTGACTTAAGGGAATAAGTCTATGTTGAACAACCATCAGATTTTGTTAATTCTAACTCTCCTGATTATATATAGACTTAGGAAAGCTCTATATGGGTTGAAGCAAGCTGCTAGGACATGGTGTGAGACCCTGTCTAGATTCCTCATTGAGAACAAATTCTCAAGGGGGAAGATAGACAAGACTCTATTCCTAAGGGAATCTAAGGGCAAGATCATCATAGTCCAAATTTATGTAAATGACATAATTTTTGGGTCTACTAATGATAACCTTTGCAAGAAGTTTGCCAAACTTATGCAAGGGAAGTTTAAGATGAGCATTATGGGTGAACTTAAGTACATCTTGGGCCTCCAAGTATGGCAGACTGAAGATGGATTATTTATCTCACGGTCTAAGTTCACTAGGGAGTTAATCAAAAAGTTTGGAATGGAGAGTGCCTCCATAATAAAAACTCCTATGAGGTCAAGTATGTTTATAAACAAAGATGAGGCAGGGAAACCTGTTGATGAAACTTTGTATAGAGGGATAATTGGCTCTCTCCTATATCTTACTGCAAGTAGGCCAGACATCATATATGCTACATGTGTTTATGCTAGATATCAGGCTAGCCCTAAAGAGTCTCAGTACTCTACTACTAAGAGAATTTTGAGATATCTTAAGGGCACACAAGATCTTGGCTTATGGTACCCTAGGAATAGGGATTTTGAACTAACTGGCTATTCAGATATAGATTTTGCAGGCTGTAGAGAGGACAGGAAAAGCACATCAGGCACCTGTCAGTTCTTGGGAGGAAGACTTGTGTCTTGGAGCAGCAAGAAGCAGACTAGTGTGACTATTTCAATAGCTGAGTGAGAGTATATATCGGCAGAAAGTTACTGTGCATAGTTACTGTGGATCCAACATCAACTCTAGGACTACAACATCAAGATAAGTAACACCCCCATGTAATGTGATTCAACTAGTTTAATCTCCATTGCTAAGAATCCTGTCTCTCACAACAGGACAAAGCATATTGAGATTATGTATCATTTTATTAGGGAGCATATGGAGAAGGAAGATATCAGTCTTGACTTTGTCCCTACAAACAAGCAAGTGGCTGACATCTTCACTAAGCTACTATATGAAGTCAAGTTCAAAACCTTCAAGTTTAAGTTGGGTATGTTGAAATTGGGATAGCTTCAGTTGCTCCTTATATTATTGCAGGAATTACTACTTCTTGCAGGTTGTTAAGACTTTCAGTGGTATCAAGGCAAAAATGGACTAAAGTGTTTATTAGAGAGAATGATAAAAGATGCTCCTGTTGAGGGGGGGGGCTTGTCCAGCACTTGTAGGATGTTAGAAACAAACAAGAACAAACCGGAAGTGGATTAACAGAAATTTTATTATCCAAAAAATGTATCTATTACAAAGGTATGACCTCCCTTTTATAGAATGGAGGAGAAGGAAGAGAATACAAACTAGAGATGTAGGACTAAAACATTACAGGACTAAGCGACTATACAAAAAACAACCCGCACAAGCCGCACGGTTAGATGAGAAGGGCTAACCGCTCGGCTACCACCAGAAAGAGAGAGAAGTTTCCATGGGAGACCACTAGATCGCCCAGTCTCCAAGTCGCCTGCGACAAAC
Organism: Platanthera zijinensis; assembly: GCA_039513925.1. Lineage (NCBI taxonomy): Eukaryota > Viridiplantae > Streptophyta > Magnoliopsida > Asparagales > Orchidaceae > Platanthera > Platanthera zijinensis. Next base: position 60,982,953 of record CM077098.1, read on the forward strand.
CGCTAGACCACTCATGCTCAAGACAGTAACAACCCAACAACCAAACCGCTGAAGGGAAACTGCCATACCGCGCGATCTTCAACCCGCCAAGACAGACCGCCTGGTCACCAACTCCAACACTCCCCCTCAAGCTAGAGCATATATATCGATCATGCCAAGCTTGTCGCAAATATGAAGAAACGAGGCGGATACTGACTTGGTGAAGATGTCAGCCAGCTCTTTATAAGAAGTGACGAAGGGAGTGCAAATTTGTTCCTTCAAAATCTCTTCACGAATGAAATGACATTCGAACTCAATGTGCTTGGTTATTTCATGGAAGACCGGATTTTTGGAGATGTATATGATAACCTTGTTATCATAGAACATAGGTATATGATGTTTGTAGACCTCTCCTAAATCCAGTATGAGAGCCCATAACCATTTTAACTCACAAGTGGTTGACGTCATACTACGATACTCCGCTTCTGCACTGGACCTGGAAACATCAGACTGCTTCTTGCTCTTTCAGCTCACCAGATTTCCCCCAACAAAGGTGCAAAAACTCGAGGTGGACTTGCGATCCCCTTTATCATCAGTATAACTCGCATCTGAGTATGCTTCAACCCTCAGATGACCATTCTTCTGAAAGAGTAATCCTTTCCCAGGCGCTGCTTTGACATACTCTAAGATCCGTAAGGTGGACTATAGATGGCACTCCCTAGGAGCTTGCATGAATTGGCTCACCTTGCCTACCACATAGGAAATGTCGGGCCTAGTCACTGTGATATATATGAGCTTACCAACCTGATGCCTATATCGCGTAATATCTGAAAGAGGAGGAGAATCATCTGTCTTGGTTTTGTCTTCTCCAGTTGTCATGGAGCATCAGGCAGGTTTTGCTCCAGTCAACCCTGCCTCTTTTAATAGATCAAGAGCATACTTACGCTGGGAAAGGACTAAGGAGTTGGGCTTCCGAGAGATTTCGATCCCCAGAAAGTACTTCGGAGGGCCCATATCTTTCGTGACTAGATGTTGACAAAGATGCCGCTTTGTTAAGGCTAACCCATCCTGGTCGTCATCAGTGAGAAGAATATCATCGACGTACACAACAAGAACCACCAGTCCCGAGGAGGTTTTCGAATGAATAGCGAGTGATCGGCAGAGCTTCGCGTAAAACCCACGACCGCCACGATGCCGCTGAACTTGTCAAACCAAGCTCGAGGGCTCTGCTCGAGGCCATAGATTGCCTTCTTCAGCCGACATACTCGTGTCTTCCCCTGAGCAATATACCCATGAGGTTGCTCCATGTAGATGGCCTCCTAAAGATCACCATAAAGGAAGGCATTCTTGACATCCAGCTGGGAAATATACCAATTTTTATTAACCGCCACAGAGAGGAGAATCTGGATAGTGCTGAGACGAGCCACGGGAGAGAAGGTATCAAATTAATCAACTCCATAGGTCTGAGTAAAGCCCTTAGCAACAAGGCAGGCCTTATAACGATCCACATGGCCGTCCGGGCCAAATTTGACCACAAAGACCCAACGACAGCCTACAACATCTGTGATGAAGGGAGGAGTAATAAGGGTCCAGGTACCCCACTCAGTGAGGGTCGCCATTTCCTCATCCATGGTCGTCTTCCAATGAGGAATAGCAAGAGCCTCCTGGTATGAACGGGGTGTGGCAGTGGCAGAGATAGCCAGTGCAAAGGCCCTGCGAGAAGAGGTAAGACGATCATATGAAACAACAGTAGCAAGGGGGTGCAAGGTACATGTCTGCACCCCTTTGTGAAGAGCAGTAGGAAGATACAGGTCGGCGGGTCCCTCGGCATCCGGAGCATCCGTGGCGGAGAGAGCTAGCTCGGGAGTAGAGGGCGACGACATTGGAGAGGAGGGAGGCGGTGGCAGAGAAGAGGGAGAGAGGTGGAGGGTGAGGAGTGGACGGAGACGGTGTAGGAGGTGAGACCGCAGTAGGATACAAGGGGACGAAGGGGACAGCAGGAGTATCAGAAGTCGGAGGAAGAAGAGAGGAGTCATCTGAGAAGTAAGAGGCATTCTCGAAGAAGGTGACGTCAGCGGAGACAAACTGCTTAAAAAGAACGGGGTCAAAGCAACAATAGCCTTTTTGAGTGGTGTAGTACCCCAGAAAGACGCATTTGGTGGAGCGAGGGGAGAGCTTATCACGGGTGGCAGATGGAGCATGCACAAAGGCAGTGCACCCAATGATCCGGAGAGGGAGAGGAAAAGACTCCTTGCCCGAATACAGAATGGAGAATGGGGTATGCCCGTGGAGGACCATGGAGGGAATGCGATTGATGAGGTAGCAGGCAAGGAGAAAAACATAGCCCCAACTATTGAGCGAGGAACATGCATCTTGGTCATCAAGGTGCGAGCGACATCGAGGAGGTGACGATTTTTGCGTTCCACCACCCCATTTTGCTGGGAGGTATAAACACAGCTAGTTTGATGAATAATGTCATGTTGCACACAGAAAGAGGTAAAAGCATGACTCAGATATTCTTTAGCATTATCTGAGTGAAAGTTTTTAATACAAAAACCAAATTGAGTTTTAATTAATTGATTAAAAGAGATTCATATATCAAAAATTTCAGAGCGATCTCGTAAGATATACACCCAAGTACATCTAGAAAAATCATCAATAAAGATAGCAAAATAAGAACTACCCCGACCAATGGTGAGGGTAGTAGCAGGTACCCAGACATCAAAGTGGACTAGATCAAACGGACGGGTAGAACCCCGACCTTGCTTCGGCGGGAAGGAGGAACGGTGATGCTTGCCAAGCTGACAAGCGTTGTAGTTGAGAGGAGTACTGGAAGGAGGGAGGTAGGGCAGAAGCTGACATAAAAGCCATGGAGGAGGATGACCGAGGCGGAGATGCCACTGGAGAAGATCCGTATAAGAAGAGGAGAAGGCGGACAAGAAGAAAATGTTGTCGAGGAAGTAGAGTCTGCCGCTCTCAGTCCCAGTAGCAATCGTCCGTTGGGAGCTCGGATCCTGAAAAGAACAAGAAGTCGGAGTAAACGTCACAGAGCACTGAAGCTACTTGCATAAAGAGGTAACCGACAATAAATTGCACGGAAACTTGGGCACATAGATAGTGTCCTCTAGGCGAAGAGATAAAGTAACATGAACCACTCCCGACCCATGAACCAGGGAGGGAGAACCATCTGCAACGAGGACCGGGGGCAACTGATCATGCTGTTTGAGGAGAGAGAAGCACTGAGGATTGCCCATCATGTGATTAGTCACAACAGGCTCGATAAGCCATTTACCTTGAGTCACCACGTGGGCACTACCTGATGATGTGACCACGGAGGCAGACGGCTTGGAAGAGGGGCGGAAGAGCCACCCGAGGGATGAAGATGGGGATGCTTTATCCAGCAGCGATCCATAGTATGGCCGGTGCGGCCACGGTGAGAGTAGTGGTAGCGGGAATGAGCACGTCCGTCGGACTAGTGACTGCGACTACCAGAGCCACTCCGCTGAGTTTGGTGAGCATAGTTGTCCAGTGGAGGAGGTGTGGGCAGAAGAGGGCGCTGAAGGAGAAAGGTGACAGCGGCGATGCGGGCAGCGGTGGCATCTAAGGTAGGAGATTCCGCCTCACCTAGAATTTGCTGGCGGATCATATCATAAGTATCAGGAAGCCACAGAAGATAGCACACAACCAGAAGCTCCTAGAAGTGCTTGTGTTGTTGAGCCAAATCCACGGAAAAGGGGTGATTCTGAAGAATCTCAGCCCCGAGAGCCTGAACCTGTTGGTAGACAGCAACAGGAGACAAGGTAGGACGGGCAAATAGGTCCGCATATAATGTATAGATGCGGGACGTCTGAGCCCCCTTGGAGTACAGAGTAGCAAGATGAAGCCAAGTTGCCTTGACCGTCTCATCATGAAGGATGACGGGAAGGCATTTATCGGATAGGCTGTTAACGATCCAAGTGCACACAAGCATGTCGCTCGTATCCCAGTCATCAAATAGAGGGCAAGTGGGAGGAGGAGGGTCATCAACGAGATGGTGGCGTTTGCGTTGCGAACGAAGGAGAAAGATGAAGGAGACACTCCAATCCGGATAGTTGGAGCCGACAAGCTTGGAAATGGTGCCAAGGTTCCCGGAAGGAGTACAAGGAAGAGGCGGAGGCGGATTGGTGACAGGAGTGGTGGCAGTAGAAGCATCAGAAAGAGCCATAGGATAAAAACAAGGAAGCCGCACAATTAGGAGACAATTCGCGCGAACAGGGAGAAATCGCGGCGGCTAGGAGAAAGAGAGCTGCAATGGTCATAGTGTTAGACACCAGCGACAAGAAAAACCACAACTAAGACATAGAACCAAGCAGAGGGAAAGAAGTCGAGCAGCTAGAAAGCAGCCCGCGCGAACAGAAGGAAGAGGAGACCGCGCGAACAGAAAGGAGTTCGCGGGAAAATGAACAGGGCGTGCGAGCAAAACAGAGGTCGCACAAAGAGGCCATGCACATAGAGGGAAGTGACAAGAAGAAGAGAACAGAGATCGCGCGAACAGACAACCAGAGAGGAACAGGCCGCGCGGACAGAAAGAGGAACCAAATCAGGCGGAAAAGATCGAGTCCTCTGATACCATGTTAGAAACGAACAAGAACAAACCGGAAGTGGATTAACAGAAATTTTATTATCCAAAAATGTATTTATTACAAAGGTATGGCCTCCATTTTATAGAATGGAGGAGAAGGGAGAGAATACAAACCAGAGATGTGAGACTAAAACATTACAGGACTCAGCAACTATACAAAAAACAACCCGCACAAGCCGCGCGGTTAGATGAGAAGGGCTAACCGCTCGGCTACCACTAGAGAGAGTAGTCGTCATGGGAGACCGCTAGACCGCCCAGTCTCCAAGTCGCCTACAACAAACTGCTAGACCGCTCAGACTCAAGACAGCAACATCCCAACAACCAAACTGCTGAAGGGAAACCGCCAGACCACATGGTCTTCAACCCGCCAAGACAGACCGCCAGACCGCCCGGTCACCACCTCCAATGTAACATCCCATTTTCGGCTAGACCCCTAGGAGTGGTTTGCCATGACTAGGTCATGACAAAACCCTAGGAAACCCAAAAGACCAAGAGAGCTTAGGTAGGAAGGTGAAAATCACCTTGATCTGCAAATAGTAAGTCAGAAACTTGCTTAAAATAAGATTAGGACTCGGGCGTTGAGTGTGTCGAGTGCACCCAACGCCATAAGCAGAATGGCATTGAGTGCACTGACTGCACTCAACGCCATCTTACAGGCGGGTTGGCGTTGAGTGTGTCGAGTGCACTCAACGCCATAAGTTGAATGGCGTTTAGTGCACTGACTGCACTCAATGCCATCTGGTGTTGTCTGGATGGCGTTGAGTGAGCTGAGCTCACTCAACGCTGTAGATTGGATGGTGTTGAGTGAGCTTAGCTCACTCAACGCCATAAACTAAACAGCGTTGAGTGCACGGACTGCACTCAACGCCGTCTGCTGAGGTCTGGAATGGCGTTGAGTGAGCTCAGCTCACTCAATGTCGTAGTCTGGATGGCGTTGAGTGAGCTTAGCTCACTCAACGCCATAAGCTAGACGGCGTTGAGTGCACAGACTGCACTCAACGCCATTTTAAGTAGGCTGGATGGCATTGAGTGAGCAGAGCTCACTCAATGCCATTTTACTTAGAAACTGTTTTTAGCTTGGCTGATGGTTCAGTTGAACCGGGCCGGTCCAGGAAGTGGGCCAGAATGCGTTATTGGGCCGTTTTCTCTTATTAAGACTTAGTTAAGTCTTATTTTAGGATTTTGATCGGCAGTGCCACATGGCAGCCATCTCCTCTTCCTTCCAGCCATGGCTGAGCGTCAGTTTGCATGGCCATTAATGGCTTTTAAAGCTCGGCTCCATCCCCTCCCCCTTGAAACGACTGGATTAACCTCCTCTCGGGGAGAGGAGGAGTTTCCAGCCATCTCTTAGCTATTTTGAGCCGTTTCATCTCCCCTCCGCCATGGCCGAAGCATGCTTTTAAGGAAGCATTAATGGCTGGACAGCTTATACCCATCTGCATACCCATTTCTTCCCTTTAAAAGACTCCCTAGACTTAGAGAGGAAGTTTTCACCCTTGCCCGACAAAGCTAGAGCTTATTACCTTGCTATTGAGGAATTCCGGCGATGCCACCATCGCGCAAATGGCATCCCGACGATCGGCTCGACTCCAAATCGCGAATAAGGTCCTCCTCTACCTCTTCTTCTATGGATAGATCTTAGGAATTATTAGGAGAGACATCGGGCTCAATAGAGCTGGATCGGGTGAGCGTTTTCATGGGTTTTTCTGAAATTCATGGTGGTCGGGTTCGCCGGAAACCACCACCTCCGGCGGCCAAACCACCGCCGACCGATAGCCACCACCTCGACCGAGGTAGTGGTGGCAGTGGCTGGCCAGGGAGGTGGCAAAATGGCCGGCGGTGGCTCAAGCAAAGCTACACGTTTTAAGCATTTTTTTTAGGTTGCTGGTTTCGGGTTTTTGAGAAGATGAACAGTGTCATATATTAAATCTGATATATATCTATAGATAATATATAGTGATTAATCACTTTTATCAAGCTCATTTTGATGCTATTAAATGAGGCACTTAGAGGCCGTTTTAGGAAAAATGGCCAGTCAGAGAAGTTGTAGCCCTTCGAGTCTAGATTATTCTAAAATTTATTTCAACTCGATTTGGTAAGTGGTTTGACCACAGAACCCATTTTGGTACCACCTATACCTAGGGCTATCCTGAGATTCAAATGGATGCCCACCTTTCATCCCTTGTCCAAATGAGCTGAAATTTGGTCAGGGGGTCTACCTTAGTTATACCTAGGGCTTGTCCAAAAATGGGAATTTTTGGAGAATATTTTTCTATAGTTTTTAGAAAAATTTAATAAACCATGTATAAATTAATTAGGTGTCATAAATACCACAAAATCCCCCCAAATTTGGGTGGGTAGTTTTAGAGGGCATGTTAAGGCTCTGGTAAAAATTTCATATCATTTGGATATGTTTTGAATAGGTTTTTATCCAATCCTAGGTTGACCATTATAGGGTTATTTAGGTCCAAACACCCCCTTGGGGTTTTGAGTGGACAAATCACCTCAACAGAGGCTGAAATTATGGACACTGACTTGGCATGGCTAATGTCACCCTCTTAAGGAACATGGTGTGATTTAGGGTTGATTTACCCGTTCAAACTCAAACCCTAAGGAAGGGTTTTTGAGTGTTGTGAAGGGCATAGGGGCAAATGCCCTTGTGTGACCTTGTAACTCAGGAGAGTTGAAGGTAGTGAATCCTAATTTCTCTGGTAGAAATATTATAGGATTTGGAGGTAGGTAGATACTTCAAAACCCTAACCCTAGTTTTAGGGTAGAAGTTCAATTATGAAAACACAGTCACTAAACCTCAGTTAAAAGTTATGAAACTTGGGTGAAGTAAGTTTTAGACTAGGTAGAACCCTTAGTAATTTTATTATGATTTTATGGATTATATTTCAAGTACTTTATTTGTTAGGTATCAATTTGCTCAAACTAGTGTTTTAATTATTTTGATTACTCTGTTCATTTGAATCTGATGAAACTTGGTCAGCAGATGCTTTAGGTCTAAATAAATATCCCTGAATTTTGTTACAAATTTTAGTTGATTATATCTAGTACTTACTTCACAAGTTCCAAAAGGGCAATTATGGTCAATAAATAATTTAGAGCAAATTACCTACTATAAAATTATGCAACCTGGCCAATGATGTTTTCAAATCAATATCTAGTTGTATAATTTTATTCATGATTTTTAGGAGAATATTTACAATACTTGCTTCACAAATATAGCTTTTTGAGATTTTGGTAATTATTTATTATAGAACTAAATCCCCATTGACGAATTATGAAATTTGGCCACTGATGTTTTTAGGACAGTATCTTCTCTAGAAGATTAATTAAGAATTTTTGGATAATTATCTACTGCACTTACTTCATTAATGGAAGGAGATAGGATTTATTATCAAAATTAAATTAGAGTCCCTAAAATATTGGAAAAATTGTTATATCTTGGCTTTACTGTTAAATTATTGTTTAGAATTTATCATGATTTTATGAAGCTTTATACATACTTGAAAAGTGCACTACATGTTCAATTGATAGCCCTTAGAAGCTTTAAGAAAAATTAATTAAATGCCAGATAAATTAGGAAAATTACAATTTTCTGGATTTAGTATATTTGTGTCATGATAAGTCCCCTTAAAATAATTTAGGGCATTTGGATGATTATTTAGATTGTCTCCTATCCGGTTTGACATATAGCCTAGGCTGGTCTGCATATAACAAATTGTTAAATTGCAATAGGACATGATCTGGGATAGTTGTTGGAGTTAGTCATTTTAGCTGGGTGGACTGATGTGGATGATTTCACTATAGAAGGATAGGAAGAGTAGTGAGAAGTGGTTTGGCTAGAGTCTAGAGGTGTTCGGGTTCGACGAAAGATCGTCTTCCCCGAGGAGAGTGTTGGTACCCTTGTTTGATTTGAGTTTAGTCTTGTCTTTTTAGTCCCTTGACCCAAGAAATATCTATGGTCAATGGTTAGTGGTCTAGCTGTAGAGTCCCCGCTTTTCCAGATGAAGAATTTGGTTAAGTAGTTTTTTCGTTCGACTATAGTCGAACGCCGCTCGACTATCGTCGACTAACTGTTTGACGATCGTCTATCAGTTGCTCGACGTTCTGTCTGCGAGGATAGTTCGACTATCTGTTGATAGTTCGACTATCTGTGTGCTGAGATAGTTCGACTATCTGTTGATAGTTCGACTATCTGTTTGTTTGATAGTTTGACTATCTGCTTGGATAGTTCAACTATCTGATAGCTCGACTATCTGTTTGATAGGTCGACTATCTGTGTTGTTTGATAGTTCGACTATCTGTTGATAGATCGACTATCTGCTTTCTTCTGATAGTTCGACTATCTGCTGATAGGTCGACTATGTGTTTTCCCTTGGTAGTTCGACTATCTGCTTTGATAGTTCAACTTTCTGATAGCTCGACTATCTGTTGATAGTTCGACTATCTGTCATTCTTTGATAGTTCGACTATCTGTTGATAGTTCGACTATCTGTTCTGCGTTGATAGTTCGACTATCTGTTGATAGGTCGACTATCTGTTGATAGGTCGACTATCGGTTTTGCTTTGATAGTTCGACTACCTGTTGATAGGTCGACTATCTGATAGCTCGACTATCTTCTGATAAGTTCGACTATCTGTTGTGATAGTTCGACTATCTCCTTTGATAGTTCGACTATCTGGATCGTTCGACTATCTGTCCGATAGTTCGACGATCTCCGGTCTTCGGTCGACGATCTCCGAGGGTCGTTCGACGTTTTCTGTTTGCCTTTTTATTTTGTATTTATTTATTCTATTTAATAAATTAATATATTATCTGGCATTTTATTTCAGTTGTTTTATGATAATATTTCCAGGCAATATCTGCTCCATCCCTCTTGCTTGAGTAAAATCTTTTCAGATAAAGTTGTTTGTCTTATTAGTTGATAGTGTATTTTACTTTATCTGCTGTCAGTCCTTTATAGCCGTTAGACTGAAAAGTCTTCCTTCTGCTATAAAGAGTTTGTCTCTGATGTGATTTTATTTAGTACCTGTATTATCAGATTGCTTCCTGCAGCTTCCTTGAAAAAAGTTTATCCCTTTTATAGAATATTTTGCTGCAGAGTTTGTTTGTCTTTGTGATATTTGCAGCCCAGGTTTCAAGTTTCAGAAGAAGACAAACAGTTCAAATTGAAAAGAGCCGTTGCTTGTTGCTGCTATAAAAGGAATCCTTTGGAGAAGGATTTCAGCTAGCTAACCAGTTATTCAATTAGCATTCAAGCTTTCATCAAGACCAAGTTTAACTGCTCTCAGCAATCTTCATTCAACTGAGAAGTGTTAAGCTCTTCTGCTCTTCTTCAACCTGAGTTCTCCTGCTTCCAGGAAGTTCAGACTCAGAGTTATTTTGAAGAAGAAGAAGAAGAAGATAGCTGCTAGAAGATTTCTATTTTGTATTTTATATCTTCTTGTAGTTCTTCCTTCAGTTTTTACAGAAGAGTTTCTGCACTGAAGCAAGACTTCACCTGGACGTTCTTTGAGCCAGGGGGAGCCTTGATTCTTTTGAGCTTTCTAGCTCAGTGCAAGTCTTTGTGCTTCTCTAATCTATTGTAAAATAGAGAAGACTTTTTAACCTTCTTTCCCCCTCTTGTACAGGGTTATTACTCCCTTCAAAAGTATCCCTTGGTGGCAGGGCACCTGATCAAAAACCTATATTGGTTTTTAGACACCTGATCAAAAGTCTAAAGGGTTTCTAGATCTACCTGAAGCAGATCTTGTGGTGGCAGGGCACCTGATCAAAAACCTGTAGTGGATTCCTACCTTGTTGGTAAAAGAGTGGACGTACCCAAGTTGTTTGGGGAACCACTATAAATTCCTTGTGTCGTCTGGCTTGCTTAATTTAATTCTTGCATTGTGGTTGTGATTAGATATAACTAGGTTTGCTAGTTGCTGATTAGGATTTCCAAGTCTTAACTGTAATTACAGTTAGCTTGAGTTTGTGCACAACACTTGTGTTAGGCTTTAGGGTTATCTCCTTATCTATAATCTTTTCATTCCGCATTTCGCTCCAAGGGAGTTGGGTAGACTATTAAGTTTTTGTCGAGTGCAAAATTTGATAACTCTATTCACCCCACCTCTAGAGTAGTATCTATCCCTTCACTTTCAGAGAGGAAGAGTCAAAATCACCCTAGGATTAGCCCACTGTAATATGATAAGGGAATGGGTTAAGGGAACCAAACAATAACAATAAGTGCCTTGCGAAAGGGAACGATGGGCTTCAGCTACCATCATAGTTCCTAGTGCCCTTTGAGAGCCCTTCACAGGGAATACCGGGGGAGTCCTGTGTTAACGTAAACTGTATTAACAAACTGATAAGAGTAACTTTGTAATTAGGGTTGCACGTTTCACAAACACTGTTAGCACCGGAAGATAGTTGGGAGCTTCGGCTCGGTTGGTTAAGAGACGGACAGAATGGTCCGGGAAGCTTCAGCTCGATTGGTTAAGAGACGGACGGAATGGTCCGGGGAGCTTCGGCTCGATTGGTTTGATACGATAAATATTGTATGTGCATTATTAGGAAAGAATAAGGTGGTGGGTCTTCGGTATTGGAGGGTCGATGCACCGACACCAATACACTGACTCAGCAAGTGTGGTTATCACTTCGCCAACAGAAGTCCGGTGCGCCAGCCGGCAAGAGTACGCAGGAGTCCGCTTCGTGCACCAAGCTTTGAGGCATACGATAGGTCTGACCGGTAGTGCTTTACTGGTTTAGAGGTGGGCGAGGCCCAACCCACCGCTTCTATCTGCCACTACGGAGGTATCCTGGGAGGTAACGACTCCGAAAGGGGGAACTAAAGGTCTGTGTACACAGAGTCGGGTGTGTGTGTTGCACTTGCATGATTCATCATACCCACTAGTATGTCATGGCATAATCGATTCATTTAACCCCTGACACCTAATGTATAAGTGGAATGGGACGCTTATACAATAGGCCTTGCAAAACGACCCCTTGGTCTATAAGCTTGTGTGGGCAAGTTTATAAATTAAGGTCAAATTCTTTATTTATATATATTGCTTATGATAACCGACACCCCAACGTATAAGTGGTATGAGACACTTTATACGATAGGAGCCCTGCAGAAGATCCCTTGGCTTATGCGTTTTCGCACATAAGTTAAGGTTATTTTTCCATACTTTACTTTACTGCCACATGTATTATAGAATTGCTAGCATAGGTCCGCTGTCACCTGCTTTTGATTTATTCTCCACCTTCATGTCCTCCCCATTCTTCCTCTCCGCTCGGTACTTAGGAGCCATGGGGGAAGGGGTAGGGGATGATAGAGCTTAGTCTTTATGACTAACGGTTTTCGGACCACATCATTTAGGGGATCATGGAGCCCAGCATGGAGGAGCAGCCCCAGAGGTCGGCCCACTTGGAAATAGGGCAGTCTAGCTCAAGAGTTCAGATAGCTGGGACTGTGAGTCTCGACTTATAGTAGATGTTTTAGTTTGCTTCCGCTTGAGTGACCTATAGTGAGGAATATGATGTATCGGGCATAAGCCCTTACTTTTAGTACCTTTTATACTATTTTTGTGGACTCTCCCTTCGTGGAGACTTTTATTTCTATACATGTGATTTCTGTGGACTTGATTTTCATTTATTGTGTTACCTTTCTGTGATCGAATTGGCCGGCAGAATCGGCATTTTGTGGTGATGACCCTTCAGAGCGTGAAGGTGTCACCGCAAAGCGGCGATCCTGGGCCTAAGACCCCGATGTTTAAAAAGAAAAAAAAATGAGGTCTTACATCCAACACAGGAACAGGTTCAGCTTCCTGTTGAGAAGGAGAAAACAGCTGCAACAATGGAATTCTGAGATCAACACTACTAATCTGTATGTCCTAAGGACAATGCACAGACTGAGGGGGAGATTAACTCTAAACTCCCTACTCCAGAGATTATTTATGACATAGTCATAAACTTCTCTGAGTCTGAGATGGAATGTTGCTACTGAGAAGATAAAGATGTGTAGGATAAGAATGATGTTCCTCCAAAAATAATGTAGTTGAGGGGGAGCATTCACATGTTCCTACTCTGGATGAGGTCATTCCATTCACCCTATTGGCTGAGGATTCAACTCTTCCTAAGCATGATGGTCAAAAGGACCAAGAGTATAATTCAACCATGATCCTTTCTCCACCCTCAATAGATGAATGCTTATTGAAGAAGCCAAAAAGGGGAGGGGTAGGAGAACAATGACTTGATATGTTGAGTCAGTGCATAATATTTGGAATGATTCAAGTGCTATGAGGAGAGCAATGACTTGACATGTTAAGTCACTGCATTAAACTGGGGAACTTTAAACAAGCTACAGTTGCTAGCTTACATTTACTAATTAATTGATATGTTTTATGTATTAATGTATCTTAGTATTGCTGTGTATTCTACCTTCTTCAAATAGAGGGAGATTGTTGGGAATGTTGTGTAACGTCCCAATTCGCGCTAGGCCCCTTGATTGCGTATTTGAGTCAAGGGGGCTGTGGTGAGCCCAATGGGGGATGTGGGTGAACAGGTGCGGACGTGCGGGAAATGAGGAAAACAAGGCAAAACAGCATTTTTGGCTGACACGGGTATGGACACGGCCGTGTCCATACCCGTGTGCCTCATAAAAATAGGTTTACCAGTCAGAGAGGTACACGGGCATTGGGACACGGGCGTGTCCCTAGCCGTGTGCCAAGGACACGGGTTGGGACACGGGCGTGTCTCTAGCCGTGTGCCAAGGACACGGGTCGGGACACGGCCGTGTCTCTACCCGTGTGCCGCAACCCTGACCCGGCAGAAAGTGGTTCTGGGAGGAACACGGCCCTAGACACGGCATGCCACACGGCCGTGTCACCTGAACACGGGTAGGAACACGGCCGTGTGCCTACCCGTGTCTGCGATGTATAAAAAGGAAAAAGTTGGGAAACCCTAGCATTTCATCTCCTTTCTTCTGCCCCGAAATTCCTGAGAGGGTTTTTGGCTGGAGGAGGAGGAAGAGCTTGCCGGAGCCATCCTTGGAGGAATCAAAACGCCGCCACCGTCAAGGGAAAAACAATGCCGCCGCGAAGGAGTGCGAGGCTCATGGCCGGCCATGGTGGTACCGCGGGACTTGAGGTGAGCTTCCTCCCCTCTCCCTTGGTGCTATATCTATAGTTATTATAGGAGAGACATCGACTCCATAGAGTCTTGATGGTGAGGAGGAGAGTTCTTAGGATAAGCCATGCCTAGGTTTTAGGCTTAGTCTCCCTCAACCTTCCCATCCTTCAAAGTGGAGATGAGAGGGGTTTTCGTTGGGGTTTGGCTTTGAAAGGAGAAATAAGGTTGGGTGTGATTTCTGGAGAAGTTTATGCGAGGTCGTTGCAAGGAAGAAGATGAACGGATGCCGTTCATCTCGCCTTAAGATGCGTGCAGAAATCTGATTTCTGCTCGCGGCGACCTTCGTGGCCAATTTCGGAGGTGTTCTGGCCAGATCTGGGTGATCGACTCAACACGAAAGTCGTAGCCCTTGAAATTACCTTTCCAACGAGGGGTTGCTCGTTTCCATGCGATACATGTAGCCACGGGAAAGCTGGTTCGAGTCTGCTGCGTTCGGGAAAATTCCTGTACAGGAAACTGTTTCCTGTACGTATTCGAGTTGAATTTCTGGTGTGTTGCGACCAGATCTGGGCGATCGACTCAACACGAAAGTCGTAGCCCTCGCGAATACCTTTCCAACGAGGGGTTGTGCATTGTGATCGGATTCCTGTAGCTCCGGGAATCCCAGTTTTAGTATTGGACTATCCTATGTTAATGCACTTGTTAAATTATAATGTTAGCACTCTTGCAATGATTGTGATTTGCTCGTGTGATATCTTGCTCCCATATAACTATAATGTCGTTGTTACTATAATTTAGTATGGTTACTCATTTGGTTGTGTAATAAGGGATAACCATGCAATGATAGAGAAATGGATTGGATGGGAAGGCTAGATATTAGGAGTTGCTATTGGTAAAGGATATATTTATACAAATTGGCGTTGAACATATCTAATGTACGTAGTGTTGAGGTGAAATCATTGAATAGGTGGGCGTGAACATGATGAACACTATGTGAAGAGTATTTTGTAACTGTAATCCGAGCCCAAGGGGTTTATTAACAACCGATGCTTAGAGTTGAAGTCTCCCTACGGGTAGCATCGAGTGAGTTGTTTTGGGGCATGTGATGTGCGACGATTCATCGTGTCGCGGTGTTGAGATAATGATTGTGGCAGGTCTACGGGTTCGCCAGTCGTCACACCGATGGGAGCCAATGAGTAGACCTTGGGCGGTAGGGTTAGATACTTGGTGTCCATAACCCGAGATCTCCTCCGTGCCATAAGAACGGTTGGGCTTGCACCTCGTGCGTTTCCGAGGTTCCATCCGGTTCGAAATCAAGGCCAGGTTGGGCTGTGATCTTGGTGCACATTTACCCAAGACCCCTTCTGAGCCGTAGTACGCATGTGAGCTCCGCTGTTGTGTTCTTAGCGTTGAGGCGTACGGGGGCCTAGGATAGGTAGTGTGATACCACCTAGTAGTGGAGACGCCCGCTCCACTGTCGCCGTCTGGCCACGACGGACGACGCCTGAGAGGTTAGCTACCTGCTCGAAAAGTGGGAACTTCTAGTCTGTGTCGACATAGCAAGTTGCATGTGCGTGCGCATGAGTCGGTCATAACATAACATTCATAACATGTCATTCATTGCATACACAAGATCCTCATCGTATAAGTTTGTATGGGCACTCTTATACGATGAGTTACTTTACTGTTAAGCCGATCCTTAACTTATAAGTTTGTATGGGCACTCTTATAAGTTAAGTTGCTATTCTGATTAATTATACCTGCTGTCATTTATATGGATATTTGTAGAACTGCTAGTTGTGTAGCGTAGTTTATACTTCACCATATTTACTGTCACCTGCTTGTTTACTTGCTTATGTATATATATTGTACCTGTATTCCTTTCTCCGCCCGGTGCCGAGGAGTCGCCGGGGGAGCGGATGTGAAGCCACTTAGTCTTATGACTAACGGTTGCTACGTCTTCCTTTTTAGGAGGAAACCCCGCAGGTAGAGCGGCAACGGACTATGCAGCAGGACAGCCAGGCCCGGATGATAGGACCTGAGGTGGTGGTGCCATCGGCACCGTCAGTGACAGTAGTGAGTGTTTTCATGTAGCCGTTTGGCAAAACATTTCTAGACTCTTGTTTCTTTTGTGCAAGCCTGTTGTGCTTGTTATCTTCCGCTATTTTTGGACCTTAACTTAGCTGTGAACTGAACTGCTTTTAGCTTTACTTTTCTGTTATGGTTGGGTTGGCATAATTGTTGTGATATGGATTGTAGCCGGCGGAATAGGCGTCTTGTGGTAAAGGCTAACCCGTGTGTTAGTGCTACCGCAAGGCGGCTATTTCGGGCATAAGACTCCCCTCGTGCCGTGTGTTGTGTTCCGGGAGGGGGGGTCTTACAAATGGTATCAGACTTAGCCGATCTTCACCTACAGCAGTCAGGTAACAATGGGCCACTCCCGTTCGATTAGTCGGTTTGGGGACAAACCGACTTAGCGGAAGCAGTGGTGTGCCCATATGTAATTCACACTAAGTTGTCCAACTTTGACATTAGTTTTAGCCAACCTGACCCTAATTTGTACCTTGCGTATAGGTCCCAGCGCAGGTGGAGCCGGTTGGGGGCACTCCTACCCCTTCCGTTCCTTCACAATTCCAGTAGTCGGAGCTGGGACAAACGCTGTCAACCATATTGGATGCATTTAAAGCCCAGCAAGCTCCGGTGCAACAACAAGCGCCAAGCTCCAACTGGTTGAGCACCTTCCGTGCCCTGTCCCCTCCTGCCTATCTTGGGACAGAAACGCCGGTGCGCACCGAGGAATGGCTTGATACCGTGCAGGAATTGATGGCTGGCATAAGATGTCCGAACAGCATGGCGGTGACATTGGTAGTGACGCTGCTAGAGCTGCACGCCAAAAGGTGGTGGAAGTCCCTCATGGGCTCCATCTTCCAAGGGCGGTTGTACACGGACATCGGTTGGAACGAGTTCACCGAGGCTTTTCTGGAGCACTTCATCCCTTCTTCTGCTCGGGATGGACTTGAAGAAAAATTTCTGCAGCTGAAGCAGGGATCGAATTCGGTAACGGAGTATCAGAGGGAGTTCCAACACCTCGCTAGGTTTGCCGATTCCTATGAGTTGGACGATAGAGGCTACGTGAAGCGCTTCTACAAAGGGTTAAGGGACCCCCTGAGGCAGGCCCTTTTGTTTATAGCCGATGGAAGCCTGGCAGAAATCATTGACATGGCAAAGAGACTGGAGGCGGACCACATGGGATGTGGCAAGAGACCTGCGGAAGGAGTAATTGAAGTCGGCCCTAGTAATAGAAGGCGGAATGATCATGGCAGAGGAAGGGGAAACCACAGAGGCGGTCGGTGGGTCAACCGGAACTATCGGGTGGAGTACCCAACTCCACAACCACTACCTTTACCACCACCACCGCAGCAGCAATATTATCAACAACCTGGGGGCCGACGTGAGATGATATGTTTTGAGTGCAACCAACCGGGGCATGTCCGACGAGTTTGCCCGCGGCTGATCGGGGGTGCCCCTATTGCTCCCCCTCCAGTAGCTCCACGGGGACGAGGGCACATGCGTGGCCGAGGAAGAGGACCACCAGGGAGAAATCAAGGACATGCACGGGAGCATGTATTCGCATTGGATATGACTCAGGAGAGAAATCCGCAGGAAGTCATCACCGGTACGTGCAAAATTGTTTTAATATTATATGACTTGTTGGATTTATGATACAAATGATACGCGCTATTCTGAATAGTGATTACCCCTTTTAGAACCTAGGCACTGTCGTGGTTAGCGGGAGACCCGCCTATACGTTATTTGACACGGGTGCGTCTCACTCGTTCATTTCGGAGGACTTCGTGATGGACTTGGAGGGAGTGCAACACTTCACGGGCATTACTCAAAGGGTGCGCCTTCCGGACGGCTCTGAGATGACGTCGTCAGCAAGTTGCGACTTCGACACCCTTATTGGAGGAAAGTTCTTTGAAACTCCGGCTACAGTGTTAAGAATCCCGGAGTTCGATCTCATCCTGGGCATGGAGTGGTTGGACTGGCACCACGCCAGGATCAATTGTGCGGAGAAGCAAGTTATGTTGAGGCATGGAGACTCGGAAGTCATCTTCCAAGGTATTAAATTCGCACCCCGTAAATTATTATCTTCAATCCAAGTTATGAAATCTCATATGGAAGGGGACGAGGTCTATGTAATTTGCTTCGAGTTGAAGAAATTGACATTAGAGGTCAAGGATGTGCGGGTGGTGCGAGAATTTCCCGAGGTATTTCCCGAGAAATTGCCAGGACTACCCCCGCATAGGGAAGTGGACTTCCAAATCAAGCTAATTCCGGGTGCCAAGCCCGTCTCGCAAGCTCCATACCAAATGGCTCCGAAGGAACTTGCAGAGTTTAGAGTTCAGCTTCAGGAATTGGTGGAAGCAGGGTTCGTTCGCCCAAGCTCGTCGCCTTGGGGAGCGCCCGTTTTGTTCGTCAAAAAGAAGGATGGCACCTTGCGGTTATGTATTGATTATCGAGAGTTGAACCGGTTAACGGTGCGGAACACCTATCCCCTACCGCGCATTGATGAATTATTCGATCAATTGGTGGGATCGTATTGGTTCTCCAAGTTAGATCTGCGTTCGGGATATTATCAGCTGAGGATACAAGAAGATGACATTCAGAAGACGGCGTTCAGTTCGAGATATGGTTTGTATGAATTCACCGTGATGCCGTTTGGGCTCACAAACGCCCCTTTCGCCTTTATGAGCTTGATGAACAAGGTGTTCGGCCCTTATTTGGACATCTTTGTCATCGTGTTCATCGATGATATCCTAGTCTACTCCAAGACTGAAGCAGAACACGCCGAACATCTAACTTTAGTGCTGAGGAAACTAAAGGAGCACACTTTGTTTGCCAAGTTCAGCAAATGTGAGTTTTGGCTTCGAGAGGTCGCGTTCTTGGGCCATGTGATTAGTGGGGCGGGGCTAGCAGTAGATCCGGCCAAGGTGCGGGCCGTGAAGGAGTGGTCGCCATTGAAGTCAGCGGCCGACATACGAAGCTTTCTTGGACTTCCCGGGTACTATCGCAAGTTCGTGAAAGGCTTCTCGAAGATCGCCCTTCCCCTTACTACGCTGACCAAGAAGGGTGTGCCGTTTGAATGGACACCCCAGTGCGAAGCTGCATTCCAAGAGTTGAAAGACAGATTGACGACTGCACCCATCCTAGCTCTTCCATCTGGGAAGGAGGGCTTTCAAGTTTACACGGATGCGTCGTATCAAGGGATGGGAGCTGTGTTGATGCAGAATGGGCATGTGATCGCTTATGCTTCAAGACAGTTAAAGAAGCATGAAGCCAGCTACCCGGTGCATGATCTAGAGTTGGGAGCGGTGGTATTCGCCTTGAAGATGTGGAGGCATTATTTATACGGCGTCCACTGCGAGATCTACTCGGATCACAAAAATCTGAAGTACGTTCACACCCAAAAGGAGTTAAACTTGAGACAGCGGCGGTGGTTGGAGTTCTTGTGCGACTATGATTTCACCTTGAACTACCACCCCGGGAAGGTTAATTCCGTAGCTGATGCCTTGAGCCGGAAAGCGCCGGAAGCGAGCACGGAATCCCGCTTGATGAGGATGAAGTTAATCCGGACGTTGCAAGAGATGGAAATCACTTTGGTCTTTAAGAATCAACCGGAAGAGTATACCGAATATTTGGCCGCGATGAGTATAGTTTGCAACATACGAGACCGGATCCGTACGGAACAAAAGAAGGATGCGGCTTTAACCCCGGCTTTCAAGTCAATGGAGGATGGGACTACGGAAGAATACTCCCTAAAAGACGGCCTCGTCCATTTTCGTGGCCGGCTTTACATCCCCGAAGGTGACAACATTCGGGAGGAAATTCTAAAGGAGGCCCATTGCTCCAAGTACTCGGTGCACCCGGGGATCGCGAAGATGTACACCGATTTGAGAAAGACGATGTGTTGGCCGGGCATGAAGAGGGATGTCAAGTACTTTGTTACTCATTGTGTGGCCTGCCAAATGGTGAAGGCAGAGTGCCGAAGCCCCGGTGGAATACTACAGTCGTTGCCCATCCCCGAATGAAAATTTGAGGACATCTCCATGGACTTCGTCCACGGGTTACCTCGCTCGCGCTCGGGGAATGATTCTGTGTGGGTGATAGTTGACCGGTTGACCAAGGTAGCCCGATTTATCCCAATGAAGAAGGAGGCGCAAGTGGGCGTCTTAGTGCGTCTCTTTGTGGAACAATTTGTGCGGTACCATGGTGTGCCAAAGACGATCGTCTCCGACCGGGATGGTCGGTTTACTTTAAGAGAATGGAGGGCTGTACAGGCTTATTTGGGCTCGCGCCTCGCCTTTAGCACAGCCTTTCACCCACAAACGGACGGGCAATCTGAACGAACCATCCGAACATTGGAGGACCTATTGAGGTTGTGTGTGCTAGATAAAGGAGAACCATGGGAGAGGCTCTTACCTCTCGTGGAGTTCTCTTATAATAACAGTCATCAAGCTAGTATTGGAATGGCACCTCATGAAGCTTTGTATGGAAGGAGGTGTAGAACACCCTTGTCCTGGGTGCAAGACGAAGATCCGAAGGCATTGGGAAATGAGTATATTGATGACACGGACGCGGTGGTTAGGTTGATCCGGAATCGAATGCTAGAGGCTCAAAGCCGACAGGCGAAATACTACAACGCAAGGCACCGTATGGTAGAGTTTCAAGTGGGTGATAAAGTGTTCCTGAAGATTCGACCGATGCACGGAGTGTCACGAGTACGTGGAGTCAAGAAGCTCAGCCCAAGGTATGTTGGGCCCTATGTTGTAGTGGAAAGGATTGGCCCTCTGGCCTATCGATTGGAGTTACCACCGGAGCTGGAGAACCTTCACGACGTGTTCCATGTATCGTCGCTTCGGAAGGCTTTGTTGCGACCTGAACAGTATATCCCCACGGCGGATGGTGCCGTGGCATCTGATAGGTCTGTGCGACTGGAGCCGGTGCGGATCGTTGATAACGAGACAAGGACCTTGCGCCGCAAAAGTGTCCCCTTGGTGAAGGTGCTATGGTCTAATCACGGGAAGGAAGAGTGCACATGGGAGCCAAGGGATTTGATGCAAGAGCGCTACCCGGAATTATTTACTCCAGGTAAAAATTTTATTTGAAAGCATAGTTCCCTTTTTATGTGTTTCACTCCCATAGCCTTACCCTGATTTCGGGGACGAAATCTTTTATTTTGTTTATAGGATTTGTAACATCCCAATTCGCGCTAGGCCCCTTGATTGCGTATTTGAGTCAAGGGGGCTGTGGTGAGCCCAATGGGGGATGTGGGTGAACAGGTGCGGACGTGCGGGAAATGAGGAAAACAAGGCAAAACAGCATTTTTGGCTGACACGGGTATGGACACGGCCGTGTCCATACCCGTGTGCCTCATAAAAATAGGTTTACCAGTCAGAGAGGTACACGGGCATTGGGACACGGGCGTGTCCCTAGCCGTGTGCCAAGGACACGGGTTGGGACACGGGCGTGTCTCTAGCCGTGTGCCAAGGACACGGGTCGGGACACGGCCGTGTCTCTACCCGTGTGCCGCAACCCTGACCCGGCAGAAAGTGGTTCTGGGAGGAACACGGCCCTAGACACGGCATGCCACACGGCCGTGTCACCTGAACACGGGTAGGAACACGGCCGTGTGCCTACCCGTGTCTGCGATGTATAAAAAGGAAAAAGTTGGGAAACCCTAGCATTTCATCTCCTTTCTTCTGCCCCGAAATTCCTGAGAGGGTTTTTGGCTGGAGGAGGAGGAAGAGCTTGCCGGAGCCATCCTTGGAGGAATCAAAACGCCGCCACCGTCAAGGGAAAAACAATGCCGCCGCGAAGGAGTGCGAGGCTCATGGCCGGCCATGGTGGTACCGCGGGACTTGAGGTGAGCTTCCTCCCCTCTCCCTTGGTGCTAGATCTATAGTTATTATAGGAGAGACATCGACTCCATAGAGTCTTGATGGTGAGGAGGAGAGTTCTTAGGATAAGCCATGCCTAGGTTTTAGGCTTAGTCTCCCTCAACCTTCTCATCCTTCAAAGTGGAGATGAGAGGGGTTTTCGTTGGGGGTTTGGCTTTGAAAGGAGAAATAAGGTTGGGTGTGATTTCTGGAGAAGTTTATGCGAGGTCATTGCAAGGAAGAAGATGAACGGATGCCGTTCATCTCGCCTTAAGATGCGTGCAGAAATCTGATTTCTGCTCGCGGCGACCTTCGTGGCCAATTTCGGAGGTGTTCTGGCCAGATCTGGGTGATCGACTCAACACGAAAGTCGTAGCCCTTGAAATTACCTTTCCAACGAGGGGTTGCTCGTTTCCATGCGATACCTGTAGCCACGGGAAAGCTGGTTCGAGTCCGCTGCGTTCGGGAAAATTCCTGTACAGGAAACTGTTTCCTGTACGTATTCGAGTTGAATTTCTGGTGTGTTGCGACCAGATCTGGGCGATCGACTCAA
The DNA here is from genome assembly GCA_039513925.1 of Platanthera zijinensis. Lineage (NCBI taxonomy): Eukaryota > Viridiplantae > Streptophyta > Magnoliopsida > Asparagales > Orchidaceae > Platanthera > Platanthera zijinensis. The sequence continues at coordinate 61,005,167 of CM077098.1, forward strand.
CACGAAAGTCGTAGCCCTCGCGAATACCTTTCCAACGAGGGGTTGTGCATTGTGATTGGATTCCTGTAGCTCCGGGAATCCCAGTTTTAGTATTGGACTATCCTATGTTAATGCACTTGTTAAATTATAATGTTAGCACTCTTGCAATGATTGTGATTTGCTCGTGTGATATCTTGCTCCCATATAACTATAATGTCGTTGTTACTATAATTTAGTATGGTTACTCATTTGGTTGTGTAATAAGGGATAACCATGCAATGGTAGAGAAATGGATTGGATGGGAAGGCTAGATATTAGGAGTTGCTATTGGTAAAGGATATATTTATACAAATTGGCGTTGAACATATCTAATGTACGTAGTGTTGAGGTGAAATCATTGAATAGGTGGGCGTGAACATGATGAACATTATGTGAAGAGTATTTTGTAACTGTAATCCGAGCCCAAGGGGTTTATTAACAACCGATGCTTAGAGTTGAAGTCTCCCTACGGGTAGCATCGAGTGAGTTGTTTTGGGGCATGTGATGTGCGACGATTCATCGTGTCGCGGTGTTGAGATAATGATTGTGGCAGGTCTACGGGTTCGCCAGTCGTCACACCGATGGGAGCCAATGAGTAGACCTTGGGCGGTAGGGTTAGATACTTGGTGTCCATAACCCGAGATCTCCTCCGTGCCATGAGAACGGTTGGGCTTGCACCTCGTGCGTTTCCGAGGTTCCATCCGGTTCGAAATCAAGGCCAGGTTGGGCTGTGAGCTTGGTGCACATTTACCCAAGACCCCTTCTGAGCCGTAGTACGCATGTGAGCTCCGCTGTTGTGTTCTTAGCGTTGAGGCGTACGGGGGCCTAGGATAGGTAGTGTGATACCACCTAGTAGTGGAGACGCCCGCTCCACTGTCGCCGTCTGGCCACGACGGACGACGCCTGAGAGGTTAGCTACCTGCTCGAAAAGTGGGAACTTCTAGTCTGTGTCGACATAGCAAGTTGCATGTGCGTGCGCATGAGTCGGTCATAACATAACATTCATAACATGTCATTCATTGCATACACAAGATCCTCATCGTATAAGTTTGTATGGGCACTCTTATACGATGAGTTACTTTACTGTTAAGCCGATCCTTAACTTATAAGTTTGTATGGGCACTCTTATAAGTTAAGTTGCTATTCTGATTAATTATACCTGCTGTCATTTATATGGATATTTGTAGAACTGCTAGTTGTGTAGCGTAGTTTATACTTCACCATATTTACTGTCACCTGCTTGTTTACTTGCTTATGTATATATATTGTACCTGTATTCCTTTCTCCGCCCGGTGCCGAGGAGTCGCCGGGGGAGCGGATGTGAAGCCACTTAGTCTTATGACTAACGGTTGCTACGTCTTCCTTTTTAGGAGGAAACCCCGCAGGTAGAGCGGCAACGGACTATGCAGCAGGACAGCCAGGCCCGGATGATAGGACCTGAGGTGGTGGTGCCATCGGCACCGTCAGTGACAGTAGTGAGTGTTTTCATGTAGCCGTTTGGCAAAACATTTCTAGACTCTTGTTTCTTTTGTGCAAGCCTGTTGTGCTTGTTATCTTCCGCTATTTTTGGACCTTAACTTAGCTGTGAACTGAACTGTTTTTAGCTTTACTTTTCTGTTATGGTTGGGTTGGCATAATTGTTGTGATATGGATTGTAGCCGGCGGAATAGGCGTCTTGTGGTAAAGGCTAACCCGTGTGTTAGTGCTACCGCAAGGCGGCTATTTCGGGCATAAGACTCCCCTCGTGTCGTGTGTTGTGTTCCGGGAGGGGGGGTCTTACATGTTGCCCTCTAATGTTCTCTAGATTTGAAGAGGCATCACCATCAATACTAAGAGCATAATTGTGTTTGATGTATGTTCAAGTTTTATGGGTGCAGAATGTTCATTATCAAAATGATTAGACAGGTTTTCTAAGTGATAGTGATAGGTGGACACAAGGAAGAATGCTGGGAAGACAAAAATTTGTCTAAGTCAACAGGCATTGAGTGAAGGCAGTTCACTCAACCCCAAATGTCAAGAAGCGCTGAGTAAAGCACGGGCAGTCAAAGCCTGATTGTTGACAAAGCAAAATTTTAGTTAAGTTCATATGCATTGAGTGAAGTCAGTTTACTCAACGCCATATAACAAGAGGCGTCGAGTAAAGCTCAGATAGTCAAAGATTCAGCATTAGCAAAAAAGAAATCTTGCTAAGTCCAAAAGCATCGAGTGAGGGCAGCTCACTCGACGCCTGAAGAAAGAAGCATCGAGTAAAGATCTATGCTGTCAAAGCCAGAGAAATTGAGAAGAAATATGGCTAAGTCCAGAAGCGTTGAGTGAAGTCAGTTCACTTAACGCCAAGCTCAGAAAGCATCGACAGAACAGAGTGATTTCAAAGCTTAAGAAGAAGTGGACATAAAATCTATCAAAGTCCAGAAGCATTGAGTGAAGGCAGTTCACTCAACGCCAGCTCAACAAGAAATTCTACTAAGTGCGGAAACATTGAGTGAAGGCTATTCACTCAATGCCTCATCAAGATGACAGGAAAGTCAAGTATGCATTGAGTGATAAAGGCTCACTCAACGCACTCAACGCCTATCAACAGTAAGTTTGTCTAAGGACAAAAGCGTTGAGTGAAAGCCGTTCACTCAACGCTTCCTCAGCATAGATATTGGCTAAGTCCAAATTCATCGAGTGATGAATGATCACTCGACGCCTAATGGTACAAAAAATTAGCTAAGTGTTTTGGCTCTGAGTGAAGGCTATTCACTCAACGCCTATGATGAATCTTCTGTTTTTGACTAAGTCCACAGGTGATGACGTTAGCAGAATTTCAAATTGTTGCGGGAAGTCTACAGTACACGACAAATGACGTTGCATGCCTACTGTATGACATTTACTGATAAAGCTAAGTTACAACCAATGACTATTGCTGGTCCTGAGGCTCAAAGAGCCGTTGGACGACGGAAGATAAAAATCTACAGATCAGAAAAGATAAATTAACTTTTGGAAAAGCTCTGGACTTTGTCTTCTTCCTCTCGACACTACTATAGAGACAAGAGAAGTTGTTTCACCTACTGATCTAGAAGTTAATACAAGTTAGTTGTTGTCATTCTCACCTACAATAGTAAGTTCAGAGAAACATCTATGAGAAAGAAGAAGTAGCAATGTCAAACCCTAGCTGCAGATGATCTGGAAGTTGATATAAGTCAACTATTGTCTTTCTCACCTGTAATAGCAAGTTCATAGAAACTCTCTGAGAAAGAAGGAGCAGCAAGGGCTTACCCTAGATGCAGCCACTTCACAGTTCTAGCTGATCATTTCTGAAGAACAATTTTTGGAAGCTATGAAGAAGAAAGCTGAACTGAGTTTTCTCAGGATAGAAGGAAAAAGACACAGAGAGCATTTCTTTGGGGTCAGATCATCATCAACAAACCTTTCAACAAGTAAGATCTTATTATATCTAAGTGTAAGCCTATTTTATAAAGGTGGAGTGTAGGATATTTTGTAAATCTGAGGTAGGATCCCTGTGTGGATCTGAGGTAGGGCCTGTGAGCCTGAGTTATAGGACTTGTGCTCAAGTCTGAGGTAGGATCCTGGACTAGATTTGAGTGTAGGGAAGTTTGCCTAAGGTAGGATTTTTTTTCGATCTGAGGTAGGAGAGTATTCCTCTATGAGTTGTAGGGTTATCCTCCTAGCTTGAGTGTATAACTATTAACTTAGTCTGAGGTAGGTGATCTTTGGATCACTGAGCTATATGAGCAAAGCTTGGTCTGAGTTGTAGGGCTTTGTGCCTGTGCGAATAGAAAATAAGAGACTGAAAAATTGGAGTAAAAAAATTTTTATTATCCAAGAAGGTATCTATTACAAAGGTATGACCTCCCTTTTATAGAATGGAGGAGAGAAGAGAGATTACAAATAAGCAATGTTGGATTAATAATTATATGAACATAAAACTATACAAGCCGCATAAGCCGCACGGTTAGCCTAACCGCACAGCCACTACAATGTGGAGGACAATCAACCAATATACCCAAGCCGCCATAGACAAGCTGCCATATCGCTCAGACTGCCAGACACCAGCCAGCAATATCTGGGCACCAAGCCGCTGGGAGAAGTCTCCAAACTACCAGACCGCCCGGTCTCCAACCAGGCTCCCAAACTGCTTGGACAAGCCGCCAGACCGCCAGACTGCCAGACCGCCAGACCGCCAGACCGCCCGGTCTCAACCCGCCAGACCGCCCGGTCTCAACACTCCCCTCAAGCTGGAGCATAGATATCAATCATGCCCAGCTTGTCGCAAATGTGAAACAAAGAGGCGGACACTGGCTTGGTGAAGACATCAGCCAACTCGTTGTTAGAAGTGACGAATGGAGTACAAATTTGTTTCTTCAAAATCTCTTCTCGAATAAAGTGACAGTCAACCTCTATGTGTTTTGTTCTCTCATAAAAGACCGAATTTTTGGAAATGTATATATCAGCCTTATTGTCACAGAACATAGGAAGAGGATAGTTGTAGACCTCTCCTAGGTCAAGCATGAGAGCCCGTAACCACTTTAACTCACATGTGGTCGATACTATACTATGATATTCCGCTTCTGCACTAGACCTGGAGACAACAGACTTTTTCTTGCTCTTCCAGCTCACAAGTTTTCCTCCAACAAATGTGCAAAAACCCGACGTTGACTTGCGGTCTCCTTTTCATCAGCATAACTCGAATCTGAGTACGATTCAACCCTCAAGTGACCATTCTTCTGAAAAAGCAATCCTTTCCCTGGAACTGCTTTAACATACTCCAATATCCTCAGGGCAGACTATAGATGGCACTCCCTAGGAGCTTGCATGAATTGGCTAACCTTTCCTACATCATAGGAGATGTCAGGTCTGGTCACTGTGAGATAAATGAGTTTGCCCACCAGACATCGGTACCTCGAAGAATCGGATAGAGGAGGTGAGTCATCTGTCCAAGCTTTGTCTTCCCTAATAGCCATAGGACATCTGGCAGGTTTAGCACCAGTCAACCCGACCTCTTTAAGTAAATCAAGAGCATAATTTCGTTGGGAGAGAACTAAAGAGTTAGGCTTCCGAGAGATTTCAATCCCCAGAAAGTATTTGGGGGAGCCCATATCCTTAGTGACCAGGTGTTGCCGGAGGTGTTTCTTTGTCAAAGCTACCCCAGTCTGGTCATCGCCAGTTAGAAGAATATCATCCACATATACAACAATAACCACCATACTAGAGGAGATTTTGCGAATGAATAAGGAGTGATCAGCTGAACTTCTTACAAAACCAATGGTCGCAATAATGCCGCTGAACTTGTCAAACCAAGCTCGAGAGCTTTGCTTTAGACCATAGATGGCCTACTTCAGATGACATACTCGTGTCTCCCCCTGAGCAACATACCCAGGAGGTTGCTCCATGTATACGTCCTCCTGAAGATGACCATAGAGGAAGGTATTCTTTACATCCAGCTGGGAAATGGGCCAATCCCTTTTGACAACCAAAGAGAGAAGAACCCGAATGGTGCTGAGACGAGCAACTAGAGAGAAGGTGTCGAAGTAATCAACCCCATAAGTATGAGTGAAGCCTTTGACAACTAAGTGTGCCTTGTATCGATCCATGCTGCCGTCTGGACGAAACTTCACAACGAATACCCATCAATAGCCAACCATATCAGTGCCCAAATGGGGAAGAACAAGGGTCCATGTACCCCTTTTAGTGAGGATAGCAATTTCCTCATCTATGACGGTCTTCCAATGAGGAATAGTAAGAGCTTCCTGGTAGGTGCGGGGAGTGGAAGTGGAAGAGATAGCCAAGACAAACGTCCTGCGAGAAGGAGTTAGACGATCATATGAAATAACAGAAGCTAGCGGGTGTTGAGTACACGTCCGTACCCCTTTACGAAGAGCAATGGAAATATCCAGGTCGGTGAGTTCCTCAGTTTTCGGGGCATCCGTGATAGAGAGAGCTAGCCTAGGAGTAGAGAGAGACGACCGCGGAGAAGAGGGAGATATTTTGGTAGGTGGACACAGTGGAGGAGATGGTGGAGAGGGAGGAGGTGGCAGAGTATCGGTAGGTATAGAGGGAACGGAAGGGGTGGTAGGAGGAGGAATATTAAGAGAGGAAGAGGAGTCGGGAGAGAAGTATGATGCATTTTCAAAGAAGCTGAAGTCCGTAGAGACAAACTGTTTGCGGGCAACCGGGTCAAAGCAACAATAGCCTTTCTAAGTGGTAGAGTGTCCCAAAAAGACACACTTGGTGGCCCGTAGTGAGAGTTTGTCACGGGTGAAAGAAGGAGAGTGCACAAAGGCTGTGCACCCAAAGACGCGGAGAGGGAGAGGAAACAGATCCTTCCTTGGATAGGGAATGAAGAAGGGTGTTTTGTCGTGGAGAACGGTGGAGGGAATGCGATTGATAAGATAGCAGGAGATAAGAATAGCATAGCCCCAATAGGAGCGAGGAACCTGCATTTGAGTCAGCAGAGTGCGCACGACATCAAGGAGGTGACGGTTTTTGTGTTCGGCCATGCCATTTTGCTGTGAGGTATAGACACAACTAGTTTGATGAATAATACCATGTTTCATACAAAAAGAGGAAAACTCATGACTAAGATATTTTTTTGCATTATCAGAGCAAAAGATTTTAATAGAGATATCAAATTGATTCTTAATGATATAATAAAAAGATGTCCATACATGAAATAATTCAGAACGATCTCGTAAGAAATACACCCAAGTACAGCGGGAGAAATCGTCAATAAAAGTTACAAAATATGAACTACCCCGACCTATGGTGAGGGTAGGATCAAGTCCCCAGACATTAGAGTGAACCAGATCAAACGGTCGGGAAGATCCACGACCTTGCTTAGGTGAGAAGGAGGAGCGGTGATGCTTGCCAAGCTGACATGCATCACAGTTGAGGGGAGGACTCTGTGGAGGAAGGTGAGCCATAAGCTGACGAAGAAGTCGAGGAGGAGTGTGAGCAAGACGAAGGTGCCACTGGAGAAGATCAGTAGAGGAGGAAGCGGACAATACGGAAATGTTGTCGAGGAAGTAGAGGCCGCCGCTCTCAGTTCCAGTAGCAATCGTCTGTTAGGAGCCCAGATCCTGAAAAGAACAAGAGGTAGGAGTGAATGTGACAAAACACTGTAGTTGCTTTCACAGAAAAGTGACAGATAGTAAATTGAAAGGGAACGTGGGCACGTAGAGGGTATCCTCCAAGCGAAGAGACACAGTGACTTGAACCACTCCCGTCCCATTGACCGGTGAGGGAGAACCATCCGCAATAAAGACAGGGGGCAACCGATCATGTTTTTCTAGGAGAGAAAAATATTGAGGATTTCCAGTCATGTGATTGGTAGTACTAGAGTCGATCAGTCATTTACCTTGAGTAGCGACATGAGCACTAACTGAAGACGTGACTACCGAAGCAGACGGTTTTGAAGAGGAGGTTGAAGCGTCACCCGTTGGTCGAAGATGAGGATGTTTCTTCCAATAGTGATCAACCGTATGGCCGGTGCGGCCGCAGTGAGAACAAAGAAAGCGGGAACCCCGCGTTCTCCTGATTGATGGTTTCGGCCACCAGATCCAGTCCGCTGAGTGTAGTGAGCATAGTTGTCTGGTGGAGGAGGGGAGGATAACAGTGGACGTTGTAGTAGAGAGGTAACAGCGGCTATGCGGGCAGCAGTTGCATCTAAGGTGGGAGACTCCGCCTCATCAAGGATTTGTTGATAGATCATATCATATGACTTAGGAAGTCGCAGAAGGTAGCACACAATCAACAGCTCCTAGAAGTGTTTGTGTTGCTCGGCCAGATCCGCAGTGAAGGGGCGATTCTAGAGAATTTTGGCTCCAAGAGCCTGAACTTGTTGGTATGCAGCAACAGGAGACATGGAGGACGGGCAAAGAGGTCGGCATACAAAGTATAGATGCGAGACGTCTGATATCCCTTTGAGTAGAGAGCGATAAGATGAATCCATGCAGCCTTGACCGTCTCAGCAAGAGGGATGATGGGTAGGCATTCATCAAAAAGACTGTTAGCCAGCCATGTGCGGACAAGGGCATCGCTGGCATCCCAATCATCAAAAAGAGGAGAATCTTGCGGATGAGGGTCATCAGTGAGACGATGGCATTTGCGTTAAGAGAGGAGAAGGAAGGTGAAGGAGACACTCTAATCCGGGTAGTTGGGACCGACGAGTTTGTAAATGGTGCCAAGGTTTCTCGAAGGAGTAGGAGGAGTGGTAGGAGGAGCGGCAACGGGAGTAGTCGAGGTAGAGATATTGGAGGTTGTCATAGAAGAAAGCAGAGATAAGAACAAGTCGCACGACTAAAGAGGAGGTCGCGGCGACTAACTAGAAAGAGCGGCTAGAAAAGGAGGCCGTACAAAGGAGAATAAGTCGCGGCGACTTAGGAGCAGGTCACGACGACTAAAGAGCAGGAGTGGCGAGAAAGGAAGCTGCGCCAAGGAGAACAGGTCGCGAAGACTTAGGAATAGGTCGCTGAGATTAGAGAGCAGGAGTGGCGAGAAAGTAAGCTGCGCCAAGGATAACAAGTCGCGACAATTAGAGAGCGAGAGCGGCTAGAAAGGAGGGGCAGAGAATGCTTATTGAACCTCCCCTTTTTAACATAGAACCTCCCCAATTCCCAACCAAGCCCCACTTCAAATTCCCTTCCCCTTTTTCTTTTTATATCCACTTGAGGAGCCAAAAATATTTCCTATTTTAACCCAACATTCCAAATGAATCACCCAACATTTCTCAACTTTATTACAACCCCTCTTCCCTTCCAAATACCGGAGCCACATACTAGCTGAGCCCAACCTCCTCTGCCAGCCCCTCCCGCTCCAAGTTGCCCTTCTCTCTTCTCCCAACCCCCATCCTCAAGTAGAGCCACTGCCTATCCCTTCCCCTCCTTGGAATTATTATACTAGCAACCCCACATCACCATTTCCACCTCCAATAGCCATAAGCTTCCCAGGGACTTGCTGTCAGCCTCATTTCCACCTCCTTGCATAGCCAAGAGATTATCCATGACCCCTAAAAAACTCTTCCAGCATCAGCCCATTCCCTCCTGGCGTTGGTGGAGTTCATCCCTGCGCTCTTAAGTGTTGGCCAACAAGTAGATATTTACTATGCAATATTGTTAAAGATGATAGTCTCTCATATATAAAGATGATGGTCATGGTATATTAATTATGAAGTTAATTCCCAATATAGTTAAAGATGATTGTCATTCAATTGCATAATGATAGTGCGGGATGGCTAATTTTTATCTTGGATAATCATATCTTGATTTCCATTATAATTGTGCTCCTACTCATAATTAGTCAAGTTCTTTCTCACACTTAATCGAATATTCATTTGAGCATCATGAATTTCAAATTACAATATCTTTGTTCTTAGCTATTGTTACAACTGAATTTTTAGTGTAGATGAATTTACAACATCATGTTCTTAGTGTAAATGATTCAACCAAAATTTTAATCAAACATCTTTATCATAACCCTAACTTCTAAAATCTTATACTATTTTTAATATCTTTGCGCTTATTTATTACATAATATTTATAGTCGACTTGCATATCTTCCTATTGTATGTAGACCAGTGCTCCTTGTTGATTCCAATGCTAATTTTAAAATTCTAGCACGATTGCATGCGTCTAATTAGGTGTGTAAGCTACTGATTTCATGGGATCCATTTCCTGTTAGCAACTGATTGCATAGTTGTGTAGTTAGCTATTTTTACATTATGTAGTTTTGTTGCAATGGATAATAATGAGGTGTAGAACAAATGCAAGAGAGATGTCATTATAATGTCATCAGTCACAGCAATTCTAGGGGCAACAATTGTTGTATTGAATTCCAATCCCAGACAACTTGCAATTGTTGCAGGGAATGACTCTTTATGTAATATTTTATTAAAACGCTTATTTGTCGGACAAGAGGTTGACTGCTTCAACTAATTATGTATATTTAAAGCACCATTTAATGAGCACATAACTTGCTATGTCTGTGATACACAGTCTGTGTCTACCAAAGAATAAGTTACTTATTTTTATACATATTAGCACAAAACAAAAGTTTTGAGATGTTGGTTGTATATATATGCACCCGATTGATACTATTAATTGACACTTCAATATTGTGCTCAAGGGGTTTTCAAACTTTCAAAGGACTAGGTGAAATTACTTGAATCCAGAGTAGAACAAAAGTCAAGATATTTAATGGACTGTGTTGATGCATTAGATGGAACACATGTTGAAGTGACTGTTTCGATTGAAAATCAAGGTAGATATCACAATAGTAAACAGACTACCAAAACAAATGCACATGGTGTTTGTGATAGCGCCGTGAAATTTCTATATGTATTGCATGACTATGAAGATTCAACATTTGATTCAAAAGTATTGCGAGATACATTAGAGCGGCGTGATTGCTTCAAAATTCCTAATGGTAAAATTAGTCAATTAATTCTTTCAAACATAAGTGATACATACATGTGTATTAATTAATTATTTGCACACATAAACAAGTATTACTTTGTCAATGCTGACCATATGAATGGTCCAAGGTTTCTTACCTCATATCGATCGACGTGTTATCACCTGAAGGAGTGGTCACATCAAAATAATAGCCCAACAAATCACAAAGAATTATTTAATCAACGATATGCTAAATAAAAAAAGGTCATAGCGAGAATGTTTTGAGTTGGTAAAGAAATGCTGAGCTATTCTACCACAACCATCATTCTTCAACGTTAAAGTTCAGGTATGAAGCGTTATACTTGATGAGTGTTAATTTCTATTACAGACAATCTAAATATATATTTTTTTGCAAATCCAGGTTATAAACGCATGTTGCATTTTGCACAATTTTTAGTGGAGAGGGGGAGGCAACAAGTTATTAGTTTGGCACCTTCATCTTTGAAATGTGGTCTCAAAATTTTCATAGTAATTTGACGTCTCCCATCACACGAATGGGGGATTCCTGTGGCTATCATTGAGAAAAGGGGAGGCAATGCTGATTGGCTAGAATCATGCCACCGGAGAAAGGAGGGGTCAGACTGGTCTGTCTTTAGCAGGATTGGAAATAGAGAAAAAATAGATTTTAAGTTGTTTTTCATTTGTTTAATAGTGTGGCCATAACTATTCTTGGTGTGACCTTATCACTACTCTTATTTAATTGGATAATTATTTAACGATTTTTGTCGCTATTACCGCTGACGAGAATATATTTGTTTTAGGAGAACTACAAAGTATTTTTTTTTCAGAACAATTACAGGCATACCATACGGCATCCGCATATTTTCAAAATTTTGCCGTCGACTATTTTGTTCGGCGGAATAACCGAAGAACCGGAGGGAGGTTCGCAGCCACTTTAAAGCGTAGTGGCTGCTTCTCGACAAGCTATTGACTCCCGGTTGAACATCACCATGAATTCAATTGCGTTTCTCTTGTGGCTTCTCTTCTGTACCGTGCTGTCTTCGTCTTCATTGCCGTATGAGGATCTTCTGAATTCGGCCAGGGAGCCGGAGTTTTTTGACTGGATGAGGATCATTAGGAGGAAGATCCACCAACACCCCGAAATTGGCTTCGAGGAGTACAAAACCAGCGAGCTTATTCGATCTGAACTCGAAGCCCTCGGCATTGAGTACTTGTGGCCGGTCGCCAAAACTGGAGTTGTGGCTTCCATTGTTGGATCGGGCGGTGGTCCTCGGTTTGCTCTCCGAGCAGACATGGATGCTCTTGGTCTCCAGGTATTTGTCGATTTACTATTTTTAATTGGCACATTACACCCTCAAATTTCAAACTTTTTCCATATTGAATCCCAAATGTTTAAATTTGACACATTACACCCTCTTATCACTTTCAAAGCGGATCGTTCAGGTATTTCCGGGCTTCTGATTCAAGTAATTTTACTTGATCAAATTAAAATCTCAATGGAAACTCTTTCATTCCCCTTGGAAAGAAGCCCGATGACATGAAATGTGTAAGAATGGACACAATTCACGGAAAACAGAAACAAATTAAGATTTTATATGATGGTAGATCGGAATCAAAACATCAATAAGTAAAATCACTACAAGCCATAAACACATACTGAAATATAATAGCCTTCCAAAGCTACAACACCATAAGGTAAACATAACCGACCAAACAAAATAAAACCTCACAAGTACACACATTGCTTCAAACATCATGTTTCCTCCACATCAGCATTTAAACACAAAAAAGACAATTAAGAAACTGTTGAATAATGAAGTATTGCAAAGGAAATATAACACATATTAATGCTTTTAGAAAATTTTGAACTTTAAGGAAACGTTGAAGGCATTGTTGGTTATGAAGTATTGAAGGGTTCAATACAATTTTTTGTTATGTCCTCTCATTTCATAATTGGAGCACATGTATTTTAAACCGTTACCTTTCTTATTTCATATTTTGTTTCTAATTCCTCTGCTTCTTTTCTTCTAATATGCTGTGATGGTCTTCTGAACTTCTTTGACTTATCTAACCATTGATATATGCCACTCTTTTGTGTATTTATTGAATTTAACAAGGGTTCATAATCTCCTATAAACTTATCCTCTGTGTACCAATATTCAATGTAATCTTCAACATCTTCTCTTCCATAGAAGATACATGTTGTGACATACACTGAAGGAATACCAGTGAGGTCTCATCGTTTGCAACTACAACTCTTGAAAGTTAAATTAACCATCTATTTGTCTCCTATCGACCCTTGAATTTCAAATTTATCATAGTCATTGCATCCCAATATGTTGTCGCATGCCTTCTTTTTGTTGTTCTCCAAGATTCTTTTGTATAACAGGACCTATATCTCAGTTAAATTTAGCACTTTTTCCTTTTATGTGTGAATCCTCTTTACGAGAATCATTTTGATAGTCTCAAGCATTATTATTATGGGCTTATATCTAGAATTTAGGGTGATATTGTTAAAACTTTCGCAAAAATTATTAAGCAACATATCACACATTGACTTGGTACTAAAATGAGTCATTGACTCTTTGCCTAATGTATTTCAGGTCCTTCTCTAACCCAATCATAGGCCTTCTAATCACATGTTTTTCAACTTTTCCCTCATTATTGAAATTAACAATCATAGTACTGATGCAACCTTTCATAACATCCTTTAATTGTAAGCCCCTATGCTTTTTTTAAAATTATGCAATTGGCCTGCATCCTGTCATGAAATCCTTCTTCAATGCATCCTAACATATACAAGGTCTCTTGAAAGTGCATGTTTGAGAGGCTAAAGCTTGCTTACATTTAAGTTTTATGGTTGTGGCCGAATTGGTCTTATAAATCTCATCACAATAGTCACAGACTCCCAAAGCTTGAAATATTGCTCCAACTCTGTACCACTGATTAATTTAGAAGCATGTCTTTTGACTCTATACATCTTCCATATAGATAAAAATGTTTTGTTCTTCATTTCCATTATTTTTTTCATTGAACTTGCACGAAAATCTGGGTTGCTCCTAATATGATGCTCATCTGTGAAGCACGGGTACCGGTACGGGTACGATACGGGTACCGGTACACGGTACGGTAAAATTATAAAATAGCACGGTACGGGTACGCTTGAGTATGTTAAAATTTTTTAAAAATACATATAATATGTTAATTCGCAGCAAGAATATATTTAATGAAATGTTATCAGTTATCACCATACATACACAAGATTGCTCACATAAACAAAGAAATTAGACTAATTTAAGAAATGATGAAAGTTAGAATTATACTAAAAATATCCTCAGAAACACACAGTAAAATAAATCCATCCAAAAGAAGATATATGACATACATAGTTCGACAAACACAAAAGAAATCCAATAAAGATATAGTGCATACATAGTTCAACAAAACAAATAAAAATGCTATAATGACTAAAGTTCTTGAATTTTAATGTCAACATTTTTTTCATCGTTAAATAATATTGCTTCCATCTCTGGCTCATCAAGCGATTGGTTAGCAACTTCAAGAATACCAGTACCCTCTATTAGAATCAAATGCATCTCCACTAATGTCCCATAGTTTGGTGTCTCTTTTAGTATAAAGTGGCATCCTGCTTGAAAGAAGACGAATATTAGAATGCACAAAAACTAAATCTTCACATCGTTGTGGTGTCATCTTATTTCTCCTCATGGAATGAATGAAAGAGTAAGTGCTCCAATTCCTTTCACAACATGAAGATGAACACGGTTAAATAAGCAGTTTTAGGGCTAATGATTGTAGCATAGGTGTTGAAGTCCCATGAGCTAACCACCAAACTATTGGCTCCATTACACCTCTATCAATCATTGAGTCCGCATCCCCAAAATGTTTTAGACATCCAGAAAATTTAGTATACTCAGTATTGACTAGCCTCCTTTCATCTTGTTTCAGAAAATATTTCTTAAAACACTTTATTCGCATAGCAGAAACTTCTCCATTCATGTGAGGAGGAATATGATTTGCTACAAGCCATTCCTCACTATAGTACCTATATAATAGGGAAAAAATAATATATTATTGATAGACAATGTAATTTAAGTAAAAAATAATATCTTAAAAACAAAAAAAATATTACCTTGGATTCAATGCACATGTAAGACAATGAAGGGGTGTGGTGCTTTTTGTACACCTCTCAACTAAAATCTGATGTATCATATCATAGAAAATAGACTCCTCATTTTCCAACTTGCCTTCATGCCTATAGATAACTGCCTTCACCTTTTCAGTCATTGTATCCCACATTTCGTAAACCAAATGAAGACATGCCTTGTCGGTTTCACAATATCTCAACATCTCATAAATGGGCAATGTGAACGAGAGTATGTAATCTATTTTGTCCCACCAAATATCACTTAGCAATTTTTCCTTCACTGTTGTTGCTTTCCGAATATCATCTTCTCTGTAGGAAGACCACCTCTCACTTATGACCATTGCTTGAAGACCACGAGAAATAAGTTTAAATCTTTTCATCATGACAATCGAGGAACTGAAAATAACTTTAATGGTACTAATTCATTGAAAATAGCTAGTTTCATTGAATGATTCATGATGAAATTTTTAGGGAGTTGTTAAGGGCACCGCAGTTTTGGCTATGCGCACCGCACTTTCTTCTAATTTTTCGCGCCTTTTAGAAATATGTCTTGTACATGCACTTTTAGGAAAAGTGTTCAACACGAAAGTTGTAGATCTCGACGAGATCTACAACTTTCGTGTTGAACACTTTTCCTAAAAATGCATGTACAAGACGTACTTTGAAAATACGTTCAGGTTTCACGCCTTTTAGAAATACGTCTTGTACATGCATTTTTAGGAAAAGTACTCAACACGAAAATTGTAGATCTCGTCGGGATCTACAACTTTCATGTTAAACACTTTTTCTAAAAATGCATGTACAAGCTGTATTTCCAAAAGGCGCGAAAAATAAGGAGAAAGTGCGGTGCGCCTAACCAAAACTGCGGTGCCCTTAACAATTCCCAATTTTTAACAAACATGACATCATCAATCATAATTTTAATTCAAGTGCATTCATTATAAGCAAAACTAGTTATTCTTGTTTCTTTTGGTCTGGGAGCATAAATATTCTTGGGTGCAAGATTTAGTGTATGCACAACACATGGAGTCCAAAATGTTTTTGGAAAAATGTCCTCTATAATAGATCCAGCAGTAGCACAAGTAGCAGCATTGTCAGTGATAACTTGAACAACTTTTTCATGCCCAACTTCATGAATAACTTTTCCAAGCAACTTAGCAATAAAATTTTTATCTTTATATTTACCCTCACAATTAACAGCTCTTCTGAAAAGTACCCCAACATTTGATGCTCCCATCAAATTGATAAGAGGTCTTCTTTGTGCATCACTCCAACCCTCAACACAAATACAAAGACCCTTCTCATTCCATGATTTTTTAATAGGCTCTAACAATCTTTCAATATTTGCCTTTTCTTTTTGGAGAAGTGTTGTCCATAGTAAATTATATCTAGGAGGGACATACTCATCTATATTATTCTCAGCAGCATATCTAAAAGCATCCAAAAAGTAAGGATTTCTTGTTAAATGAAAAGGCATCCCAGCAGAATAAAACATGCGAGCAATCATAGAGTTTAAAGTTTCACGAGCACCCATATTCATCGCTTTCTCTAAGGGACCGTTGCCCAATGCCCTTCTCTTCCTTGGTTCATATCCTTCTAATCTAAAATCACCTGTATTATCAATAATTTATCTAGTTGTAGTGTTAAAGGGGGAAGGTGGTAGAGAAACTATTTTAGTCTTTGACAGTTTCTTTCGATTTTCAGCTTGTTCATGAGCTTTTCGTAACTCCGAAAGAATATCAACTTTGCTAATAATAACAGAACAAACCCTTATACCTTCATTCTTTATTAGCAACGAATGAGCTTTGACTCTTACATATGATCCTTGAAAATCCATGTTGCAATAATTGCATTTCCATTTTGAATTTCCTTCTCTTCCCCCTTTTTAGAGTCAATGTAACATGCTTCCAAAGCGGAAAAAAATCATCTTCTCCAAGATTAGTTGAAGACACATTTGCACTAGTTGAACCCATTGAGCTTGATGTAGAAGCACTTATTTTGAATTTAAAAAAAACCCTGAAGGAGTTATAACAACCAATGTCAATCTCAAAGTCATTTGTATAATTGCATCACCTTGGCATATCTGATATTGTTAAGATATTTCTTATGTGATTTAGATGAAGATTGACCACTATTTACAGCATTATTACGATGCTTTGTAATATGTATTTTAACTGTCATATTGCTTTCGTTATGTAGAGGTCTTGATTAATCCCTTAAGCCAACTCATCCAATCTCTATCTATATTTTCATAAAAAAAAGCATCACCCAACTCAAAATCACTACTCTTGTAAAAATCATATGTAAATGCTGAATCATATTCCTTGGTATCTTCTTGCATACTAATTAAAATATCAATATAATTCATACTTGACCTTTAGCGAAAGTAAAAAAAAGTAAATTTCATTCAGATAAGCAAAATAAGTCTATTATGTAATAGAGCCGAGGATGGGGGGGGGGGGGGGGGTAATAGAGAATCAAAATGTTTCAGCCCACAAACTTTATCATATATATAGCCACACTCACAGATTGTAGCAAGATAAAGAAACGAGGACATGGATAAGACATCTAGTTTATGTTGTAGGCATCACAAAAGACACAATTTTGAAAGTGAAGGGATAGATACTACTCTAGAGGGGGGGGGGGGGTGAATAGAGTTATCAAATTTTGCACTAGACAAAACTTAATGGTCTACCCAACTCCCTTGGAGTAAAATGCGGAATGAAAAGATTATAGATATAGAATTAACCCTATAGCCTAACACAAGTGTTGTGCACAAACTCAAGCTAACTGTAATTACAGTTAAGGCTTGGAAACCCTAATCAGCAACTAGCAAACCTAGTTATATCTATTCACAGCCACAATGCAGGAATTAAACAAGGCAATCCAGACGACACAAGGAATTTATAGTGGTTCCCCAAACAACTTGGGTACGTCCACTCTTCTACCAACAAGGTAGGAATCCACTCAGGTTTTTGATCAGGTGCCCTGCCAGGTAGATCCAGAAACCCTTTAGACTTTTGATCAGGTGTCTAAAAACCGAACACAGGTTTTTGATCAGGTACCCTGCCACCAAGGGATACTTTTGAAGGGAGTAATAACCCTATACAGGAGGGGGAAAGAAGGTTAAGATGTCTTCTCTATTTTACAAAAGATTAGAGAAGCACAAGGACTTGCACTGAGCTAGAAAGCTCTAAACAATCAAGGCTCCCCCTGGCTCAAAGATGTCCAGGTGAAGTCTTGCTTCAGTGCAAAAAACTCTTCAGAAAGATCTGAAGGAAAAACTACAAGAAGATAATAAATAATAAATTAGAAATCTTCAAGCAGCTGTCTTCTTCTTCTTCTTCTTCAAAAGAACTCTGAGTCTGAACTTCCTGGAAGCAGGAGAACTCAGGTTGAAGAAGAGCAGAAGAGCTTAACACTTCTCAGATGGATAAGTATTGCTGAGAGCAGAAAACTTGGTCTTGATGAAGGCTTGAATGCTTAAATGAATAACTGGTTAGCTAGCTGAAATCCTTCTCCAAAGGATTCCTTTTATAGCAGCAACAAGCAACGGCTCTCTTCAATTTGAATTGTTTGTCTTCTTCTGAAACTTGAGACCTGGGCTGCAAATATCAAAAAGACAAACAATCTCTGCAGCAAAAACATTCTATAAAAGGGATAAACCTCTTTCGAAAAGCTGCAGGAAGCAATCTGATAATAAAGTACTAAATAAAGTCACATCAGAAACAAACTCTTTATAGCAGAAGAAAGACTTTTCAGTCTAACGGCTATAAAGGACTGACAGCAGATAAAGTAAAATACAATGTCAGCTAATAAGACAAACAACTTTATCTGAAAAGATTTTACTCAGGCAGAAGGGATGAAGCAGATATTGCTTGGAAATATTATCATAAAACAACTGAAATAACATGCCAGATAATGTATTAATTAATTAAATATAATAAATAAATACAAAATATAAAGGCAGACAGAAAACATCGAACGACCCTCGGAGATCGTCGACCGAAGAACGAAGATCGTCGAACTATCGGACAGATAGTCGAACGATCCAGATAGTCGAACTATCAAAGGAGATAGTCGAACCATCACAGCAGATAGTCGAACTATCAGAAGATAGTCGAGCTATCAGATAGTCGACCTATCAACAGATAGTCGAACTATCAAGGCGAAACAGATAGTCGAACTATCAACAGATAGTCGAACTATCAAAGCAAAACCGATAGTCGACCTATCAACAAATAGTCGAACTATCAACGCAGAACAGATAGTCGAACTATCAACAGATAGTCGAACTACCCAACAACGACAGATAGTCGAACTATCAACAGATAGTCGAGCTATCAGATAGTTGAGCTATCAAAACAGATAGTCGAACTATCAAGGGAAAACAGATAGTCGACCTATCAGCAGATAGTCGAACTATCAGAAGAAGGCAGATAGTCGATCTATCAACAGATAGTCGAGCTATCAACAGATAGTCGAGCTATCAAACGACGCAGATAGTCGACCTATCAAACAGATAGTCGAGCTATCAGATAGTTGAACTATCCAAGCAGATAGTCGAACTATCAACGCACACAGATAGTCGAACTATCAACCGATAGTCGAACTATCCTCGCAGACAGAACGACGAGCAACTGATAGACGATCGTCGAACAGTTAGTCGACGATAGTCGAGCGGCGTTCGACGATAGTCGAACGAACAAACTACTTAACCAAATTCTTCATCTGGAAAAGCGAGGACTCTACAGCTAGACCACTAACCATTGACCATAGATATTTCTTGGGTCAAGGGACAAAAGGAGAAGACTAAACTCAAATCAAACTAGGGTACCAACAATCTCCCCCTATTTGAGTTAAGTCTCTCAAAAACTAAAACATAGAACTAGCTATAGAGCAATAAAATTAATACAGGAAATAGATAAACAATTAACTAGCAGTTATCAAACAGATAAATAACAGTCAACCAAAATTAAGAGTCTATAGAGTCTGGCTTAGGGTTAGAAGAGCTAGGAACAAAGGAAACTTTCCGCAAAGGATCAATGGCCTCTTTCTTAGACATCTTCAAGTCTTGCATGCCAATAATCTTTAATTCTGCAGCCCTTGGAACAACTGCTTCTGGGTGCTTTTCCATATACTTTGAAGGGTCAAAGACCTCAGGGCTAACCTAGAACTTTTCGAACTCCTTCTTTCTGAATGTAGACATTGTGATTAATCCAGTAGTGTCCTTTCCTTCAGCTTTTGCTTTCCTGATTTGAGCTGCTCCAACCAATTCGAGAAAACGAGCCATCCTAAAGTTAGGATCAAGCTCAGGACTTTCATAAACAATCTCAGAAGGAGTATCATCTGGTTCTTTATCTTGATTAACTAGATAAGACAGGGGAGCAGACTTAGCAAAATTCTTGCTAGAATTTTTAAACAAAATAAACTACTTAGCTTTTGAAACAACTTTTTCAGAATGCACTGGCATTGGAGATGAAACCCTTTTCTTTGGAGAAGGAGGAGGGGAAAAAGTTGGTCTTTGATACACAACCTCCTTCACTTGTTCTCTCACTGTATCAGTTCTTTGATAGCCAGAATATGATTTACCTTGAAAACCTTGAGAGCTTTTCCTTGAAGAAGACTGAGAAGGAGCAGATTTTGCTGACAGAGCAGAAGCATTAGCAGAAAGGTTGCCAGAGGCTCCTGCACCGGGAGGTGGAGGAGGAGGACCTCTGGGATTCCATCTGGGGGTAGGACTATCATATTTCTTAGATCTCTTTCTCTCTTTTTGCTGGTTCTTGGAGAACCACATCCAATGTTGAAACTCTTTTGACTTGGGGTCAATTCCTTTCAGAATATAATATGGAGTGTCATTATCACGATTGAGAGGAGGAGGAGCAACAGCTTTTCTTTTCTTCTGAGCAGCTTTCTTTTTCTTTGAATTCTCAGATAAATCTGAATCCTCTTCATCTTCAGAGTGAGATGAGGGAGGACTGTCATATGGGTCATAGGCTTCAGAAACAGCCTTTTCCTTTAATTTCAGATCAGCTTTCTCTTTTTCCTCTTCTATGGCATCCTGAGCCAGAAGGGAATCCAAATCAAGTCCTGGGAAATCATCCCAAACAGTTGATTTTTCAACTTGCAAATCTTTTTCTTTCTCTTTTAACAAAGATTGAACTCTTAATTGCCAAGCAGCTCTAGCTTTCTCTTCTTGATTTTCAGACACATCTTCTATATCATCTAAAAAGGAATCCAGTTCTGGATCTACTTGAACATCAAGAACATCTGGAGCAGCTTCTGAAACAACTACTATAACCTGAGCAGCTATATCTTCTTTAATATAATCTGTAGATTCATGAACACAAATCTGCTAAATAAACTAAAATCATTCCTTCTAGGTATTCACAAGCTAGCAAATCAATTGACTCGTCAATAAAACGGATGAGTGAATTACCTTCATACTTTACCAACTCCCAGGATTCATCTAGATAGGATGTAATAATCCCTTCTAGGAAACGGGCAACCAAGGGAGTGGTGAGATCTTCTAAACAGACTTTTACAGCAAATTCAGATAGCATAACTGCATCAGATATTTTTTTCAGATAACACTGAACCTGATTCATCTTGAACTAGAGCAGGAGCAGTCTCTTCTTGAACTGCTGGAAGAACTGCTGGAAGGGAGGCTGGAGGCTCTGAGACATCTTCACAGAACATCTCCCCCTGCCTGATTTCAGTGGAAACTGAAACCAGGCCCCTGGAAGTAGAGGGCTCAGCAGATTTAGAGAGTGATTGGATGGAAGCAGTCAAGGTAGCAATAGAGGAGGCAAGTGGAGCAATTGCCTCTTCAATCATGATTTTGATTGAAGGGGTAATCAACTCCAAAATGCTGGAAATGAATTCTGGGGTTATCTCAAAAGATGATGGAATTGCAGTGGATGAAG
The DNA here is from genome assembly GCA_039513925.1 of Platanthera zijinensis. NCBI lineage: Eukaryota > Viridiplantae > Streptophyta > Magnoliopsida > Asparagales > Orchidaceae > Platanthera > Platanthera zijinensis. The sequence goes on from CM077098.1 coordinate 61,026,691, forward strand.
ATGCAGCAGAGATGGTTTTAGTGTTAGGATGAAAAGTGTTGTGGACTGGAGATCGAATAGGAGATGGAGAAAGATGTGGAGAATGAATAGGGGACTGAATAGGAGACTGAGGAGGTGTTGGAATCTTCTCAGATCCTAACAGATCAAAACTAGGAGCAGATATCCTAGCCAGATGAGAAGGAAGAGGAGATGCTGGAGGAGAAGGAAGAACAACCGTGGTTGTATCTCGAATAGGAGAAGCAGGAAGTCGTACTTCAGCTGAAGTTGATGGAACTTCAACTGAGGTAGACTGCATAGCAGAAGAAGATGAGGGAAGGGAAAGATGAGCTGAGCCAGCTACTTGAGGGTGGGGAGTGACTGAATCAGTCCTAGTGCTCTCTGATGTCGCTGGAGCAACCCCTGTGAGAGCGGGCTTCACAAACGTCCTCTTCCACTTGGAGAACAGATTCGGGTCCATCTTCTTGCTCGCATTTATGGTTGTTGCAACGGAGACCAGCAGCTGAGGATACTTTTCCTTCAGAAAAATTCCAATAACCCTGCCTAGGGTAACCTCTTTCTTACTATTCTTTTTCCTTATCAAATCGAACATTACTCTTGCCCAATCAATCCTTTTCTGATTAACAATTGCACACATCAGTGCAAATTGTTGCTTTGTAATGTTGTCATGAGCAGAGTGCTTCCCTAGGAGCACTTTTCCAACTATCTCAGCAAGAAATTTAATCTTAAATGGGAAATTGACCTTGAGCAGCTTGGAGGGAATGCCTTCGGCATGTCCCAGCTCAGTAAGCATTCTTCCAAACTCTTGAGCATCTTGCTCATATTCTTCTTCACCATTTATCAAGCCAAAAACATCAGTCAGAATGACGGGAGTTAAAATAACCTCTTCTCCGCCAATAGTGCCAGTCATCGAATCGTCAGAGGAGGACGAAGTGAAAGCCCATTCCTTAATCTCGGGAACATTTAACTTTATGCTTGTAGACATTAATCTTTCTAGACCTTGATCTCGGCATAACTGAAGAATTTCAACAATCCCTGCTTCACAGCAACTGAATGTGTCAAAATCGACGTTGAAACCTGCATCGAACTTTACAACAGCTAGCACTGCGGGAGAAATCGCCATTGAATTGCTGGAGAATGCGCGAGAAAGACGGAGAAGACGAAGGAGACGAAGCGGCAGAAAATCGCAAGCGGGAAGACAGAATGCGAAAAGTCACGCTCCGTCGACGATAAAACAAAAGATCTTTTAACCTAGGTCGACTATCGGCTTTATATTAGACCGGAGATAGTCGATCTATTTAAAAGATACTGGACCCGATGGTCGAACGGCCGTTCGACGATCGGCCCAGAAGCAAAGTAGTCGATCAATCGTTCGACTATTTCTGGCTTCTCAAACAACAAGCTGTCGTCATCCAGAGATCGACGATAAGCTCGACCTGTTCGACGATCTTCGAACGCCGGTCGACGATCTTCAAACAGATAAGCTATCATTAACCAGAGGTCGACGATAGGCTTGATCCGTTCGACGATCTTCGATCATCGTTCGACGATCTTCAAGCAGGTTTCATCATAGGCAGATATAGTCACACTTAGTCTCGTCCATTGATCATGCCTAGTTGAACTAAAAAGAACAGATGCTTCTGTTCATCTAAGGGCTTGGTGAATATATCACCTCTCTGAAACTTAGTGGATATGAACTCAAGACAAATCTTGTTCTTTTCCACACAATCTCTCAGGAAATGGTGCCGAATCTCAATGTGCTTCGTTCTAGAGTGGTGCACTGGATTTTGTGCAATGGAGATAGCACTGGTACTGTCACACATGATTTTGGTGTTCTTGTGTGAGTAACCATAATCCATAAGCTGGTTTTGAATCCACAGGATCTGTGAACAACAACTAGCAGCTGCTATATATTCAGCCTCTGCAGTTGAAGTTGAGACAGAAGCCTGCTTCTTACAGAACCAAGAGACCAATCTCTCTCCCAGGAACTGACAAGTTCCTGAGGTGCTCTTCCTGTCAACTCTGCAACCAGCATAATTAGAATCAGAATATCCAATTAATTCAAATTCTGACTCAGCTGGGTACCAAAGTCCTAGATTTGGACATCCCTTCAGGTATCTCAGGATTCTCTTTAGAAGAATCAGATGAGATTCCTTGGGGTTGACCTGGAATCTAGTACAAAGGCATGTGACAAACATTATATCAGGCCTACTTGCATTTAAATATAATAGGGAACCAACAATGACCCTATAATTCTTTTGATCAACTGGCTTGCCGTGATCATCAGAATCAATAACTACATTAGTAGCCATAGGTGTAGGCATTGCTGAAGCATCAGCCATCCCAAATTTCTTTACCAATTCCTTGGCATATTTGGATTGGGAGATGAAAATACCATCAGCATCTTGCTTAACTTGGAGACCAAGAAAGTAAGACAACACACCCATACTACTCATCTCAAACTTAGAGTGCATCAGGTCAGAGAACCTTTTGCAAAGTTTGGGATCAGTGGAGCCAAATATAATATCATCTACATACACCTGAACTAACAGGATTGTGTCCTTGTGATGCTTGACGAAAAGGGTTCTATCAACTACTCCCCTAGTAAAGTTGTGCTCTAAAAGGAAACTAGCTAGAGTCTCATACCAGGCTCTGGGAGCTTGTTTTAGTCCATAAAGAGCTTTCTGCAACTTAAAAACATGTGAGGGCTGAGTTGAAGAAACAAACCCAGGTGGTTGTTCAACAAACACCTCTTCCTTAAGCTCACCATTCAGGAATGCACTTTTGACATCCATCTGGAAGACCTTAAACTTCATGTAGGCTGCATAGGCCAAGAAGATCCTTATTGCTTCTAGCCTTGCAACAGGAGCAAAGGTTTGGTCATAATCTATACCTTCCTCCTGTCTGTAGCCCTGAGCTACAAGCCTTGCTTTATTCCTTACAATAATTCCATTTGCATCCAACTTGTTTCTATACACCCACTTGGTGCCTATGATCAGTTGGCCTTTAGGTCTTGGAACCAAAGTCCAAACTTTACATCTCTCAAACTGATTGAGTTCCTCTTGCATAGCAATGATCCAGTGGGGATCTAGCTCTGCATCTTTAAAGGTGAGGGGCTCAACATGTGAGAGGAAACAAGCGTGCATCACATCCTGTCTTAATTGGTGTCTTGTTTGCACACCAGCTGATATTTCTCCAATCACTTGAGATGTAGGGTGATCTCTAAGTGTGACAATATCAGCAGGTGGGATGTGATCTTCAGCAACAGTTGGGATTAATTCCTCAGGAGGAATTTGATCTACTGTTGGTGGTACAACAACAGCTTCTGCAATGTCTTCATCACTGTCTGATTCAGTGATCTGAAGAGTTGATAGTTGAAGAATTTCTTGAATAGCCTCAGGTACCTGCAATGAACTAGAGGAAGGAGAATTTTCCTTCTCCTTGTAAAACATCTGAGACTCATCAAAAGATACATGCACAGATTCTTCTATTTTACAGGTTGATTTGTTATAAACCCAATAAACTTTGCTTACTTGGGAATATCCAAGCATAATTCCCATTGAAGCTTTTGCTTCAAATTTTCTAAGATATTCTATATTGTTATTATGAATATAAACAATACAGCCAAACACTCAAAAATAATTAATTTTAGGTTTCTTTCCTTTAAGCAACTCATAAGGAGTTTTACACTTAAGCTTGTGTATCAGACTTCTATTCAAGGCATAATTGGCTGTACTAACAGCTTCTGCCCAATAGGAGAGAGGCATGTTAGCATCTGCCAACAATGTACTAGCAGCTTTAATGAGTGTTCTGTTTTTCCTTTCAACTACCCCATTTTGTTGGGGAGTTCTAGGAGCTGAGAAGCTATGTTTGATACCTTCTCTCTCACAGAATTCTTGCATGAGAAGAGAGTCAAACTCAGTACCATGATCACTTCTGATCAATGCCACATGAGTAGAGTACTCAGTCTGCACACATAGTAGAAAGTCTGTAAGGGCTTTGAAGTTATCAGCCTTAGTTCTCAAAAGAAAACCCAACTGAACCTAGAGAAGTCATCTACAATTACTAAGGTGTAATACTTCCCTCCTAAACTCTGTACATTTATTGGGCCAAATAGGTCCAAATGTAATAGATACAAGATTCTAGGAGAATCACTTTTATTTACAGATTTAAAAGAATTCTTGGTTTGCTTGCCTAGCTGACAAGTCTTGCATATGCTCTCCTTCTTGTAGGGGCAAGAAGGTAAACCTCTAACAAGGTTGTGTTTAGATAACCTAGATATATTTTTAAGGTTAACATGACTAAGCCTCTTATGCCACAAAGAATTATTATTAATTGTTACTTCATTAAATAAACAGATTTCAGAGTGAGATGAATTGAAATCTACTAAATAAATATTACCTATTCTAATGCCTACTAAAACAATATTATTATTTAAAGTAATATTGCAAGAAGAGTTAGAAAATGAAACCTGGTAGACAGCATCACATAGCTGGCTGACTGAAATCAAATTGTGCTTCAGTCCTGTCACATATGCGACTCTCTTGAAAGTAACATCTCCAATTGTAATCCTGCCATAGCCTTCTGTCTGACCACAGCTTGAATCTCCAAAGATAACCTTTGGGCCGAGCTTAGCTTTGAATTTTGACAGATGATTTTTATTTCCTGTCATATGCTTGGAACATCCACTATCCAAATACCACTTATTTTGAGTGATATGATAGGCCTTCACCTGCAAGACATTTATTTAGACAGTGTGGACCCAGGTAACCTTGGGTCCCTTGTTTTTCACATAAGAAAAGCTAGAAATAAATGAAAATGCAGGCTGAGGGTGATAACCTAATGGGTGAGATCTCCTAGGTGGTATTCTCCATGCAGATGATGGGTCAACAAACCTAGGGTTTCTATTTTCATTTAGGTTTCTACGGGTTTGATTATGATTTTGAAAATCATATTGAAAACGTCGATCGACGTTCGACGATGGGCGCTCAGATCGTCGAGCTTCGTTCGACCATTGAGCTTCCGATCGTCGAGCGGCGTTCGACGCTCTTTGTATTTCTTTAAAAAATTTCTTCCTCTTTTCTCTCTTAGCTTTATTTAAAGTTTTATTAACTTGGTTTACTTGCTCAGTGTTCTTCATTCCACTAGCTGAAATGAAGTTCACTGGAGTTGAAAGATTATTTTTAAGAATAACTGGGGGTTCACTGGGAGAAGTTCCTAAGCCTAGTTTGTTGTTACCTGACCTAGTGTTAGTCATGCTGGTAATTTCTAATAACTTAAGGCTTCTACCATTAAGTGATTCTTCTAACCTCTTAAACTTAGTTAACTCCATTTTAAGAAATTTAATTTCTTCACTACAAGTAGTGAGATCTTGCTTTAACCTAATATTTTCTGTAGCAATTAATTCTGAGTCAGCTAACTTATTTCTAAGTTCTTTTATCTCCTTTTCTGAACTAATTAAGTCTAAGCATAAGGATTTAAAATCTAATTTAAATTCTTCAGAAGTGAAGTCATAAGAAGATAGTACCTCATCTTCTGTAGGTATCTCTTCATCTGAATCTGAACTCTCTGCAGCTGAGTGATTGCTGCAGGCATCTATTGCCATCAGGCAAACTTCTTTTGCCTTCTTCTCTTCCTCATCCTCACTGGAGCTTGAGGAGGAGGATTCTTCATCAGAATCACTCCAGGTTTCAGCAATGAAACCTCTCTCCTTTTTCTTGTTCTTGTAGGAGGATGGCTTGGAGTGCTTCCTGTGCTGTTCCTTTTCTTTCCTCTTGTCTTTGTTCTTCTCCTCTGGACAATCTGGTAAGATGTGTCCAGGCTTCCTGCAACCATAACATATAATTTCTTTAGCAGGTGAACGGTCATACCTTGGTTTGTCTTCATAGCGTGAAGACTTCTTTCTGAATTCCTTTCTCCCCATCTTGAGAAACCTCTTGGAAAACAATGTCATTAGCTCCTCATTTGATTGGCTGCCTTCAGAAGCATCAGCAGCCTTAAGAGCTAGAGATTGCTCTTTTCTTGTTGGAGTAGGGGTCTTTGCTTCAGCTTCAGCTTCCCTTGTCTTCAACACTTGCTCAAAAGACTTGAGCTTGCCGAGAAGGGCTTCAGTGGAGATCTCTGTGGTGCTTCTGGCTTCCTTGATGGGCCAGATCCTTAGATCCCATGTGCTAGGGAAGCACATAAGAATCTTATCATTGACCTCTGTCAATGATATGTCCTTGTCAAGGGTCCTCAGCTCATTGATGATTGAGCTGAGCCTGTTGTACATGGCTTCAACTGATTCAGCATCAGTTTTCTTGAAGTTTTCATATTGTGAGATAAGGTTGGACCTTCTGTCCTTCCTTTCATCAGCTGAACCAGCTACAATCTGGTTCAGTGTATCCCACATGGCTTTTGCTGAGGGGCAGTCAGCAACCTTCTGGAATACCTCATCAGACATTGTCTGAGCCAGTATATTCATTGCCTTGGCATCTGCTATCTTGGCCTTCTTGTACTCATCGTTGTAATCTGGAGGAGGCACTGCACTCATATCAGATGATGAGGCAGTAGCAGCAGCAGGTGCTCTTGGGGGTCCTGATAAAATAGAAGCAAAGATGCTTTCATCAATAGAATTCATATATAATTTTATCCTTGCCTTCCAGATGCCAAATTTAGCTAAGTTGCATGCTGGAGGTCTGGTGCTAGAATAATCCTTGGACTGGGCCATGATAGTGATAGTGAATATCTATAAACTTTGGTATCTATCAGGATCTTGTGACTTAGGTGTTAGCCTATTCAGTCAGTCAACCTCCCTCTGATACCAATTGAAAGTGAAGGGATAGATACTACTCTAGAGGGGGGGTGAATAGAGTTATCAAATTTTGCACTAGACAAAACTTAATGGTCTACCCAACTCCCTTGGAGTAAAATGCGGAATGAAAAGATTATAGATATAGAATTAACCCTATAGCCTAACACAAGTGTTGTGCACAAACTCAAGCTAACTGTAATTACAGTTAAGGCTTGGAAACCCTAATCAGCAACTAGGAAACCTAGTTATATCTATTCACAGCCACAATGCAGGAATTAAACAAGGCAATCCAGACGACACAAGGAATTTATAGTGGTTCCCCAAACAACTTGGGTACGTCCACTCTTCTACCAACAAGGTAGGAATCCACTCAGGTTTTTGATCAGGTGCCCTGCCACCAACAGGATCTGCTTCAGGTAGATCCAGAAATCCTTTAGACTTTTGATCAGGTGTCTAAAAACCGAACACAGGTTTTTGATCAGGTGCCCTGCCACCAAGGGATACTTTTGAAGGGAGTAATAACCCTATACAGGTGGGGGAAAGAAGGTTAAGATGTCTTCTCTATTTTACAAAAGATTAGAGAAGCACAAGGACTTGCACTGAGCTAGAAAGCTCTAAAGAATCAAGGCTCCCCCTGGCTCAAAGATGTCCAGGTGAAGTCTTGCTTCAGTGCAGAAAACTCTTCAGAAAGATCTGAAGGAAAAACTACAAGAAGATAATAAATAATAAATTAGAAATCTTCAAGCAGCTGTCTTCTTCTTCTTCTTCTTCAAAAGAACTCTGAGTCTGAACTTCCTGGAAGCAGGAGAACTCAGGTTGAAGAAGAGCAGAAGAGCTTAACACTTCTCAGATGGATGAGTATTGCTGAGAGCAGAAAACTTGGTCTTGATGAAGGCTTGAATGCTTAAATGAATAACTGGTTAGCTAGCTGAAATCCTTCTCCAAAGGATTCCTTTTATAGCAGCAACAAGCAACGGCTCTCTTCAATTTGAATTGTTTGTCTTCTTCTGAAACTTGAGACCTGGGCTGCAAATATCAAAAAGACAAACAATCTCTGCAGCAAAAACATTCTATAAAAGGGATAAACCTCTTTCGAAGAAGCTGCAGGAAGCAATCTGATAATACAGTACTAAATAAAGTCACATCAGAAACAAACTCTTTATAGCAGAAGAAAGACTTTTCAGTCTAACGGCTATAAAGGACTGACAGCAGATAAAGTAAAATACAATGTCAGCTAATAAGACAAACAACTTTATCTGAAAAGATTTTACTCAGGCAGAAGGGATGGAGCCGATATTGCCTGGAAATATTATCATAAAACAACTGAAATAACATGCCAGATAATGTATTAATTAATTAAATATAATAAATAAATACAAAATATAAAGGCAGACAGAAAACGTCGAACGACCCTCGGAGATCGTCGACCGAAAAACGAAGATCGTCGAACTATCGGACAGATAGTCGAACGATCCAGATAGTCGAACTATCAAAGGAGATAGTCGAACCATCACAGCAGATAGTCGAACTATCAGAAGATAGTCGAGCTATCAGATAGTCGACCTATCAACAGATAGTCGAACTATCAAGGCGAAACAGATAGTCGAACTATCAACAGATAGTCGAACTATCAAAGCAAAACTGATAGTCGACCTATCAACAGATAGTCGAACTATCAACGCAGAACAGATAGTCGAACTATCAACAGATAGTCGAACTACCCAACAACGACAGATAGTCGAACTATCAACAGATAGTCGAGCTATCAGATAGTTGAGCTATCAAAACAGATAGTCGAACTATCAAGGAAAAACAGATAATCGACCTATCAGCAGATAGTCGAACCATCAGAAGAAGGCAGATAGTCGATCTATCAACAGATAGTCGAGCTATCAAACGACGCAGATAGTCGACCTATCAAACAGATAGTCGAGCTATCAGATAGTTGAACTATCCAAGCAGATAGTCGAACTATCAACGCACACAGATAGTCGAACTATCAACCGATAGTCGAACTATCCTCGCAGACAGAACGACGAGCAACTGATAGACGATCGTCGAACAGTTAGTCGACGATAGTCGAGCGGCGTTCGACGATAGTCGAACGAACAAACTACTTAACCAAATTCTTCATCTGGAAAAGCGAGGACTCTACAGCTAGACCACTAACCATTGACCATAGATATTTCTTGGGTCAAGGTACAAAAGGAGAAGACTAAACTCAAATCAAACTAGGGTACCAACAAATTTATAGAGATTCCACTAAATATAAGTACTCTTGTCTTCTATCAAGTTTTGTAGATGTCGACCAATATGCCCGACATGTCGTCCGACATAAAGATTTTAGGGAAAAACACAATGACATCAAAATTTTAAGCAAAAAATAGCATTTTTGAAAAAATTGTCTGATATATCAGCTTTACCTGATATATCGGATATATCGGGTGATATTTCGGGGCCGACATATTAGCGAGAATATTAATTTTACTTTTTCATATTTTTAAGCGACTGACCAATGATATTTTGTCCCATGCTTCATTTCGTGCATCTCTCTACACCTAGCTTTGACAACATTCTTATCAGCCTCTCACTTGGCGCTCTTTATGTCATTTATTGTCCTCGACGCTTCTTTTTTGTGTAATTTATAAACATATTATGTCTATATATGTTTATTGCGTAATTTATAAACACATATTATGTGTACAATCCCAACATTGTAAAATATTTCCGATATATCCCCGCAATCCGACATCCGACATTTCAAATACAAACCGACATGAATCTGATATCCGACATTTGCAACCTTGTTTCTACCATCAGGTAAGAATCTACTGACGGAGTTTTTTGATAAAAAGACTCTTAGAATCTCCGAGTCATTTGATAGACTCAAAACTAGTTACTGAATTTTTTGATAAAGATGTTCACAAATCCAATCTGAATCGTTTGGAGAGGTATTATTAAAACTCTTTTACAGTTGCTGTGAGATGAGTTGTTGGGTTTTCCACAATGAGAATAGTTTTCAGTAAGTTCTTATTGTTCTGCTAAAGCTTGTTTTTTTAGATACAGGTTCTGTTATTAAAGGCGCACGACGCAAAATGGCCCTGCAGTCTTGGCGTAAGGCCCAGGCGTGCTCCTAAGGCACATAAGGCGCACAAATTATAAAAAAATAAATCAGTAATCGGACGCCCAATTTATGAAAAATCAATGAATTGGGCACGAATTGAGCACCCAATTTGCGGCCAATTGAGCCTAATTCGCTTAAATTGAGCAAACTGCGCGCCCAGTTCGCTGAAATTGAGCGAACTAGACGCCAAGTTCGCTGTATTTCAGCGAACTGGGTGCCCATTCCACTGCATTTCAGCGAACTGGGCACCCATTCCGCTCGATTTCAGCGAACGGGGCGCCCAGTCCGCGCGATTTCAGCGAACTGGGCGACCAGTGTCACAACCCGCATTTTCTCCGCATTTAATGATATATCAGAGTATGAGAAAACACGCGTCATGATGGCACGTCAGCAGGGGATAACTGCAGACGCTCAAGCAAAACTCCAACTTAACACTTCTATAAAAGATCTATAAGTTTTTTTTAGAGAAAATCTAGTTTAAGTTAAGCGGTTAGTCGTATCCCTCGGCTCAGTGACTCATCTGGTCCACGAGAAAAAGATAGTTATACGCTGCAGAAAATACTTTATTTACAAGATTAGACGTCATACATGAGTATAAACATCCCCAGAGGACAAATCATGACATGCAAGACTCTAGATTTATAATAGTTACGAAAGGAGCTTTTACGATCGTTAAATATAGTGATTTGAATTTCAAATATGACATGAATGAAGTAATAATAATAATTTTTACATTTTAAAATATCTAACATGCAACCTAACATAAAAATTTCTAGAGAGCAAGTACAACCACCCAAACAGGTAACTAGCAGCTAGCAAGGTATTCAATAATCCAAATGAAAACTACTAGTGGGCGCCAACAACCTGACACGAACCCACTGAAAGTATGCAAGTCTGAACTAAAACTGAAAATCAACAACTACCTCACGACGGTGAGGAAAACTACTGCAACAACAACAGTCCAAAAGCTACCACCCAACACAGCCGCTCCACCGGCTACAGCCCTGAATCTGAGACATTCAAAAGAAAAACACCTCAGGAAGAAAATACAAGTGTCAATGGAAATAAACAAGTAAAAGGTAAAAAACAAGAAAAGGTTTACCAAACCCGACTATAAGGAATGCTGAAACCACAACTGATTTGCTAAATAAAAACAGATAAAGTAAAAGTCTGCAATAAAGAAGTTAAAAGAACATTGCACCAATTGCGGAACGAAGCCATGCTTCGACAAAATCTGCAACGATAAACATGAAATTCTATAAGAAGCAAACTGAGCACAAAACAGCTCGAAAACACGAATCATTAACACTTGGCAAAAAAAACAACCGGGCCGGAGTCGGTGACCAAAACATCCAACCCGAACTACCAGACCCAAACGTCTCACAAAGGCATTGCGGGGGTGGCCACCTGCCCAACACAACCCAATATGCCACAAAACAGAGACCAAACCAAACCAGCAAGTGTAATGATTCACAAATCGGCGTCCAGTTGGTGGTCCTTTATCCACTGCCAACCTTCATAGCCAAAGAAACATCATACCCAAATACCCCAAACCAAAACCCAAGCCTAAACCCAAAGAAATATCTAAACCAGCCCTAAAAGCACTCTAAGGACCATACACGATGAATGCTATACGAAACGACAAAATATTCTAAGTCCTGGCTAAATTTGGCGAGTATACCCGTCGAATTACATGGATACTCGACGAATTTCCACCATACTCGGCGAAAAGACCAGCAATACTCGGTGAATCGGCTTGATTCGGCATGAATACTCGACGAAAAACACTTAGACTAAGGATCTATACTCGGCGAATCGGCTTGATTCGGCGTGAATACTCGACGAAAAACACTTAGACTAAAGATCTTTACTCGGCGAATCGTTACCCGTCGAAATTGCCTTAAGGACTTTCGGCGATACTCGCCGAATCTACCTACCGATACTCGAGGAATTAGGCTTGCGATACTCGCCGAATTCTACTTAACGGCTCACGACGAATTCTCACCTGGCTAACTTATCATATTCGACGAATCCTATCGTCGATATTCGACGAATCTTCTAACCTAAACCCACCAAATTTAACTTAATCTCTAATCTTATTCTCCAAGCCTTTGCCGAAAATTTGCCCTACTCTAGGATTTCTTTTCACAGTTAACCTACACTAATCCTACTCTCTAAGGGAGGAGGAAAGAAGGGAAGAACACAACTAGAATTAGACATGCAAGGGGGAAAAATCCACTTGCCTTGAAACTTCGGAAAAACGCCTCCCGCTCGTACCGCGACAAGGATCGGCCGCCAAATGATCTTAGCAACGTTTCCTGAAACTTTTGGAGGAAGGAGGTCAAAATCACTGACCCTAACACCTAAAAATCAAGGAAACGGGGAAAGCTTACCACGATCGGGTAGATCTCGGCGAGAGCTTTCCAAATCTCTAATCTATCGCAGAAACCGACCACCAAAACGCTGAGAATCACCGGCCGAAAGCACGCGGAACGCCGCTCCTCTTCCGCTTCGCGAAAACAGCCGCCGCTCGGTTCGGGAAGAAGATGAACAGGGTTTGACGCGACCTAATAACCACTATATATATACATACATAAATAATTATAATAATATAATACAATTAATAATTAATAATCCCAACATGACCCGAAATCTATACCAACTCAGAATCTTACGAAAATCGCACCGTAGCTAAATACCGACGCTACGAATCTAACGGCGAAGTCAAAATCCAAATCCGACAAACCAAATTCGGGTAAAACATCACCCAAAGATAAAACGCCACCACATCCCTATAAAAAGCTCCATCGAGTCACCAAAACAGACCCGGTTCGCGAGGGATGGTGCACAACCAAGACAAAACCAACCACACTGGAAAAACTACTGAGCAAACCCATGCCCCAACAAACGACACCCGTTAACTACACATCAACGTAACGCCCTGACGCCAAAAATACGTCACTACGGGAATTAAAATAAATATCGAAAAATCAGGGGCGTTACACCCAGTCCGCTCGATTTCAGCGGACTGGGCGACCAGTCCGCTCGATTTCACCGAACTGGGTGCCCAGTCCGCTCGATTTCACCGAACAGGGCGCCCAGTCCGCTCGATTTCACCGAACAGGGCGCCCAGTCCGCTCGATTTCACCGAACTTGGCGCCCAGTCCGCTCCATTTCACCGAACTGGGCGCACAGTCCGCTCGATTTCACCGAACTGGGCCCCCAGTCCGTTCAATTTCACCGAACTGGGTGCCCAGTTCGCTCAATTTTAACGAACTCAATCCCAGCGAACTGGGTGCCCGGACGAACTCAATCCCAGCAAACTGGGCACCCGACCCGCTCAATCCCAGCGAACTGGGCGCCCGACACGCTCAATCCCAGCGAATTGGCCGCTTGACGCGTTCAATCCCAGCGAACCGGGCGCCCGACCCGCTCAATCCCAGCGAACCGGGCGCCCGACCCGCTCAATCCCAGCAAACCGGGCTCCCGACCCGCTCAATCCCAGCGAATCGGGCGCCCGACCCGCTCAATCCCAGCAAACCGGGCGCCCGACCCGCTCAATCCCAGCATCTAAATCTTAAAAAGTATATGAAACATTTAACATCAAATACATTAATGATATAAGAATTGCAAAACTAGTAATTATAGAAAGTTTGCAACTATATATATTTTCTATAACATCAAATTTTAAAACTTAAATTTCAAACATACCGTATTCTTCATCGCTCACATACTTATTTATAGTCGGCATAGTAGATAAAATATGACTATCATCCGATGAACCCTCAAGATCTGTCTCGTCCATCTCAGATATTTTTCTCTTTCCTTTCCTTTAATAACTAATGGTCATGTCTTTCTTTACTCTTTGATATTCTAGGATCCCTTCTTGCATCATGAGCAACGTTGACAATGGCCTTATTTGGCGCGACGGTGGCGGGCGAAGACGACGAGTGGAGACGCGAGTTTGGGACTGGAGGGGGGGGGGGGTGGGTAGGCAGGGATCAAAACGGAGGTTTCAGGGGGCTTTTCCTCCTTGCTGCGGGAGGAGACGTGGCAAATGCCTCCATGCGTCGTTTGTTTTGTCACTGTCTGACGACGTTTGCCCCAACGCTAGCGTGAAAACGCCGAAACAAATGAAGCCAATATCTCCAAGTTGTGCCCACGTCAACCCCTTTTTAGGAATACTTCATCATCGCCATCATCATTTTCATTCTCGCCATCATCCACATTCACCATCCTTTTTGTACCTTCCGTGAATCTAAGCTCTTAGATGCCAATGGTTCTCAAAACGTGTCAGAATATTTCGATTTCAACAAAACATTAAATTTATAAAAAAACTAGATCGTTCAATGTTTTGCTATCCAATTTCTTCTTCTTCTTAGAATTTATCTATAATTTAAAAAAAATATTGATAATGCATACAATAGATATTTCTATTAGAATAAATAACTAAATTAATACATACTATTGCAAAAATGCTACAGTTCTTCTCACAGCCAGAGGATGAAGTAATCAGGCTCAAAATTTTCATTGACATAGTTTTAAGGTGAGGCGTATTAACACAGTTGAGTCTCTACCAATGTACTATGAAAAAATAAAACGAGAACACATTTTAATTATGCATAATTAAAAATTATAAGGTTAAGAAAAAAATATTAAATTGTACCTAGATTTAAGTTGAGATTTTGTTGTTGTCTCTTTTCCATGTCTATACCAAATAATCCTTACTGGTATTGGTAAAGATCAAGCTCAAAATTAATGTGATTCTGCGTAGAAGGATCTTTCCTATACATCCTTGAGAGACACTCAACAAACCATTCATAAACTTCTTCCGGATCGGGGTGTGCGTGTAAGAACCCCTTCCCCTTACTAAGGAGGTTACCCAGTCTTATGCCCAGAACCGCCGTCTTACGGTGACACTAACACACTGGCTAGTCGACATCGCACGACGTCGATCCTGCCGGCTAGTATGATCATTCAACCTGTTGGCCAATCGAGAAAAAAAGCACAACTATAACAGTAAATGAAAACTAGCAAGTCCACAAATGACAACAATAACATCATAATATATAGAGATGAAAGGTACATCAGTGCACAATGAGTACAGAAAAAGAGAGTTAGAGCTTATGTCCAGTACATGCCAAAATGGAATCAAATCTCTCTCTCACAACAACACTATGCGGAAGCGGAACTGAAACACTCGTCATCACCTGACGCTGAGTCGCGGTAGTAGTACGTGGTATCTGCTCTTCAGGTCCTGCCACCTCGTCCTTCTGGTCGTACTGGTGCTCTCGCTCCTCAAGCTTCTAAAATGATACGGTCACAACCGACTGTTAGTCATAAAGACTAAACCATTTTGTCCTCGCCTCACCCTCGTGAATCCTAGGCACCGAGCGGGAGGACCAAAACGGAGGACATCAAAGCAGTACAAAATGGAAGCAAGTGACGGTGAGACTATTCTATCATGGTCATGTTTCTAACAGTTATATCATTATACCAACTGTTTTTATAGCACAAATAGAGTAAGTAAAGCTGTAATGAAAAGAAGTGCAATAGGTAAAGTAGAACTGAAAGAAAGTGCTGTAAGTAAAGTAAAGAAACTGAGCAGAAAATAAACTATCTATCGCTACACTAACATCACAGGAGTACCTTAACTTATATGAATGTCCATACAAACTTATAAGTTAAGGTTTCTTAAATATAACTTATCATATAAAAGAGTCCATACTAATTTATATGATAAGGATCCACAGTGCGTATGCTCTAAGTATGTATGTATGATATGATATGATGAGTTATGCGGGTTATGATTCATACAAGTACTGTATATATGTGATAGAAAAGTAACATTTAAATAAAAACCTGTAGTTTTAATATGCCAATATTGGACGACATCAGGTTATCTTCCCCGATGGCCAACGGCTATGATTTTTCCAGCCTGTAGCATTTTGGTTGCTTATTTCCCAGCCACTGGGCCGCCTCCACCGCCGGTGATTATCGTCACCACCTCCGTTGAGGTGGTGACTAGCGTTTCCCGGCGATATGGCCGCCAGAGGCGGCTCCTCCGGCGAACCCGAGCAAGAAGAAAAACTCGGAATGTTCCCTCTATCTCTCATGGCATCGGGCTCATTTGAGCCCTATATCTCTCCTAGTGGATCTAGAAGACTAGCACCGAGGGAGGGGAGGAGAAACAGACCTGGATGTGAGCTTGGCGGCGGGTGCGATGGTGGTGAGTCATGGCCGATGACTGCTCCGATGAACTAGCTCAATCCCTTGTTTCTCCAGCAAAAGCTTAGCTCCAGGAGATGTTTTCCACTCCTCTGGGCTCAATGAAGGTGATGGAGGCCTTGGTAATAAGTGGGAGTGACAGCTAGGGTTTCTTGTTTCTTCCTTTTTATAAGAAGAATTAGGGTTTAAGTTGCTTGCCACGTGTCACCCTAATGTTGGACCGCCAATTATCGCAGTTTAAGTTGCTTTGCCACGTGTCACCTTAGTATTGGACCGCCAATCATTGCTTTAAATAGGTCTTCTTGAGAAGATCAATGTATTAAATAGGTCTTGTTGAAGAGATTGGGTTTAAATGATCCATCGACGCTTATCCCGAAAAACCGGATTCAGGCCGTACATATAAACCAGCAAACACAGCTTAGACCGAAAAATACTCTAAGTCCAAAAGCTTTGAGTATTACTCGACGCTTCGTCGAGTTCACTCAATGCACTCGACGCTTCGTCGAATAGCGTCGAGTTCACTCAACGCACTCGACGCCTTGTGATTCCAGAACAATTTTCTAAGTTAAAGAGCATGACGTTGAGTCCACTCAACACACTCGACGTTTCTTCAAATGACGTCGAGTTTACTCAACGCACTCGACGCCTATTGATCCAGAACAATTTTTCTAAGTTAAATAGCATGGCGTTGAGTCCACCCAACGCACTAGACGCTTCGTCGAATGCCGTCGAGTTCACTCAACGCACTCGACGCCTATTGATCCAGAACAATTTTTTTAAGTTAAAGAGCATGGCGTTGAGTCCACTCAACGCACTCGACACTTCGTCGAATGACGTCGAGTTCACTCAACGCACTCAACGGCTATTGATCCAGAATAATTTTCTAAGTTAAAGAGCATGGCGTTGAGTCCACTCAACGCACTCGACGTTTCGTTGAATGACGTCGAGTTCACTCAACGCACTCGACGCCTATTGATCAAGAATAATTTTTCTTAGTTTAAGAGCATGACGTTGAGTTCACTCGACGCACTCGACGCTTCGTCGAATGGCGTCGAGTTCACTCAACGTACTCGACGCCTATTGATCCAGAATAATTTTTCTAAGTTAAAGTTGACTTGAACCCTATAGTGGACCCTATGTGTATCCACCCTAACTCCTTGGGTCAAACCTAGCCTAACCCTTTCACCCACCATATGTCCTACCCTAATCTAAGTTAAGGGGTTTAGAAGAAAATGAGATGTTACAATGCGAGTTCCAGAGGCCTATGGTCAGGGTCGTTTTCGACCGTTGGGGCAGGTGTTCGGCTGACGTGTAAGGTTGCTTTGATATTATTAACCGAAGTGCGCAGTCCGTTCATGATATGCATGACATTACCCATGCCGGTGGTGAGAGTTTCAACTGTTTTCATCAAATCACTCATGCGTGGGGCCAAATCTCCTACTCTATTCTCTAGTTGATCGACCAGCTTTTCCATTGAAAAAATTCAAAATATTTTTTTTGTTGATAAAATTTTATTTTAAAAGAGAGCGCTCCCGAGCGGGAAAAAATGTTTTTATTAAGGAAAACAAATGCCTTTTTTTGTAGAAAGATAAAAATAAAAATTTTAAATTTTTTTTTATATAAAAAAATTAAGATCGACGGATCGACCGATCCACGGTAGAAGTGAATCGACTACCTGTGATACCAAATTGATGTAGACTCAAATTTAGTGTTTTGGAAAATAATTAATTTTTTGATTAAAAGAAATACCTTTTAATGAAAATAGAAATTTAGGGTTTTGATTTTAAAAAAAACTCGAGGGCCAAGCGGCCAAATCAAATTTTCGCGTTCGTAATTTCAACGTCGTCGCTCTGAGCTTTGAGAAGTTCATTAACCTCGTTTGAGTGGTTCTCTCATGCGTTCAATGAGTCGAACCTTTCACGGAACTCACACGACCACAAGCAAAAATCCGCGAACAAATAACTTATGGAATAACGATAATATTAGTAGCGTGAACGTAACGGCAAGCCCATGGATTAATTAAGTGAAACATAATTTCTTACTAATGCGGAGGAGGGAGCGGGTTTACCAAGCTGCGGGGCCGTGTTATCCTGTCCAAAATCCATCTGCACAGCGGGAATAGACCTCTGGTGGTTTACGAAATCAGCTCCGTGGCCGGATAGGTCAGTCGAAGTCGACGGCTCACGGGGCGATTTCCAGGCTGACGAAAATCTGTGTCGGAGTTGACGACGGCTTGGCGGCAGGCTTCCCGCAACGGCGATGTCGTTGACGCTTGCGGAAGGGGCGTCGGGGCGGTGTGCATCCCGCGGCCAGGAAGCTTCGGCCGGAAGCGGGACAGGGAAGATGCGATTCTTCTTCGATTGCAAGCCGCCGTCGAACTGGAAGGCGTCGGAGCCTCGGCTTCTGTTATACGGGTTTCGCCGGCAATGAGCGGAGAACGAAAAGATTCGTTCTTTGTTCTGTCTGGTCTCCTTCTTTTGTCTCCACTAATGGGGCCTTTAAATAGATTAAATTTCTCATTATTTCTTTCCATTTACAACACATGAAATTTTATAAATTTGATTCCTTTTTAAAATATTTACCTCTAAATGAACCTTCCCACTAATGGATGTGATTTTGAATTTTGAAATTGAAATTTATGCTCATTTAATTAATTTTGGGCTTGCCGCTATCATTCTACTACTAGTAATACCAGACCTCTTTATTGAAGTCCCAACGGTCGGTCATGCCGATGAGCCAGAAAATAATAAGTACAAAAAAAAAAACTGAGTGCATGAAATAAAAGTACAAAAATAAATGCATAGAGACTATGATGCGTCGCAGGGCACATCAATTACCCTTCCACCCAGGCAAGTGATGTTTGAAATGAGTAATTCCACCATTCACCGACTGCTTACTGTAGTTACATTTGATTCTATTTGTGTCATTTGCAACCAACTTCTCATCAAAGACCCAGAACGGATCTCTATCAGTTGGTACCATTAAAAAAGGCACCTCACTAGATCCAGCAGAAGAAGTCATTCTAAATAACCAAAAGTCCAAAACATTCAAATTAACAAACTATTTAAAATGAATTAAAATATATAAAATGAAATAAGCTATTTAAAATGCAGACATTCATTCAAATGTTAGGAATTATAAAAATTAATCAGAAAGAAACCCTAAACATTCATTAGATCGTATGATCTTCCATGATCAATATTCTTTTTCATGCACCTATCTATTTGCCCAACGACATTTTGCTTCATCAATATTATACCAAATATTATTTTAAAATTCAATTAATCTATCTTTCAGAGTAGAAAATCCATCACTCATAAGTCATATCCAACCAAGACCAACATTCGAATTAACCAACATTCTATTTATGTTCAAGTACCGAGCAACGTCCATCCAACTTTTTGTTTCTCGAACAAAAAAACTCAATATCATCATTCATCATACAACATGGCTATACACATCATAGATTACAAAATTAAGTTGGATAATTACATTACTTGTGGGGTGTCTTTAATCATCATATGTTGTCGAATAAAATAATTTATTGATTGCCACAAATAATATTGATAAAAAATTATCGATAAAACAATTAATACCATAAAGACTGACAAATATGACAACACTAGCAATAAATAGAACCAAAAAATTCAATTAATATAAAAAATTCAAAGAATTAGAGAAGAGAGGAGAGGGTGAAGAAGAGAAGCAGTACAAACAAGTAGAGAAAAGAGGAGAGGGTCGAGAAGATCATCAGTACATAAATATAGAGAAAAGGAGAGGGACAAGAAGAGAAGCACAGTGCGACAGTTAACCAAAAAGAAAAAAACCATAAATTTAGAGAAGAATTACATAGAAGTAGAGAAGAGATGGCCAAAAAAAAGAAACACATTGCATCAGTTAACCAAAAAGAAAAAAATCTCAAATTTAGAGAAGAATTACAGAGAAGTAGAGATGATAGGGTATGGATGTTGAAACCGAAAAATCGGTCTCGAGGAGTTCACCCTTGGGGAAGGGGTGATCGTGCACCTACTTCTCCCCTGCAAACTAGATAGCCGGAAACTTAAGACAAAGAACAGACCCAAGGCTCCGACACGGAGGTCCTACCACACACCCGAAAGATCTTAGAGCGCTTCCCCTCCTTAGCCAAGTGCTGAAGCTAAGGTACCTCAGAAAGCGCTAGAAGATTGGGCACAAGTAAGCATGCCTTTCTGAGGTACCCCTTGGATCCCATTTATAGGATTCTGAAAACGACCTACAAATAGCCAACCTCCGCCGCTCTGGGGGGCTAGGGGCGGACCAATGGGGTCAACTTGGTGACATACATCACTGCAAAAACCTGGGCGAGCTGCCTCCTGGAGCTCCTGCTCGCAAGTGGCGGATGGGGCTCGCACTCGCCTACCCCTTGGCCTAGGGAGAGTACGAGCTCGGCGCCCCTCTTGCGCGGTGTCCCAACCCTCATTCGTCGGGCTCAGCTCCACGAACTCCGAGCTCGGCCCGACGAGTGTCGAACTCGATCCGACCATTGCCGAGTTCGGACTCGGCACGTTGGACTTGGCGTGCATACTCCCCTGCCGAGCTCGCCTGGGGCTCGGGGGCGGTCTGAACCGGCCGGTCTGGCTTCTGTCGACCCACTCGCCGGATACGGGGTTGTACACAATCCCCGCTCTTTGCGATGTTGGGACAAGTTCTGGAAGAAACATCCAACCCCACAGAATTCGGCGAGTGCGACTGGAGCCAGAAAAGAATCTTGCGGAGGGGCCCACTGCCGGCTATATATACATGCGTCCGCGTACCTGGCTGACCTTTGCCATTCCCCTTGAGTCTTGCGAGGATGCCGCTCCCCAAGGAGATTCTCGAGCGAGTCGCGCGAAACCGCGCGGAAACCTCAATCCGCGTTGCCGGTCTAACGGACCTCAAGGCCCCACCTCGTAATCATGCCGACTTCAGTTCGGCCAAGAAAGCGAAGCCCCTCCCAAAAGATGTCGAGTCCACCTACAATGATTTCAAGGCAGCCCTGGATAGCGGGACCGGTTCCTCCACTCGGCGAACTCCCGACCCTCCAGAAAAAGA
Source organism: Platanthera zijinensis (assembly GCA_039513925.1). Taxonomy (NCBI): domain Eukaryota; kingdom Viridiplantae; phylum Streptophyta; class Magnoliopsida; order Asparagales; family Orchidaceae; genus Platanthera; species Platanthera zijinensis. Next base: position 61,047,903 of record CM077098.1, read on the forward strand.
GATCATCGACCTCTCCGATGACCAGGACAGCCAGCGCCACAGCGGCGAGGCCCCATGCCCCAAACCAAGTCTATCCTCGGCGCACCGCCGAGCCATGATCTCTGCATACCTCTGCGGGGGTCGCTTCCCCCTCTTGGGACCACGGGGTTAGACTCGCAGAAGCCGAAGTCGCCCGCCCGGCTTAATTCTCGACAGCCTTCTCCTACTCCTGCATCTGTGGGGGGAGGCACCGAGGTCATCCCCGTCCCTGGCTTTCTCCGCACCTCTCCAGAAGACCCTCGGCGTGGTCGCGGCAAGGATATTGGCTTGCTGCCTCCTCGCGTCAACCAGGAGGAACAGGGCCCGCACGGTAAGTCCTCACCTTTTCCGAGTCTCGCTCGGCATTCTCGGTGCTCTCCTTCCGCACCTGACGTTCTTTTATTTTCCTGCACAGACCCCCCTGCCGACTCTGATGCTGGCGAGTCCTCGGACTTGGCTTGCTACTCGCCATGCCCTCTCTACACGCGCTGGATGCATACCTGGATTCCGAGCTGGGGAGCCCTGAGCGGGCGAAACGGGGACATCGGGTGATGAAGAAGGTGGTATGCGAGCTCCACTTGCTACGGAAGGACAACCTCGAGTTGCGGCGGGAGTGTGCGTGGCTTGCGGGTCGGACGAGGGTCAGCGAGGCCTTTGAGACGGCGTCTTCCTCCATGCTCCTGGACGAAATCGACGAGAACCTCCAAATAATTCACAGGAATCTGGGGCGACTCCGCGAGCTTCACGCGCGACGATCGGCGGCGGAACCGCGAGACCAGTGTAGTTAGAAATGGCTCGCCTGGCGGGCCTACCGGTACTCGCCCCCCTGCCCCCTTTGGTCCGCGCGTGCTGATCAATTTCATTTGTGCACTGAACAATATTTGAACCTCCTCCTGTAATAACTTAGATAATTCTTCGTTAAATCAACGCATTAAAATATGATATCACTTGTTTTATCAAATTCGTCTTGCCGTAGGATAGGATGAACTCGCGGGGTGGCGAGTTGAGAGTGGCGAGCTGGAGCAAGCGAGCTTGTGCAGGCGAGCTGGACTGTCCGGCCGGCTCGGCCTTAACTTTCTTTTCCTATAAATAGGCCTTCTCAACAACCACCTGCTACGCCTTTATTGCTCTCAGACCCCCCTCTTTGCTCCCCTGTCCTTCTGTACTCGCACTTCTAATCTCGCAGCGACAATGGTGAAGACCAACCCTGACTCTGACAGCCGAACGAAGTGTGCTCGACATTTCACCGAGCATTGCTTCTTCGAGGGGAACACTACCGCCGAGGAGCTCGCCGTGTTTGTGGCCAACTTCGTCCCCCCCGGCTTCACAGCTCGCCTTCCAGAGGACCACGAAGCCATCAACTCCATCTACAGTGACAAACTCGCCTTCCCCATCTCGCACTTCGAGGTGGGGTTGCGCCTATGTAAGACCCCCTTTTTAACAACTCGTAAAAACCGGGGTCTTATGCCCAGAACCGCCGCTTTGCGGTGACACCTTCGCGCCCGGGAAGATCGTCACTACAAAACGCCGATTCTGCCGGCCTTATTGATCACAAAAGTAGCAGTACAAGTATAGAAGCATGTAAATCTACAGCAAATCACATATATAAAATCTCCATGAAGGGAGTGTCCACAGAATAAATAAAAGAGTACAAAAATGAAGGGCTAAAGCCCGATACATGAATATCCTCACTACAGATCTCTCATGCGGAAGCAAAATGAAACATCACTAGAAGTCGGTACTCACGATCCCAGCTGGCTGTACTCCTTAGCTAGACTGCCCTGTCTCCAATCGCACCGGTCTCCTGGGCTGCTCCTCCCTGCTGGGCTCCGCGATCCCCTAATATGATGTGGTTTGAAAACCGTTAGTCTATAAGACTAAGCCCTATCGTCCCCCACCCTTTCCCCCATGCTCCTAGGCACCGAGCGGGGAGGAAGAAAGGGAAGGACGTGAAAGTGGAGAGTAAAACAAACAGGTGACAGGGGACCTAACTAGCAATTTATAATCATGTAGTAATAAGTAAAGTAAGAAAAGAAATTAACCTTTACTTATGCGAGTATACGTAAGCCAAGGAATCTTCTACAAGACTCCCATCGTATAAAATGTTCCATACCATTTTATACGTTGGGGTGTCGGTTGTCACAAGCAACATATATATAAATTGAAATAACCTTAATTTATAAACTTGTCCACACAAGCTTATAGACTAAGGGGTCGTTTAGCAGGTCCTAACGTATAAGCGTCCCATACCACTTATACATTAGGTGTCACAGGTTATTATGAATGATTATGATATGCAGCTATATGGTGGGTATGTTATGATCAAGCAGTGCAACTCACACACCCGACTTTGTGTACACAGACCTTTAGTTCCCCTTTTCGGAGCCGTTACCTCCCAGGATACCTTCGTAGTGGCAGACGGAAGCGGTGGGTTGGGCCTCGCCCACCTCAAAACCAGTATAGCACTACCGGTCTGACCTATCGTACGCCTCAACGCTTGGTGCACAAAGCGGACTCCTGCGTACTCTTGCCGACTGGACCGCCAGACTTAACTTTGGCAAAGTGTAAAAACCACACTTGCCGAGTCATCGTACTGGCGTCGGTGCTACGACAACCCAGTACCGAAGACCCACCCTACCTTAGATATTCCTTTGTATGCACATGCGATATTCTTAAAAGAAATCAACAAGTCATGCTCCCGGACTAGCTGTCCGAATCAACCTCAAACCGAGACTAAGCTCCCCGGACTAACTGTCCGGCTCAATTTCCAAACCTCATTCCTTTGAACACCGCGGGATGGCGCCCCTTTGAACACCTCGGGACGACTTATCCATTTCAAACCTCCTATCCAAACTAGTGTGTGCAGCGTGAAGACCTATTTTCTACATTACTCTTTCAGTTTATCTTAAGGTTTACGTTAGCCCAGGACTGCCCAAGGTATGCCCATTGAAGGGATCTCGAAGGCACTAGGAACCGAGATGGGATGACAAGCCCAAAGTTCCCTTTCTCAAGGATATTTACTTTAGTTGATGTCTACCCATGATTTGCCCAACTCTCATTGTTACTTTAGAGTTATCCTAACGACTTAACATGTTATTAGAAGTGCGGCGGTCTTCCGCTGTACCCCATCACTGTGGCTATATCAGCTTGCACTCCACTCTCGTCACTAACACTACCCTTCAGGGTTATACTTCCGATCGTAATAATCAGCACAATAGTCGATCTATCCCCCGGCGGTCCTTATGGTATAACCTACTTTTACTGTGCGCAGCCCATGACCTAACACCACCCCAGAATCGAACTTCTAATTCCTTTGGCCATATGTCTCAAATTATTTATTCGAGGGTGGTATGGACCTATATAATGACCATGATGATTTTCATAATTTTCTAACTTAATTACATCCTTAAATTAATTTCTTCCATTAATTCTTCAGGTCATTTTACACATGAAGTAGTACAATTTGTAATCCACTAACCTAAGGAATTTATCCTGGATTGTATATTGATAAAATATTACTAACTACAGAATTTCATAATTTTCCTTAAATTATTTACATTTATTCCCTACTTAATACAATAATCCCATAGTTGCCATTTTCCAAATGAAGAATATGAAATGCATGAGTCAAAATTCCAATAAAATTACAGGGCATACATATCAATAATTTAAGACTAATGGCAGAGTTTCAATATCCTTTACAGAGTACTGGCCTATCAAATTGCATTCTTAAGTATTTACCAAAATGGCATTATGCTTATTTAAAAATTATCAGTGCATCCAAAATTTTTGAGATAATTACCCAATGATAATCATGCAAATATACAATGCTATAAATAATTTCATAATTTTCTGATAAGTATTTCCATCAAATCATGGATGGTTGCATTATGGGTAAAATGGTAATTTCCATGCATTTACTAAAAAGGTTCTCAAACAAGAATGTAAATTTTTCCTAAGTCAAGTATAACCTCCATTTATAATTTGACAGAGTTTGGTGGTCCTTACTTAGTCAAAACCTATTTTTCCAATTATTTCTTCAAAAAAGTGTATATTCTTTAAAATTCCAAATAATGGGATTTCTGGTCCCAAAAGTTCCATAATTACTCTGAGGGTGAAATTTACCCTATTAACCTCTGGAATTAATTTCATGATTTTTGGATGTCTCAATTAGGATAAATGTACAAAATTTCATTTATGGCTATTTGCACCCCAAGGCTATACATAGCCAACACATGCAAGTGGATTAACCAACATGCAAAGGTCCAAATGTCCTGAAAATTTAACCATGCCCTAATAATGTCCCCATGGTCATGCCACCAAAAATTGGGGCCTTTTAGAGTTGATCTACTCCAACAATCACCTAAACAAGCCTAGGGGTATTTTAGTAATTTCACCCTAATTTTAATTCTAATTAATCCCATTTTGGGCAGGGCCTAAATATGACCTAAACCAATTACTGACCAAAATCCCAGGTCATTTGGGCCTCTGGATGGGCTTGGGCATCTCCTCCAATTTCCTGCATTTTTGCTATTTGCAGCCCAAGACAATTCCTTTTTCAGATCTTGCAAGTGAGATATCTCAACATGCAGAGGGCTAAATTGACTAAATTTTCTACCATAGGTCTAATATACCCCTAAGGGCATGCCACCAAAATTTGGGGCCAATTTGAGTTGGTATGCTCCAAAAATCAACATTATTTGATTTATCAAATTTTGACTAACACTATAGGATTATTTTCCCTAAAAATTGCCATTTTAGGGGAGGATCTAGATATGCCTAAATAAGCCACATGCCCAAAATTTCAGCCCATTTGGACTTAGGGTTTGGGCAGGACAATCATTTTAATTTTTGACCTACCCTAGGACCAGTCCTAGGAAAATGGCTCTATAGGGCAGCCTACTCAACCAAATTAAATTTGTAATATATCAAATTAAAGGTAACACAAAGACCTATAAATTTTATGTTAAACACTTTTTATGAAGAAGGCCAGAAGTACCCTAAAAATCAACATGCATAACTCTGTCAAATTACCCTAAATTGTATACTATTCATATATGAAAAATTAATAAAAATTGTACAGCACACATCTTAAAGCAATCGGATGGTTGCATGTCATCTTCTCCAAATGCATGGAATCCAGCCGGCGCATGGTGGTGTTTCACGGGGCGGTTCCCGGCGGCTAGGGGCGACGCAACCCCCGACAATCTTCTCCTCACCCCTCACGGTGGTGGTGGCGAGCCTTTGCCGACGGCTAGGTAGGCGGGAGACGGCGGCGCCACCCAACCCGAAAGCTCCAGAACTCCATTAATGGAGAAAAATGAAAACAGGGTTCGGGCTCATTCGAGCCCGAACCCTACCCCTAACAATCCTAAGATCTAATGCATGAAGAGAGAGGTGAGGGAGGACCTTCCCGGCGGCCATGCTACGTGAGGAGCGGCGAGGAGCCATTTTCGGCGGTGGCGGCGGCTTTTCTCTCGGGTTCACTGCCCAGCTCGGCTTCTCTCTCTCTCTCTCTCTCTGCTGCTCTCCTTGTTCTGAGGGTGAAGAGACCGAGGGGAGTGAGGGGAGGGAAGAGGAGATAAAGTATTGGGGGGGGGGGGGCGATATTTCCTAAGTGAGGGGGGGGGGGTTTGCATAGTTCTTGTCACCATGCATGCATGGGTGGGCCCCACTGCTCACACTCCTCCTAATTGGATTAAATGGATCGGCCAGCCCATGTGTGGGCTGAGGGAATGAGTGGGGAGGAGGGTATGAAGCCACATGGCTAGGTAGGGTTGGTTTTGGACTTGGGCTTGCCTCCAAGCATGCAATGTGGGCCCCACTTGCTCCCATTCCTCCTAAGTGGGTTAAAGGGGTCGGCCAGCCCATGTGTGGGCTGGTGGCATGAACACAAGTGGGCCCAAACTCAATATCACCCCAAAATATCCTTTCTCTCTCCTATTTTATTCAAATTCTCTCTCCTAGGTTAATTCTCAAAATATCCAAGCATGAAACCCATTTTTCTCTTCCCTATGGGGTATGAGTTGACTTTGACCCATTGTGTGACATTGAGTTAGTTTGGGTGGGCCCAACTCAAGGAATAGGGCTTAGGGTCATTTCTAGCCAATTAGGTCAAAGTGTTGACTGGGGTCAACATGGGTCCTATGGTTGACTCTATGACCTACCCTAGGGTCCACTTAGGTTGGACTTACTTGGCCCTCCAATTCTAGGATTTCTGGGTTTTACTATTTGCAGACCAAGCGATACTCAACTGTAACCCTAGGTTCACTTGGTCCTTCTTGGTTCTCTAAGGGTTTGTCCTGACCTTGTCAGGACAAAGCCATCCCTAGGGTCCAGTTGGGAAATGGGATGTTACAAATCCCAATAAACAAAATAAAAATTTCGTCCCCGAAATGCAAGTTAAGCCTACGGGGTTTTTCTACCGGCAAAACTAAAGTGTAACATCCCATAAGTGAGTTGACATGCCTACTTGCTTAATATAATAAGGGCTAGCCCCAATAAACAAAATGGATTAACCTCTATTCTTTTAGATGATTCTATGAGTAAAAGCAGTTAGGAAGAACGCCTAAACCACTTGAGGAGTTGCGAGGTATACCTGATGAAATAGTTTCGGATATCTGTCCTGCATTAGGTCTTGTGGCTCCCAGGTATGCTCCTCTCGCCCGTGGTTCCTCCACAAGACCTTGACTAGCGGGATCTTCTTGCGGCGCAAGACCCGTATCCCCTGGTCGTCGATCCGTATCGGCTCCAAATGTACAGATCGATCCGAAGCTACCGGCCCATCAGTGGCCGTAATCTGCTAGGCTCCAAATGTAGAGCCCTCCTGAGTGAAGACACGTGAAAAACGTCGTGCAAGCCGGCCAGCTCCGGCGGCAGCTCCAGCCGGTAAGCTAGGGGACCGATCCGCTCCAGGATCCTGAACGGCCTCATGTACCTCGGGCTAAGCTTCTTCCGCCGACCACGTACTCGTGAAACCCCATGCATCGGCTGGATCTTCAAGAATACCCGATCCTCTACCTTAAACTCCACTATACGATGCCGAGCGTAATAATATTTTGCCTGCCTACTCTGCGCCTCTAGCATTCTATCCCGTATCAGCCGTACCTGTGCCTCAGTATCCTCAATAAAGTCCGTGCCCACAGTCTTCGGATCCTCGTCTTGTATCCAAGACAACGGAGTCCTACACTTCCGCCCATACAACGTCTCATACGGAACCATCCGTATACTGGACTGATGACTGTTATTGTACGAAAACTCCACTAGGGGCAACATCCTCTCCCAGGGTTCTCCACGGTCCACAATACACAGCCTCAACAGGTCCTCCAGTGTCCGGTTGGTGCGCTCTGTCTGCCCATTTGTCTGGGGGTGGAAGGCCGTACTGAAAGCCTGTCGAGTACCCAAGTATGTCTGTACGGACCTCCACTCTCTGGACGTGAATTGTCCATCTCGATCTGATACGATCGTCTTTGGCACCCCATGATATCGCACAAACTGCTCTATGAACTTCCGCGCCAGTACTCTGACAGTATCCTTCTTACCGATCGGGATGAACCTAGCCACCTTCGTCAGTCGATCAACGATTAACCATATAGAATCGTTTCCCGCCCGTGATCAAGGGAGGCCATGGATGAAGTCCATCGCGATATCCTCAAATTTCCACTCCGACACCGGAAGTGGCTGCAATAAACCAGCCGGATGTCTGCACTCTGTCTTCACTAACTGGCACGCCTCGCAGTGGGTCACAAAGTTGGTGATTTCCTTCTTCATGCCCGGCCAGTATAGAGTCTTCTTAAAATCCGCCGTCATCTTAGTGATCCCGGGATGTATAGAATAACTGCTATGATGAGCCTCGGCCATGACGTCCTCCCGAATTTGGCCTCCATCCGGTATGTAAGTCCGACCTCTAAAACATATCAGATCATCTTGTATCGTGTAGTCCCCGGCTGAGCCTGCCTCCAAGGCCCGAAAAATCGGCTCGAGCTTGGCATCCCGCCTCTGCCAATCTCTGACTCTGTCATGTATATCATAGGTGGTGCTCGTAGCGGCCAGGTATTCCTCGTACAATTCAGGGTCATCAGATGATACCAGAGTGATATGCATCTCTTCAAAACTCCGTAGTAGCTCCATGGACATAAGCTGGGGCCCTGCTCCAGAAGTGGCAGCTCTCCGACTCAGTGCATCGGCCACCACGTTTGCCTTACCCGGATGGTAGTGCATCTCATATTGATAGTCCGCTAGAAACTCCACCCATCTGCGTTGCCGCATATTCAGTTCCTTCTGCGTATCCACATATTTTAGATTTTTATGATCTGAAAATATGTCGTAGTGGACACCATAGAGGTAGTGCCGCCAGACCTTCAATGCAAATATAACTGCTCCCATCTCCAGATTGTGAACTGGGTAGTTTTGCTCATGTTTCTGTAGCTGGCGGGAGGCATAAGCGATCACATGTCCCTTCTGCATCAAAACTGCTCCCATGCCATGGTAGGAGGCATCCGTATAAACCTAAAATCCTTCTCTCCCCGAGGGGAGGGCAAGTATCGGGGCCGAAGTGAGTCGACTTTTCAGCTCCTGCAACGCCATTTCGCACTGTGGTGTCCAGACAAATGGTGTCTCCTTCCTCGTCAGAGAGATAAGTGGGAGGGCAAGTCTAGAAAAACCCTCTACGAACTTCCGGTAGTAGCCGGCAAGTCCTAGGAAGCTTCGTACGTCCGTAGCTGTCTTCAACTGTGGCCAATCCCGGACTGCCTTAATCTTGGCCGGATCTACTGCCAACCCTGCTCCACTAATAACATGTCCGAGGAAGGCCACCTCCTTCAGCCAGAACTGCCATTTGCTGAATTTGGCATATAATTGATGTTCCCATAGCTTCTCCAAGGTCAGTGTCAGATGCCTCTTGTGCTCCTCCTCTGTCCTCGAGTAAATGAGGATGTCATCGATGAAAACGATGGCAAACACATCTAGATATGTCTCGAAGACCCAGTTCATGAGAGTCATGAATGCTGACGACGCATTCGTGAGCCCGAAGGGTATCACGGTAAACTCGTAGAGTCCATACCTGCTACTAAAAGTAGTCTTCTGTATATCCTCCTCTCGGATCCGCAACTGATAATAGCCCGATCTCAAGTCCAACTTCGAGAAGAAGTGGGCTCCTTCCAGCTAGTCGAACAGCTCGTCTATCCTTGGCAGATGATAGGTATTCCTGACTGTTAGCCGGTTCAACGCCCGGTAATCGATACACAACCTGAGTGTTCCGTCTTTCTTCTTGACGAACAACACGGGGGCTCCCCATGGCGAAGAGCTCGGCCGGACAAACCCGGCTTCCACCAACTCCTGCAGCTGACTCCGGAACTCTGTCAGCTCCCTTGGGGCCATGCGGTAGGGAGCTCTGGATGCCGGCTTAGCCCATGGCATAAGCAATATCTGGAAGTCCTGCTCTCTGTGCGGGGGTAGCCCTGGTAGTTTCTCCGGGAAGACGTCCGCAAAATCTCGCACCACGGGAACGTCGGATACAGATCCCTTGACCTCCGCCATCTCGAAGAGAATCTGATAAATCTCGTCGCCCTGCATGTGGGCCTTGACGACCTGAATAGATGATACGAATATATGGGAGGCGGATCTAAAACCTTCCATCACGACGAACGAGTCCCCATATCTCAGGGTAATCCTCTTGGCCAAGCAGTCAATCTGGGCATGGTTCCAATGGAGCCATGTCATACCCAGAATCAGATCATAATCAGGCAGCAACAGAATTGTCGCTGGAGCTGCGAAGGGTTTTCCGCCTATCCATGCCTCCATATCGCAATGGGATGATGCGAACAGCTCTGACCCGTCGGGTAGCCGTATCCGTAATGTCTTGCCTGGGATCCTCTCCACGCCTCCTAACCCTTGGATAAAGGTCTCCGACGCAAACGACTGCGAAGCACCCGTGTCAAAGAGAGTGTGTGCGGGCTTGCCGCAAATGAAGACGATGCCTGAGATTGTAAATTTACTTAGAGTTCTATTTCTAGCTTTCCTGCCTAGTCTTAATAATTCAAGTTCATGAAACTACTTTCTAGGAAAGAAAAGAACTTAAGTAAAAAGAAAACTTTTCGGTCGTACCTGTAATCACTTGCTCCGGATTCCTGGGTTGAGCCAGGTCCAGTGCATAAATCTGCTGTCCTTCCGGCCTGCCGTCTCTATCCTGATATCCGTGTCCACGGCCACGTCCTCGGCCTCCATAATGCTGAGCTGGTGGGTCAATCTTCGGTGCTGGTGGAGGCATCCCTCTCATGGGAAAGTTTCTCTTGATGTGCCCCACCTGATGACAGTGGTAACATTCCGGCGGAGTGTAAGCCCCACCTCCCGGTCTCTGTACATCTCTCATCTGAATAGGCTGAGGGGCCAGTATCACCTGCTCCCTCGGCTCCTGCCTCACCTCCTTTCGAGGCTGATCCTCCACCTTTAGTACCTCTGGCGCACGACCTCGCCGTTTATCGTTCCGGGCTCTCCGGCTCTGATCCTCCGTTGGCCACTTCCGGCCTCTGGTGGTGAGCCAATCTGCCTCTAACCTTTTTGCCATCTCCAGAATACGAGTGATAGGCCCGTCTGAAACGAAAAGAAGGTCATCCCTCATGTCTTCCCGTAAACCTTTGTAGAACCTCTTGATGTACGCTGCCTTGTCTAACTGGTAAGAGTCTGCAAAACAAGCCAGATGGTTGAACTCTCGATGGTACTCCACCACCGTCCTGGTACCTTGCTTCAACTGCAAGAAGCGGTCCTCCAGCTCGTCTCGGGCCGACTGCGGAACAAAGTGCTCCAACAGCATGGGCCTGAACTCCTCCCACGTCACCTCGGCAGCCTCCATACCAGCAAAGGTAGTCTCCAGAACTGTCTTCCACCACCGCTTGACATGGGACTCCAAGCAGGAAATAACCAGTGGCACCCTTTCCTCCCAAGGGCTTCGTATCCCTGTCAGCATCTCCTCCATGATGTCTAGCCACTCCTCTGTCCGAACTACCGCCTCTGTCCCCAAGTAGGACGGGGGAGAGAGTCCTCGAAAGATGCTGAGCCAGTTGGCTCCCGGGATAGGTCGCAGAGCCGGGGCCTGTTGGTTCCTGAAGGCTTCCAAGATAGCCGTCAGAGTTTGTCCCATGTCAGACTGTAGGAACTGAGTGGGAACCGGCGGCGGTGGTGCAAATTCCGGAATCTGCGGGATTCCACCCGGTGGTGTATGCAGTGCTGGAGGCTGCGCCACAAAATTTTTCGTCAGAAATTTTTCAACCTTTACTAAAATGGACAATTATATATGTGATCCCCACATGAGCACACCACTGCTTCCGCTGCTTAGTTTGTTCGCAAACTAAACTCGTGCGGGGGTGGCCCAGGGTTTTAGCGGACATCTACTTGATCGATCGAGGTTTCGTCTGATACCAGTTTGTAAGACCCCCTTTTTAACAACTCGTAAAAACCGGGGTCTTATGCCCAGAACCGCCGCTTTGCGGTGACATCTTCGTGCCCGGGAAGATCATCACTACAAAACGCCGATTCTGTCGGCCTTATTGATCACAAAAGTAGCAGTACAAGTATAGAAGCATGTAAATCCACAACAAATCACATATATAAAATCTCCACGAAGGGAGTGTCCACAGAATAAATAAAAGAGTACAGAAATGAAGGGCTAAAGCCCGGTACATTAATATCCTCACTATTGATCTCTCATGCGGAAGCAAAATGAAACATCACTAGAAGTCGGTACTCACGATCCCAGCTGGCTGTACTCCTGAGCTAGACTGCCCTGTCTCCAATCGCACCGATCTCCTAGGCTGCTCCTCCCTGCTGGGCTCCGCGATCCCCTAATATGATGTGGTTCGAAAACCGTTAGTCTATAAAACTAAGCCCTATCGTCCCCTACCCCTTCCCCCATGCTCCTAGACACCGAGCGGGGAGGAAGAAAGGGAAGGACGTGAAAGTGGAGTGTAAAACAAACAGGTGACAGGGGACCTAGCTAGCAATTTATAATCATGTGATAATAAGTAAAGTAAGAAAAGAAATTAACCTTTACTTATGCGAGTATACATAAGCCAAGAGATTTTCTACAAGGCTCTCATCGTATAAAATGTCTCATACCATTTTATACGTTGGAGTGTCAGTTGTCACAAGCAGCATATATATAAATTGAAATAACCTTAATTTATAAACTTGCCCACACAAGCTTATAGACTAAGGGGTCGTTTAGCAGGTCCTAACGTATAAGCGTCTCATACTACTTATACATTAGGTGTCATAGGTTATTATGAATGATTATGATATACAGCTATATGGTGGGTATGTTATGATCAAGCAGTGCAACTCACACACCCAACTTTGTGTACACAAACCTTTAGTTCCCCCTTTCGGAGCCGTTACCTCCCAGGATACCTCCGTAGTGACAGACGGAAGCGGTGGGTTGGGCCTCGCCCACCTCAAAACCAGTATAGCACTACCGGTCTGACCTATCGTACGCCTCAACCCTTAATGCACAAAGCGGGCTACTGCGTACTCTTGCCGACTGGACCGCCGGACTTAACTTTGGCGAAGTGTAAAAACCACACTTGCCGAGTCATCGTACTTGCGTCGGTGCTACGACAACCCAGTACCGAAGACCCACCCCACCTTAAATATCCTTTGTATGCACATGCAATATTCTTAAAAGAAATCAACAAGTCATGCTCCCGGACTAGCTGTCCGAATCAACCTCAAACCGAGACTAAGCTCCCCGGACTAACTGTCCGGCTCAATTTCCAAACCTCATTCCTTTGAACGCTGCGGGATGACGCCCCTTTGAACACCTCGGGACGACTTATCCATTTCCAACCTCCTATCAAAACTAGTGTGTGCAGCGTGAAGACCTATTTTCTACATTACTCTTTCAGTTTATCTTAAGGTTTACGTTAGCCCAGGACTGCCCAAGGTATGCCCATTGAAGGGATCTCGAAGGCACTAGGAACCGAGATGGGATGACAAGCCCAAAGTTCCTTTTCTCAAGGATATTTACTTTAGTTGATGTCTACCCATGATTTGCCCAACTCTCATTGTTATTTTAGAGTTATCCTAACGACTTAACATGTTATTAGAAGTGCGGCAGTCTTCTGCTGTACCCCATCACTGTGGCTATATCAGCTTGTACTCCACTCTCGTCACTAACACTACCCTCCAGGGTTATACTTCTGATCGTAATAATCAGCACAATAGTCGATCTATCCCCCGGTGGGCCTTATGGTATAACCTACTTTTACTGTGCGCAGTCCATGACCTAACACCACCCCAGAATCGAACTTCTAATTCCTTTGGCCATATGTCTCAAATTATTTATCCGAGGGTGGTATGGACCTATATAATGACCATGATGATTTTCATAATTTTCCAACTTAATTACATCCTTAAATTAATTTCTTCCATTAATTCTTCAGGTCATTTTACACATGAAGTAGTACAATTTGTAATCCACTAACCTAAGGAATTTATCCTGGATTGTATATTGATAAAATATTACTAACTACAAAATTTCATAATTTTCCTTAAATTATTTACATTTATTCCCTACTTAATACAATAATCCCATAGTTGCCATTTTCCAAATGAAGAATATGAAATGCATGAGTCAAAATTCCAATAAAATTTCAGGGCATACGTATCAATAATTTAAGACTAATGACAGAGTTTCCATATCCTTTACAGAGTAATGGCCTATCAAATTGCATTCTTAAGTATTTACCAAAATGACATTATGCTTATTTAAAAATTATCAGTGCATCCAAAATTTTTGAGATAATTACCCAATGATAATCATGCAAATATACAATGCTATAAATAATTTCATAATTTTCTGATAAGTATTTCCATCAAATCATGGATGGTTGCATTATGGGTAAAATGGTAATTTCCATGCATTTACTAAAAAGGTTCTCAAACAAGAATGTAAATTTTTCCTAAGTCAAGTATAACCTCCATTTATAATTTGACAGAGTTTGGTGGTCCTTACTTAGTCAAAACCTATTTTTCCAATTATTTCTTCAAAAAGGTGTATATTCTTTAAAATTCCAAATAATGGGATTTCTGGTCCCAAAAGTTCCATAATTACTCTGAGGGTGAAATTTACCCTAATTAACCTCTGGAATTAATTTCATGATTTTTGGATGTCTCAATTAGGATAAATGTACAAAATTTCATTTATGGCTATTTGCACCCCCAAGGCTATACATAGCCAACACATGCAAGTGGATTAACCAACATGCAAAGGTCCAAATGTCCTGAAAATTTAACCATGCCCTAATAATGTCCCCATGGTCATGCCACCAAAAATTGGGGCCTTTTAGAGTTGAACTACTCCAAGAATCACCTAAACAAGCCTAGAGATATTTTAGTAATTTCACCATAATTTTAATTCCAATTAATCCCATTTTTGGGCAGGGCCTAAATATGACCTAAACCAGTTACTGACCAAAATCCCAGGTTATTTGGGCCTCTGGATGGGCTTGGGCATCTCCTCCAATTTCCTGCATTTTTGTTATTTGCAGCCCAAGACAATTCCTTTTTCAGATCTTGCAAGTGAGATATCTCAACATGCAGAGGGCTAAGTTGACTAAATTTTCTACCATAGGTCTAATATACCCCTAAGGGCAGGCCACCAAAATTTGGGGCCAATTGGAGTTGGTATGCTCCAAAAATCAACATTATTTGATTTATCAAATTTTGACTAACACTATAGGATTATTTTCCCCAAAAATGTCCATTTTAGGGGAGGATCTAGATATGCCTAAATAAGCCACATGCCCAAAATTTCAGCCCATTTGGACTTAGGGTTTGGGCAGGGCACTCATTTTAATTTTTGACCTACCCTAGGACCAGTCCTAGGAAAATGGCTCTATAGGGCAGCCTACTCAACCAAATTAAATGTGTAATATATCAAATTAAAGGTAACACAAAGACCTATAAATTTTATGTTAAACACTTTTTATGAAGAGGGCCAGAAGTACCCTAAAAATCAACATGCATAACTCTGTCAAATTACCCTAAATTGTATACTATTCATATATGAAAAATTAATAAAAATTGTACAGCACACATCTTGAAGCAATCGGATGGTTGCATGTCATCTTCTCCAAATGCATGGAATCCAGTCGGTGCATGGTGGTGTTTCACGGGGCGGTTCCCGGCGGCTAGGGGCGGCGCAACCCTCGACAATCTTCTCCTCACCCCTCACGGTGGTGGTGGCGAGCCTTTGCCGGCGGCTAGGGCGGCGGGAGACGGCGGCGCCACCCAACCCGAAAGCTCCAGAACTCCATTAATGGAGAAAAATGAAAACCGGGTTCGGGCTCATTCGAGCCCGAACCCTACCCCTAACAATCCTAAGATCTAATGCATGAAGAGAGAGGTGAGGGAGGACCTTCCCAGCGGCCAAGCTACGTGAGGAGCGGCGGGGAGCCATTTCCGGCGGTGGTGGCGGCTTTTCTCTCGGGTTCACTGCCCAGCTTGGCTTCTCTCTCTCTCTCTCTCTGCCGCTCTCCTTGTTCTGAGGGTGAAGAGACCGAGGGGAGTGAGGGGAGGGAAGAGGAGATGAAGTATAGGGGGGGCGATATTTCCTAAGGGGGGGGTTTGCATAGTTCTTGTCACCATGCATGCATGGGTGGGCCCCACTGCTCACACTCCTCCTAATTGGGTTAAATGGATCGGCCAGCCCATGTGTGGGCTGAGGGAATGAGTGGGGAGGAGGGTATGAAGCCACATGGCTAGGTAGGGTTGGTTTTGGGCTTGGGCTTGCCTCCAAGCATGCAATGTGGGCTCCACTTGCTCCCATTCCTCCTAAGTGGGTTAAAGGGGTCGGCCAGCCCATGTGTGGGCTGGTGGCATGAACACAAGTGGGCCCAAACTCAATATCACCCCAAAATATCCTTTCTCTCTCCTATTTTATTCAAATTCTCTCTCCTAGGTTAATTCTCAAAATATCCAAGCATGAAATCCATTTTTCTCCTCCCTATGGGGTATGAGTTGACTTTGACCCATTGGGTGGCATTGGTTAGTTTTGGTGGGCCCAACTCAAGGAATAGGGCTTAGGGTCATTTCTGGCCAATTAGGTCAAAGTGTTGACTGGGGTCAACATGGGTCCTATGGTTGACCCTATGACCTACCCTAGGGTCCACTTAGGTTGGACTTACTTGGCCCTCCAATTCTAGGGTTTCTGGGTTTTACTATTTGCAGACCAAATGACACTCAACTGAAACCCTATGTTCACTTGGTCCTTCTTGGTTCTCTAAGGGTTTGTCCTGACTTAGTCAGGACAAAGCCATCCCTAGGGTCCAGTTGGGAAATGAGATGTTACAGCTTACCCCTCTGGCCTGAGATCCGCCAGATCCTAAAGTACTTCGGCGCGGTACCCGCGCAGCTAAACTCGAACGCCATCGCCATGATGGTCGCATTCGCCTGTTACCTCCGCCGGGAGAGGATTGAGTTCAACTTGACAGTCTTCCGCAAGTTGTTCTCCTACAAGGCCACCCCCGACGGAGTCGCCTTCTTTGACGGCTCCTCCATAAAGGTTCGCGAGGTCGCGAATAAGAACCATCACTGGATGACCAAGATCGCCTTCATCAAGGGCGATCTCGGCAACATCCCCTTCTCCCCCCAGCAAAAAGGCGAGGAGGTCTACCGCCCCCCAACCTTCTCAGGCAACGACGCCGAGCTCCACAATTTCTTCCTCCACAAAGACTTCGAGGTCGTCCACCTATGCCGAGACCTCGACTCGCTCCTACCTGTCCTCCCTAGAGAAGGTTAGTCTCGCCTACCCCTCTTTACCTGACTCGGCAGGGTGGCCAACATATCTGATTTTAAGCCTTTTTCTGCAGGGGAGCGACTCCTCCCCGAGCACCCGCCCTTCGCAGACTCGGGTCTTTTTGCAGTTCCCCTCGAACTCGCCCGGGCAGCCGCGTTAGCCTGCCGAGGAGAACGGGCGGAAGACCAGCCTTCCTCCAGCAAAAGGCGGCTGGAGTTAGAAAAGCCGGGCTCGCCTCGTCAACATCCGGCCAAGAAGAAGAAGGCCAGAGTGGTCTTTGGGGGGGGGGGGACGACAACAGCCGCAGTCGTCCCCCAATACATGACTCGCCCGTGGCCTCTTCGGATGCTTCGCCGAAAAGCCCGCTGAAGGAGACGACAACGAAGGAGGGCCAAAGGGGGCGCGAGTGCTCCCCTCAACCTGCTGCCGAGGAGACCTTGCCCCGCGAGTGGGGCCTGCCCAAGGAACACCCCCTCTTCGGCAAGGGGGGAGGTGCAAGGATCTGGCTGGCGAGCCAATGGTGATGTGGGACGAGCGGGCCCACCGAGTCTCTGTCTCCACTCGCCACCCTTCCTGGGGAGCTCGTCAGCCTCCTGCTGGCCACGCCTACGCGCTGGGCTTCGGCCTGTGCGTCCGCGACGCCGCTGAGGCGTATAAGGGCATGCCCCCCTCGCCAGATCGGTCATGAGGGCCTGCAGGCCCACCTGCGGGCCTTAGAGCTCCATCACATGATGGTCCGCCGCGCTTTCAACCTCGACCAACTCCTATAAAAAGCCGAGTAGGCGCGCGACGTGGCGAGAGAGAATGCGGCCATCGCGGGTCAGCAACGCGACGTCGTCGAGGGCCTACTCGCCAACGCTGCCGGCGGGTTGGTGAGTATCTGCCACTCCCTTTCTACTTTTACTTGGAGACATTTCGTCGCAATTCTGACTTCCCGATCCACAGGGTGCCGAGGCCGCCAACGAGCTTCGGGCTCGCGCCTCTTGGCCAGAGGAAGAGGTCGCCCAGCTGCGAGCCCGCGTCGCAGAGCAGGACAGTCGCTCCGCTGAGCAAGAGGCAGACATCGAGAAGCTGAGAGGGCAGAACAAGGAGCTTCTCAATGATCTCGCCCGACAGATGGAGTGCTTCTTTCCCGACGCCGCCGCCGGGCCCCCGTATCCCTACAAAAGGCCGCAAATCTTCAACAAAAGGGAGGTCGAGGAGCGACTGCGAGTCAATTCGATTGAGTCTGTCGAGTGCCTCCTGGAGGCGATGCAGGGTACGGGGATCCTGACGGAAGGCTGCGAGGAGGTTGCAGTGCGGGATCTGATGCCAACCTTGTTCCCTCCAAGCCCGCCTAGCGAGAAGGAGGACAGCTTCGATGCGCTGTTCAAGACGGCGGGAAATGGGGACAAGGAGGAGTCGTCTGGGGACCAGGAGGATCGCCATTCTGGGGAGGGGGGAGAGAGCTGACCACCCTCCCGGTTCTTCCCTCTCCCTTTTTTATATACCTGTAATTTCTTCCTCCCCCATTTTGTAACCTCGCCAAGGCGAGTTCTTATTTTGTATCAGTCATATTAAAGAATGAAGAACAACATTTGCATAATTTTTCTATCTTCTTTTTCTTTGGACTTGTTTACTGTGATGCACTCGCCTGTGAGCTTTCCATCTTGGGCGACCTTGCCAAGCTCGTCCTCGTCGTTAGAATGCTGAGTTAGGACGTGTGCTTGCATTGGGCCCTGAGCGTCGACAGTCGTTTGGTCCGCGAGCGCTTGACTCGCCCGTGGGCGCTTAAATCGCACGCGAGCGCTTGACTCGCCCGCGAGAACCCAGCTCGCCCGCGAGCGCTCAACTCGCCTGTGAGCGTTCAACTCGCCTGTGAGCGTTCAACTCGCCCGCGAGTGCTCAACTCGCCTGCGCGCGCTCAACTCGCCTGCGAGCTATATCCTTCCTCCTTTCGCCTTCGGGATCCCGGGTTCTACCACCGGCCAATCAGCTAGGTGAGAGCTTGACGGCGGGTGTTGAACATCCTCCGGGCTCAGCCCCAGGATCATAACGACGTCCATCGAGACCCCAGCCCTGCCAGCTAGGTGGAAGCCTGACAGCGGGAGCATCGAGACCTAACCCCAGAGCGAGAATACTTAGAACATTTGCCACTCCCGGGTGCTACCACCGGGCTAGTCAGCTAGGTGAGAGCATAACGGCGGGTGTTGAACATCCTCCAGGCTCAGCCCCAGGGTCATAACGACGTCCATCGAGACCCCAGCCCTGCCAATTAGGTGGAAGTCTGACAGCGGGAGCATCGAGACCTAACCCCAGAGCGAGAATACTTAGAACATTTGCCACTCCCGAGTGCTACCACCGGACCAATCAACTAGGTGAGAGCCTGACGACGGGTGTTGAACATCCTCCGAGCTCAGCCCCAGGGTCATAACGACGACCATCGAGACCCCGACCCTGCCAGCTAGGTGGAAGCCTGACAGCGGGAGCATCGAGACCTAACCCCAGAGCGAGAATACTTAGAACATTTGCCACTCCCGGTTGCTACCACCGGACCAATCAGCGAGGTGAGAGCCTGACGACGGGTGTTGAACATCCTCCGGGCTCAGTCCCAGGGTCATAACGACGTCCATCGAGACCCCGACCCTGCCAGCTAGGTGGAAGCCTGACAGCGGGAGCATCGAGACATAACCCCAGAGCGAGAATACTTAGAACATTGTCCACTCCCGGGTGCTACCACCGGACCAATCAGCTTGGTGAGAGCCTGACGGAGGGTGTTGAACATCCTCCGGGCTCAGCCCCAGGGTCATAACGACGTCCATCGAGACCCCAGCCCTGCCAGCTAGGTGGTAGCCTGATAGAGGGAGCATCGAGACCTAACCCCAGAGCGAGAATACTTAGAACATTTTCCACTCCCGGTTGCTACCACCGGACCAATTAGCTAGGTGAGAGCCTGACGTCGGGTGTTGAACATCCTCCGGACTCAGCCCTAGGGTCATAACGACTTCCATCGAGACCCCAGCCCTGCCACCTAGGTGGAAGACTGACAACGTGAGCATCGATACCTAACCCCAGAGGGAGAATACTTAATGCTATCAAGGTTACTGCCAAAATACAAGATCAAGAGAATGAGACAATCTATATTCATAAAGAAGGCACATACAGAGTTTAGGGGTAGAAGCGCTTCAGGTCGTCACCGCTCCAAGTATGGCTCAGGGTCTCACCATCCACATTTTAGAGGCGGTATCCCCCCGACCGTAGTGCTTCCTGTACAATATAAGGACCTTCCCAGTTCGAATGGAGCTTGCCTACGACGGCCGACCTCCCTGCCGCATCCACCTTCTTCTGGACCAGGTCTCCTTCGGTAAATTGTTTGACCCAGACATTTTTGTCAAAGTATTTGGTCATCCTGCGTTTGACCTCTTCCTGTCGGATAGCCGACAGATCACGCAGCTCCTCTACCATGTCCAGAGAGAGACGCAACTCCTCGTTCTTCGCTCTCCACTCTTCCCGGCCTTCCACTACTCGAGGCGTTTAGACCTCAAACTCTATCGGAAGCACGACCTCACAACCATGGGAAAGCTTGAAGGGAGTCTCACCCGTGGCCGTGTTTGGGGTGGTTCGCAAGGCCCAGAGGACTGAAGGGAGTTGCTCGACCCAGTTCCCCTTCAAGTTTTCCACCTTCTTTTTCAGTAAGTTGACGATGATCTTGTTCGCCGCCTCCACCTGCCCGTTGCTCCTGGGGTGGTGAACTGAAGCAAACCTGAAGTCAATCCCGAGCTGCCCACAGAAGCTGATGAACTCGGTACTAGCGAACTGAGGCCCGTTGTCCGTGACTTGGCCTGGGGCAGCCCGTGCCTACAGATGATCTCCCCCCCAAAAAAAATTCCTGATCACCTGGGAGGTCACTTTGGTCAGCGCCTTCACCTCCATCCACTTAGAAAAGTAATCAATCATTACCAACAGGAATCTCCTCTGCCCGCTGGTTTGAGGGAAATGCCCTACCAGGTCCAACCCCCATATCGCAAAGGGCCAGGGTGCTGTGATACTCCTGAGTCGCTGAGCTGGTTATAGTTGGAGGGGGGAGAACAGTTGACATTTGTGACACTTTTTTGCGAAGTCGGCAACATCATGGCTCAGGATAGGCCAAAAGTACCCTTGCCTGATGATCCTTCCTTCCAGGGTCCGACCTCCTGAGTGACTACCGCACTCCCCGGAGTGGACCTCCTCCAAAATCCTCGATACCTCCCTTTCGGCCACACAATGAGCCAACAGCCCTGAGAGAGTTTTTCGATACAATGTGCCGTCGCGTATGAGGTAGTATGCTGATTTGTGCTTGAATCTCTTCTTATCCGTCCCTTCTGGGAACTCCCCTGTGGATAGGATTGTTGTGAATGGTTCACATTCCACGAGGGTGTTGGTCCACC